>CM039507.1:15801339-16410657 GCA_022432975.1 Begonia masoniana | reverse complement strand
TCAGACCCTTTTTTTTGATAAGCTTTGACGAAACTTGACAAAGAAAGAAGTGAAGTCGAGATGGCTAAGGAGCGTGAGAAAGCTTTCAGACCTTGAGCGGAAGTGACCACAGCGCCTTGTACTGACCCTCCAGTGGAGAATGGGGTCTATGTATTTACTGGACGCTGTCAAAGTTGGATGGGAATGCGTGTTGATGCAGGAAGGAAAGGTCATTGCTATGCTTCGAGGCAATGAAGGTATGAAGAAAAACTACCCAAAGCACAGATTTAGACCCTGGCAGCTAAAAGCAGTAGTATTCGCGTTTAAAGATGAAGACATATCTCTTGGGCAGAAATGTGAAGTGGTTTCCGACCACAAAAGTTATTTAAAATACCGATTACACAGAAAGATTTGAAAGGAGCCAGAGGAGATGGCTCGAATTTGTGAAAGACTACGACTTTGAAGCATATATCATCCTGGAAAGGCGAAATACAGTGGCAGAGCTTTGAGCAGGATGCGGAGATCAGGGTGGTGTAACGCACGACGGATTTCGGACAGGTGATTTTCGGGACCATGCTCAGTGTTACACTTGATTGAACTTTATGATTAAATTTAATGTGAGGCAATTCATTTACACGTTGAGGTAAAACTAGGTTGAGTGGCAATTTTGTAATAAAGACTGAAGGATTAGGTATAAATAGAAAATGCGAACTTAAATTCATTTAAACCTCACTGCAGCCGACATTTCCTCTCGGCGACTCCCTTCTTCTCTGGAAACTTGCTTCCTCCCCAGCAACTGGTTTTGTCAGCCTCTACTCCGCGAACCGCATTCTAGGTAAGATTTTGACATGAGATGACCGGGGTAGTCATTAGAACTCTGTTTTCAGTGAACTTGTACTGCGCAAGTTCTTCAATGGCTAAGTCAGTTGGTTATCGTCCTTATCTTCATTTGGTATGCCACTTTACACGATTCGGACTTATTAACCGACCCCGTTTAATCGATAGCTTATCTAGCTGTTTCGGTTTTGGATTTCAGACTGCAAAAGAGAACCTTGATGCTTAGATTCTAGGATGACTTTCGATTAGAATTTTAGGACTTGACTTTTAAACTACTGAATGTGATGTTGTAGGGAAGAAGTTGAAGAGGAAAGTGATTCAACGTTGCTAAGGATTTCCAGGTAATGAATGTAACTAAGTTTCGGCCAATAGGGCCCTACATCAAAGGACTATGTTAGATTAGTGAACGGTGTCTTTATATGTTTGATGAAATGTCGATGGATATGGTCATGTTATTCTGATGTTCTCCCCTGTCTTAGTTCGATGATTAAGTGCACGTTATGTCCGCATCATGTTTTACTTTCAAGGCATATATGAAAATGTTTTGACTATATTTTCCATGAATAAAATTAAGACGATAAAACTTATCACGTGGTGAAGGGAGGGTTGGGGTGTTGGCGTATGTCACCCCGCCGCAGTAGGCCATATGAATACGACCGCAGTAGGGACCATGATCAAACTCACTGTCGAACCCCCTTTACCGGCACAAATCCTCCCTTAAACCACAGAATGTAATGAAGAATAGAATGAGGGAAAGGAAGATGAATAGAGATGTCTAGAATGATGATTATGAACAATGAATACGAGATAAGATTACGATGTATGATTAAGAACACGTACGTGAAACAGAAAAGGACTTCTGAGCAGGTTGTTCCCAAGTTATGCTTCTGAACGCATAAGAGTTTGCATGCCTACTACGCCTTAGGTTACAAGTTACACTTACGATGTAGGTGAAGAATATCAGGTGAGGAATAAAAGTTGAGGTGAAGTGTAAGCTGGTTGGCTGGAGGTTGCTCCGGGGGAAAGTCTGTGGCTGGATGGCGATTATGACCTCTGGTTTTTGTACTCGAAGGTTTTAATGATAACTATGAACATAAAAGTTTAAGTAGGATGATTTACTTAGGATTTGGGCTTGAACTTGTCTAGCTTGAATACTGATCTGAGTTCTTAAGAATATAGAATGAGTGATTTAACCTAAGTCTTCGCTGTATGAGTTTTAATGAATCTGTGTTTTTCTGTGGTGTCCCGGGATAAGTTGAAGTTATGAGGTTTGTCGGCTGCCGGTGAGACGAAACTGTTTTGTCTATCGGAAGGTGTGAGTGTTATTCTGGAGTTTAGAAATCGGTAGCTGAAGTGTGTTGTCTACCTGAAAGAAGAAGATGTTAGGTTAATGTTTAGTAGTCGGTAGATGAAAGTACTTGTCTATCGGCAGGGGATGTGTTATTTTGAAGTGTAGAAATCGACAGGAGGATTGTGATGGGAGTCAGTAAGTTGTCTTACGGAGGGACGTCATCGGAAGAGGAAAAGTATTGTCTTCGGCGAGTTCTCAGCAGACGATATGCCTAGAGATCGGCTGTGTAGTAGGTCAAGACCTACAGGAAGATGGAAAGGTCATTGCTTACCCGGAGATGTAGTAGTGCCAGTCATCGGCAGATGATGTGAGTTAATCTCCAGAGATGTGTGCCACTATCGGCAGATGATGTGAGTTAACTATCGGAGATGTATAGTAGAAATGCCAGGCGATGTTGGGTGTTGTTGCCATAGGCCAGAGGGAAGTGCCTTGTCATCGGAGAATAAGTCGTCTTTGTCTTTGTAATTGAGTGATGATGTATTGGGTCACGCAGTGATGCACGTGACCATCGGCAGATGCAATATGTGTGCATGCAGATAGATGTATAATGAATCATGTGGATGACGGGCACGGCGGATTTAGAACAATGGTGTTTGTCGATTTTGCGACCGGCAGGAGTGAAGTTAAATGTGGTTGTTCAGAGAACGTAAGTAAGTTAGAATGAGATTTGATATATTATAAAAAAATATATACACCGAATTACAGAGGTATAAAAGTTACGGATTAAAGTTTTAAAGGAAATCATGACACGTGATGTCCTCTGGGTCGTTACATGTGGTATCAAAGCGAAACCAGGTTCTAAAATCGGTTCTGTCAGACTGCCTTCCAGCACAGATTGCCACCTGAGTACTCTCAACAACTGTAAGTGTTTACGATATAGTGATGTCATTATAGATAAGATGTGTTTCTATTATTGTTTAGGAATTCTCGAGATGAAGCGGTAACAGAGGAAGACAACGTGGATAGTACCACCGTTGCTCAGCTAATAGAATTAGTTAATCGCCAATCACGACAAATAGAGCAATTAGTGATTAAAGAGAAGAGAGCTTGGACTACAGCTCTAATGTAACTCATGATCATGGGGGTGAACGCTTCCACAGGCTTCAGCCCCGACATTCAATGGCCAAGTTTCTGACCCTATTTATATGCTGAGGAATGGATCCGAAAAGTAGAGACCATGTTAAGTATGCGAAAGTTGATGAAGGAGATAGAGTCACCTATGCTGTCTATCATTGGAGCTAATGCAAGGCATTGGTGGGATTCTATCAGAGACGTTAATGCAGAGACTATGACTTGGGATATGTTTACGTAATGCCTTCTTTGACAAGTACTGCATAGGGGACCGTTCAGGCCAGCAAGAAGAAAGAATTCATGAACCTGCGGCAAACTGGCTCTGTGACGGATTATATATGCAAATTCGATGCTTTGTCACGGTTTGCTCCCCGACTGGTTGAGAATGATGAAGACAGATTTACCAATTTGTTCAAGGACTGCAGCCGATGAGGGTTGTATGTGAAGGTAAAGGACTTCTGGGATACACAAGATACCTTATGGCGAAGTGACGGCTAAGGCCCTGGAATTGGAGGAGGCTGGAGATGACGAGTTATGACAGCTGGACAGCCAAGGAAGTTCAAAAGGAGACTAAACCACCACACGGCAGAACAGGATGGGCGAACCCCAGCAGGAACAGAAACCAGCAACAACAACAGAGCAGGTGTCTAAAGAGGATCCTTCACTCCAATGGGATGACAAAGGAAGAGGAAAGCGACCTTCGGCTCCCCTATGTTCCAACTGTCAGAAGAATCACCATGGGGAGTGCAAGCTTGCACTCTGGCCGGTGCTATAGAGCGGACAAGGTGGACAATAGCAGAGGACTGCCCGATGCCATCAGACCCGAATCGAATTAGAGTGCACAAAGATCTAGCTATGGGAGGGGAGGAAGATGTTGAAAACACACGGTATTCAGGTACCATTATGGTTTGTGGTTTGTCTTGCTTAAAAGCTTATTGATACGGGAGCCACACACTCATTCATAGCAACCCTGTTTGTGTGTAAACATAAGTTAGAACTTTCGCCAGTTGATAAACCGTATAAGTTATGTTACCATCAGGGAAGTCTTTACATTCTGAGCAAATGTTGAAGGGTGATGTTTTGTCCTTAGGAGATACAGGAGCATATTAGAACTGATCATGATGGACATGAAAGGATATGAGATTATTTTAGGAGGATGGTTATTCGGCATTATGCCACGATTAGTTGTAGGTTCGGGCCTAGTTGATTTCCGACCCCAAATGGAGATCGGAACTCAACTACCAAGATGAGTAAAGATCCCAATCCTTCCTACTAGGACTCAACGGTATGAAGAAGTGGTTGTTGAGTTACCTCCATAGCTAACATAATGGATGTCCGAAGTAAAGAATCAAGTGGAATACAGGTATTCTAATGTACGGGAGGTTCCTGAAGCATTCTGGACGACCTTACGGACTACCACCCGATAGAGAGATAGAATTTGTGATGATACATACCCGAGGACAGTACCGTGTCTACGAACCCTTTATCGAATGGCACATGTTGAGTTGAAGAATTAAAGGTCCAACTACAGGAATTAGTTGACAAGGGGATTATACGTTCTGGAGTTCTCCTGGGGCGCCACCTGTCTTTTCGTTAAGAAGACAAGATGTTCTCTTAGAATGTGTATAGAATACAGAGAATAAATAAAGCGACAGTGCACGAAAAATATCATTTACCCCGGATTGAGGACCTGTTTTGACCAACCAAGGAGCTAAGGTATTCTCAAAGATTGACTCGTTCGGGTAGTACAACTGAAAGTTAAGGAAGGAGATATACCAAAGACAGCCGCCGAACACGCGACGCCACTATGAATTCGTGTAATGTCATTTGGCTTGGACTAACGCGCTGCAGCTTCATGGACTTGATGACCGAGAGTGTTCGTGAGTACATGGAGAAGTTTGTAATTGGTTTATAGATGACCTTTTAAATACTCACCGACTGAAACCGCCTGCAGAACATTTGAGAATAGTATTATCACTTAAAACAGCAGCAGCTTCATGCCAAATTGTCCAAATGGAATTTTGGCGGATTTAAGGTCAACTTTTTAGGTCATGTCTTTGCTGAGGGCATTAATCAGTAGACCAACTAAGGTTCAGGCCGTTAAGGGATTGGCCACAGCCAAAGAATGTCAGTGAAGTTCGAAGTTTCTTGGTCTGTTGTTTCGTGGTCGACTATAGAAAGTTCAGTTAAAGGATTCTCTAGTGTTTATGATGCTAAATCTTGACCAATTTAACCAAGGAGTTTGTGTACCTCAACGAATTTTGGACGAAGCTTGTGAAGATAGCTTCCAATCATTGAAACGAAGTTAACGACAGCCCCGCTATTAACTCTCCCAACGGAAGAAGGAAAATTAGGGTTTATTGTGAGCATCCAAGATTGGTTTGGGGTGTGTTTTGATGCTAAGAAGGTAAATTTGTGGCGTATGCCCTAGGCAGCTAAAAGGTTATGAAAGAATTAACCCACTCATGATTTAGAGCTAGCTGCAGTGTTTTTGCTTAAAATTTGGAGAGCACATTTAGTTTGGATGGGCAAGCCAGTGCGGGTTTTCTGACCACAAGGTTTTAAGTATCTTTCACCCAAAGGCCTTATTACACAGAGGACAAAGACGTTGGGGGTTTAGAATTGTTAAAGGGACTATGACTTTGAAATCAAGTTACCACCGGGTACGGCTAATCTGTAGACGATGCCTGAGCAGGAGTCACAGAAAATGCAACCCGCAGTGTCAGTTGTGTCCGCCCCTTGGACTGATATTCAGAAGTTTGAATTGGAACTAGTTCCAGAGTGCTCAGCCTTATAGCCGATGTTTATATTAGACCAACTATCATAGAAAAGAATGAAGGAGGCAGGCACAACAGCCAAGATTCAAAGGAAAAATAGTAGTATGGTGTGGAGCAGAAGGAGTTCTCGGAGTCAGTCTACCAAGGATGGTATTGATGTTTTTTAGGAATAAGGTGGTATTTCCAGATGATAAGGAATTACGTGTAAGTCGATTTGGGCGAGGATCACTCGTCTCCCTTTTCTGTACATCCTGGTAGTACTAAGATGTATCGAGATTTAAGATTACATTATTGGTGGCCGAATATGAAGAGGGATGTTGCCAGTGTAGAGTCCTGCTAGTATGTCAGCAAGTTAAAGCAGAGCACACGACCAGGATGGTTAACTTCAACCTTACCTATTTCCCGCAATGGAAATGGGAACACATAGTATGGATTTCGTTTAGGATTACCTAATCAACTAAGGGACATGATAGTATTTGGGTAGTGATTGATAGACTGTCGAAATCGGCTCATTTCTTACCTGTCAAGACAACCTACACGATGGATCAACTTGCTAACCTTTATGTCAAGAATTACAGGTTGCATGGATTCACGATCCATAGTCTGATCGTGAACCTAGATTCAACCTCCCGGATTTGGAAAGTTTACAAGGTACCTTAGGCACAAAGTTATCCTTCAGCAACCGCTTTGCAACGCAGACAGCCTGGACAATCTCGAGAGAACCATTCAGATACTCGAGGATATGTTAAGGGCATGGTTACAGGACTTTTAGGCATCTTGGAGTTGAAACTACCTTGATGAGTTTTCTTACAACAACGTTATCAGTTACACAATGTATGGCACCTATGAAGCTTGTAGTAGGAAATGCAGTCACCCTGTACTGGGATTGAGTGGTGAGCGAAGCTATGGGCCCTGAGATTCTACAACAGATGTAGATCAGATTACGGTCATTAGGAAAAGGATGTTAACTGCACAAAGTCGACAGAAGAGTTATGCGGACCAAAGAAGAAGAGATTTGAGTTTTCTGTTGGTGATGAAGTTTTCCTGAAGATTTCACCATTTAGAGGAGTCTTAAGATTTGGTAAGAAGGGAAAGCTTAATCCACGATTCCGTTTGAAACATTCCCGGTCTTAGCAAGAATTGGCAGTACAGCCTATAGGTTACTTTTGCCTCCATCTTTGGAAAAGGTTCACAATGTCCTTCATGTGTCTATGCTAAGGAAATGCATGCGTGATCCGACTCAAGTGTATAACCATATGGAAATTGCAGTTGAGCCTAATTTGGTGTAGGCAGAGAAACAAGACAAATTTTGGATTTGCCAGTGAAGACTTAAGGGGGGGGGGAGGGAATAAGGCAATTCTTGTGTTTAGGTTTCGGGAAGAATCATGGTATGGAAGAAGCTACATGGGAACTGCAGCAGGATATGTGGACAAATATCAAGGAACTCTTGCTTGACATTTTTCGGGGACGAAAATTTTGTTTAAGGAGGGGTGATGTAACGCCCGACATTTCGGCCAGGTGAGTGGCTGACCATTCTCATTGTTCCCTTTATGGTAACCGTTATGAGTAAATTACTGTTGAGGCAATTATTACAGTTGAGTAAAACTAGGTTGAGTGGCAATTTTGTAATAAAGACTGAAGGATTAGGTATAAATAGAAAATGGAAACCTTAAATCTCATTAAACCTCACTGCAGCCGACATTCCTCTCGGCGACTCCCTTTTTCTCTGGAAACTTTCTTCCTCCCCAGCAACTGGTTTTTCAGCCTCTACTCCGGGTAACACGTCTATTTAGGTAAGATTTTGACATGTAGCGCCCCCGGGGGTAGTCATTAGACTATGGTTCAGTTGAAATTGTACTTTCGGGGGGGGGGGGGGGGAGTGCTTAAATGGCTAAGTACAGTGTTATGTTCCTTATCTTAATGTGGGAATGAAACTGTAAATCGATTCTGGACCCTTTTATATAACCGACCCGGTTTAAGCGATAGTATATCTAGCGTTTCGGTTTTGGATTTCAGACTGCACAGAGAACCTTAGCTGCTAGATTCTCGGATGACTTTTCGATTAGAACTTTTAGGACTGATTTTAACTACTATTAATGGGATGTTTAGGTGAAGAAGTTAAGAGAAGTGATTCCGGCTAAGGATCCAGGTAAGTGAATGTACTAAGTTTCCGGCCATGGGCCCTACATAAAAGGACTAGGTTAGATTTAGGTGAAGTGTTTAGTATGATCTGAAATGTCGTGGATATTGGTAATGTATTCTTGAGTTCTCCCCTGTCTTCGTTAGAGGATTAAGTGATTTTGTCATGGCTTTCATGTTTTACTCTCAAGCATATGAAATGTTTTGAAATAGTTTTCTCAGAGAATTCAAATAAGAAGATAAAACTTAGCAAGTGGTTAGTGAGGGTTTGGGGGTGGGTCGGCGTATGTCACAGTCCGCAGTAGGACATGATACGACCAGCAGTAGGGACCATGATCAAACTCATGTCGAAACCCCTTTACCGGCCACAAATCCTCCTTAAACCACATTTAAAATGTATGAAGAATAATAGAATGATGAAAAGAATGATGAATAGAGATGTATACGAATGGATGATTAGAACAATGAATCGAGATCGATTATGGAATGAGAGTAAAGAACAACGTACGTGAACAGAAAAGAACTTATGAGTGTTTTTCTCATAGTTATGCATCATGAACTCAAATAGTTTGCATTCCTTACTAGCCTTAGGCTTACAGTTACACCTTCCGATGTGGTGAAGAACTACTCAGTGAGGAATAACAAAGTTGAGGATGAAGTTTAAGCTGTTAAGTTGTGGAAGGTGCTCGCAGGGGGGAAAGTCTGTGGATGGATGGCGATTATGACCTCTTGTTTTACTCTTAAGGTTTAAATGCTACTCATGAACATAAAAGTTAAGTAGGATGATGTTACTTATGATTATGGAGCTTGAACTTGTCTAGCTTGAATACTGACTATGAGTCTATTATAAGAATCAGAATGAGTGAATTGTAACTAGTCTTGCTGTATGAGTTTTAATGAATCTGGTGGTTTATTCTGTTGGTGTCCCGGTATTAAGTTTGAAGGCTCTGATGTTTGTGCTGCCGGTTAGACGGAAAATGTATTGTCTATCGGGAAGGTGGAGTGTTTTATGGAGTTAGAAATCGGTAGATGAGTTTGCTTGCTACCGAGAAGAAGGACGATGTTAGCGGTAATGTTTAAGAGTCGGTAGGATGAAGTACTTGGCTATCGAGGGGATGGTATTTTGAAGGGAGAAAAGAAAGAATCGAAAGGAGGGTGAGGGAGTCGGGTAAGTGTCTAAGGAGGCCGTCATCGGAAGACGGAGGAAAAGTATATTTGTATTCCGGATGACGTCATCAGCAGAGTATGCCTAGAGATCGGAATGTGTAGTAGGTCAAGGATACAGGAAGAGGAAAGGGCATTCGCCCTTAAAGAAGAATGTAGGGCAACGTCATGGCAGACTGATGTGAGTAATCTACCAGAAGATGTAGTGCCCACGTATGGCAGATGATGTGAGTTATCTATCGGAAGATGTAGTCTAACTGCCATCGGCAGATGTTGTGTGTTGCACGGCAGATGGAGGCTTTGTCAGTCGGTAAAAGTCAGGTTTTGTCGTTTGGAATTGAGTGATGATTTAATTGGTCAAGCGTGATGCACGTGACCCATCGGCAGACTGCACTATGGTGCCTGCCGATAGATGTCTAAGAATCATGTAGATGCACGTGCAGGCCGGTTAGAAAACGGATGTTTGTCGTTTAGCGACCGGCAGGACGTGAAAGTTAAATGTGGTTGTTCAGCGAACTTAAGTAATTGAATGAGATTGATAATATAAAAAACTATATACACGATTACATAGGTACTAAAGTAACGGATAATTGTAAAGGAAAAGTCATGACACGTTGATGATCCTCCTCGGGGGTTACAAAGCCGGAGTCGGTTGCTTTCAGTATGTCAGCTCGTTGAGGAAAGGAGATGCAAGGGTTTGAACTCGAGATAGTTCCAGAACTTTCAGCCTTTAGTGCCTGACTATACGGCCCTACCTGTTGTACCAAGAAATGGAGGTCAACAGTTTGATACAGAAGAAAAAGAGTATTGTGCAAAGTTGTCAGTGGTGCTTTGATGCAGTTACCGATGGTGTCCTCTGAGATTTCGATATCGATTGTACGTACGGAAAGACGAAAGTTGAGGGAAAGTTGGTTATGTCCGAAGCACATTCGTCAATGTCTCCGTGCATCCAGGTAACCTAAGATGTACTGTAACGACCCGGGAAGGATCGCACGTAATCATGACTTTACTCAATCCTTTCATTCTTTTTATATATTCTTTTCTTTTTACTAAGCAGCGGAAAATGACCTAATTCGTAGTCACGTGTAGGACGCATGACAATGAAACAATAAGGACATTGCGGGGGATTTTTAAAAAAAGACGTCTGCCGAACTTTCAACGACAAAAACGTCACTTCATCTGGCGATCACTAAACGAAAGGAGGAGAGGGCCTCCCATCTACCGATAAACAAGTACATCTTCCGGTTACCCGTGCATTTCAGTGTTAATGCATTTAATCACCCATCGGTAGATGTAAGTTTCACATCAAACCGACAGTCACGTGTATCCCACACAATCATAAACGTTCGTCGGCAGATATACAACCGCCATCGCCGATGACGTACCGGCAGAAATGCAAACCGCGTATGGCCGATGTCGTAGCAGGAGGGTTAAGTAACTACATCGCGGATGACGTCAGCCGGAGGATAAACAAACTGTATATGCGCGATGTCACAGGAAAAAAGATTACAAATCTACCTCTACCGATGATAGGCGACAGGGAAAAAGACTCCCTACCTTCACCCGATAAAACACATGATCTAACGACAGAAATCTCACTATTTCTACCGATAGCAAAAGAAATCCGCGTTCTACCGATAGAAAACACACTCCACGGTGGACTAAACACAGCTTCCCAATAGACAGACAAAGGCAAGTCTCAAACTTTAAAGACTTAAAATTTATATAAACAGACATCAATGATTCCCTCAGCGTACCGATAGCGGAGTCTTAACAAAAGAATTCAATAAATTGTAACATCCGCAATTCAGTAACCAAACCAGACAATTTCATAATCACAGTACCAAACACAATTCATTCCATTTTAATCTATATTAAGAATCATTACTAACGTTCTTCATAGAGCATAAAATAGAGTTTCCATACAATCCCAGACACAGACTTGCACCTTGAACACATCAAGCAGCCAAGTCCTAAACATCTCATTGATTGAAATCCTCACCTGAATATTGGCTTCACCTACATCCATAAGGTGTAACTGTAGCAAAGGCTTATAAGGAATGAAATACTATCAGAGTGCAGGAAGGATATTTGTGCTGACCCGGATCTGTACGTATGGTACGATGGCGCACGAACCGGAACCCGGATGGCGGTACGTAAGCGGCGAGGTGCGAACGGGAAGGTTGACGGGTCGTAAAAAAGGGGGGTCAAGATTTCAGTCTCAGAGCTCGATGTAATCGGTAGATGTTCGTTACTGTTGAGCGGTGGATGTTGCTATAGATGTAATTGGTAGAGGTTCGGCTACTATGAGCGGTGGATGTGCTCAGTACTATGTAATCGGTAGATGTGGACTAGTACTATTGAGTATGAGTCGGTCGACAGAAATGACGGTGGATGCTGGTAAATGATCATCCGGCTGACGTCTCGGTCGATTGGATAATACTGTTGAGCGGTGGATGTTGCTCAACAGAAATGATCGGTGGATGCTGGGTGAATGAGATATCTGGCTGACGTCATCGGTAGATGGTGAGTATGCTGTTGAGCAGTGGATGTCGCTCGACCGGAATATGACCAGGTGGATGCTGGGTGAATGAGTCATCCGGCTGACGTCATCAGTAGATGTGAGATATTACTGTTGAGCGGTGGATGTCGCTCGACAGAAATGACCGGTGGATGTTGGGTTAATGAGTTATCTGGCTAACGTCGTCGGTAGATGTTGGATATTACTATTGAGTGGTGGATGACGCTCGACAGAAATGAGCGGTGGATGTGAACGATAGAGGTTAATTCAATTGTCTGTTGATTCTTTTCTTTAAATAGATATTTCCCCAAATGATTTAAAATGACTTCAAATTTGATTGGAATTTCTTTAAAAACGTACTTATATATATATACAAAAAAAAAAGAATTGGGTTGACATTTTGATTACGAATATGATTATACGAAATTCTCGACCCGTCGGGTTTCGGGTCTTGACACGTGAAGTGTCCAAGGAAGGGTACAATTGTGGTACGTTTGACGAAGAAGTTATACAGGAGCATTACTAGAGAAATGTAGACTCGGGTGGTTGTGGTAGTGACAAAGGTTAAGGCCAACGAACTTATACCCAAGTTTAGAGTACAGCTCCGATATATATATAGAAATTGTTATACCCGATAGGTGGATAAGGTCGTAGTGTAGTTGAGATTTAGCATTGGAGTAAGTAATTTGATAGGTACGTATTTGATAGACACAGGATTAAGAAAGTTAGGAACTAAATGAACTCAGTTCGAGAAGTCGGAGTTAAAATAGAGGGGAGTTCGGATGACTACCTGGGTGTTGTTAGGAATCCTTGAAAAATAGTCAACCCAAATGATGCTAGAAAATTGAAGTTATTTTGAGGATTGAGGATACGAGATAATCTTTAGGGAGAAAAACCCTAATCATGAGGCCAATTGATAAGTTGAAGAGTTTAACGTTTTTCATGATTAAATATAGACTAACGCGTGCTCGAGTCGTTAGGTGTCAAGTACACAGTTAGAGATCGTTGATGGAGGGCTCAGAGAATTTGGCAAGGTTTGATGCGTAACCAAGGACGTGCTTAAGCCAATTGAAGGTAAGGATTATGGTTAGGAGATTAATGTGAGAATTTAGTTGGTGTACATACCGATTGCGGATGGAGTCGATGAAATTATGTTAAGTTTGAGTTACAGCCCAGGAGTTGGAAGAAATTCTTGGCATTTAATCAAGCTGACGTTAGGGAACTTTAGCATAGCTCTGATCTAAAGGGACAACCAAGGAAAGACGTCGATGAGAAAGAAGATTGAAAAATTAAATTACTAAGAGATCTAATCTGTGAGTGATTAAGTAAAAGACGACGCTTACGCAAGTATTAAGGTGACAAAGTATGCCGTCGGATAAATTGATTTGAGATTTAGAAATTTGTTACACTCAAAGGACGAATACGATTCAATTGAGAATAGGGAATATAAAGAGTGACCATAAGTAGGGATAGAGTCGAACCTTTATTTGGATAGATAGAGGAAAGAAGCTTGAAAAGAATGGAGCGATGGTGAGGTATAAGGTCGCATGACATGAGGCAGTAATGCCAGGGACTGCAAGTGAAGTCAAATTTTTTAGGACAAAATTTAAATAAGGTGGATGGAATGTAACACCCGGTTTTACGAGATTTTGTAATTCCAAAATATAATGGCATTTTTGTAAATATGTCAAATTAAGTCTGTTTTGTGAGAAAAGAGCGTTATTATAATCCTGATAATTAATATGGATTTTAAGAAAATTTCGGGAATTTTAGGAGTTGTAACGCTAATTTTACGATAATTATATTTCTCATGATATGAAGGATGTTGTGGTAAAAATAGTAAACGATGTCCAATTTGCGAACGAAAAGTTTTAATAGAACCCTAATAATAAGTTGGATTTATTGACGAAATAAGGAAATTTGGAGAAAACGAATCGTTAGCTAATTAACGGAACAAAAGACGAAACAAATAGAAAATCAAAGGAAAGGCAAAATGGTAATTTGCCAAGTGAAATTTTAATAAAAATCACATTTCCTCTTTCTCCTCCAGCACTCCACGTGAATTCTTCTATGTGTTTTCCTCCTGGCGATTTCTCCATCGGCGTTTCTCCTTTCCAACGACGATTCGTCCTCCGATCGACTCGTTTTCTTACATTTTCTCCTCCAAACCCGACCCTAGGTGAACAACGCTCGTGGACGGAGCTAGAGTTGCAACGGATGTGAGGTAAGTTCTTGTGACTTACTTTGGCCGATTAGCCTACACCGTACGTCGAAGTCGCGTCGAGGATCTTTGGTGAATCGTTTGTTTAAATGTTTTGGTTGGGTAGTTAGGATTAGTTCTTTTATAGGATATGTTTTTATTGTCTCGATGGTACGCATGATTTATGTTTACTTTAAGCACGTAATTGTTCATGCATCTTGGTTTTCAATTATGCATAGAAAATGAATTTCTGCACTATGTTTTCATGAAAAGAGATGTGGCCCGAAATGAGGCTATTGATCTATTGTGTAGGCCAAAAGGGGTTTGTCACAATACCACATCGCCCAGAACGAAATGCACTATGTTTTTATGAAAAGTGATGTGGCCCGAAAGGGGGCTATTGATCTATTGTGTAGGCCAAAAAGGGTCTGTCACAATACCACATCGCCCAAAACGAAATGAACCTACGTAATCTGTTATCTGGTCATGCGAAGTGGGGCTCAGGCACGGCTGTATACGGATGTAAACGTGTACCCCCCCGTTAGGTGGAGAGGGTTGTCCAACCGCGAGACGTGTCCTCTCCTTCTAATAGGCTGAGATCTTGGTTACATTCTGTCTGCGACGTAATGATAAGAAAATGTTACATGATTTCTGAACTTCATATGCACAGCATGCATCTACATTTACGAAACTTGCTGAGCCTTTAACTCATAGTTGTCTGTATGGTGTAGGTGGGGGTGTGCTGGGCAGTCGGTGCGCTTTTGACCCGTGGGGATGTATGTAAGTATTCCAGGGACACGATGTTAAAAATAAATGATGATTACGTAGTTGAACATATTAGGATGTTTGGGATCTGGATAGTGGATAGGTTATGTTTTGATGTTTTGGAAACCTATTTTATAAACTGCTTTTGGAAAGTCTTTTATTGGAAATATACTGGAACTGTTTGGTGATTTAAAATAGGGGAGTTGTTTAGTTTTTAAACGGATTCACGCAGTTCGTTTTTACAAAAGTTTACTATGTTTTTTTAAATACGTTCTAGGACATGTTTCAGTAGGGGTGTACAAAACCGACCCGGACCGAAGAATCGGACCGGAACCGACCTATTTGGTCCGATTTTGGTCGGGTTTTCTAAATAAAAAATTGAATTTTGGTTCTGCTAAAGCAGAACCGAAATTTTTGGTTCGGTCTTCGGGTTTAATGAAAAAAACCCGAAGACCAGAACCAGACCACACAAATAGAGAAAAGCCCTAAATTTTTGTTCTGTTCTGTCAAAGTTCAGTTCAGACTTCAGAGGAGAGGAGAGGAGAGATTGTCTCACTCGCCTACGCCGAAGCCGAATCCGAATCCGAATCTGAAGCCAAAGCCTTCAATCTGTCGTTCAATCTTCTCTCTTAGCCGTCGCCGACGCCAACGCCAACGCCTTCAATCTGAACCGGAGCTCTTTGAGACTCTGAATAAGTACAGGTATTCCCTTTAACTCATCGTGCGTACTTCATATCATTGTACGTTGTCATCTATTTTACGTTCATTATACTGCTGTTTTTGGGAGACTCTTCGGATGTGACCGAGAGCATTTGATTATGTTAGTTTTTCGAGCTACAACCTGCCAATCATCGGTTTTGTTGTGTTGTTTTGTGGGTGTTTCATTGGTGTTAATTTCGTGTTGCTCTTTACCTGAATTTTTCATCCTGTTGCTGTTAATTTCTGAGAGCTGTTGTTTGCTGTTAGGTGTTTGTTGCTGTTTTTATTGTTGCTGTTTTTCATCGTGTTTGTTTCTGTTTTTCATTGTGTTTGTTGCTGTTTTTTTGCTGTTTTTATTGTTGTTTTGCGTTGCTTTTGTTGTCCTCTATGGTTTTTGTTGCTGTTTTTCATCATGTTTATTGGTGTTTTTATTGTTAAAAGTTTGTTTTATGTTTTTGAAAACAAAAGGTTGTTCTCTGCTATTACTTATTTATTAAAGTTGTTTTTGTATTGAAGTTGTCTTTGAAAACACAAGTTCTGATAACAGTCAGAACATGTTTTCTTCTTTCATTTTTTTTCTCACCGTCTTCTTCTATGCTCTTTCACTCTCTCTAGCCAATTTTCCCATAATTTCTCTTGGCCAAGCCCTAGTTGATTCCTCAATTTTCTTTATTTCCAGTGGAAACTGCTCTGTTGACAAAAATTAAAGTTTCTTTTGAAATTTTTTATTAAAATAATATTTTTTCATGGGAAAACTGGAACTGGACCAGAACCGGAACCGAAATTCTTGTCCGGTTCTGGTTCGATCCTTAAAAAATTTTCGATGGTACCGGGTCCTTAAAAATGAAAATCGAATATTATTGGTCCGGTCTTAATTTTTTCCAAAACCGGACCGGACCGGACCACGTACACCCCAATGTTTCGGGTCGTTTATTAGTAGTTGACGAAATGCAAAACGAGTGAAGTAATGAATGGTTTTATGTGGAATTGTTTTAGGGTGTATGTGTGGTAAGAAAGTTATGCAGGGGAGAAGGAGGAAAGAAAGAAGGGAGAGGTAAACTCCCTGGAATTTCGGATTCTAGGGAGGTTGCCAATCGATCGCCTAAGGAGGTGATCGATCGGCAAGTGTTGGTAACTTCTCTGGAGAAATCCAGAGAAGTTGCTGATCGATCGCCCAACATGGGGCGATCGATCAACTGGTGATCGATCGCTGGGGCGATTGATCGACTGGTGATCGATCGCTGGGGTGATCGATCGCCCCTTTCATTTGCCGCCCTATGACGATTTTGCCCTCCAACGATTGCTTCTCTGTTTTATGGTTTTAATTTAATTAATTTTCTTTAGTTTTCCTTACTTTAAATACGTGTTATTAAAAGGTTTTCAAATAGTTTTCCGCTTAAACGTTAAACTTAAAGTTTATAAGGATGAAAAAAAAAATTTATACAGTAAAATTGGGAATAGTTTAAGGGACGCCACAGCAGATCTCTGGACAAAATCTAGAGAGCTAGCTGATCGATCACCAGGAAGGTGCGATCGATCGGGTAATGCATGGTTTAGAGTCAGGATTTTATATGTTTTCAGTTAAGTGTTCAGTAAGAAATTCATCGTCCAAAGTCCGTGGACGATAAAGTCCTGTCAAGTATTCTGGCTGTGACGACCCCGACCTCATGTCGGTGCCGCCACGACCTGTGTCGTGCGTGCATACATACGTACATGTGTATTAACCTAGCCCGTTCTCACTTAAATTTTTTTCATTTTTCTTTTATTGCATCTTTCATTCGTTCATCATTTGTCCATTCGTTTTCTTTCATTTTGCTCGTTAGAGAACGGACTCGGGCATTCAATCCGTATCTATCGACATTTTGGCTTTAACTTAGAACGTACCTAAAATGACTCGTCTAAGGTTTCAATCCTTTAATCTCACTTGTTTAGAGACAATTAACCTCATTTGGTGGAAGATTACTGTGCGTGGAAGACTCGTTACAAGATAAAATTAACCAAAATCTCAAGTTTAACACTATAAAAAGCACCCTGGTCGACCCCCAGAGCTTTCGGTCGACACTTCATAAGTGGTCGACCCCTAAAAAGGTTCTGGTTTTTGTTTGTACTGAAACCGGTCGACACCTTGCAACAGCAGTCGACACTTCAAAAATAGTTTTGCTCTCGGGTTGCATTCCTTTGTAAGTTCGGTCGACACGTTGTCTAAGGGGTCGACACTTCAAAAATAGTTTTGCTCTCAGGTTGCATTCCTTTGTAAGTTCGGTCGACACCTTGTGTGAGGGGTCGACCCCTTGCCTGGCAAAGTGTCTACCCCTGCAGGCACAAGTCTACCCCTGCAAAGGCAATTTTTACATTTTTTTACATAATCAACACCTCCAATCACCTCCAAACTTAACCAACTATACCTATTCAATATCAATTCCATCACCATCCATAAACCGAACATTCAATCTCATCAAATCCCGACCCATTACCATCCGTAAACCGAACATTCAATCTCATCAATCCCGAAACAAACTACATACTCATCTCTAAAATATCCAAACTCAATCCAAATCCGTTCTATTTCATCAAACCTATCCCAAACATCAATACCATGTCTATTTCATCAAAATATCAATTTATCCACCAACATTCATCTATACACAGCGGAAGCTAGTCAAAATCGTCAAAATAGGCATCCTATACATACGTTCACAAACTATCCAAAATAATCATCCAGACCCAAGCATCCTAAAATGAGTTCTATACAATTCATCCAATAACATCGCCCATCCGCCCGTTTCAACCCAAAATAACCCAAAATACATAACCTACAGCTCCCACGGGTCGTGTACGCATCGACTACGCCAGCTGCTTCTGCGAACATCCTCCTTCAAGCTGTAGGCTCGTCGAGTGGAGGGACATCGTCCTCACCTTGCTCGTAGTCACCTACACCATAAGGACACTTATGAGATAAAAATCTCAGTAAGTTCTACGTAAATGTCTATGCATGATCATGTATGCAATGAAAGCCATCCATGTCATTTCATTTCAATACATGTCAGTCTTGGTTACCGGGGCCTTTCTCAGTCAGATGGATAGGGCACATCAAGCGGGTAGATAACCCACATCATCTGAAAGGAGGGAGACCCGCTCACCACGGAACGCCAGGTCTGAACCTCTCCCGAATAACCACCATGCGTTGTTTACTATGATACTTTACTTGCCACATGCATGTAATTCTTTTTCTTTGAAATCAATGCGTAAACTCGTTTTCCATGGCATTTTAAAAACTATGATGCATGAACAATTCAATACATAATATAAACATACAAAACGAGAATACCATCAAGACGTCACAAATACCATCAAAACATCACTATATTCAACCTATAAACAACCCAACTTAGACTACCCGACCAAAGCGATTAAATAAACAAAGCTCCAACAAATTCCTCAACACAATTTCTAACATATGGTGTAGGCCAATCGGCCACAGTAAGTCACGAGAACTTATCTCTCGTCCCGTGCACACCGAGCTCCTCGTCTCGAACTTGGTCACCTAAATCAATCCTTAGCGTCCTTTGTTAAAACCGAGCTTAAACGTAAAGTTTCATAAATTTACGAAACTCCTAACTAAAGGAAATTTTCTAAAACTCTAATAAATCTCTCTCGGGCATTTCATTGAGCAACTTATGCTCACAAATGACAATCCTCCATTAATGGAGGTTTTCCAAAGCTCCATACCTGACTTTTCAATCAAATGCAAAAATACACTCAAACGTTTCACCTAATAACGTTCAATAATCACCAATAAAGCAATAACTAACCATTCCTAACCTAACCCGGTTGTTTTCAACGAAATGCAACAAAACCCTAACGGTTTATCAACTTAGAAATCGAGAATAACGGCCAGAAAATGCTAGAAACTTACCTAGAATCACGAGGGGAGAAGAAATCTTGAAGGAACCTTGAAGATTGGAGGAAGAATCGATGAAGTGTGGAAATGCCGTGGAGGAAAAGCAAAAATCACCGTGGGAGGGAAAATTTAGAGGAAAGCATTAAGTGTGGGGAAGAAGAAAGGGTTTGTGTATTTAATTAACCTTGACTTGTCAAATGACAAGTTTGTCCCTCCATTTGATTTTCTATTTATCTCGTTGTTTGTCTCTCGGTTCGTTTTCTCCAAATTTTCTTATTTCTCCAATAATTTCTATTTATTTCTAGAGCTCTAATAAAACTTTTCGTTCATCAAACGGACATAATTTGCTATTTCTACGAATTAAATCATTATAGGGTCAAAACCGGAAACTTAAGCATTATATTTCGGTTTGATTTCCATAAATTCTCATAATTCTCTCAAAATTCATATTAATTATAAGGACTCCATTAAAACCCTCGGTTTGCAAAACGGGCATATTTCAATTATTTACAAAATTGCCATTGTGTGCACAATTCAAAAACCCGTAAAACCGGGTGTTACATTTCATCCACCTTACAGAAATTTTGTCCTCAAAATTGATTACACAAATAACTCTGGATATTTAACCATCATAGCTTGCTGCCTCTCCTAGGTAACTTCCTCTACCCCGTGATTCTGCCATAATATTTTGACAAGCAGAATTTCTTTGTTTTTCAATACCTTAATAGAGGATTCCAGAATTTGTACCGGTCTCTCCTCATAGGTTAGCGTTGGTTGTACCTCAATCTCCCGTGCTTCTATGACATGCGACGGGTCACGCACACATTTCCTGAGCATAGACACGTGAAAGAAGTTGTGGATGCTATCCATGGATGCAGGTAGCTGTAGTCGATAAGCCATCTTCCCAATTCTCTTCAAAATAGGAAAGGGCCCAACGTAACGAGGATTTAGCTTGCCCCGTCTCCCGAACCTCACAACTCCCTTGAACGGAGAAATTTTCAAATAAACCTCATCACCTTCATTAAACTCCAACTCCCTTCGTCTATTGTCAGCGTAGCTCTTTTGACGGCTCTGAGCTACCTCAATGCGCTGTCTAATAACGGCAATCTTCTCTACCGTTTGCTGTAGAATATCGGGGCCAATGATACTAGCTTCACTGACCTCATCCCAATATAGTGGCGATCTACATTTTCGTCCATACAGCGCTTCATACGGAGCCATGCCAATGGTAGCTTGGAAGCTATTGTTATACGAAAACTCAATTAATGGCAAGTACCTGCTCCACGAGCCTTGCACTCTAACACGCAGGCTCTAAGCATATCCTCAAGAATTTGATTCGTTCGCTCTGTCTGACCATCGGTCTGAGGATGAAATGCCGTGCTAAAGTTCAACTGAGTTCTCATGGCTTTGTGCAGACTTTTCCAAAATTTCGAAGTAAACCTCAGATCTCAATCTGAAACTATGGAAACAGGCACCTCGTGCAGTCTAACAATCTCTTGCACATAGAGTTGGGCGAGCTGATCCATGGAGAATGTTGTTTTAACTGGAAAAAGTGGGCCAATTTTGTCAAACGGTCCACTATCACCCATATACTATCATGCTCATTTGTCGTTCTTGGGAGTCCAACAATAAAATCCATTGAAATCTGCTCCCATTTCCACTCCAAAATAGGCAAGGGTTGCAAGGTTCCTGCCGGCCTCTGATGTTCTGCCTTGACCTGTTGTCAAATCAGACAGGTCTCTACATACCTGGCCACCTCTCTTTTCATGTTAGGCCACCAGAAATGTTGCTTTAGGTCTCGATACATTTTGGTCCTTCCTGGATGCACCAAATAGGCCGAAGAGTGTGCCTCGGCTAATATTTCTTTCTTCAACTCCTCATTATCAGGCACGTACCACCTATGCCTGAATTTCAAAATGCTATCATCCGATAAGTTGAAATCGGAAGAATCCTTAGATGTCATACTTAAATGGTGCCTGTCACACTCTAAGTCTCTCTGTTGAGCCTCACGTAATTTGTCAAGTATCGTTGGCCTGAGAGAAATGTTGGTAAGCATCGTGGACAACTCAGCCACAATCTCTACATCAAACCTCTCAATCTCAGACGTTAACATCACCGACATCGCTGCAAGCGAAGGCTGACTCGTAGAAGGCATTCTGCTCAAGGCATCTACAACCTTGTTCGCTTTCCCTGGGTGGTATTTGATCTTAAAGTCATAATCTTTAACGAACTCCAACCACCTTCTTTGCCGCATATTTAGTTCTTTCTGTGTAAACAGGTATTTTAAACTCCTGTGATCTGAGAATACTTCACATTTATGCCCATACAGGTAGTGTCTCCAGATTTTTAAAGCAAAGACAACTGCTACAAGCTCAAGGTCGTGTGTCGGATAATTTTGCTCGTACGACTTCATCTGCCTAGAAGCATAAGCAATGACCCAGCCCTTCTGTATCAACACACACCCAAGTCCAATCTTTGAAGCATCGCAGTATATACTGAACTTATCGCCTTCAACAGGCAATGTCAACACTAGTGCTGTAGTCAGTCTTTGTTTCAGCTCTTCAAAGCTCCTTTCACACGCAGCCGACCATACGAATTTCTCATTTTTCCTTGTCAATCGCGAAAGAGGGACTACAATCTTTGAAAATCCCTCAATAAACTTTCGGTAATACCCGGCCAATTCGAGAAATCCGCGTATCTCTCGTACATTCTTAGGTTACGGCCAATCTTTTACAACTTGAATCTTCCTTGGGTCCACAGAAATCTCTTCTTGAGATATAATGTGGCCGAGGAAGTTAATCCGATCCAGCCAAAACTCGCATTTGGAGAACTTCCAGTAAAGCTGATGTTTCTCTAAATTTCTTAAGACAATCCGTAAATGCTCTTCGTGCTCCTCCCTCGTCTTAGAATAGACCAAGATGTCGTCAATAAACACAACAACAAACTTGTCTAAATATTCTTTGAAGACACGGTTCATTCAATCCATAAATGCCGCGGGGGCATTCGTAAGTCCAAAAGACATTACGAGGAATTCATAATGCCTATACCTCGTTCAAAATGCTGTCTTTGGAATATCTTCCTGTCGTACCTTCAACTGATAGTAACTGATCGTAAATCAATCCTGGAGAATACTCGGGCACCCTGTAGCTGGTCAAACAAATCATCTATTCGGGATAAGAGGTACTTGTTCTTCACTGTCAATTTATTCAACTCTCTATAGTCGATGCACATCCGAAGGGTTCCGTCTTTCTTCTTAATGAACAAAACCGGCGCACCCCAAGGAGAAAAGCTTGGTCAGATGAATCCCTTATCCAACAACTCCTCTAGCTGAGACTTCAACTCCTTTAGCTCGGCAGGCGCCAATCTGTACGGGTTCTTAGAAACTGGTTCAGAACTAGGATAGACATCAATTACAAATTCTATCTCCCGATCTGGTGGCAAACCCAGAAGATCATCGAGAAAAATCTCTGAGAATTCTCTAACAATTGGGATGTCACTTGGTGTTACCCCATCAAATAACTGTGTATCAACCACAGTGACCATAAAAATCGAACATTCACCTTTAAATTGCTCATTAACCTTCATGGAATAAGAGGTTGGTAGGTTGCTCAATCTTTTAATTGCCTGATAGGCAAACTCCTCTTGACCCGGGGGCCAAAAAGTCACCACCCCTAATCGGCAGTCAATGGTAGCGAAATGGCGAGATAGCCAATCAACTCGATCTTTTTATCTAGCTAAGTTCATCTTTTTCTACTTCTGTGTCTACTAAACACGCACAAACCACTACGACTCTCTATGCTACCACAATCGAGTAATCCTAAGATACTAATGAGTACAATTCTTACCTCAAGTTTTACTAACCTCTATAAATTCTTAGATCAGGACTAACTCGTTCCTAACTCTTCACACAATACTCTAAATGGTGTACAACATATCCTTAATGCCCATTGTTTTCAACCCCTTGAAGACTCTCAACTTAAATCCTATTAGTGAACATCGTTTGGCTAAAATACCTATCGTATAATCCACGGCCCTAAATCTTCCTAACTAAGTTCACCTAGTCACTTCCTTTTCTAATTCAAACACGTATCCATCAAACAATCTCAAACCTCTAAAGTCATCTCAATAGTATAACACTAGAACCTACGGAGTAAACTTCTTACCCTTAGTTCTAGATTTTAAATTCCATTCGATCTTATTATCGCATCTTACCCCTATTCCTCATTCTAACATCATTCGCATATTCTGAATTCTCACTACCTAAATTAATTCACTATACACTTGAAGTACTAACTGAGTTTTCATTCACTCCAAATTGGCAACTCTCTACGATTCTAAATTGGGTCATTCTAAACTATACACCCCAAACTATACACCACAACGCTCAATAATCTCCCAAAGTTTTCATTTTCCTAACTTTGCTCCCTATAGCTTGAGTATTTATACTTCCATTAACTTTAATTATCACCTATACTTTCAAACTTTTCCAACTTAATACTGTAACACTAAGAACTCAGTACATAAATGTAACACCCGACGAGTTTGACCAGGTGACTTTCTTAACAGTTTTAACGGCCATGTTTATTTTGATCTTTTCGGTTTGGAATTTTATGCCAAGGCTTAATTAATGTGCATGTGTCATAAATTAGGTTGGGTGGCAGGATTTGTAATAAAGAATGGTTGAATAAGTATAAATAGGAAATGGAAACTTTTAAACCTCACTGTAGCCGACATTCCCTTTTGCGTTCTCTTATTCCCCCGAGCTGTCTGTAACAACCCCAACCCGGCCAGGGCCGCCACGGAAAGACCATAACATAATCTTAACTTAAATCCTCAAATAGCTCGCGTAAAATTTTTCTTTTTATATCACTCGTAACGTTTCGACTTCTAAACCACTAAATCGAAGTCTCGGATTATTGAAATCCCTTAAAATCATTCATTTAAAACAAATACTAATACAATTAAAACTTAAAACAATTAAATCAATTAAAACTATTAACTAATTAAAGTAAAACTTAAAATAAAAACTATCATGCTATGGCGATCAGTCGCCCAAAAAGGGGCGACTGATCGCCCTTCGGCGATTGTAACAGGCGACATGTCGCCTGTTGCAAATCGCCTGTGGCGACTGATCGCCACAGTTTGTGGTGATCAGTCGCCACGCTCTCTGGATTTCTCCAGAGAGCTGCGACCAGCAATCGCCTCTCCAGCGATTTCCAGGCAGAGAGAGGCGATCAATCGCCATGCTCTCTGGAACTTCTCCAAAGAGCACAGCTTTCTCCTCCCCCTTTCTTTCTTCCTGTTTCTTCAATACTTACCAACATAATCCCTATACTTCTCAACATAAATTTTTCTTATACTAAAACAAAACACTCATTCATTGATCATCCAAAACACGACACTAATATAACCTACAATTTCAGAAAACTCAAGAAAATGAACCGCGTGGATCGCTCTAAAACTGAACATATCCGTACAGTTTAAATCACCTAAAAATCATCAAACAAAACCCAACCAAATCCTCAAATAACATCGAACGTAAACATGAAATTTCCTTAAAACATCACCAAAGACATACGTTATCAAATCATTCAAATAGCACTACTTCGAACCTCCATTCACTATACAATTCCCAAAATATCAAACTTCCCCACATATCCTAAAATCCCTCACATCTTTAACATCAAAACAAGCTTACATTGATTACCCCAAAATAGCTCGAAGCACACCCACTGTCACCGAACCTTGCCAAAACACACCCCGTCGCCACGAGCACCATCCGTCGACCACCTACTCCTTTCCATCGAGAGAACTCTCACTTGTCACCTACATCATACAACATAAACATTAAGCCTAATGATTAGTAAGGGAATGTACTATACATGACATATGCATGAATGCATGATTCTTTTCATAAAACATGTTCATTTACTTGTTCTTATTCTTTTCCTTTTGGTTGACATGGACTAAGGTGGGGATGTGCCAGGGAGTAGGCCAAGTGCGTGTACATAGTCCTTTCGGCCGTATTCATAGTCCATCGCATGGAAGTGACATTGGTTTTGTTGTTCTGGCCATACTGTCCCAACCCACACTTAATCGTTACCTTTCTTTTACATACATTATACATGGAACGTTTCATATGACATTTGAGAAAACATGATGCATGAGGAATCTACGTATAACATATCATCAAAACATATCATCGAACAATTCACATTGTACATGGACATACACTACTCGAAACAAACTTCACAAACAACTAATAAATAATATCCTAGTCTACCCGACTCATTAAACCCCACAATCAGAAAATCATCATCAAAACACAAAAGCCTAACGTTGACACGATGTAGGGCCTTAAGGGCCGGAAACCTAGCACCCACTTACCTGGCGTCCGTAGCAAGCCGAGCACCGTCCAAAAGTCGTCTCCACCTAAAGCATTTCACAAATAGGAGCATTAAAACTGATCCTAAATAAACGAATTCCAAACTTAAACTAAGTCTCTAGCCAAAGCAATTTCTCCAAAAACTTGTATTAAAGTCTCTCGGGAATTTCATCGAGCACGTTGCGCTCACAATTTACTTAACCTCCATTAATGGTCTTCCAAAAATCTCTAATATCCAAACTTTAACCTAAATCCACCAATAACCATTAATTCATTTAATCTACCTAAATAACGATAAATGTATCACTAATAAGCATAAAAGCACAATACCATCGATTTCTAACTAAAACCCCATAATCCTCAACCCTAATAAAATAAAATCCCTAAAACAACATCCAAAGGAGCCTAGAGCTTAGAACTTACCTAGAGCATTGATTGGGAAAGAAAAATGAAGGAGAAATCGCCGGAAAACGGAACGTTGATCGATCGTGGAAGAGAAGTGGTGAGGGAGGAATCGCCAAAAATGAGAGAGACTTGCTCTCTGGAGAAAATGAAATCGTGAGTGGGGGAGGGAGTGTTTTTGTTTGTTTTTAATAATAATAAAACTTAACTTTATATTTACAAGTTTGCCCCTCACTCATTTCTTTGCTCATTTTGTTATTTCGCCCATCATTTTGAATTCTCCGAAGCTTTCTTATTCCACCAAATATTCCAACTTATTCCTAGGGTTCTAACGAAACTCTCCGTTGGCAAAACGGACTTAATTTACTATTTTTTACGAATTAAAACACTATAGGGCTAAAACAAAACTTAGCGTTACGTCATCAATTTGGATTTCTAAAAATTTACTCATTCTTCTAAAAATCCTCATAAATTCCTAGGGTCCTAATAAAACCTCTCGCACCCAAAACGGACCTATATTTTTTATTTACGAAAATACCCTTGGAGCGGAAACTCGAAAAACTTGGGTGTTACATCCTTCCCTCCTTAATTGGAATTTTGTCCCCAAAATTGTCGTTTGGTTAACTTCTAATTATTCATCCTCACTTTATCTAAGTACGATGCTCGTAATACTAACCTTGACACCCTTATGGTCTTACTCACCAATTGGGTCTTGATAGCTTTCTATATCTCCAAAACTCTAAACTCTTCTAACTACGCGCTTCATAACTCAATAGTTCATACATTCCTCGATTTCAACTTAACCTCCATCACTTAGACTCTCGATCCCCTCTAATTTAACTTCAACCCCTCAAGCTAAGTTCATTCCATTTCTAACTCTTCTAATTTCGTGACACAAAGAATCTGATACATAGATTTCTTATCCTAGCCCTCCATTTCAAACTTTTCTCTACCCTACTATCTCCTTTCCAAATTATCACTCTCGCTTTCTAAACCTACTTACCTTGGGCAATTACAACACTTCTTCAACAACTCTAATGTCATTCTCGTACACAGGGCTTTAAATGCTTAAATCTATCACTTGACGCTCTCACGGTATCCTCAAAGCTTCTATAATTATGTCCACTACGCTCGTTTTGTCCAGTTTTTATCTCAGACTTTATCAATCCCAAACAAATTCTTAAGTCTAAACCAATTCTTTAAATTATTCACCCAACAACTTAAAGGGTACACAAACAAATCGACGTAACTTACGAGTCGCAACATCCCCAATACCTCTTGTTCTAACTTCACTTCTAAGCTCACTTGCACAGTCTTCGTGCAAATCATTCTCCCTTTCATCCAATATGCTCCAATTTCCACAACCTCCACTACTTGACTCTTATATCAATCTTCCATTTGATCTAGTTAATCTTCTCACTTACCCGCATGATATAATCCAAAGCTCAAAAGTCTACCTAACCGCCCATTTTATCTTACACCACATAGTCTCTATTTCCTCTAGTTGTGATCTACTTCACACACTTATGTTTATCAACGTTAACCTTAGCTATTTACAAAATCTTTGGCATCGACTTCGGTACATACAGGTCGAGCCTTTGAAATTTCCTAATTTAGTCTTATTCCTAATGCACTTAAATATTTTTCAGGCAAGATCTTGCTTTCCTCATATAATAACCCACTAATCCCTCAACTCGCATGACTCTAACATTCGAACTGAACTTCCTATTTAAACCCTTCATTTAATTAAACACTGCCGTATACTTATTCTTAATATCCCACAAGGACTTCTTCGAAGTTACTAACTAGCCTACTATCTATCATTCCTTCTAGTCAGGTTCTAAATATTCTACTTGTCTTCTTCACAATAATTTGTCTAACAATTTTCTTGTTAGCAAACTTGTTGTAGGTAAACCTACAACCTTAATCTAAATCTTCTGAAGTTCTTAAATCTTATCATTCTATTTTCCCAAAAATTTAGAAGCATCCATTATCTTTAATGGAACTAAGCATGCCATGGCTAATACCACAAGCCCTATCAATTCCCAAGTCTCCTGGCAAATAACAAAGTGATCGAGTTCACTTCCTTAAATTCTCACACAAATCGGCCTTCTCTTAATCCCTTATAGGCCAAGCTTTCTAACTCACCTAATTTGATCTCATTCTCTAGATTTCCTCAATTACTACTTAGGCGCTAAATTTTTTACTGACCTACGGCGTTAACCACCTATTGAGTAATGACTATTTCTACATCCCCAAAGTTCTAAACTTTTCCAGCTTCACGCTCTATCATTCGATCACTCATACGCACTTCGAGTTCCACTTAATTGGCCACTACCTACACTCTCCAGTCAAATCTTTTCCCCCAAAATCTGGAAATGACTCTTCATTACGATCTACCTCTCGGGTCCTTTAAACACTAAAGTTCCTACTTCCATCTTGGAGGTAAGTCACAGGTTCCGGTGTTTAACTCGAACTGTACCAACTTTAGACTTACTACTTATCTCTTATCTTTCTAAACCAAAAGTTCGAAATCAACTACTCGTTGCTTTTCCTAATTGGTACTCACTCTGTCGAACCTCTATTTTGCTTAACATTGTACTATACCTCAAATCATGACTTTTACTTTAAGGTGTTAAATTCCTCTCCGAACAACACGCACTCATGACTTGATGCGTCTATTACTTACAGATCGCTCTTAGCTTAACTAAGTTTTCTCCCCTATCGCGTTGGTTGTAAACCTTACACATCAAAAAGAGAAACAAATCCTCCTTTATTGACTAACCTTCTAAAGTGGTACATACCTCCCAGCAAACGTCTAATTCTTGTAACTTGAGTACCACCTTACATAAGATTCCCTATTTTCTAACGTCTCTAAATTTGTCAATCTACCAACTTCGCCTCAATATCCTTATTCTCTTCACTGATATTTACTAAGTCAAATGCTCCTTATTCGACAATTCACCTAAGCTAGACTTTTGGTTACTACCTTCATTTAAATACTTCGGAGGTTCGTCAACTAAAGTCCAGTTTTTGTCTATTCAACCGTTATATCTCTTAAGTTGTATCCCTCCAATGGTAATAAATTCTGAGTATGTACACACTCGCACAACTATCCCAGGTTATTCATCTCAATGCGTAACTTTCTCTATTCACTATCCTCCTTCTATCTAATATACAAAAGTTACGTTTTAAACCCCTACTCTAATTACACTTCTACTGTAACGCTCCTTATCTTATTAATCACCACTGTATGAATATACCTGAAATAACCGATGGTTGAGCGGCTTCCTCTTCTTTGATCAAGGTAGACATCCTCGGAGGACAACACGGTGGTATCTTATTCGGTCCTAGACAATCTCTGGCCTTGTGCCCCACCATGTCGCACCGAAAACATCAACCGGAATGCAACTTGCACTCCCCGAAGTGATTCTTCAGACACATAGGGCATCGAGGAGCTTGTTGAGCCCCTTGTGGCCGTTTACTTCTGTCCTGTATAAACGGTGCATCGTTGGGCCTCGTAGCGCCCCGTCGATGTAGTTGCCAACACTTTTTTTGTTGTGGTAGCACCTCTCGAAAAAATCTCATTGGACAGTTCCTAGAGAGATGACCCAGTCCATTACACGCAAAGCATCGGCCAAAACCTGCCTTGCACACCCCACCGTGGCACTTCTTACACGTTTGGCATTGAGGGAACTACTTAAGCCTTCGTACATGTTTCTTACTTACCACGCTAATTAAATCCTCACCAACTCTTCTTACGCCCCTAACTGGTAGCTGCTTCTCCCCTAGCTCAAAAACTTGCACCATATCTGTAAGCTGACTAATAGGATTCTCCTCGAGTTTTCTAGGTGCTTTCGGCATTTTCTTGTTCCTAGACACATTAAAGAACACACACAAAATAAACAATTTAGAATCATACTTAAACTTAAACACTTACAGTCGATGGAGAGTCCTCGTGCGGCGGTGTGTTTTTGGCAGGCATTTCACAGAATTCGCTTTTAAAACTCCGTCTCTCTGATACCATAACTGTAACAACCCCAACCCGGCCAGGGCCGCCACGGAAAGACCATAACATAATCTTAACTTAAATCCTCAAATAGCTCGCATAAAATTTTTCTTTTTATATCACTCGTAATGTTTCGACTTCTAAACCACTAAATCGAAGTCTCGGATTATTGAAATCCCTTAAAATCATTCATTTAAAACAAATACTAATACAATTAAAACTTAAAACAATTAAATCAATTAAAACTATTAACTAATTAAAGTAAAACTTAAAATAAAAACTATCATGCTATGGGGATCAGTCGCCCAAAAAGGGGCGACTGGTCGCCCTTCGGCGATTGCAACAGGCGACCAGTCGCCTGTTGCAAGTCGCCACGCTCTCTGGATTTCTCCAGAGAGCGGCGACCAGCAATCGCCTCTCCAGCGATTTCCAGGCAGAGAGAGGCGATTGATCACCTCCAAGAGGCGATCAATCGCCATGCTCTCTGGAACTTCTCCAAAGAGCACAGCTTTCTCCTCCCCCTTTCTCTCTTCCTGTTTCTTCAATACTTACCAACATATTCCCTATACTTCTCAACATAAATTTTTCTTATACTAAAACAAAACACTCATTCATTGATAATCCAAAACACGACACTAATATAACCTACAATTTCAAAAAACTCAAGAAAACGAACCGCGTGGATCGCTCTAAAACCGAACATATCCGTACAGTTTAAATCACCTAAAAATCATCAAACAAAACCCAACCAAATCCTCAAATAACATCGAACGTAAACATGAAATTTCCTTAAAACATCACCAAAGACATACGTTATCAAATCATTCAAATAGCACTACTTCAAACCTGCATTCACTATACAATTCCCAAAATATCAAACTTCCCCACATATCCTAAAATCCCTCACATCTTTAACATCAAAACAAGCTTACATTGATTACCCCAAAATAGCTCGGAGAACACCCACTGTCACCGAACCTTGCCAAAACACACCCCGTCGCCACGAGCACCATCCGTCGACCACCTACTCCTTGCCATCGAGAGAACTCTCACCTGTCACCTACATCATACAACATAAACATTAAGCCTAATGATTAGTAAGGGAATGTACTATACATGACATATGCATGAATGCATGATTATTTTCATAAAACATGTTCATTTACTTGTTCTTATTTTTTTCCTTTTGGTTGACATGGACTAAGGTGGGGATGTGCCAGGGAGTAGGCCAAGTGCATGTACATAGTCCTTTCGGCCGTATTCATAGTCCATCGCATGGAAGTGACATTGGTTTTGTTGTTCTGGCCATACTGTCCCAACCCACACTTAATCGTTACCTTTCTTTTACATACATCATATATGGAACGTTTCATATGACATTTGAGAAAACATGATGCATGAGGAATCTACGTATAACATATCATCAAAACATATCATCAAACAATTCACATTGTACATGGACATACACAACTCGCAACAAACTTCACAAAAAACTAATAAATAATATCCTAGGCTACCCGACTCATTAAACCCCACAATCAGAAAATCATCATCAAAACACAAAAGCCTAACGTTAACACGATGTAGGGCCTTAAGGGCCGGAAACCTAGCATCCACTTACCTGGCGTCTGTAGCAAGCCGAGCACCGTCCAAAAGTCGTCTCCACCTAAAGAATTTCACAAATAGGAGCATTAAAACCGATCCTAAATAAACGAATTCCAAACTTAAACTAAGTCTCTAGCCAAAGCAATTTCTCCAAAAACTTGTATTAAAGTCTCTCGGGCATTTCATCCAGCACGTTGCGCTCACAATTTACTTAACCTCCATTAATGGTTTTCCAAAAATCTCTAATATCCAAACTTTAACCTAAATCCACCAATAACCATTAATTCATTTAATCTACTTAAATAACGATACATGTATCACTAATAAGCATAAAAGCACAATACCATCGATTTCTAACTAAAACCCCATAATCCTCAACCCTAAATCAATAACCCTAATAAAATAAAATCCCTAAAACAACATCCAAATGAGCCTAGAGCTTAGAACTTACCTAGAGCATTGATTGGAAAAGAAAAACGAAGGAGAAATCTCTGGAAAATGGAACGTTGATCGATCGTGGAAGAGAAATGGTGAGGGAGGAATCGCCAAAAATGAGAGAGACTTGCTCTCTGGAGAAAATGAAATCGTGAGTGGGGGAGGGAGTGTTTTTGTTTGTTTTTAATAATAATAAAACTTAACTTTATATTTACAAGTTTGCCCCTCACTCATTTCTTTGCTCGTTTTGTTATTTCGCCCATCATTTTGAATTCTCCGAAGCTTTCTTATTCCACCAAATATTCCAACTTATTTCTAGGGTTCTAACGAAACTCTCCGTTCGCAAAACGAACTTAATTTACTATTTTTTACGAATTAAAACACTATAGGGCTAAAACGAAACTTAGCGTTACGCCATCAATTTGGATTTCTAAAAATTTACTCATTCTTCTAAAAATCCCCATAAATTCCTAAGGTCCTAATAAAACCTCTCGCTCCTAAAACGGACCTATATTTCTTATTTACGAAAATACCCTTGGAGCGAAAACCCGAAAAACTTGGGTGTTACACTGTCTCCCTCTCCGCCAGCGACTCTCTCATCGACGACGGATTTCTCTTTCTCCACTTCGACAATCGACGCCCTAGGTAAGACTCAGACAATGTGGATTGCTAGTTATCTATTTGAGTACTGTTTTTCAGTTGAACTTGAGATTTTGGATTCTGCAATGGCCGAGTCTGGTTATTGTGATTCTAGGAATTTTAGACTACGCACATAGAGTGCCCGACTAATGGACTTATATATATATATAGACGTTAGATTCTAGGGTGATTTTTAATTAAGACTTTTAGGATGTTGTTTTAACTCTACAATGTGAAATGTTTTAGGTGAAGAAGTTTGAAGAGAAGTACTCAAAGTTGCTAAGGAAACCAGGTAAGTGAATGTGTAGGAATGCCCGGCCATTAGGGCCCTACATCACAATGGTACTGGTTAGAAGCTGTTTTTCGACGTTTAAGGATTATTTAAGTTATTATCTGTTGGTTATGATACTCAAACTGTTAGTATGATTCTAGTTAGATGTATGATCTGTTCAATAGAATGATGAACTAAGAGTATCCCAGCTCATGCATCATGAATGTTTCTCAAGCACGTGAAAATGTTTTCAATGCATGTTTTCTCTCATAAATAAGACAAGAATATGAAACCTATGCAACATGGATTAAGAGAGGGTTGGGGCGGTTTGGCGTATGTCATTGTCCAAAAGAGGGACCAAGAATACGACCCGCAAGGGACTATGTATACTCTCACTATCGAACCCCCTTTACCGGCACAAATCCTCCCTTAATCCATACAACGTAAATGATGATTATGAATGATGACTATGAATGATGATTATGAATGATGACTATGAACATGAGTACGAACAAGAACAAGAAAAGATCCATGAGCATGTGTTTCTTTAAACTGTGCATTCATGCATATGTGTTAGCATTGCATTCCTTACTAAGCATTAGGCTTATAGTTTAAACCTTATGATGTAGGTGACGAGATATCAGGTGAGGAATTCAAAGTTTACGAAGATGTTTAAGTTGGTTGCTAGGAGTTGCTCAGGGTGGAAGTTTGTGGCTGGATGGCGATTATGACCCGTGGTTATGCTCTTATTATGTCAGTAAGGTTTATGAGAAAACTGATGTTTAAGTAGGATGAGATCTTTCTTTGAATACTGGATTTTGAGATTGTCTGGTTTGGTTACCGAGTCGGTGATGATTAAAAGAGAATAGAATAACCTGTTTCTTATAAGTCTTCCGCTACATGTAATCGAGATAAGTCCATGATTCATGTCTGCCTATGTTTGTGACTACGAAGTATGAGATCTATGAAGGTCAGGTCACATTTCTGTTGGTATGAGTTGTTTAAAGATTTTCGGGATTCTTTGCTGTGTGATAGAAGTTGGGTGAACGTATCATCCGGCTAACGTCACCGGTGGATGGTGAACGTTTGCTGTTCACAGGATGATGCCTCTTATCGGATGAGGTAAGTGAGTCACGTGTATTGCACATGCTCATCGGATGATGTCTCTGATGGGTGAGGACATCATCCGGCTGACGTCACCAGTGGATGGCGAATGGTTGTTGTTCACCGGATGATGTCTCTTATTAGTTAGCAAGGTTAAGTATGCCACGTGAGATGCACAAGATGACCGGATGATGTAGATTTACACTATCGGCTGAAGCGAGTTCAATGCTTGTCGTTTAGCGATTGGCGTAGGTGATATACATATATATTTTGTCGTCTAGTGCTCGGGTGATGCAGGAACTGAAGTGTGATTTATCACCGGTCGATGTGAGTTTATTTCTCTACCAGCAGATGCAGTTTAAGAGTTGAAGTACCTGTTCACCGGCTGAGGCACCTTGCATTGCTCGTTGGTAGATGCGTAATGTATTTCTTTGTTGAGCGATGTTTAATGATTCACGAGTGATGTCTTGAGCTAAGTTATGAGTTTCTTTTTTAAAAATAAATATAAAGGGGTATAATTTTAGAAAAAAAAATAGTAAGGATATATGGACAAGTCTAAAAGAGTCATGGTTTGGTCTCGGCTCTACTGGGGTCGTTACAATAAACGTCTCGCCCTAAATCCATAAGTTTTAACTTTCTTTCTACTCTACCATCTCACTGCTAACTGATCACTTCTATCTCTTACACTTACTTATATCAGCCAATCAAGACAATTTATACCTCGAACAATCATGACATTTCATTAGTTATTCCAACACAACCCTCATACTCAAAGCTCTCATCTCTTAAACCTATCAACTATTCCTCAAAGTATACTCTGAATCTTCGTACTTACATTCACTATGCTCAATTTGTCTAACTCCTAATTTCAGTCATTACCAAACACTCAAATTCTTAAGTCTAAACCAACTCTTTCCCAACTTTACACTCGACACCCGAAATGATATTTACGCCCTTCCTTTCGGCCTCAAAACTTCCATAATATTTACGCACTTCGTGTCCTTCCTATCCAATATTCTCCATTAGAATTTACTAATCTCCTCACTTACCTCACTTCTCACCCACTAACATAGTTCAAATGTATAACTTAATCTAACTTTCATAACTATGTATTCTTACACATTTTATTAATTTTAACTTAATCACTCCTCACCTATCTTTTCAAACTTTTACAATTTAATTCTCAATATCCTCTAAGTTCTTCAACTTCATATGAGGGATAATTCTCTTATTCTAACTCTCTCTCTTAGTTAACTAATCTCTCTCATATGTCCGTCCCGAATCTAGAATTTAATCTCATCGTTCTTCTAGCTTACATCTCCCAACCTCTACTAATACTCGAGTTCATATTCACATCTCACGTTTAAGTTCGCCAACTCTTAAGCTTATCAACTCTAGCCTAATTTATTTACGACATCAGCAATTTCGACTTCGTTACATACGAGTCGAACCCTCGAAACTTTCTAACTTAAACTTTATCCATAAGGCATGCTAAAGTTTTTCGACGAATTCTCATTATTCTCATGCAACAACTTTTATATCTCTTTAGATTGTATTCCACTCAACAGGTATGATCTAAATCTCAAATCTTTCTATCTAATACTATTGCTATTTTCTTTTCCAAGGCTTTCTACCTTTATACACATACTTAATTTTCCTCCACCTTTAGACAAATATTTAATTTTCCTCCAGATTCATTCCAAAAATTTATAATTAATCTACTCTCTTTTACTTTTCCAACTCGGTTTCTCAATATTATCCTAAATTTCTTTATTTTCCTCCACCTTTAGACAAATATTTAATTTTCCTCCACCTTTAGACAAATATTTAATTTTCCTCCACCTTTAGACAAATATTTAATTTTCCTCCACCTTTAGACAAATATTTAATTTTCCTCCACCTTTAGACAAATATTTAATTTTCCTCCACCTTTAGACAAATATTTAATTTTCCTCCACCTTTAGACAAATATTTAATTTTCCTCCACCTTTAGACAAATATTTAATTTTCCTCCACCTTTAGACAAATATTTAATTTTCCTCCACCTTTAGACAAATATTTAATTTTCCTCCACCTTTAGACAAATATTTAATTTTCCTCCACCTTTAGACAAATATTTAATTTTCCTCCACCTTTAGACAAATATTTAATTTTCCTCCACCTTTAGACAAATATTTAATTTTCCTCCACCTTTAGACAAATATTTAATTTTCCTCCACCTTTAGACAAATATTTAATTTTCCTCCACCTTTAGACAAATATTTAATTTTCCTCCACCTTTAGACAAATATTTAATTTTCCTCCACCTTTAGACAAATATTTAATTTTCCTCCACCTTTAGACAAATATTTAATTTTCCTCCACCTTTAGACAAATATTTAATTTTCCTCCACCTTTAGACAAATATTTAATTTTCCTCCACCTTTAGACAAATATTTAATTTTCCTCCACCTTTAGACAAATATTTAATTTTCCTCCACCTTTAGACAAATATTTAATTTTCCTCCACCTTTAGACAAATATTTAATTTTCCTCCACCTTTAGACAAATATTTAATTTTCCTCCACCTTTAGACAAATATTTAATTTTCCTCCACCTTTAGACAAATATTTAATTTTCCTCCACCTTTAGACAAATATTTAATTTTCCTCCACCTTTAGACAAATATTTAATTTTCCTCCACCTTTAGACAAATATTTAATTTTCCTCCACCTTTAGACAAATATTTAATTTTCCTCCACCTTTAGACAAATATTTAATTTTCCTCCACCTTTGTCGGGTAATCTTTTGAACGACTCGACCATTTTTGCTCTGATACCATCTTGTAACGCCCCCGAACCCACCCTGGCTCGGTGCGCTACATTTGCTAACCAATTCCGCTAACCAATCCCGCATTAAAACATAATTTTCAAAAACCCCAAAACATAAAACTAAACTGACACAGCTGAATTTAAAGCTAAGTCTCCCGAAGCTCTCTTATATCATATCTAGCTGCCTAGACTCACTAATTTCTCTTAATCCTAACTGTTAAGCACCACGGTGCCCTCCCCGAAAATTTTGACAAAGTAACGCCTGAAAATGGCGCCTCCAAAATGCTAGGTACCTGCAACCGAATAAATCCCCAACCAGATCGAGAATACTCTACTCAACTATCCATCTTACGAAATCTCCAAATAGTAGTAAAGAGAGAAACTATAATACTAACATCTTTAAATGAAGAAAGTCCACAGTATAGGGCGACACATCACCCTTAACTATGACTATATACAACAAATATAAGTATTTATAACATAACTGTCACAAACATCAACAATAAACTACCAAACTACAAAGCCCTACATTCCCCGAAGACCATGGTCGAAGCGCCCCGACAACTGCCCGCACCGACGGGCCCCGTGTGCCACCGACTACCGCCTAATCCAGGCTCCCTCATCTAGCTCACCTGTATATACCTCGTCACCTACACCACATAACACGTACACACACGTAAGCTTACGCTTAGCAAGTAGGGAAAAGAAATGTAAACATGCACGATGCACCCACACCGCCCTAACACAAGAAATCTCTACTCACTCTGTTATTTTCGTTTTATTTAATCTTTCCACTTTCACACGTGAATCAAGTAGGCACATATTCGAGCTTCCCGCTCATTGGATGGCCACGCCTTGACCCACGGAGCAAGATCGACCAGCTCACGCCCGGGTACCCCCCATTAGACGGCAGCACACAATCTCCTCCCATGTCGATCATACATGAATCAAGTAGGCACACATCCGAGCTCCCCGCTCATTGGACGGCCACGCCTTGACCCACGGAGCAAGATCGGCCAGCTCACGCCCGGGGCCCCCCCATTGGACGGCAGCACACAATCTCCTCCCATGACACTTACGTATTTTCAACTTTATATCTCGAGTAGAGTCCCAACTCACTACCTCCCCGGTAAAATGCCTCCCCGGCAACTTGCATAACCTGGCGACTCTACTCAACTTTATTCTTTCTCAGTTACATTTCATACTCACCTTTCAAATTATGCACAAACTCATTTTCGTAATTTAAAAGACAATGCATGATACTCAACACGTGCATAACATAACTCAACCAACCGAAAATCAAACAATAACCCTACCGTTCCGTGGTGTAGGCCCGAAGGGAAAACAAGATGTTCCACTACTTACCTGGCGTCCTAGCTCGCTGAGGATACTCGGTTACCTGTCCACCTACAACTCGACCTACGACAAATATTCAAACTTCATTAAAATCAAACCTATATTCACCAACTACTCTTAAATTACTATTTCTAGCCTAATTCAACTAAAACCTAACTAAACGGGCCACTAATTCGGGTTCAGTAAAAACCGACCCGAAACTTCAAACGCGAGTAACTTTCGTGTCGGTTATCGGAATCGAAAGATTCAAGCGGTCACGTACTCCTATAATAACCTATTTTAACCTGCCAACAGGAATTTTAAAACAAACGACCGTAGCTAGGTCAAATATCAAAAAACCCGAATGTAACACCCGACATTTCGGCCAGGTGATTTTCTGACCATTTTCATTGTCACCCTCTTATTTAACCGTTATGATTTAAATTTAATGTTAAGACAAATTTATTACAAGTTGTGTGAAACAAGGTTGGGTGGCAGTTTTGTAATTAAAATCGATGGATTTAGTATAAATAGAAATGGAAACCTTAAACCTCATTTATTACCACTGTAGCCGACATTCCCTCTCGGCGATTCCTCCTTTCCCAAGTTCTTGCTCTCGGCTACCAGAACTTCCCTTACCGACGGCTGGTTTCGAGCTTGCTCTTCTCTGCAAATCCACACCCGAGGTATGAAATGGACAATGTAGTCATTCATTAGTAAATAGAGCTCTGTTTTCAGCTCGGCACTGAGTTCGGATATTTTTAGCAGTGGCCGAGTAGCTTTAGACTTTTTAAAATCTGAGAGTAGAAATGTCATCCCGAATCGATTCTGAGCATTTTAAGTAACCAACTCGGATTTAATCAATGGTAAAACCTGTCCACCTAGTTTCGGATTTCAGACTGCAGTGTGTCAAACAGAGGAATCGGAATGACTTTAGCTATTAGATCCTAGGATGGTTTATGATTAGGACTATTAGGACTTTGTTTTAACTACTGTAATGTACATGTTTTAGGTGAAGAAGTTTAAGGTGAGGATGTTATGTTCAAAGAGGATGCTTAAGGCTGGTTGCTGGAGGATGCTCAAGGTGACAGTGCGGGACTGGAGAGGCGATTTATGACCCCTGGTTAAGACTCTTATGTTACAGTATGTTAAAGAATATGGTAGTTTAAGTAGGATGAGATTATTTTAAAACGTTGAGCTTTGAAACCGTCTAGTGGATCACTGAGTCAGGGAATGATTATATAGATTTATAAATGGTCTGTTGCTTAAGTCTTCCGCTATATGCATTTTGAATGAGTTGTGTTTTCTTTCTGTTGGAAGGAGTCATTTGATGATTTAGAGTTCTCTACCGTAAGACGGAAGCTGGAAGAGGTAGTCTTCCGGCTGACGTCATCGGCAGATGCCGAGAGTTAATTGTTTGATGGTTTAGTCTTCCGGCTGACGTCATCGGCAGATGCCGAGAGTTAATTGTTTGATGGTTTAGTCTTCCGGCTGACGTCATCGGCAGATGCCGAGAGTTAATTGTTTGATGGTTTAGTCTTCCGGCTGACGTCATCGGCAGATGCCGAGAGTTAATTGTTTGATGGTTTAGTCTTCCGGCTGACGTCATCGGCAGATGCCGAGAGTTAATTGTTTGATGGTTTAGTCTTCCGGCTGACGTCATCGGCAGATGCCGAGAGTTAATTGTTTGATGGTTTAGTCTTCCGGCTGACGTCATCGGCAGATGCCGAGAGTTAATTGTTTGATGGTTTAGTCTTCCGGCTGACGTCATCGGCAGATGCCGAGAGTTAATTGTTTGATGGTTTAGTCTTCCGGCTGACGTCATCGGCAGATGCCGAGAGTTAATTGTTTGATGGTTTAGTCTTCCGGCTGACGTCATCGGCAGATGCCGAGAGTTAATTGTTTGATGGTTTAGTCTTCCGGCTGACGTCATCGGCAGATGCCGAGAGTTAATTGTTTGATGGTTTAGTCTTCCGGCTGACGTCATCGGCAGATGCCGAGAGTTAATTGTTTGATGGTTTAGTCTTCCGGCTGACGTCATCGGCAGATGCCGAGAGTTAATTGTTTGATGGTTTAGTCTTCCGGCTGACGTCATCGGCAGATGCCGAGAGTTAATTGTTTGATGGTTTAGTCTTCCGGCTGACGTCATCGGCAGATGCCGAGAGTTAATTGTTTGATGGTTTAGTCTTCCGGCTGACGTCATCGGCAGATGCCGAGAGTTAATTGTTTGATGGTTTAGTCTTCCGGCTGACGTCATCGGCAGATGCCGAGAGTTAATTGTTTGATGGTTTAGTCTTCCGGCTGACGTCATCGGCAGATGCCGAGAGTTAATTGTTTGATGGTTTAGTCTTCCGGCTGACGTCATCGGCAGATGCCGAGAGTTAATTGTTTGATGGTTTAGTCTTCCGGCTGACGTCATCGGCAGATGCCGAGAGTTAATTGTTTGATGGTTTAGTCTTCCGGCTGACGTCATCGGCAGATGCCGAGAGTTAATTGTTTGATGGTTTAGTCTTCCGGCTGACGTCATCGGCAGATGCCGAGAGTTAATTGTTTGATGGTTTAGTCTTCCGGCTGACGTCATCGGCAGATGCCGAGAGTTAATTGTTTGATGGTTTAGTCTTCCGGCTGACGTCATCGGCAGATGCCGAGAGTTAATTGTTTGATGGTTTAGTCTTCCGGCTGACGTCATCGGCAGATGCCGAGAGTTAATTGTTTGATGGTTTAGTCTTCCGGCTGGTGGAGGCCGAGTTAATGATATGTATGACTCGCGAAATCTCCCACTGGTGGAGGCCGAGTTAATGATATGTATGACTCGCGAAATCTCCCACTGGTGGAGGCCGAGTTAATGATATGTATGACTCGCGAAATCTCCCACTGGTGGAGGCCGAGTTAATGATATGTATGACTCGCGAAATCTCCCACTGGTGGAGGCCGAGTTAATGATATGTATGACTCGCGAAATCTCCCACTGGTGGAGGCCGAGTTAATGATATGTATGACTCGCGAAATCTCCCACTGGTGGAGGCCGAGTTAATGATATGTATGACTCGCGAAATCTCCCACTGGTGGAGGCCGAGTTAATGATATGTATGACTCGCGAAATCTCCCACTGGTGGAGGCCGAGTTAATGATATGTATGACTCGCGAAATCTCCCACTGGTGGAGGCCGAGTTAATGATATGTATGACTCGCGAAATCTCCCACTGGTGGAGGCCGAGTTAATGATATGTATGACTCGCGAAATCTCCCACTGGTGGAGGCCGAGTTAATGATATGTATGACTCGCGAAATCTCCCACTGGTGGAGGCCGAGTTAATGATATGTATGACTCGCGAAATCTCCCACTGGTGGAGGCCGAGTTAATGATATGTATGACTCGCGAAATCTCCCACTGGTGGAGGCCGAGTTAATGATATGTATGACTCGCGAAATCTCCCACTGGTGGAGGCCGAGTTAATGATATGTATGACTCGCGAAATCTCCCACTGGTGGAGGCCGAGTTAATGATATGTATGACTCGCGAAATCTCCCACTGGTGGAGGCCGAGTTAATGATATGTATGACTCGCGAAATCTCCCACTGGTGGAGGCCGAGTTAATGATATGTATGACTCGCGAAATCTCCCACTGGTGGAGGCCGAGTTAATGATATGTATGACTCGCGAAATCTCCCACTGGTGGAGGCCGAGTTAATGATATGTATGACTCGCGAAATCTCCCACTGGTGGAGGCCGAGTTAATGATATGTATGACTCGCGAAATCTCCCACTGGTGGAGGCCGAGTTAATGATATGTATGACTCGCGAAATCTCCCACTGGTGGAGGCCGAGTTAATGATATGTATGACTCGCGAAATCTCCCACTGGTGGAGGCCGAGTTAATGATATGTATGACTCGCGAAATCTCCCACTGGTGGAGGCCGAGTTAATGATATGTATGACTCGCGAAATCTCCCACTGGTGGAGGCCGAGTTAATGATATGTATGACTCGCGAAATCTCCCACTGGTGGAGGCCGAGTTAATGATATGTATGACTCGCGAAATCTCCCACTGGTGGAGGCCGAGTTAATGATATGTATGACTCGCGAAATCTCCCACTGGTGGAGGCCGAGTTAATGATATGTATGACTCGCGAAATCTCCCACTGGTGGAGGCCGAGTTAATGATATGTATGACTCGCGAAATCTCCCACTGGTGGAGGCCGAGTTAATGATATGTATGACTCGCGAAATCTCCCACTGGTGGAGGCCGAGTTAATGATATGTATGACTCGCGGCTGACGTCATCGGCAGATGCCGAAGGGTAGTTGTTTGTTGGTTTAGTCTTCCGGCTGACGTCATCGGCAGATGCCGAAGGGTAGTTGTTTGTTGGTTTAGTCTTCCGGCTGACGTCATCGGCAGATGCCGAAGGGTAGTTGTTTGTTGGTTTAGTCTTCCGGCTGACGTCATCGGCAGATGCCGAAGGGTAGTTGTTTGTTGGTTTAGTCTTCCGGCTGACGTCATCGCAGATGCCGAAGGGTAGTTGTTTGTTGGTTTAGTCTTCCGGCTGACGTCATCGCAGATGCCGAAGGGTAGTTGTTTGTTGGTTTAGTCTTCCGGCTGACGTCATCGGCAGATGCCGAGAGTTAATTGTTTGATGGTTTAGTCTTCCGGCTGACGTCATCGCAGATGCCGAAGGGTAGTTGTTTGTTGGTTTAGTCTTCCGGCTGACGTCATCGCAGATGCCGAAGGGTAGTTGTTTGTTGGTTTAGTCTTCCGGCTGACGTCATCGGCAGATGCCGAGAGTTAATTGTTTGATGGTTTAGTCTTCCGGCTGACGTCATCGGCAGATGCCGAAGGGTAGTTGTTTGTTGGTTTAGTCTTCCGGCTGACGTCATCGGCAGATGCCGAAGGGTAGTTGTTTGTTGGTTTAGTCTTCCGGCTGACGTCATCGGCAGATGCCGAAGGGTAGTTGTTTGTTGGTTTAGTCTTCCGGCTGACGTCATCGCAGATGCCGAAGGGTAGTTGTTTGTTGGTTTAGTCTTCCGGCTGACGTCATCGCAGATGCCGAAGGGTAGTTGTTTGTTGGTTTAGTCTTCCGGCTGACGTCATCGGCAGATGCCGAAGGGTAGTTGTTTGTTGGTTTAGTCTTCCGGCTGACGTCATCGGCAGATGCCGAAGGGTAGTTGTTTGTTGGTTTAGTCTTCCGGCTGACGTCATCGGCAGATGCCGAAGGGTAGTTGTTTGTTGGTTTAGTCTTCCGGCTGACGTCATCGGCAGATGCCGAAGGGTAGTTGTTTGTTGGTTTAGTCTTCCGGCTGACGTCATCGGCAGATGCCGAAGGGTAGTTGTTTGTTGGTTTAGTCTTCCGGCTGACGTCATCGCAGATGCCGAAGGGTAGTTGTTTGTTGGTTTAGTCTTCCGGCTGACGTCATCGGCAGATGCCGAGAGTTAATTGTTTGATGGTTTAGTCTTCCGGCTGACGTCATCGCAGATGCCGAAGGGTAGTTGTTTGTTGGTTTAGTCTTCCGGCTGACGTCATCGCAGATGCCGAAGGGTAGTTGTTTGTTGGTTTAGTCTTCCGGCTGACGTCATCGGCAGATGCCGAAGGGTAGTTGTTTGTTGGTTTAGTCTTCCGGCTGACGTCATCGGCAGATGCCGAAGGGTAGTTGTTTGTTGGTTTAGTCTTCCGGCTGACGTCATCGGCAGATGCCGAAGGGTAGTTGTTTGTTGGTTTAGTCTTCCGGCTGACGTCATCGCAGATGCCGAAGGGTAGTTGTTTGTTGGTTTAGTCTTCCGGCTGACGTCATCGCAGATGCCGAAGGGTAGTTGTTTGTTGGTTTAGTCTTCCGGCTGACGTCATCGGCAGATGCCGAAGGGTAGTTGTTTGTTGGTTTAGTCTTCCGGCTGACGTCATCGCAGATGCCGAAGGGTAGTTGTTTGTTGGTTTAGTCTTCCGGCTGACGTCATCGCAGATGCCGAAGGGTAGTTGTTTGTTGGTTTAGTCTTCCGGCTGACGTCATCGCAGATGCCGAAGGGTAGTTGTTTGTTGGTTTAGTCTTCCGGCTGACGTCATCGCAGATGCCGAAGGGTAGTTGTTTGTTGGTTTAGTCTTCCGGCTGACGTCATCGCAGATGCCGAAGGGTAGTTGTTTGTTGGTTTAGTCTTCCGGCTGACGTCATCGGCAGATGCCGAAGGGTAGTTGTTTGTTGGTTTAGTCTTCCGGCTGACGTCATCGGCAGATGCCGAAGGGTAGTTGTTTGTTGGTTTAGTCTTCCGGCTGACGTCATCGCAGATGCCGAAGGGTAGTTGTTTGTTGGTTTAGTCTTCCGGCTGACGTCATCGGCAGATGCCGAAGGGTAGTTGTTTGTTGGTTTAGTCTTCCGGCTGACGTCATCGCAGATGCCGAAGGGTAGTTGTTTGTTGGTTTAGTCTTCCGGCTGACGTCATCGCAGATGCCGAAGGGTAGTTGTTTGTTGGTTTAGTCTTCCGGCTGACGTCATCGGCAGATGCCGAAGGGTAGTTGTTTGTTGGTTTAGTCTTCCGGCTGACGTCATCGCAGATGCCGAAGGGTAGTTGTTTGTTGGTTTAGTCTTCCGGCTGCAGCTCGTCACTCTCGGCCAAAAACGGAGCAAGAACAGGGCAAAAATCGAACCTTACCTATCGGTTCGTGCGCAGAGAGAGCCGGACCTTGCTCCTCGTCGTCGTCTGGCTGGAGAGCGTCGAAAACGCCGATGAATGGTTGGCCAATCGTCGCTCGCGTCTTCCCCCTCTCCCCTGCTCTCCTCTCGTCGTCGGGCTCGAACAACAGAATGGCATTCGAGCCATTCTGTTGTTTTGTTTTATTAATAATAATAATAATAATAATAATAATAATAATAATAATAATAATAATAATAATAATAATAATAATAATAATAATAATAATAATAATAATAATAATAATAATAATAATAATAATAATAATAATAATAATAATAATAATAATAATAATAATAATAATAATAATAATAATAATAATAATAATAATAATAATAATAATAATAATAATAATAATAATAATAATAATAATAATAATAATAATAATAATAATAATAATAATAATAATAATAATAATAATAATAATAATAATAATAATAATAATAATAATAATAATAATAATAATAATAATAATAATAATAATAATAATAATAATAATAATAATAATAATAATAATAATAATAATAATAATAATAATAATAATAATAATAATAATAATAATAATAATAATAATAATAATAATAATAATAATAATAATAATAATAATAATAATAATAATAATAATAATAATAATAATAATAATAATAATAATAATAATAATAATAATAATAATAATAATAATAATAATAATAATAATAATAATAATAATAATAATAATAATAATAATAATAATAATAATAATAATAATAATAATAATAATAATAATAATAATAATAATAATAATAATAATAATAATAATAATAATAATAATAATAATAATAATAATAATAATAATAATAATAATAATAATAATAATAATAATAATAATAATAATAATAATAATAATAATAATAATAATAATAATAATAATAATAATAATAATAATAATAATAATAATAATAATAATAATAATAATAATAATAATAATAATAATAATAATAATAATAATAATAATAATAATAATAATAATAATAATAATAATAATAATAATAATAATAATAATAATAATAATAATAATAATAATAATAATAATAATAATAATAATAATAATAATAATAATAATAATAATAATAATAATAATAATAATAATAATAATAATAATAATAATAATAATAATAATAATAATAATAATAATAATAATAATAATAATAATAATAATAATAATAATAATAATAATAATAATAATAATAATAATAATAATAATAATAATAATAATAATAATAATAATAATAATAATAATAATAATAATAATAATAATAATAATAATAATAATAATAATAATAATAATAATAATAATAATAATAATAATAATAATAATAATAATAATAATAATAATAATAATAATAATAATAATAATAATAATAATAATAATAATAATAATAATAATAATAATAATAATAATAATAATAATAATAATAATAATAATAATAATAATAATAATAATAATAATAATAATAATAATAATAATAATAATAATAATAATAATAATAATAATAATAATAATAATAATAATAATAATAATAATAATAATAATAATAATAATAATAATAATAATAATAATAATAATAATAATAATAATAATAATAATAATAATAATAATAATAATAATAATAATAATAATAATAATAATAATAATAATAATAATAATAATAATAATAATAATAATAATAATAATAATAATAATAATAATAATAATAATAATAATAATAATAATAATAATAATAATAATAATAATAATAATAATAATAATAATAATAATAATAATAATAATAATAATAATAATAATAATAATAATAATAATAATAATAATAATAATAATAATAATAATAATGAATACTACTAAGAGTTGATAGAACAAAAGGCAAAAAAACAAATATTGAAGAAACAAGAGGTTACACAAAAAGACGACGAGCCACCAACCAAAGAGCAACCGACTGAAGAGCCACCAACTGAAGATCCACCAACCGAAGAACCACCTACCAAAGAGCCCATAAAAGAGGAAGTTAGTTGTCTTCAACAGGATCCAATTTTTATGATATTTCAACAAGAGAAAGATAAATACTCGATGGAAGAAATTGTCCCAGAAATCTACGAGATTCAAGAAGCAAAAGTGTTGTTGAAGCATGAACCAAAAGATTATGAAGTTGAGGTACAAAAGATGAAGGACATTGATGAAGAATGTGAGAACAATATTGTCTTGTTGGCAAGGGAGCAAGCACTTGTTACTTGTTCCAAAGATTTTATTTTTTCTAACAATCTTAATCTTTTTTCTAGTGTGAATTTCTTTGTATATGATCCAGGAGATTCGAGGACGAATCTCTTCAAAGGGAAAGGGAATGATACAAACCAAGATAGGTCCAAGCCCAATGTCAAGGACAATAATCCATCTAACAATGGAGGCTCTAATGTGAATCAAGGTGCGACTAAGCTCAAACCCAAAGACAAAGATCTATGTAAAAATATTGTAGTTCTTCAAGGAGGATCATGCTTTACGGAGATCAACATCTTCAATTCAGCATCCTCTTACATTATGACATTCTTCAAGGTGAGACATAAATGGAGGATCAAGCACATGGAAGGAGGAATTTGTTTTCCTTATCACAAATAATTGTAATATTTCCTAATTATAGTTTTAGAAAGTTTCTTAATTATAGTTTTAGAAAGCTTTCCTAATCTTAGATTTAGAAAGTTTTCCTAAGTATTATTTTAGAAAGTTTCCTAACTATTATTTTAGTAATATTTTCTAATTAAATTAGGATAGTTTGTAGCCTATTTAAAGGCATAAACCTTGCAACATTAAAAAGCAATATACATGATTTTGAGTTACTCTTTGTGAGAATTTTCTCTTTGGTTCTTTGTGAAGAACTAGATCTTCTTCAAGTAAAAACTTGAAAGATCAACTTGATAGCTTTGGTTCTAACCACAAGTTCAGTTACCGGTCAAGCTCCTTGTTTGATAACTTTGGTTCCGTCGGCAAGGTTCGATTGGGGTCAAGTTCCTTATACTTGATTTCAAAGGCGTTCCTGAGTTTCTATTCCGTGTTGTTGAAGCGTCTCGGGTTTCATATACCCGTGGTTCTCATCATTAATGATACGAACCAAGATAGGTCCAAGCCCAATGTCAAGGACAATAATCCATCTAACAATGGAGGCTCTAATGTGAATTAAGGTGTGACTAAGCTCAAACCCAAAGACAAAGATCTATGTAAAAATATTATAGTTCTTCAAGGAGGATCATGCTTTACAGAGATCAACATGTGACAGCCCAAATCCGAACCCGATCGGGGTTCGAGATTGGAGCCATCACTCCGGAACAGTGGACAGAAAACGAGGACTATTATTTTTTTTTTGAACATTACAGAGCAGACAGAGTGACAGAAGACATGCACTGTCAATGCAAAACTTAGACATATAATTTTACAGAAAGGGAGGAACTACAGTGAGTAACGAGGTTTCAGAATCACAGAGAGAGAAAACCGAAGCTAATTCAGAACTGAGTTACAGAAGTGAGTGACAGCAGAAGCAAGGAAGAACAGAGAGGGAGTTCTCTGGATTCAAAATCAATACAGAAAGGGCAGTTGAAACCGGACTGTAGGATAACTAACAGAAGGAAATCAGAATACTTGGAACAAAATCAGAAGACATGGAAATCAACAGACTGAAGAAAACAGGGAGACAGAATTAAACTAGACTTTAGACATCTTGAATATCATTCAAGGCGGAATTTGAAGAGTACAAGAAGACCTGTAAAAGAATCTGGATAACAGTTATAAATGGTAGCAGAAAACAGGGGATACAAGTGGAAGACATCGGTAGGAAACTGGCGGAAAAAGACTGTCGGATGATTTAGTTTTGAAGGCAGAAGCAGAAATGACGTCAGGCGATAGAAACGAGGGAATTTGAGATAAAACAGAAAACAATAACGTCATAAACGAGAAACCAGAAAACAGGAAGCAGAAAAGAAAGAACGCAGGCGGAAGACATGGGCATAACTGGCGAAAGACTATCGGAAGACTGGCGGAAGACTTAATGACGTCAGCCGGAAGACGAAGTTAAACAGAGCGGAAGAGGTTGGGTGACGTCAGGCGGAAGATGTAGTCGGATGACGTCAGACGGAAGATGTAGTTTAAAAGGGCAGCCGTGGATAAGGCTGGAGTGAACAATGATCAGCGGTGGATTCAGATACGACAAAAGATGAACAGTGCTAATCGGTGGATGTGAACTATAAACAAGAATTGAGTTCACCAGTAGAAACAAACAGTAAACGAAATCGGTAGAAGGAGATGACGTCAGCCGGAAAATGGATGACGTCAACCGGTAGATGCTGAGTAAAATTGAATCGGATGTGTGATGACGTCATCGGAAGATGTGATGACGTCATCGGCAGATATAGGCAGCAGACAGAATCGGCAGGAGGAAAAAGCCTATAACAGAACTACTGTTTGGCGGTGGATAAGAACAAGACAAAACGTGTACAGTATCTATCGGTAGATGAAGTTTAGACATAGTTATTAAAGGCAAAACTTACAACTTTTGACAGAGAAAACATATAGACATAGAGCTTAAAAACAGAAGACATAGAAGTTTCAGATCACCAAAACCCGAATCAAAACAAGATTATGAAACATGCCTCACAGATGACAGATTCAAGAAAACAAACTGCATGGATAGCTCTAGAATTCGAGGCTATCCATGCACAACCTGAAAGGAAGAATCCCAGCAGTTCCAGAATGATTTCGACACATTGAAAAACATAAATACAACTGTCAAATACAGAGGTTTCAGAATACACCAACAAAACCTATACATGAATCAGATTTCCAACAAAAATCCAGACAGAGTTTTAAAACAAAACACCAGAGTTCAGCAAAACCTACAGACATAAACTTTACTTAAAAAAAAACTGAAACCTCAGAGCAGAAACATGTCTGACTGCAGCAACCACCCCGAGAGCTCAAACCACCAGCTACATCAGATCGTCATTTTGAGGAACAAGGTCCTCAGTTTCGGGTTCAGTACCTACATCAGAGAGTTCACCTATGAGTCTAAAACTCAGTAAGAACATAATACAGATGCAGTGATGCAAAATGCTATGCATGCAGTTTTCAGAAAACAGTGACAGAACAGAACTTTACATTTCAGTGGCAGAGGGGTATAAGTGGGGCTTATAGGGGAACTGGCAAACAGAGGGTGCACTATCAGGCACAGCAGATTTTCAGTCTCCCAGGGAGGGATAAAACCAGAGGGTCCTTGCTAGGGACAATTCATTTTCAGATTCCCAGGGAGGGATAAAACCAGAGGGCCAGTCCCCGTCCCACACTTAACCAATACATTACAGACAGTCAGATTTTATCTTGTTTAGTTTGAAACAGTGTACAGAAAACAGTTTTGCGTGAGCTTTCAGAAAATCGTGTATGCATGAACATTCACAGTGCTTACAGTTAATATAGCAGACAACAGAAATAACAGACTATACTGTGAAGCAAAACTATAACATCTCAGAACATAAACTATACTTTTTCTACCCAGAACCACCCGACTGAGACTGAAAACCTAGTACCTCCGTGATGTAGGGCCTTAAGGGCCAACTCTCAGTTATGAACTTACCTGTTTGCTGCAGAGTTGAAGGTCTTGAACGTCTCGGTGATGCACGAACCTAACATGCATGTAACATTACTTACCTGACGTCCTCAGCAAATTTATCTCAACTTGTACTCAATTGTATTATTGTCCGCAGAACTTGGAAACCTAAACATCATAACTTCATTCATAAGAACATAACCAATTCATGTCCTCAGATTTTCGGCTAACATTAAGCTAAACTTCAAATCAACAAGAGACACCGGTAGTGCTTAACATCCAAAGTCCAATAATAATAGAACTTGAATTCAAACCAAAAATAAGTGCATGAGATCTCCTAATTTCCAACAACCATCAAAATAACGCTCTTACCATTCGTAACACTTCAATGGAGGCCAAATCCCAAAACCAAACGAACCATATATCACATGTCATAAGGCTCAAGTCAAACACACTGAACAATTAGCATTTAAACAAATTTCCAACAACAGGTACCAATCTCAAACACCGACCAACCAACACCCAATAATTCCAAACATCAACTATCAGCATCGCACAATTCAAATGACCAAAATCAACACTCAAGCATAAATCGGACTCAAACGGGTGCACATCATATTTAAGTCTCAAAAGTCTTCAATTCATGAATTCCTTTAGACAATTTGTCAAACACCTTATATGCATCATTTATTCATCAACTTCCAAACCATATTACACGATACAACCCCATCCAAGACTCAACCGTAAATACTAAAAATCAAATAACACTCAATATAGCTAAGGAGAGCAAAACCCTAACTCGAAATCTTCCACCAAAATCGACGTTCAATGAGCCTAAATCGATGAAATCCACTAGAAAATGTATGGGTTTACCTTGGTGATGAAAAAGGAGGAGAAATCAGAGAGAAGGGCTTGCTGGAGCTTCGGCGTCGGCGTGCTGGTGTTGTTCCCGCGTGGAGAAAAGAAGAAAGGAGGGGAAAGCAAATAAAATGAAAGGGAGGGGGAGCTCTCTGGAGGGGAGGGGATTCATGAAGAAGAATGAACAAAAAGGGGGAGGGGGGGTTTTTTATTTAATACAAATATTATTAAATCTTAATTACTCTTTTGCCCCACAACTTAAAATTTTAACTATTTTGCTATTTCGCCCGTCGATTTGGATTCTCTGAAATTTTCTTCTTTCACTAAATATTTCAATTAATTCCTAGGGTCCTAACGAAACTTCCCGCTCGCGAAACGGCCTTAAATTTACTTATTTACGAATTCAGCCCTAATAAACGAAATACCAAAATTGAGGCGGGTTGACTTTCTCCTTTCGTTCCATTTTTCTTAAACCCTTAAAATTTACGTCCCAATTCCAGTAAAAATATTTATTACATTAATAACGGACTAATTCCATTCAATTAAAATTAGGGACAATTACGTGACCAAAAATGCTGGGTGTTACACAACATCTTCAATTCAGCATCCCCTTACATTATGACATTCTTTAAGGTGAGACATAAATAGAGGATCAAGCACATGGAAGGAGGAATTTGTTTTCCTTATGACAAATAATTGTAATATTTCCTAATTATAGTTTAGAATAGTTTTATAGTTTTAGAAAGTTTCTTAATTATAGTTTTAGAAAGTTTCTTAATTATAGTTTTAGAAAGTTTCTTAATTATAGTTTTAGAAAGTTTCTTAATTATAGTTTTAGAAAGTTTCTTAATTATAGTTTTAGAAAGTTTCTTAATTATAGTTTTAGAAAGTTTCTTAATTATAGTTTTAGAAAGTTTCTTAATTATAGTTTTAGAAAGTTTCTTAATTATAGTTTTAGAAAGTTTCTTAATTATAGTTTTAGAAAGTTTCTTAATTATAGTTTTAGAAAGTTTCTTAATTATAGTTTTAGAAAGTTTCTTAATTATAGTTTTAGAAAGTTTCTTAATTATAGTTTTAGAAAGTTTCTTAATTATAGTTTTAGAAAGTTTCTTAATTATAGTTTTAGAAAGTTTCTTAATTATAGTTTTAGAAAGTTTCTTAATTATAGTTTTAGAAAGTTTCTTAATTATAGTTTTAGAAAGTTTCTTAATTATAGTTTTAGAAAGTTTCTTAATTATAGTTTTAGAAAGTTTCTTAATTATAGTTTTAGAAAGTTTCTTAATTATAGTTTTAGAAAGTTTCTTAATTATAGTTTTAGAAAGTTTCTTAATTATAGTTTTAGAAAGTTTCTTAATTATAGTTTTAGAAAGTTTCTTAATTATAGTTTTAGAAAGTTTCTTAATTATAGTTTTAGAAAGTTTCTTAATTATAGTTTTAGAAAGTTTCTTAATTATAGTTTTAGAAAGTTTCTTAATTATAGTTTTAGAAAGTTTCTTAATTATAGTTTTAGAAAGTTTCTTAATTATAGTTTTAGAAAGTTTCTTAATTATAGTTTTAGAAAGTTTCTTAATTATAGTTTTAGAAAGTTTCTTAATTATAGTTTTAGAAAGTTTCTTAATTATAGTTTTAGAAAGTTTCTTAATTATAGTTTTAGAAAGTTTCTTAATTATAGTTTTAGAAAGTTTCTTAATTATAGTTTTAGAAAGTTTCTTAATTATAGTTTTAGAAAGTTTCTTAATTATAGTTTAGAAAGTTTCTTAATTATAGTTTTAGAAAACTTTCTATCTTGGTTCGTATCAATGCCTAGTAAGTGATAACGAAGACAAGGTGCACCAGTTTATGGAAGAGCTGAATCAGGAGATTCGGATGCATGTTATAGTATCGGGGATTATAGATGTGTCCTATTCAGACATCGCAGCAAGAGCCTTGGATTTTGAGTGTGCACAGGCGACTTGTATTAAGCCGAGGGAGCCAGCTAAGGGCTTTTTCCATGAGATTCACCCTCAGTCACAGAACCGAGGTAGGCAGCCTAGAGTCCAACAACCCCAGCAACAACAAAAGGGTGTCAAGAGGCCTTCTGAAGGAGGTAATGATCGAGGGAAGGAAAAGCAAGTACAAGGGGCTCCTCAGATGCCCTGGTGCCCTAAGTGCCAGAGAGAACACAGTGGCAAATGCAGAATAGGCATGAATAAGTGCTATCGGTGTGGTGAAGTCGGCCATTTTGTTAAAGATTGCCCAAAGCTGGGCCGAGAACAGTTGAGCGGAGATCAGAGAAGGGTCATGCCAAGGATCTTTGCCTTTATTGATCCTGGTGACGTCGACGACAAGGCTCAGCCGTCCGTGATATCAGGTACTATATTGATTATGGGCATAGCTGTACTTTCTTTGATGAATACAGGAGCTACGCACTCCTTCATTTCAACTACTTGCATGACTAGATTAGGATTAGAGACTGAGTTAGCAGAGTTTGAGTATAGAGTGATGCTGCCTTCGGGAGAGCATATGCAGTCGGATCGTATTTTGCAGGGCAATGTCATCTCAGTGGGGACTAATACCCTTTATGCTTGTCTAATAGTTATGAGCATAGAGCGGTACGATCTTATCTTAGGGATGGACTGGCTATCACAGCACTTCGCCACTATCGATTGTCGATCCGGGATTGTGAATTTTCGGCCCCCAGGTAAAGCCGAGTTTGCTTATCATGCGATGAACAGGTTGAGTGGGTCACCTACTTCCTATTCCATGAAGGTTAACGAGCAGTTTAGAGGTGAATGCTCGATTTATTTGGCCACAGTAGTAGATACTCAGTTGCTCAATGGAGTAAAGCCGAGCGACCTTCCTATAGTCAAAGAATTCTCTGAGATCTTCCTGGATTACCGCCAGACAGGGAGATCGAGTTTACCATTGATGTGTATCCGAGCTCCGCGCCAGTGTCTAAAAATCTATATATATTGGAGCCTGCTGAATTGAGAGAGTTGAAAACTCAGCTTGAGGAGTTACTGGATAAGTGTTATATCCGACCCAGTTTTTCTCTCTGGGGTGCACCCGTTCTGTTCGTTAAGAAGAAGGACGGGACTCTCAGGATGTGCGTGGATTACAGAGAACTGAATAAGCTTACAGTGAAGAATAAGTATCCACTACCCTGAATAGATGATTTATTTGATCAACTGCAGGGTGCCCAAGTGTTTTCCAGGATTGACCTACGCTCGGGTTATTACGAGTTGAAGGTCCGGAGAGAAAATATTCAGAAAACGGCATTCCGAACGAGGTATGGGCATTATGAGTTCCTTGTTATGTCTTTTGGACTTACTGATGCCCCTGCAGCGTTTATGGACTTGATGAACCATGTTTTCAAGGAGTATTTGGACAAGTTTGTTGTTGTTTTCATCGACGACATCTTGATCTATTCTAAAACGAAGGAAGAACACGAGGAGCATCTGAGGATTGTTTTGAGAATTCTGAGTCAACACCGTCTATATCCAAAGTTTTCTAAGTGTGAGTTCTGGCTTGACAAAGTTGGTTTTCTTGGCCATATCATATCGCAGGAAGGAGTTTCTGTGGATCCGAGTAAAATTCAGGTGGTCAGGGATTGGCCACAGCCTAAAAACGTGCGTGAGGTACGTGGATTTCTCTGGTTGGTTGGCTATTATCAGAAGTTCATAGAGGGGATTTTTGAAGTTGCAGTTCCTCTCTCACGCTTGACTCGGAAGAATGAGAAGTTTATATGGTCGACCGCGTGCAACCAGAGTTTTATGGAGTGTCATATCGCAGGAAGGAGTTTCTGTGGATCCGAGTAAAATTCAGGTGGTCAGGGATTGGCCACAGCCTAAAAACGTGCGTGAGGTACGTGGATTTCTCTGGTTGGTTGGCTATTATCAGAAGTTCATAGAGGGATTTTTGAAGATTGCAGTTCCTCTCTCACGCTTGACTCGGAAGAATGAGAAGTTTATATGGTCGACCGCGTGCAACCAGAGTTTTATGGAGTTAAAACAGAAGTTGGCCACCGCTCTAGTTTTGATGCTGCCAATTGAAGGTGATAAATTTAGTATTTACTGTGATGCGTCTGGAGTTGGACTTGGTTGTGTATTGATGCAGGAAGGAAAGGTTATTTCTTATGCTTCTCGGCAGTTGAAGCCGTATGAGCAGAATTATCCTACGCACGACCTTTAGTTAGCAGCCGTAGTTCTGAAGATTTGGAGACATTATTTATATGGGCAGCAGTGCGAGATATTTTCAGACCACAAGAGCTTGAAGTATTTGTTTACACAGAAGGAGCTTAATATGCGGCAGAGAAGGTGGCTGGAGTTCGTCAAAGACTATGAATTTGAGATTAAGTACCACCCGGGAAAGGCGAACAAGGTCGCTGATGCTTTGAGCCGAATGCCTACTGTGAGTCAGCCCTCACTTGCAGCGATGTCGGTTACGTTGAGGTCTGAGATTGAGAAGTTTGATGTGGAGATTGTGGCAGAGTTGTCCAGTATGCTCACCAACATTTCTCTCAGGCCGACTATTCTGGATAAGATACGTGAAGCTCAGCAGAAAGATGTGAAGTGTGAGGAGCTTTGATTGAGCATGACATCTAGAGACTTGTCTGATTTTAACTTGTCAGATGATGGTATTCTGAAGTTCAGGTATAGATGGTACGTGCCTAATGACAAAGAATTGAAGAAGGAGATTTTGGCCGAAGCACATTCTTCAGCTTACTCTTTGCACCCGGGAAGTACCAAGATGTATCGAGATTTAAAACAACACTTTTGGTGGCCGAACATGAAAAGGGAAGTCGCCAAGTACGTGGAAACCTGTTTAGTTTGTCAACAGATAAAGGCAGAACACCAGAGGCCGGCCGAAACATTACAGCCACTGCCGATTCTGGAGTGGAAATGGGAGCAGATCTCCATGGATTTTATTGTGGGGCTCCGGAGGACGACGAAAAGGCATGACGGCATCTGGGTGATTGTGGACCGATTGACAAAGTCGGCTCACTTCTTATCTGTGAAGATGACATCTTCTATGGATCAGCTCGTCGAGCTTTATGTGCAAGAGATTGTTAGACTGCATGGAGTACCAGTTTCGATTATCTCAGATCGAGATCCGAGGTTTACATCGAAGTTCTGGAAGAGTCTGCACAAAGCTATGGGAACTCAGCTAAATTTCAGCACAGCATTTCATCCTCAGACTGATGGTCAGACGGAGAGAACGAATCAGATTCAGGGATCATGGAGTAGGTATTTGCCATTGATCGAGTTCTCTTACAACAATAGCTTCCAGGCTACCATCGGTATGGCTCCGTACGAGGCATTATATGGTCGAAAGTGTAGATCTCCGTTATATTGGGACGAGGTTGGCGAAGCTAGTATTGTAGGTCCCGAGATTCTACAGCAAACGGCAGAGAAGATTGCCGTTATCAGACAGCGTATCGAGATAGCTCAGAGCTGACAGAAGAGCTATGCTACACTAGGCGAAGAGAATTGGAGTTCGAAGAGGGTGATGAGGTTTATTTGAAGATTTTTCCGTTCAAGGGAGTTATACGATTTGGAAGAAAGGGCAAGCTAAGCTCTCGTTATGTGGGGTCCTTCTCTATTTTGAAGAAGATTGAGAAGATGGCGTATCGACTGCAGCTTCCGGCTTCAATGGAAGGTATCCAAAATGTATTTCACGTGTCTATGCTACGAAAGTGTCTGCACGATCCATCGCATATCGTGGAGGCAAGAAAGATCGAGGTACAGCCTACCTTGACTTATGTGGAGAAGCCGGTACGTATTTTGGAGTCTTCCATCAAGGTATTGCGCAACAAAGAGATTCCGCTAGTCAAAGTCTTATGGCGGAACCACGACGTGGAAGAGACTACCTGGGAGCGACAGCAGGACATGATGTCTAAATATCCTGAGTTGTTGGTGTAATCAAATTTTGAGGATAACATTTAAATAAGGTGGATGGAATGTAACACCCGGTTCTTTACAGAATTTTATTATTTTAATATATGATGGCATTTTTGTAAAATACATCTTCAATTCAGCATGCCCTTACATTATGACATTCTTCAAGGTGAGACATAAATAGAGGATCAAGCACATGGAAGGAGTAATTTGTTTTCCTTATGACAAATAATTGTAATATTTCCTAATTATAGTTTTAGAAAGTTTCTTAATTATAGTTTTAGTAAACTTTCTATCTTGGTTCGTATCAATGCCTAGTAAGTGATAATGAAGACAAGGTGCACCGGTTTATGGAAGAGCTGAATCCGTAGATTCAGATGCATGTTATAGTATCGGGGATTATAGATGTGCCCTATTCAGACATCGCAGCAAGAGCCTTGGATTTCGAGGGTGCACGGGCGACTTGTATTAAGCCGAGGGAGCCAGCTAAGGGCTTCTTTTGTGAGATTCACCCTCAGTCACGGAACCGAGGTAGGCAGCCTAGAGTCCAACAACCCCAGCACCTTCGAAATCCAAGGCACATCTATAATCCCCAAACTGCTTGGTTGTCAAATTTTATAAGGGTTTTGTTTGATTTTTAAACGGATCCACGCAGTTGTTTTTATGAAATTTTACTACGTTTTCGAATTTGTTTGGAGTGGTTTTATGTAAGGTGTTTTTATATGATGAATGAGTGTTAGAGGAGTTATTGACATTTGATAAAAATGAAAAGTGAAGGAGGATTTGTGATGAGTGTACAAGGTGTCGATGGAGAAAAAAATGAAGAAGGCATGCTCTCTTGTAAACCAGAGAGCAAGCCATTCGATCGCAGACAGTGAGGCGATCGAACGCAGAACTCTCTGGAATTCCAAAGGAGTTCGCGATCGTTCGCCAGAAGAGGGGCGTACGATCTGCTCCTTATGGTTGCGTTCTGGAATTTATTCCAGAACAGCAGCCGATCGATCACAAAACATGGTGCGATCGGTCGGCTGCCTATGGGCCGATCGGTCGGCTGTCAAGCGGCCGATCGGTCGCCCCTCTATTTTGTTAATTTTGACGTTTTTGTCCTCGATTTCCTTGTTGTGTCTTCCTTCCGTTTTATATAATTTCTTTAAATGTTTTTCAAAGCAAGTTCAACACTTATTTGAATGGGTTTTAAACACATCTCACCCCTCGATTTTATATGTTTCATTTAAATGTTTTTTTTATATGCTCCCACGATTTACACTTGACTTAACGGTTTAACGAAAGGGTTCACTTGAAAGATATAAAAAGAAAAAAATTTACATGGGAAATTAAAGGTACAGTTTTAGGGTCGTTACAAAAATGATGAACAAGATGGAGGTGAAGATGTGTGCTAGTGTTGGCTGAGGATTGTGGACATGGTGAGGGTTAGAATAGCATAACAAAAGAAAGAAAAGAATGAAGAGAATAGTGTGTGAAGTGGAGAAGAAATGAAAGATAATGAAGAGAAGAAAATTGCAATAAAATTAAAATGTGAAGTGTGTGAGTTTGATGGCCGAAATAAAGGTGGAAATGTGTGTGAAAGGTGAAGGAAATGCTAGAAATGAAAATACCTTCGGCGGATCCAAAGAGCTATTTTACGTTTTACGCTCTTGGATAAACGATTTTTCTGGAGGAAGAACGACCACCTAGGGCCTAGGTTTTCATCATCACTCCTAATCCCAATGGAGAGGGCGAGGGAATAGCTAAGAGTTAACCTAGCAACCCGAAGGCTAGGCTAACAATGGAGGGCTACTCCACTTGATTTAAGGAATCAAGGAAAAACCAAAGCACACAAGCTTGGAGAGAAATAGGAGTTTTATAAATTTGGAAAAAAGTTCCATACAAACACTAATGTCATACATTTATAGAAATCCTAAGGTGGATTAGGGTTTGGCAAGAGTGGATTTGGACCATTGGATGCAAGGAAATGATCAATGGCCGAGGGAGGGTGATCTGCCCGCACGCCCACCGTCAACAATCCGCGCGCGCCTCGCAGGCGAACCTAGGTGCGCCACATCAGCGCCAGCGCAGCGCTCCCATGTGCTCCAGCGCGCGCCTGCCCGCGTGCTCCCAAGCCTGGCCGCGCGCCTCCAGCTTCTTGCCCGCGCGTGCCAGATGTGCGGTGGAGATTAGGCTCGAGCCATAAGTTGATCAATGGTTGATTTTTGTCCAAGTCATTAATCCATACTACCACCCACATATGTACCTGCAAAATCATACCTTTAATTGTGGGCTCTTCTTTGGACCAAGGCTTCCTTTGGGGTCCATTTATTGTAGGGCCTTTTCCTTTGAACAATTTGTTGAATTTCTTCAACCCATAATCCACCAACATACATCTAACCCTAACTACACAATCTAATGCATGATGCAACTATAAATAATCCATACAATAAAAGCTAATGTATGCCAAATAAGTTTAAAAATAAAATTACACGTTAATGGGCCAGGAAGACAAATTCCCATGGGCCAAATAGTGACTCCTCCAAGTGCTCCATATGCATTCCTTCCAACAATTATACCTATAAAAGAAAAGCACGTAATAAGTAGAGAGATGATAGCCTAATTTCCTCTATCCCGAGGCATGTCAGATGGCCTAACTGATTGTCCTTCTGGTGGAACGACCATCTCACTCTAGGGGAAGTGGAATTGCATATCTATCATTTTCTCTAACAGAACCAGTTCTTCAAGCGGACCTACCAAACTCAGTTCCCTACCCACAATAATTATTACGTATTTTACTATACTGTATTCTTTTTGTTCTTGTTTACATGAAAACGAATACATAAAACCGTTTTCTATGCTTTGGAAAACCATGATACATGAATACATGTCACATATACATATCCTCAATGTCTAGTGTAATGAAATCAAACAGGTAAAAAAATCCGTCAATAAACAAGAAACTATCATAAATAAACTCACAACCTAAAACTTCTACCCAAACCAAAACTCTCAAACTAACATCTCCAAATTTCACATTCTAGCCATCAACCTCCTAACTCTTTGTGGTGTAGGCCAATCGGCCAAAACGCATGCAAACATGCACTTATCTCGTGTCCCGAGTTTGGTTTCAACAATTTGTTCCACTCCCTTTTTAACTTGCAAGCCTAATACATGCATAGCATAAAATTAGCAATCCCATTACATATTTGAACAACTAAATTCATTAATCATTCAACCAAACCTTCCATAAGATAGAGAACATGCACACATTACTCACTTAGGCATCACCAAGCAACAAAATCAACCATTTCATCCATTAAAATTTCAGAATTGGCTCAAAATGTGCGTCAACTTCAAAATTCCACAACTTTTGTTATACTTATCCAAATTAAAAAATTTCAAAGGCTATAGATTCCTTAACGAGTCTATTCTAACATGCTCAAGCCACATTTCAAAGAAAATCCAACTCAATAGACCAAAAATTGTAGAATTCTGGAATGCCCTAAATCCCACTAATTTTTAACTATCCATGCACCATTTTATACCTTTCATTCATTTTATTTCACAAACCAGCATTATCAACCACTCAATCAACAAACAAGCCAAGGAATAGAGAAGAAAAGGTTAAAATCGTGCATCCCCTTTCAGGGTTTACAAAACCTTCCTAAAACCCAACAAAACTTCAATTTTATCAACCTATAATTAACATCTTGCATATTCATAGCTTAACATCTAACTTACCTTGAAGAAATCTCAGGAAAGAGGAGGAAAAGTTGGTGTGAGAAGCTACTGGAATTGTAACACCCGGTTCTTCGGCTTTTCAGATTTTTGCTAAATAATGGCATTTTTGTAAATATAGTGAATTTAGCCCACGTTGGGAGCGAGAAGTCTTATTGGAACTTTATGAATAAATTGAAGTGTCAGGAAGAATAAGGGAGTTTTTGGAGATATAACGTCGATTTTATGAGTTTTAGATATTTCTCGTAATATGAAGGGTATTTTAGTAAATATAACTAATTAGGTCCGTTTTGCAAACAGAAAGTTTTATTAGAATCCTGGTAGCTAATTACGAGGTTTAGAGAAATAAGGAAATTTTTTAGAGCGTAACGTTTGGAATTTCGATATTCCGCTCATTAAGGTTATTTTCGTAAAAATAGTAAATTAAGCTCGTTTTATAGCAAGAAGTTTCGTTAGAACCCTATGGATAAATTGGGATATTTGGAGGAATAAGGAGATTTTAGAAATTTCAAATCGATAGGCGAAAAGACGAAATAGACAAATATTGTGATGAGTGGCAAACTTGTAATTATGGAAATCAATTTTTTTTTTTAATAAAAACACAAACTCCCTCTCTCCTCTTCTTCATTTTCACGTAAGGCACCAAATAGGGGTTTCATTTTGGGCGATTCTTCCTCCTCCCTCTCCGTTCTCACGCTCGGCCACCGATTCGTCTTCCAAGCGTCGATTTTCTCTTCCATTCCCTTCTACAATCAAACCCTAGGTATGTTTCGAGCATTATCCTTGCGATTGTTTGCCATTTCTAGGGTCGATATTCATTAGGGTTTCGATCGGGTTTGTGAGAAATTACCGGTTTAGGTTAGAAACCAATAGGTCTACTGTAATTATGTCTATTGATGATACGTTGATGGTTATTATTAGCGTTGTTAGGAAATCGGTGGTAGAAATGTTAGATTTCCATTTATGTTAGAGTATAGAACTTGTGAACGCCAGGTGCTCGATGAAATGCTCGAATGACATAGATTGAGATTTTAGGAAAGTTGTCTTGGCTAAGAGTTTCATTTGATCTTTGAAACGGTTTATTTGGATTTAGCTTTATTAACCAAATTGTGAAATGTCTTAGGTAACGAAGCGCAAAACGAGATACTCAGCTCGCTAAAGACGTCAAGTAAGTCTTTGTGATTTGTTTGGCCGATTGGCCTACACCATAAGAAATGTCGATCGAGGAATTGGAGATACTTGTTGTGTTGGGTAATTAGGTTGGGTAGTTAGTTAGTTATGTTGTTGAATGTATAAGTTTATTGTTTGTTGTGCTTTGTTTTTGTTATGTCATTGTACACGTGCACGCAATTATGGTTTTATGAAAAAAGCACGAAAAAAGAATTTTCATGCATGTTTTTACAAAACGGAATAGGATAACGAAAAGGTAAATGAATGTAATGATGGTCACGTCGGTAGCGATGGTTCAGACATGGCTGTCAGATGAAGCATGTTTTCCCCCCGGTGATACGAGGGGCTATGCAATCGTCAGATGTGCCGCTTCTATCTAACGAGAGTGAAGCCCCGGTGACATAAATGAAATGAAATGAATAGCAAAAATGTAGGATGCATGTTTTACGAACAGCATACGCATAGCATTCACGTGCATTCACGCAAATTACTGAGCCTCTAGCTCACATTTTAATTCGATGGTGTAGGTGATTTTGAGACAGGTGAGGACGACGTTCCTCCACCTGAAGTATGAACAAGTTGAAGGAGTATGGCCCGCGGGAGTGTGCTGACGCAGTCGGTGCATATTTTGACCCGTGGGATGTAAGTAAATATTTTGGGGATTTTGATAGATAAAAGTATAGAAGAATTGTATAGTTGAACATTTTAGGATGATTGGTAACTGGATAGTATTTTGTTGTGTTTTTTATATTTTCAAACAGAGGGAAATGTTTAGTTTTTAAACGGATCCACGCGGTTCGTTTTTATGAAATTTAGTCACGTTTAAATATGTTTTGAATTGGTTTTTGTGTGACGTGTTGAGTGAGAATTGTATGGAGATTTAAGTGCTTGATATGAGTCGAGGCTATGTGTTTGGGGTTGGAGAGATTTCAAGGTGTGAAGTAAGGAAGTGGTGAAGTGTGTGTGAGGGTGGTGTGCAAGAAACGAAGGTGTAGAAGAAAAAAGGAGAGGTGATCGATCGCGGAAGGGTAGGCGATCGAACGCAGAACTCTCTGGTTTCCCAGAAGAGTTCCCGATCGTTCGCCTGGGGAAGGGCGAACGGTCGGCTCTCATTGGCTGCATTTTGGAATTTTTCCAGAACGACAGCCGATCGATCGCCAAATATGGGGCGATCGATCGGCTGCTTATGGGCCGATCGATCTGCTGCCTAAGGGCCGATCGATCGCCCCTTTATTTCCCTGCTTTTGGACGACTTTGTCCTCGATTCTTTACTGCGTTTTTCTTCAGTTTTATGAAAATTCTTTAAATGATTTTTATTAGGTATTTTCTATAATTGATTTTCAAAATAGTTCCAATAGAATAGATTCGATTTAAAGTCTTTGAAGTCGAAATTATTCAATGTTTAAAAATGAAAAATTTTATACGGGAAATTAAGAGTAACGAAATAGGGACGCTACAGTATAGAATAAGGGTCGTTACAGTTATGGTATCAGAGCCCCGGGTTTTAAAATCGGTTCTGAAGACTGCTCGACTGCACAGCCACTACGCGGATATCCTTCCTCAACTGTAAGTACATTTTTAAGTTTTCTTTTGATTTCTTAGATTAGTTGTTATTCAACTTTTATAGGATTTCAAAAATGGTTCTTGAAGATAACGATAGGGATGTGAGGGACGACACCATAAACCTATTGAGGGATATTATTGCCCAACAGTCCCAACACATAGACCGACGGGCACAGCATTAGATAGGCAATCTCGACAGCTCGAGATATTGACAAACCGAGAAAACCCAAGGACCCAAACAGTGGTCGCTCCCAATAACCACGGTACGAAGAGGATGGGCAGGGAGGAAATTAGACAAAGCCGACAAAAGCGCGTACGAAGAACTTCTCGGAGACCTCTGTGTCGTAATTGCCAGAAGGAACATTATGGCAATTGCAGACTAGGCACAGATAGGTGCTTTCGATGTGATGAGATTGGCCACTATGTCAAGGACTGCCCGAAGCCGGGTAGAGACCAATCAGGCAGGGACCAGAAAAATGTTACACCGAAGATGCTTGCCCAGACTGGAGAAGAGGAAACTACCCAACTTTTAGCCGTTTCAGGTACAGTTTTACCTTAACAGTTAATGGAGTTAAAAAATTAGAGTGAAGAGGTAGTATAGAATAAGGATTTGACTGTAATGATTGTGCGATAGATTAAGGTAGGTTGGAAAATAGATGAAAAAGAGAATAGTAGAAACCTCGACGATAAGGCAGTAGGTTAAATACAGGATGATATGTATCTCATAGAGAGGGAGTTATGCATTAATAGGATTAGCCTTACTTAACCATAAGAAGTTGTGCACTTAGAATTTAGTTACCATTAGAGGGAGACAACTTATCAGATATAAGATTTAAATGTATAGAAATTAAACCCTAGTTGACAAATCTTTGGAGTTCTAGAATATGATCAATCAAAGAGAGATTTGAAGCTTAGATGTAAGATTGTCGAGATACTATTAGTGCGTATAAATAAATAAGAAAATATAACAGAGGTTTGAATAACCTAGATTCCTGAGAAGTTGGGAGTATCTGGACAAAGATAACATTCAAGAGTCTAGTTTAAGTAGATTGCTGAAAAGGGCATGCGAAGTGTCGATTTCTTTTGCAAAGGAGTGTAGATGACGACTAATACCGATGGGGAAAATAAGGGAATTACTCGGACTTGGAAAATTAGTAAATTTTGAGACAATAAAGGATCGAGGTTATACGAAGAGTAAAACTTGAGATTACAAAATTGTCGATCTCTAGGATTGAGGTAGGAACATCAATGTTCAAGGAACCGGATGGGTAAGATTTAAGAATTTGAGGAGATCTTATCTACAACAAGTTTGCAAACAAGAAGATCGTTAGATGAATCACTGTACAGGAGCCAAGTAGAATATTCAGAACTGACTAGGAGGAACGAAAGAGCATAGACTAGTTAGTAGACTTCAAGGAAATCCCTGTGTGATGTTAGGAGTAAGTGAAAATGATCGTTAAAATTAGACGAAAAGTTAAGATTTGGAAGTTTGGCTCGGTGCTTAGTGTCGTACAATTTTAGGAACTCATGGATTCTCAAAGGAGGAGAACGAGGAATTGCTCAGGACCCATTTAAGTACACTTAGATGCGAGCCTAAGTCGGAAGAGTTCCAAAGGTTCAACTTATATTTGACAAGTCGATGCCAATGAATACATAAATGACTTAAGGTTAGAATGAATAATGGAAGCGAACCAATGGCGAAACCTAGAGACTTGACAGTACATAGAGTCAATAAAGATTTAAGTTGGACAAAAGAGTGTAATGTAGGTAATATGAGAATTTCAGTTAAGAACCTAACATGGGAGCTCGTAAAGGTAACTTAGAAGGGAATGCGATGTTTATAGGATTTTATTCATAAAGGAACGAAGATTTTAAGAGAGTAGCAACGTTAGCATCAGTTGGACTTATTGAGACCTTAAGGTATTTTTATGATTTAGTTTGTAAGGTATAGCAATAGGAACCTAGTTGAGAAGCATATTCTGAAATAGTCGCCAACAATCGACGAGTTGTTCAAGAAAACATGTGACCAAAGAGTACTAGAGATAAAATAGTTTATAAGGGATTATTACTAGAGAAAATGTAGAAATTTGAATTCGCATGCATTCTGACTACAAGTAGAGCCGAAGAATTTATGCAGAAGTTTGGGTTACAGCCTAGGAGTTGGTAGAAATCTTTAGACGATATTGATCTAACTGATGTTAGGAAGCTTAAGTATAGCTATGATCTAAGAAAGTAGCTAAGGAAAGGCATCAATTCAAGGCCTTGTGGTAAGTTTTGATTGAGGAAACCTAAAAATATGACCAAATTAGATGAGTTAGAAGGTTTAACCTATGAGTGATTGAGTGAAGATCAACCATGCGTGAATTATTTAGGTGCATGGATATGCAGTGGGGTTATTCGAATTGGAGACTTAGGAATCTGATAGCACGCAATGCATAATCAGGAGCGTTGTTAGCCAAATCAAAATTAGCGAATGCGGTTAGGGGCTAATGATGCATCATCGAGTTCGGGAGTTTTGCTTTAGAACCATTGAGGTTGACCATAAGTATAGATAGAACCCAAGGCTCTAAAAGGGAAATTCAGAATCTTTGTGAGATGGAAGGGAGGCTCGAAAGGAATCGAGTGGTTGTAAGTCGAAGTACAAGATTGTAAGACGTAAGACGATAATAACAAGGACTATAAACTAAGTCAAATTTTGAAGACAAAATTTTAATTAAGGTGGATGGAATGTAACACCCGGTTCTTCGGGTTTTCAGATTTTTGCTAAATAATGGCATTTTTGTAAATATAGAGAATTTAGCCAACGTTGAGAGCGAGAAGTCTTATTGGAACTTTATGAATAAATTGAAGTGTCTGGAGGAATAAGGGAGTTTTTGGAGATATAACGTCGATTTTATGAGTTTTAGATATAACTAGGTCCGTTTTGCAAACGGAAAGTTTTATTAGAACCCTGGTAGCTAATTATGAGGTTTAGAGAAATAAGGAAATTTTTTAGAGCGTAACGTTTGGAATTTCGATATTCTGCTCATTAAGGTTATTTTCGTAAAAATAGTAAATTAAGCTCGTTTTACGAGCGAGAAGTTTCGTTAGAACCCTAGGGATAATAAATTGGGATATTTGGAGGAATAAGGAGATTTTAGAACATTCAAATCGATAGGCGAAAAGACGAAATAGGCAAATATTGTGATGAGTGGCAAACTTGTAATTATGGAAATCAGTTTTTTTTTTTTAATAAAAACACAAACTCCCTCTCTCCTCTTCTTCATTTTCACACTCCCTCTCCGTTCTCAGGCTCGGCCACCGATTCGTCTTCCAAGCATCGATTTTCTCTTCCATTCCCTTCTACAATCAAACCCTAGGTATGTTTCGAGCATTATCCTTGCGATTGTTTAACATTTCTAGGGTCGATATTCGTTAGGGTTTTGATCGGGTTTGTGAGAAATTACCGGTTTAGGTTAGAAACCAATAGGTCTACTGTAATTATGTCTATTGATGATACGTTGATGGTTATTATTAGCGTTGTTAGGAAATAGGTGGTAGAAATGTTAGATTTCCATTTATGTTAGATTATAGAACTTGTGAACGCCAGGTGCTCAATGAAATGCTCGAATGACATAGATTGAGATTTTAGGAAAGTTGTCTTGGCTAAGAGTTTCGTTTGATCTTTGAAACGATTTATTTGGATTTAGCTTTATTAACCAAATTGTGAAATGTCTTAGGTAAGAAGCTCAAAACGAGGTACTCAGCTCGCTAAGGACGTCAAGTAAGTCTTTGTGATTTGTTTGGCTGATTGGCCTACACCATAAGAAATGTCGATCGAGGAATTGGAGATGCTTGTTGTGTTGGGTAATTAGGTTGGGTAGTTAGTTAGTTATGTTGTTGAATGTATAAGTTTATTGTTTGTTGTGCTTTGTTTTTGTTATGTCATTGTACACGTGCACGCAATTATGGTTTTATGAAAAAAGCACGAAAAAAGAATTTTCATGCATGTTTTTACAAAACGGAATAGGATAACGAAAAGGTAAATGAATGTAATGATGGTCACGTTGGTAGCGATGGTTCAGACATGGCTGTCAGATGAAGCATGTTTTCCCCCCGGTGATACGAGGGACTATGCAATCGTCAGATGTGCCGCTTCTATCTAGCGAGAGTGAAGCCCCGGTGACATAAATGAAATGAAATGAATAGCAAAAATGTAGGATGCATGTTTTACGAACAGCATACGCATAGCATTCACGTGCATTCACGCAGATTACTGAGCCTCTAGCTCACATTTTAATTCGATGGTGTAGGTGATTTTGAGAAAGGTGAGGACGACGTTCCTCCACCCGAAGTATGAACAAGTTGAAGGAGTATGGCCCGCGGGAGTGTGCTGACGCAGTCGGTGCGTATTTTGACCCGTGGGATGTAAGTAAATATTTTGGGGATTTTGATAGATAAAAGTATAGAAGAATTGTATAGTTGAACATTTTAGGATGATTGGTAACTGGATAGTATTTTGTTGTGTTTTTGATATTTTCAAACAGAGGGAAATGTTTAGTTTTTAAACGGATCCACGCGGTTCGTTTTTATGAAATTTAGTCACGTTTAAATATGTTTTGAATTGGTTTTTGTGTGACGTGTTGAGTGAGAATTGTATGGAGATTTAAGTGCTTGATAAGAGTCGAGGCTATGTGTTTGGGGTTGGAGAGATTTCAAGGTGTGAAGTAAGGAAGTGGTGAAGTGTGTGTGAGGGTGGTGTGCAGGAAACGAAGGTGTAGAAGAAAAAGAGAGGCGATCGATCGCGGAAGGGGAGGCGATCGAACGCAGAGCTCTCTGGTTTTCCAGAGGAGCTCCCGATCGTTCTCCTGGGGAAAGGCGAACGGTCGGCTCTCATTGGCTGCATTCTGGAATTTTTCCAGAACGGCAGCCGATCGATCGCCAAATATTGGGCGATCGATCGGCTACTTAAGGGCCGATCGATCGGCTGCCTAAGGACCGATCAATCGCCCCTTTATTTTCCTACTTTTGGACAACTTTGTCCTCGATTCTTTACTGCGTTTTTCTTCAGTTTTATGAAAATTCTTTAAATGATTTTTTTTAGGTATTTTCTATAATTGATTTTCAAAATAGTTCCAATAGAATAGATTCGATTTAAAGTCTTTGAAGTCGAAATTATTCAATGTTTAAAAATGAAAAATTTTATACGGGAAATTACGAGTAACGAAATAGGGACGCTACAGTATAGAATAAGGGTCGTTACAGGAATGGAGAAGAAGAAACGGGGGAAAAGAAGCTTCAATGGTGGGTTTTTGTTTTTCTCTCTCTCACTTCACACTTAAAGGATAACCTTGATCAACCTACCTAAGTGTGACATTCCAAAATTGCCCTTCCTCCTTCAACCATTCTCCTCAACGCCTGCCACCACCTTTTTCCACCTCTTCATTCACTTTGTTTTCCTTCCTTTTTTTTTTCTTTTAGATGGTTGACCATTCAACACATAGCCAACTACCCTTACAAATTTCTATGTTAAATCAAATTAAAGACTAATTAGATCCCTCCTACTCCTACTCCTCCTTGATTCCATGAAAATAACATACTCTATTAACTACCAAAATTATAGTGTACGATAAATTTTTGGATGTTACACACGTCATCTACGTCATGTTTCCCACTCCCCTATAAGCTCTAATTAATCAACGTGTTCACTTAAACGTAAATGTAATGTACGTACATGTTTTGAAACGTTCATGCATAGCACGTGCATTTTACTGCATTTATATAATCTTACTGAGCGTTAGGCTCATTAGTTAAACTATGTAATGTAGGTACGGATCGTACTGACGAGGACTCTGAACCTTAGGCTGACGTATAGGAGCAGTTGAAGGAACGAGCTCATGGGGGTCGATTGAGGCAGTCTAGAGACGTTGTAAACCATAGGAGTTGTTTCTATCCTTGGATGTGTATATGTAGCTTTTTGGACGGGATTTAAATGGTCTTTTGGATAGGATGTCTAGTTAGATTTTCTGCCTTGATTCGTCTGCATGGGGATGCTCAGTTTAGACGTACCCATGCAGTTTGTTTTTTTAGAATTTAGTTAAACACTCGTTATGTCAATATGGAGATAATGTTATTATTTTTAAAGTGTGAATGTTAGGTTTGTAGTGGTTTAAAGGTGTCTTAGATGTTGGAAGATGCTTGAGATGAAAGGAGGTGATTGGAAGATGAATTGAAAGTAAAAATGGTTAGTGTGGGAGAAAAAAGAAGTGATAGGAGTAATAAGGACGGTATTCTGCCTGCAAGTGTCGACCATACTTGGTATGTGTTGACTCCCAAGATCGACCGGTGAGAGCAGAGTCGATTGAAGAGTCAATCTGTCCCTACAGGTGTCGACCGGTATGTACAAAAGTGTACAAAGTGTCAACCTGTACACACAGATGTCGACCGGTTAGTGTAAAAATTGATAGAGGTGTCGACCCTGAAGATCAACTGATGTAAATAGAGATAAAAAAAGTGTCGACCTATGTATACAGGTGTCGACTGATTAATGTAAAAACTGATAGTGGTGTCGACCTTGAAGATCGACCAACGTAAACAAAGATAAACAAGGTGTCAACCTGTATCTAAAGGTGTCAACCATTGGGTGGTGATTGAACGAAAGTGTCAACCGATCCATATAAGTGTCGACTGGCAAACACCCCTATTTTGGTTATCTTCTTTAAAATTCTGATTTCAAACATAACTCAACTCTACCCCCAATGAGTCTTTCAAACATGTTTACTGGCCTCGAAACCGAGTTTACTGCTAGTGATTTTACACACTTACACGCAAGTGCACGTGTCGCTAACGAAGTAATGAGTAAGTAAAGTATCGATCCCACGAGAATATTGTAACGACCCATTTTTTCAGCAAGATATTGTCCGCTCTGGAGATTAGGCCGTAGCCCAATATCCTCCCCTCACGGCTTTGTTTGGCGAGAACTTCCCAGAAGGTCACCCAACCTAGAATTGCTCTCGCCGAAGCACTTTTAACTTCCGAGTTCTTATAGGGATCCGTTGTCAATCGTGCTCCAAAACGCGTCTTGCTATCTTGGGAGGGATCTCTTACATATGTTTCATTTCCACATACTTCTCCAAGCGATGTGGGATTGTGACAACCCCCTTTTTACGAACTGGGATTCGTCTATACTCGAGTCCAGGATTCGCCTACACTCGGCTTAGGTCCCGAGGTTTGCCCCGCAACCCGAGATTTGCCCCGCAGTCGTACACATACGTTCACATTCGGGTCATCACAATCACCCTCCCTCGGGGGGCCCAACGTCCTCGTTGGCCACATTTTCGGTTGGGTTAAAGGCTCTGATACCATTTGTAACGCCCCATTTTTCCAGCAAGATATTATCCGCTTTGTTTGGCGAGAACTTCCCAGAAGGTCACCCAACCTAGAATTGCTCTCGCCGAAGCACTTTTAACTTCCGAGTTCTTATGGGATCCGTTGTCAATCGTGCTCCAAAACGCGTCTTGCTATCTTGGGAGGGATCTCTTACATATGTTTCATTTCCACATACTTCTCCAAGCGATGTGGGATTGTGACAACCCCCTTTTTACAACCTGAGATTCGCCTATACTCAAGTCTGGGATTCGCCTACACTCGGCTTAGGTCCCGAGGTTTGCCCCGCAACCCGAGATTTGCCCCGCAGTCGTACACATACGTTCACATTCGGGTCATCACAATCACCCTCCCTCGGGGGGCCCAACGTCCTCGTTGGCCACATTTTCGGTTGGGTAAAGGCTCTGATACCATTTGTAACGACCCATTTTTCCAGCAAGATATTATCCGCTCTGGGGATTAGGCCGTAGCCCAATATCCTCCCCTCACGGCTTTGTTTGGCGAGAACTTCCCAGAAGGTCACCCAACCTGGAATTGCTCTTGCCGAAGCACTTTTAACTTCGGAGTTCTTATGAGATCCGTTGTCAATCGTGCTCCAAAACGTGTCTTGCTATCTTGGGAGGGATCTCTTACATATGTTTCATTTCCACATACTTCTCCAAGCGATGTGGGATTGTGACAACCCCCTTTTTACAACCTGAGATTCGCCTATACTCAAGTCTGGGATTCGCCTACACTCAGCTTAGGTCCCGAGGTTTGTCCGCAACCCGAGGTTTGTCCCGTAGTCGTACACATACGTTCACATTCGAGTCATCACAGATATTGTTAATTGTATGTAAATTGCTATAAAAATCTTATAAAAATATTAGGATGATAAATGAAAATAAATAGAAATAAAATTAGAATGACGATGCAGCATTGTCTATGAACAGCAAGAATTAAATAATTCTAGGATTCTTTCGAATTGCCTAGATAAATTCAAATTAGAATTTTCTTCGACCTAAAATGAATGTAACTAATATTGAATTTCAGATTTGTCTCATTCTTATTGCCAACTGAATTAATGTTAACCACGTTGTAACAATTTAATCCAATTAATTATTTATGCATCTAAAAATTTATATCTATCTATCGATACAATATAAACATGAATCGTCAACCTATTTATCAATATGATCTGACTTAGCAAGAAATATCACAAATAATTGTTCAATAGACAATTGCATAACAAAACCAAGACGTTGCAAAAACTGTAACGAGTACTATCGTCCTAACCAAGATATAGAGTTTAGCTACTAGACATAATTAAATAAAACTAAAAACAATTGTGTTCATAGAAAAATAATGCAATAAAAATAATAGGAGAAGAAAAGATCCAAGAAACGGCGTCGATGGTCTTCTTCAGATCCAGATCTACACCAGCATCCTTCCTCTGGAAAATTTCCCTTTTTACGGTCCTCTTTTTTGTTTCTCCTTTTGCCTGCCAAGTGTATCTAACATTGCTCTCTCTCCAGATGCACTTTTATTCTCTTTATTCTTTCCTTGATTTTTGCCTTTTTTCTCTCAAATTCCATTTATTCCTCTAATCCTCGTTCCACGTGCTTCAATGAAAAAAACAAATCTCTTTCTTCAAATTAACTTTTCCTTCCTTTTTGTCATTTTCTACATGCCATGTGTCTTCTCTCTCCAATCTATTTTTCTGTTCTCCTTTTTGTCATCGACCGCTGACCACTACCCCATTTTCTTTACATTGATTGCTGCCCCATTTTCTTTAATTCTACCGCTGCCCTATTTTTGCCTTCTTCCGCTGCCCTATTTTTTATTTCTTTCAGCTTCTACCGCCACTTTTATCTTTTAGTGCTACCCGTTCTTTAAATCAACCGCTGACCAGTTTTCTTTATTTCCTTCACATCTTCCGCTACCCTATTTTTTACATCTACCGATGCCCTGTGCTTTTTTTCACATCCACCGCTATTAATTTCAAATTTATTGCTTCCATTTATTTCAAATTTCAATTAATTTGTTTCCATGATTTCAGTAATTTCTATCTCCATAATCAGCAACAAATTTCCTCAATTTACGTGATCTGCTTCTTTTCCCTCTATAATTTTCAGCTTTTGACTTTATTTTCCCTCTAATAAAATTGCATTCAAATATGAAAATATAAAATTCAACTGAAGAGAAAAATTATGCTTTTAACAGATAATCTGCATGAAATATATTAAATTCAATCAAAGCACTAATGCTGCAACATTACATAGCAATTGCAGTAAATTCATACTAATTTATTATTGCAATCACTCAATTCATATAAGTTTTCTTATGTAAAATTAACATAAAAGGACTCTAAAATAAGAGTCATCATTTACGTATTAACGAAAAGTCAAAAAAAAAAATTTACGTCAAAAATGTATCTAAGTCTCTCAGGTCAAGTCAAGTCCTGTGACGGCCCGCAAGGGTTGTTACAAATGTGCCCCAATCTAAGGCACTTAAAACATTTGATCTCCCTTGATCTTGGCCGAGTGGCATCTTCCACTACTTTCATTTCTTCTACCCCCTTTGTAGGCCAACTCTTTGTGAAAGGTTTTTTTTCATCCACCTTAACTTGTAGGAACTCTCAGTTTTAAATGGAAACCGATTACTAATCCATTTTCCTTTCCTCTTCACTTGTCTTTAAACCTTCAAGGCAAGTTGGACAACAACATCCATGGTTTCTAAAGTTTGTAGCTCCGCAACATCACTAATTTCTCTATTCAAGCCCCTTATAAACCTTGCAATAACTTGTTCCTCGAGCTCATCCAATCCACTCCTAATTTTAAGAGTTTCAAACTCGACTAGGTACTCCTCAACCGATTGTGAGTTTTGCTTCAAACTTTACATTTGTAGAAACAACTATTGTTTGTAGTGGCTTGACACGAATCTCTTTCTCATCAAAGACTTCATGATCCTCCAAGTCACAATAGCCTTATCACCTTCACGACTTCTTTGTGTCTTCAAATTGTCCCACCATAAACTAGCGTAACCGGTTAACTCTAGTGACACTAGTTGTAACTTCAATTTCTCCAAATAGTTGTAATAATCAAACATTTTTTCTATCTTGTCCACCCAATCCAAAAATGCATCACCTTTACAAGATCCATCAAATGGAGTAATTATTACCATAACATGCTTCAAATCTTCATTAGGACCGCGCCTTGCATGAAGGTTATCATATTCCTCATTCTCGGATTCTTCTTCTTCAATGAAGTCATTGTGGTTATTTCTTCTCCTTGGATTTTTGGATCTTCTCCTAGGTAAAGGTGTTTGAGAGACTCTATCATGTTGGTTCCTCATCTCCATGATCCATTGACTAATGTTCTCAAGCTTATGATTCAACTTATCTATTTGGAAACTAGATTCACACTCCTTCGAGTTTGGTGCTAAAGGTAGTTGAACATTTGGCTCTCAGTTTTGTTGGTTATTAACTCCACTTCTTGTCATCATTTTGACCAACAAAAATACACCACAAATAGAGAAAAAAACAGCAAGAAAAGTGCAGAGCTCTGATACAAAATGACGTGCTTTAACTAAGGCTTGAAAGTTGAAGCATAAAACTCTCGACGAACCAGAACTATTTGGCCGAAAATTCTATTTTACCAATGCACAACTTCTTCAAATGAGCTGAAATTTTAGTGACAACTTAATTTCAGTGTGACCCCTCCAAAAATCAGACGTTGAATTGCTGTGGATGAAAATTTATTGATGAAAGAGTGATTGCTGGTCCGAGGAGATAATAACAGCACCTCTCGTGATTTGGCTCATTTTTAAAAGGAAACACTCCAACTATCCTTGGATGAGAGTTAAAATACAATTTTGCTTGTGATTCTCCACGCCAAGAAAGGAAGGAGGAAGGTTGCAATAGAAATGGTACTTCTTTAGCTCTCACAAATTTGATACCAACAACAACAATACAATCGAATATTGCTCACTGAATGGATTGAGGATTTGATGCCGAAAAGCTTCAAGGTTTGGGGGAAGAATGGTTCCTTGATTTTTGTATTCAACTAAGCTACTTTAGTTGCCAAAAAGAATGGTTTAAGTACCACTTCACTTTAAAAATTGCAGCCACAAGGAGGGAACAAAAGAGGTGTGTTCAGCTAGTACACCTAGCCGAGTACATGAAGGCTTGACCAATTTTGGCAAAGTTACTCCTCTCTCCAAATGTCACTTTCAAATGGTCCCATCTTTCAGAAAACAGAACTAAAAAGAGTCCTCTAATTGCTAAGAGTGTTCAGTCAAACAACAAGGGAAAAAATAACTAAAGAAATATAAACTAGGTGATTGATTACACAAGTTGTTTCAAGGAAGACAAATTTCTTCTTCTATTTTTGGGGTGGCTGAGGGTTTGTGATGACCCGAATGTGCACGTATGGTACGATGGCTGCACGAACCAGAACCCGGATGGCGGTACGTCCGCGCGGGCGAACCGGAAGGTGACAGGTCGTAAAAAGGGGGTCGTCACAATCCCACATCGCTTGGGGAAGTATGTGAAAATGAAACATATGTAAGAGATCCCTCCCAACATAGCAAGACGCGTTTTGGAGCACAATTGGACAACGGATCCCATAAGAACTCTGAAGTTAAAAGTGCTTCGGCGAGAGCATCCCAGGTTGGGTGACCTTCCGGGAAGTTCTCGCCAAACAAAGCCGTGAGGGGAGGATATTGTGCTACGGCCCAATCCCCAAAGCGGACAATATCTTGCTGGGAAATGGAGTCGTTACAAATGGTATCATGGCCTATACCCAACCAGAAATGTGGCCAACAAGGACGTTGGGCCCCCGAGTGGGAGTGATTGTGATGACCCGAATGTGCACGTATGGTACGATGGCTGCACGAACCAGAACCCGGATGGCGGTACGTCCGCGCGGGCGAACCGGAAGGTGACAGGTCGTAAAAAGGGGGTCGTCACAATCCCACATCGCTTGGGGAAGTGTGTGAAAATGAAACATATGTAAGAGATCCCTCCCAACATAGCAAGATGCGTTTTGGAGCACAATTGACAACGGATCCCATAAGAACTCCGAAGTTAAAAGTGCTTCGGCGAGAGCAATCCCAGGTTGGGTGACCTTCCGGGAAGTTCTCGGCAAACAAAGCCGTGAGGGGAGTATATTGTGCTACGGCCCAATCCCCAGAGCGGACAATATCTTGCTGGGAAATGGGGTCGTTACAGGGTTGCTCCCATGTTAGCAAAGTGGAAAGGCTTCTCTAAGTCTAATGCACTTGATTCCATCCACAAGTCTTCAAATGATGTTTCACCTACAAAAAGAGCACACTCATTTGTTAACGACTCGGCCAAGGATTTGGCTCGTGATCGAGTGATGGCTTCTCTTGGTACATCACAACTTTTACCCAACTTCAATCAACTAGGTATCCCGAGAAACATGGCAATATTCTTTATTAGGATAATCCACGTTGAAAACAATCAATTCATTCACAATGCTCGGGGTTACCTTGATTTCTTGACCCAAAGACATAAGACTTCACCGAAAGAGGTTGGTTGGTGCAACTCATATTAACATTAAATAGCCTAATACTCCTCTCACAACTATCGCTCGTCAATTCACACAATCCAAGTAATTCAACTGCCTGAAACAACTCCTTAATTCCCAATGATGCAAAACTTGAAAATATAACTCTTTAGAGTAAATAATAGAACATTGCATCAAGTTGGCCTCGTAATTAAATCGACTTTTCGGAGATCTAAAATCTATAGAACAATACCTAGTTCATGTTTGACCGAAGTGAGTCGGAGCACGTTTTGTTTGACAACTTTGTGAGGGACCATCACTTCTTTTGAGAGGGAGCTTTGGAGCCATTTGTGATGAACAATTTGGAGCAAAATTTGTTGGAAAATAGAATGTCGTCGGGAGGAGGAAATGTAACGACCCCTTATCCCAGCAAGATATTGTCCGCTCTGGGGATTGGGCCGTAGCACAATATCCTCCACTCACGGCTTTGTTTGACGAGAACTTCCCGGAAGGTCACCCAACCTGGAATTGCTCTCGCCGAAACACTTTTAACTTCGGAGTTCTTATGGGATCCGTTGTCAATTGTGCTCCAAAACGCGTCTTGCTATGTTGGGAGGGTCTCTTTACATATGTTTCATTTTCACATACTTCCCCAAGCGATGTGGGATTGTAACGACCCCCTTTTTACGACCTGTCACCTTCCGGTTCGCCCGCGCGGACGTACCGCCATCCGGGTTCCGGTTCGTGCAGCCATCGTACCCATACGTGCATATTCGGGTCATCACAATCACCCCCCTCGGGCGCCCAACGTCCTCGTTGGCCACATTTCCGGTTGGGTACAGGCTTTGATACCATTTGTAACGACCCCTTATCCCAGCAAGATATTGTCCGCTCTGGGGATTGGGCCGTAGCACAATATCCTCCCCTCACGGCTTTGTTTGGCGAGAACTTCCCGGAAGGTCACCCAACCTGGGACTGCTCTCACCGAAGCACTTTTAACTTCGGAGTTCTTATGGGATCCATTGCCAATTGTGCTCCAAAATGCGTCTTGCTATGTTGGAAGGGTCTCTTTACATATGTTTCATTTCCACATACTTCCCCAAGCGATGTGGGATTGTAATGACCCACTTTTTACGACCTGTCACCTTCTGGTTCGCCCGCGCGGACGTACCGCCATCCGAGTTCCGGTTCGTGCAGCATCGTACCCATATGTGCATATTCGGGTCATCACAATCACCCCCCCTCGGGCGCCAAACATCCTCGTTGGTCACATTTCCGGTTGGGTACAGACTTTGATACCATTTGTAACGACCTCTTATCCCAACAAGATATTGTCCGCTCTGGAGATTGGGCCGTAGCACAATATCCTCCCCTCACGGCTTTGTTTGGCGAGAACTTCCCGGAAGGTCACCCAACCTGGGATTTGCTCTCGCCAAAGCACTTTTAACTTCGGAGTTCTTATGGGATCCGTTGCCAATTGTGCTCCAAAACACGTCTTGCTATGTTGGGAGGGTCTCTTTACATATGTTTCATTTCCACATACTTCCCCAAGCGATGTGGGATTGTAACGACCCCCTTTTTATGACCTGTCACCTTCCGGTTCGCCCGCGCGGACGTACCGCCATCCGGGTTCTGGTTCGTCCAGCCATCGTACCCATACGTGCATATTCGGGTCATCACAGGAAAAGTCGCTGGAAGAGAGGGTTAAGGGTTTGAAAATCAGAGCAAAACGCTTGCAAAGTGGTTTTTGTGCGAGGGAGAGCAAAACTTGAGCCAGTTCTGTTTTATACTCGCACATAACGGGAGCCTGCTGTTTAAAAGCGAGATCATGTGCTTGAAAATAAGCCTTTGCAACCAGATCTTGCTACTTAAACAACTAGAGCTCGCCGCGGGATTCCATGTTTGAGTGGGCTCTTGGATTCATGATTTTAACATAGAAAATGGAGATCAGAAGCTTGGTTGTCTATGAGAGTTATTTTGATAACAAAGATATATTTTAAGGGTAATTTTGTTGATCAATGTACTTTAAAGACGAGTTTGTTAATGACCTCATTGTTTAAAAATTTTTTAAGTTATTTTTCCAAATATTTTTATAATCTTTGTAATTTATGAATTTCAATTTAGTTTCTAAAACTATAATTTTCCTCCTAATTTCAATTTTTTCTTTAAATGGTACTCTCATTTCTTTTCATTATTAAATTTAACAAGAAAGTTTTCATCATGCAATTTATCTGCGTCAAATAAAATATTTAATTGAAATGAAATATGATCGAGTTACATTTTGTTAAAGCTAAATAAACAAACTCTTCCACATACGACGTACAACTTAAAAAACAATGCTTCGAGATTTAGGCTCCTCCCACAATACATTTTAAAGCTTCATAATTTCTCTTCCAGAGATTGAAAATCATCCTAAATTTGTTTCCTTAAACTATACAAGAAACAAGAGACAACATAAACAAAGAAATTTTAAAAAATCAAACATGTAAATAAAAAATTAACGACGTGTTCATTTCTCAACACTTTCCAATCTGATCGCTTTACATTTGCCAAGAATGTAATCATAATTCCCACTAACTACCCATAATAACATTACACTGATCGCTCAAACACCAATATTTTTAAAATAAATTATGTAATTAAATTTAATTGAAACAAAAAGAAAAGGCCTACTAGACAAGAACAGAACATCTAATCTCAGTTTTGATCCTCAAGAATAGCAGAAGTAATATGAGTCCACAGCGTGGTTAAAGAATGGCATACTTGAGTGTTTCTGACTCTGTTGGTCGCCATATGGACTTCTGGACATAAAGCAATCCTTCATTGTCCTTCAAATAAGAAAATCTGACCTCCCACTTCATTGATTTTGCCATGTTTTCCAGCTCGCTGATCGTCTCCGCATCGTCCCGAATTATTAGTTTTCCTTCGGGTCTGAGGATTCTATCGCACTCTGCAACTACAGCCACTAGATTGCACCTGCTGGAAATGATCAAAATCGATAGACTGGCCGGTGAGTTATAGTCCAATCGTTTTTCTTTTTTAGTTTTTCACTAAATTTCAAGAAGTTTCAACATGGAATTAAAATTCTATCCAGGAGAAAAAAGAAGTCGATAAGAATCTATCTCTTTCTGAGCTGAAGAACTCAAACAAATTAAATGCAGAAGCTAAGAAGTGGGAATAAAAGTTGACCTCACCTCTTTTTAACCTTGGAGAAGAGATGATCAGCATGAAGAAGATCGTAAGATCTCGGGTAGGTGCTGAAGGATTCACACCAGTCATGGTATATGCCGAACAAGCCTCGGTCGTAGATAATAGGCAGTGTATCTGGGGCGTCTATAGAGACCACATTCATAACCCAAACATTCAAATTTTTTAAAGCCGCAGCAAACCTTAAAAAAATAAAATAAAAAAAAAAGAAATCAAATATCAGGCAAATGACACTCAGAAACAACAAATATCAAAAACATCAAAAAGTTATAAAGATAACAAAATGGTTTCCAACTACTGAAGTTTCATTCTTACCCTCCGTAGATCGATCTCATGTCCATGACATTCCGGAAAGATTTCCAATCTACGCCCATCACATTTACGTAGGAGTTGATCACCACATGCTTCCAGTGTTCATAATCTGAAGTGAAATCCTCAGGAGCAGCTTTTCCATAAACTCCTACTCGGGAAGACAATAACCAGTAAGGTGGTTTCTCCAACCTTAGCGGCCATTGCTCTGGCCATTGGGACCCACGTTCTGATGCTCCCACCGGAATTTTGTGCATACATGCTTGCAATGGTACGTTCCTATTTAATTATATCAAAATAAATTATTATTTCATTTGCAAATGACATCAATAAGATGTAGTAGACATGTGGGAATAAAACAAAAAAGCTTTTTGCATGAAAGAAAGTATATCCTTCACACTTCTTCAAATAAAGTAACTCTATCAAATCGTCATTTTTTCCTTAGAAGAAATAGATGTATTAGAAAATTACAGCCAAGAAAAAAGTTATTTTGCAACAAATATTAGAAAGAAGATTCATATAGTCTATCAAGTGAAAAAAGAAATCTGAGTATTACCAGGCTGCATTTATATCATCTGAATCTGGACAAATCAGAGGCTCTTGTTTTTGTCTTTTTTCATAACACTCGTTATTTGTAGGTTTCTTATATAGAGCAACACCCACTCCATTTACTGTGTCCTTATTAATTGATATAAGTTCCCAACACATAGCTTTTGTAAGCTCACCCATGGCTGCAAGCAATTGTTAGAAAAGAAAATTTTGGTTACATTCAAAGAACCAATTCTTTAAGTTTTAAGTATGTTAAGAAGTCATCTACCATTCCATATTTCAGCATCTTCCGGAAGCTTTTGATAGACTGGAGTAGCAGACCACACAAAGAAGCCACCCGGTCGCAACACACGATTGAGCTCCAAAAGAAGTTTTCCACCTGCACATTATTCTCAATAATGAAATTCCCAGATATAATGAAGAAAAAAAATTAAATGAATGAAAAGTGACCAATCATAATACGGCGATTCAAACAACATTACCATTGTTAGAGTTCAGTGATCCAAATTATTTTGGGTTGGGTTGACATGCAGGCAATTTGGATTTCTTTTAAAGTTTTGTTTTTCTCTATAAATTCATCTAAACTTAAATTTCAAAACTCGCAGTGGTATTTCTGTATTCGTTAATAAATATTTTCTTTTGCACTTGGTTTTTTTCCAGTCAAGGATTTTCCACATTAAATGTGTATTCAATTTTGTATTTTCTTTTTCAATTTATTGTTCGATTTCTAACAATCATTAAAACAACAACTAGAAAGCAATGCATCCCAAAAAAATTCAGAAGCAGGATGAAGTTGAGAACCAAGTGATTTCTTAAATTACCTTCTATATGCCAAGGAACTCTACAGCGAGCACAGTGGACAGCATCAAAGACTCTTCCAGGGTAAGGAAGTCTGGTAGTACCCATTACAGCAGATACTGCTGGAATACCCCTTTCAAGAGCGAACTGAACTTGGGCTTCATGTTCATCTTTTGGAGCAAATGACATAGCTAGCACATCTCTTTCAAATAGATAGCCCCCAAAGCTGGCAACACCACAACCAACATCCAGGATCACACGAGTCTGTTTGCCCCACGCAACATCTGGCACAGACTACATAGATATTTTTTTTTTTTTTTTTAATGTCAGTGACCAAAAACTCTCATGAAGGGAAAATAAAGAATGGATCTTCATTGAGTACATTAATTTAATACTACAGTAACACATGATGAACTTCCACGACAGCCATTTCTATTTTCTACTGAGTCTCCTATGTAGTTTAAATGACACTTGTTCCAATTTGATTTTCTGTTTTATCAATATTCACAAGGTGGTTTTTAACTTGCTGAAAGTGGCAGGTTGATATGTAAGGGAGTAGAAGAACACAAAAAGTAGTACATCAATACAACAAGAAATTAATAAATGAAAACACAAGTGTGTATGCATGATCATATTGAGGATAGCCACCAACATGTAACTAAACTTGCCACTGCGAAGATTTCAAACAAAATTGCATGTACATAAATATCCATACACATCATAATTTCTACAAACCTTTTCCATTCTTTACGTGGAAATACATTAAAAAACTGAAGTTGCTGATATTTGGCATCATTAAAAAATAAAAAATTGAAGCCATCAAATCTTTCAAGGAAAGAGTTGCCCGATAGAACAAAAGAAATGGATAGATGCCAAAGGGGTAAAAACAGATCCAATGATCATGGCATGCAAATGGTGGACCTTGATGAGCATTTACCTCTTGTATGAAGTCAATGTAGTGAAGAGCACCGTGCTTAAATTGAGTTCCTCCACCTGGAAAGGTAAGGAATTCACCTGACACCTTCACCCAATTTTGATGTCCCTTGACTTCAGCAAGCTTTGTGTGAGGAACATTATAGTACCATATCTGCAACCATAACAATATTAGCAAAAACAGCGTAACAAAAGCTGAGTTTGGAATTTAATATATTGAACATATTCACCTTATCCCTGCTTTTAGGCCACGCAATAGAACGTTTATATCCTTCTGGAAGTGGAACAAGGCAAGTAGGGGGCTCTTCTGGACAGTGTCTCTCCCGATGTTCATAATGCTTAGTGCTTGGAAGACTTTTAATAGCCAGCAAATTATCAAGGCAAGGGATATAATCTGTCCCAGCAGTGACATTGCAAAGTTTCCAATTGTACTCAGTCTGTTGCTTGGAAGATTTTTGAGCTTCCTTTTCATTTTTTGACTCTGACGCCTGGGTTGACCATGCACCACTTTGCGAAGAATTTTCAGTTGATAGCTCAGACTGAGCACCAGAAGGAAACACTTCGGTAGAAGTCTGGTTTTGACTGTTTTCGTTATTGTCAACAGTGGTTTCATCTGATTGACTGTCGTTATTTTGCTCGACCTTCTCATCTATCTGACTATTATCTTTTTCTTCATCTGAGTTCTCTGATTTCTTCTCACTTTCCTCAGATTTTTCCTCCTCTTCACTTACATCAGCTTTTTTTTCTTCAGAACTATTCTCAGATTCATTCTGCCCACCAGACTCACTTTCTTTGCTTTCAGTCTTAGACTCTCCCGATTCTGAATTTGATTCTCCCTTTACATCTTTAGTTTCATCAGTATTGGTTTTGCTTTCTGCTTCTGTTTCAGAATTAGATCCCTCTTCTGACTTTGGTTCTTCATCTCTTCCAGTTTCCTCTTTATTTTTTTCTTCAGAAGTCTCCTCACGCTTCTCTTCAGTTTTTACTTCAGGCTTCCCCTCTTGATTTTCTTCTGTATTATTTTGTTCGGAAGAATTGCTTCCATCCTGATTAGAAGAATCTTCACTACTATCTCCTTTCCTAGCATCCTCAGGCAAATCCCCAGGATTGTCTTCAAATTGCTGAGCATTGCTTCCGGTGTTTTCAGTCACTGGTTGCTTAACATCATCTTTGTTCTCCTGCTGAACATCGACATTTTGAACAGGTCCTACAGATGAAGAGGTCATCATCCAAACACCCACCAAGCATAGAGCCACAAAAACAACAATTGTAACTGTTGAGCAGTAGCTCGATGATGACCTTCGATTGTCTATTCTACTATACTTTCCTAACGCCATACTTCAGAGAAAAACTCTGCCAAAAAAGTTTAGGCCTGGAAGCATAACAAATTGTCCAACATAAGCAAATTATAAAAAAAAAAAAAATCAATGCCTCGAAATTAACTACCAAAAACAGAAATTATCAAGTGTTCCCACCCGATTCTATAAAATCCATCCAAGGAAGTCATTACAATGGTGTGAGCTAGGAACGAAGGCGTCAGATAACTTTACACAAATCAGATCAGAAAAGTTTTAAAAAAGTACGAAACGAAATCATAACAATCCTTGTCATTATAAAGATCCAATATGTAAGATTCTTCACAAAAGGGTAGATGTATTTTGAAATGAAGTTATCCAAAAGCTCATAACATTCCGCATCGAAGCATCCGTAAAATTAATCCAGCGTAATAAAGCTCACGCCATGAAATTTTAGCCATTTTTATTAAGGAACCTTTTCCAAACAAATGGAACAATTTCAACACCCAACACCTCTCATAGACCAAACAAAATGTTGAGCCAGAGTTTGCTAGATCTGAAGAAAAAAACGAGAGATAATATGAAATTCAAAAGAATCACGCATAAAAACATGAGAAAAATAAAAATTGTTAGGGAAACTAGAGAGTGAATACCAAGACGAAGCGAATACCAAGGAAACTGGCTCGATGAAAAGAAATGTAATCTAGCAACCTTAATTGATCTATACACTCACCAAATCAACGCCGGCCGCTAAACCAGATCAAATCGATCTGATACGCGGATTGTAAATGACAATAGTTGTCTATTGGACGAAAATGGAAGCAGATCCACCCGCAAAAAAAGAAAGAAAAAAAGGTAATCGATATTTTTCTACTTGCATTGATTCATAATGAAAAGGAAGATTAAGATGGTAGCTTGTGATTTGAAAGAGAAATTAAGGAAAATATAGGAGGAGAGAGAGAGAGAGAGAGAGCTCTGCTGAGAGATATAGTGAAAGAAATGGACGGCCTTCGTGAGGAAGAGAGGCGAGAGAGTAGTGGGCCACAAAGGAGCCGTGAAATCTGCATAGATGACAAAATGTACGCGGAGAGAGAGAGAGAGAGAGAGCGCGTTAATACAAGACAAGTTGCCGTAAATTGGCCTGGTAATAATATTAACGAAAGAAGTCTAAAAAATTAGATTCTCTTTCCATTTATTGGGTAATAAAAAGTATATATCTTAATTTTGAATTATTTTAACTCATTATTTACTCATTGATAGAATCATTTTATATAAATCAATATGAAAAAATTGAGTCGATATTATAATATTAAATGCATAAATAAAACTAATCGTACAAGAAAGAATTATTAATGATGTGTGTACTTGTTTTTTAATGTTGATATAAAAGCAACTAAATTAAGTTATTAAGATTGTTCAACTTTCAAAATTAATAATAATAAAAACAAATGATCAAGAACTTGTTCAAATGAGCATTAAATTAAAAGAAATTATTATTTCTCAACCTATTACAAGTGGTAATAAAATTTCTAATTTTTGTTGCTTTGACAAGGACCATAATCAAATTTATTTTTATATGCAAAAAAAAAAAATCAATTTTAATTATTTGGTTGCATATAGTGTTGTATAAGTGTACTGAATTTATGAAATATGAATTGGTAACGAGTAAGAATCTTTTTTATTTGTTATATTTTACGAGGAAAATTTGTATGAATTTCAAGAGATCAAAGCCTCCTTAGTTTAATTGGAGAAAAAACCCTAACTATAAATCAACGCTGAGATAGGATAATATTAATCACATAAATTCCCTCAAACGATTAAATACCCAAACAGCTTCTTATGAAATAGATAATAACTTGTTACTAGAAGAATTATATTCCCATAATTATAGGGTAACTTTATTGAAAATAAATAATTTCTTTTTTGATAGTAAGCATTAATCACTCTCACCTTAAGATTCTTAGTCCTTCACACTATCAGCTCGTTATAGTAACAAATCAAGTTGATTCATTTAACTTAAACGAGCCAAATTGAGCCTAACTTTTGGGCTCATGAGCTTGGTGTGATCCGAGCTTAGACGAGTTGGTTTGTGTTAAAAGCTCATTTCTTGCTTCTCTAAATTGAGCCCTTTTGTAAAAATTAATATTTTATAATTATTAAATTTCACATATTAAATTTTTCGCGTCAAGATAGTCAACATGTCATGGTTACGTTATGATAATTTAAGATGTACTTAAGTGAGATAAAAAGGGGTAAAGTGGCAATTTCTATGAATTTAGAGAATAGGGTTTAAGAAGAGAAGAGAGTACCTTTTCCCTCATTGTGTGCCGCCAACACCAAGGAGAGGGAGAGACTGAAAACTTCTGATGAGCAATTCCTCCAATCTTGTGGCTGGGAGATCATTCATGAGGGTTCGTTGTAACACCCGAGAATTTCATATAGCACGTATAGGTCTAGAAGTACACAGTTAGAGGGTTTAATAATGTTAAGATGTTAGGAAGGAAGGGTTTAGAAAAAATGTGAGGGGAAGAAAAGTGGTTGACAATTCAAACATGAGATGTTTGAAAAGTCAAGATTTTATCAACCAATAGAAAATTTGTATTGAAATAAATACTTGGGAAAAAGGTTAGGTAGAAGTGGATTATAAGATGCATGCACGTTGAAATTCATGTGGAGAAAAGGAGGGGCTTGATTGCAATTTTATAGAAATGGTGGAGAGAATAAAAAAGAAGAAAATATTTTGGTTTAAATGGTAAAGTTTTCATTTCTCCTCTTCATCTTCCACGCCATCTCTCTTCCTCCTCCATAGCCGATCTCCTTCCTCCCTTTTCTTCAATTCTCTTAAGGCATTTTAAGATAAAACTTTATGGGTTTTGGTTTTTGTAACTTTGGATAAAGTTTGTGAGTGTTTTTAGTGAGTTTTAAGGGGTTTTGGTGAGGGTTTGAAAACCCTAGTTTATGAATTCCGAAAATTATTGTTCTTTGGATGTTTTTCATTCTCTTTTGATGATTAAAGCCTTGGATACGATAGTCTGGGTGGTTCGAGTGGTTAGATTCAAGTTTGGGAGAGTGTTTCACAAATACCGGTTTAGGAACATTGGATACCCGATTCTGTTTGCTGGATTTCGAGTTGGCTAGAGTGTTTGTTGGGTTAATTTGAGTGGTTCAATTAATAGTAGACACGTAGAGGTTTCCGAATTGGGGTGGCGCGTCGAAATCTGTTGAAAAACGAGGGAGTTATGACCGTTTGAAGTTGGACGGTCAATTTTGGAGTAAAAATCGGGTTTTGAGTTAAGTTGTAGTTTCAGGTTGAAGTGTTTGTTAGTTTTGGTTTTAGGATTCTTTAGAATTTTATTAGTGATTTACTAAGTTGAGTTTTCATTATTTTAAGGTGATCGAGCGTGAAATTCGGTTGGACGAAGTGAGCGAACACATACCTAGACGTCAGGTAAGTATTGGGTGTCATCCTTTTGCCTTCGGGCCTACACCACAGGACGGTAGGGTTTATTCGTTATTGCTTTACTTCATGTACGTTGAGTTATTGTTTTGCTTGGTGTTGTGTTGTCATGTTGGGTTGTGACGTTGAGTTATTGTTTTGCTTGTCGTTGTGTGTTTGTCGGGTTGTCGTTGCATGGTTATCGTTGTGTGTTTGTCGGGTTGTCGTTGTATGTTTGTCGTTGTGTGTTTGTCGGGTTGTCGTTGTATGTTTGTCGTGGTGTGTTTGTCGTTGTGTGTTTGTCGTTGTGTGTGTTGTCGTTGTGAGTTTGTCGTTGTGTAAGGCACTTCGGTGCGGGCAAAGTGTAAGGCACTTCGGTGCGGGCAATGTGTAAGGCACTTCGGTGCAGGCAAAGTGTAAGGCACTTCGGTGCGGGCAATGTGTAAGGCACTTCGATGCGAGCAAAGTGTAAGGCACTTCGGTGCGGGCAATGTGTCGTTGTGTGTTTGTCGTTGTGAGTTTGTCGTTGTGTAAGGCACTTCGGTGCGGGCAATGTGTAAGGCACTTCGGTGCGGGCAAGTGTAAGGCACTTCGTGCGGGCAATGTGTAAGGCACTTCGTGCGGGCAAAGTGTAAGGCACTTCGGTGCGGGCAATGTGTAAGGCACTTCGGTGCGGGCAATGTGTAAGGCACTTCGTGCGGGCAATGTGTCGTTGTGTGTTTGTCGTTGTGAGTTTGTCGTTGTGTAAGGCACTTCGTGCGGGCAATGTGTAGGCACTTCGGTGCGGCAAAGTGTAAGGCACTTCGTTGCGGGCAATGTGTAGGCACTTCGGTGCGGGCAATGTGTCGTTGTGTGTTTGTCGTTGTGAGTTTGTCGTTGTGTAAGGCACTTCGTGCGGGCAAGTGTAAGGCACTTCGGTGCGGGCAAAGTGTAAGGCACTTCGTGCGGGCAATGTGTAAGGCACTTCGATGCGGGCAATGTGTCGTTGTGTGTTTGTCGTTGTGAGTTTGTCGTTGTGTAAGGCACTTCGGTGCGGGCAATGTGTAGGCACTTCGGTGCGGGCAAGTGTAAGGCACTTCGTGCGGGCAATGTGTAAGGCACTTCGTGCGGGCAAGTGTAAGGCACTTCGGTGCGGGCAATGTGTCGTTGTGTGTTTGTCGTTGTGAGTTTGTCGTTGTGTAAGGCACTTCGTGCGGGCAAGTGTAAGGCACTTCGGTGCGGGCAATGTGTAAGGCACTTCGTGCGGGCAATGTGTAAGGCACTTCGTGCGGGCAATGTGTAGGCACTTCGGTGCGGGCAATGTGTCGTTGTGTGTTTGTCGTTGTGAGTTTGTCGTTGTGTAAGGCACTTCGTGCGGGCAATGTGTAAGGCACTTCGTGCGGGCAATGTGTCGTTGTGTGTTTGTCGTTGTGAGTTTGTCGTTGTGTAAGGCACTTCGTGCGGGCAAGTGTAAGGCACTTCGTGCGGGCAATGTGTCGTTGTGTGTTTGTCGTTGTGTGTTTGTCGTTGTGAGTTTGTCGTTGTGTAAGGCACTCGGTGCGGGCAATGTGTCGTTGTGTGTTTGTCGTTGTGAGTTTGTCGTTGTGTAAGGCACTTCGTGCGGGCAATGTGTAAGGCACTTCGTGCGGGCAAGTGTAAGGCACTTCGTGCGGGCAATGTGTAAGGCACTCGGTGCGGGCAATGTGTCGTTGTGTGTTTGTCGTTGTGAGTTTGTCGTTGTGTGTTTGTCGTTGTGTGTTTGTCGTTGTGAGTTTGTCGTTGTGTAAGGCACTTCGGTGCGGGCAATGTGTAAGGCACTTCGTGCGGGCAAGTGTAAGGCACTTCGGTGCGGGCAATGTGTCGTTGTGTGTTTGTCGTTGTGAGTTTGTCGTTGTGTGTTTGTCGTTGTGAGTTTGTCGTTGTGTGTTTGTCGTTGTGAGTTTGTCGTTGTGTAAGGCACTTCGGTGCGGGCAATGTGTCGTTGTGTGTTTGTCGTTGTGTGTTTGTCGTTGTGTGTTTGTCGTTGTGAGTTTGTCGTTGTGTAAGGCACTTCGGTGCGGGCAAGTGTAAGGCACTTCGTGCGGGCAATGTGTAAGGCACTTCGGTGCGGGCAATGTGTAGGCACTTCGGTGCGGGCAAGTGTAAGGCACTTCGTGCGGGCAATGTGTCGTTGTGTGTTTGTCGTTGTGAGTTTGTCGTTGTGTAAGGCACTCGGTGCGGGCAATGTGTAGGCACTTCGGTGCGGGCAATGTGTAGGCACTTCGGTGCGGGCAAGTGTAAGGCACTTCGGTGCGGGCAAAGTGTAGGCACTTCGGTGCGGGCAATGTGTAGGCACTTCGGTGCGGGCAAGTGTAAGGCACTTCGTGCGGGCAATGTGTAAGGCACTTCGTGCGGGCAATGTGTCGTTGTGTGTTTGTCGTTGTGAGTTTGTCGTTGTGTAAGGCACTTCGTGCGGGCAATGTGTCGTTGTGTGTTTGTCGTTGTGAGTTTGTCGTTGTGTAAGGCACTTCGGTGCGGGCAATGTGTAAGGCACTTCGGTGCGGGCAAAGTGTAAGGCACTTCGTGCGGGCAATGTGTCGTTGTGTGTTTGTCGTTGTGAGTTTGTCGTTGTGTAAGGCACTTCGGTGCGGGCAAAGTGTAAGGCACTTCGTGCGGGCAATGTGTAAGGCACTTCGGTGCGGGCAAAGTGTAAGGCACTTCGTGCGGGCAATGTGTCGTTGTGTGTTTGTCGTTGTGAGTTTGTCGTTGTGAGTTTGTCGTTGTGAGTTTGTCGTTGTGTAAGGCACTTCGTGCGGGCAATGTGTAAGGCACTTCGGTGCGGGCAATGTGTAAGGCACTTCGGTGCGGGCAAAGTGTAAGGCACTTCGGTGCGGGCAATGTGTAAGGCACTTCGGTGCGGGCAAAGTGTAAGGCACTTCGTGCGGGCAAGTGTAAGGCACTTCGGTGCGGGCAAAGTGTAAGGCACTTCGGTGCGGGCAATGTGTCGTTGTGTGTTTGTCGTTGTGAGTTTGTCGTTGTGTAAGGCACTTCGTGCGGGCAATGTGTAAGGCACTTCGGTGCGGGCAAAGTGTAAGGCACTTCGGTGCGGGCAAAGTGTAAGGCACTTCGGTGCGGGCAAAGTGTAAGGCACTTCGGTGCGGGCAAAGTGTAAGGCACTTCGGTGCGGGCAAAGTGTAAGGCACTTCGGTGCGGGCAATGTGTAAGGCACTTCGGTGCGGGCAAAGTGTAAGGCACTTCGGTGCGGGCAAAGTGTAAGGCACTTCGGTGCGGGCAAAGTGTAAGGCACTTCGGTGCGGGCAAAGTGTAAGGCACTTCGTGCGGGCAATGTGTCGTTGTGTGTTTGTCGTTGTGAGTTTGTCGTTGTGTAAGGCACTTCGGTGCGGGCAATGTGTAAGGCACTTCGTGCGGGCAATGTGTAAGGCACTTCGGTGCGGGCAAAGTGTAAGGCACTTCGGTGCGGGCAAAGTGTAAGGCACTTCGGTGCGGGCAAAGTGTAAGGCACTTCGTGCGGGCAATGTGTAAGGCACTTCGTGCGGGCAATGTTATTTATTTTTGTTAATATCGTTTTAAGTCAGTTTAATAGATTTTTACTGGACTTGAAGGTTTGGGTGTCGGGAAGGTATGGTTAAGTTTCGTGATTTTTAGAGATGTTCAGGGTGGAGAAATATGAGAAATTGTGGGGAAAGGTCAAAAAGGGTTTTAAAATTAGAGTTTTTGGGTGTTTTTGGGTCGAGAAAACCGAGGAGGCCCGATCGATCGGGCATCGGGCCGCGATCGGTCACGGTCGGGGGGGCGCTGGTGCGCCCAGCTCGCAGGCGCGCGCGCGCAGGGCACTGCCTGGGCGCGCGCGGCGCCCAACGCTCGCGCCCAGCGGCCCTTTGAGGTCAAAATTCGTTTTTTTTGAATTTTTCACAACTCCAACAATGTTTTGACCCGACATTTTCCGACGTATTTTAAACGTATTTTGGGCCTGTTTTCCAATAAATTTGAGGGTTCGGAAAACCAAAAAACGAGTCGTAAAATTTAAAACGGATGTTTAAAGCGGGTTTGATTTGCAAACGTAGCGTTCCGAGTCAGGCGGGTTCGGGGCGTTACAAAGATGGTATCAGAGCATTAGAGGTCGAGTCGTTCAAAGAATTACCCGACAATGCCGACCGTCCTGCAACGTGCTTCGCCGACTGTAAGTATTTCTTTTCTTTTAGTTGTTTATAGTTGAAATTAGATAGTTTAACCTTGTTCAATATTCGAACGAAAATGTCGAGAGTACCGAGACAAATTTGTTGGATCCCATTAGCCAACGTATAGACGTAGAGAACCAATGGTTTGAATTGAGAAAAAGGGAGATTAGAGAGCTTTAGGATTAGATAACCTAGGGTGACTGAAAGAGGGATACATATAGGATGGGTTTCCCTTAAAGAGTTACATTTTATGTTTTATATGCGATAAAATTAGAATAGATAGAATTGGGGCCTAAAACCTTGGGAGTACTAGGACATACTAGGATACGATGAACCGGGTAGAAGTTTGAAAGGATAGGTGAGGAGTGATTAAGTTGAAGTTATTAAATGTGTAAGAATACATAGTTATGAAAGTTAGACTAAGTTATACATTTGAACTATGTTAATGGGTGAAGAGTGAGGTAAGTGAAGAGATTAGTAAATGTGAATGGAAGGTAGATAAAAAGGGTTAGCCATTGATTATTTAGAGGTCCGTGTGAAACTGCGGTATTTAGAGACTATCAGATAGAAGGAAAGAAAGTTCACACAGAAAGTTTACAACTAAATTTAGGAGTAAGAGTAAAGTGAAATTAATGAGATAAATGAGATTGAAGTTTTAATTTTCGTCATCACTAGGGAAGTTTTAATTTTGAAATTAATGAGATTGAAGTCAAAGTGCGTATAGATCATTTAAGGTATTTGGGTGATGAGTGTTGAGTGGAAAGTTGGAAACAAGTTTGTTTAGACCTAAGAGTTTGAGTGTTGAGTGTTGAGTGTTTGGTAATGACTGAAATTAGGAGTTAGACAAATTGAGTATAGTGAACGTGAACATGAGTTAGACAAATTGAGTATAGTGAACGTGAGTACGAAGATTCATAGTAGACTTTGAGGTATTAGAGGGTCAAAGTTAGTTGCAATGTGATACTCAGGTTAGATGGTTGATCTAAATGGTTGATCTATATGGGATAGGTAATATCTTAGTGGATCACTCCAGTAAGAAAGAGAGTGGATGCGTGGAGAGAATACGACCGGGAGAATTTAGGGGAAAACTTAGTAAAATAAAGGTTGATCAGTAATTAGCTAATTTATTGGACTTTGAATGTTACCCGACCTAGTGTGGTGGAAGCCGAAAGTATAAAGGTTGGAATAAATTAGAAACTTAGATGCCCGGGTTGCCCGGGTTGATTAGTGAAAGGCATGCTATAGTACGTTAGCGAGGGTGATTACCTATGATCGAGATGCAATGGATATGAGACTGGGATTAAGGGTGTTAAGTTAGCTACAACAAGTTTGCAAACAACCTTCATGAAAGGAAGATCTCACCCTGAGATTATACGAGTGAACTTAGGAGTAAGGTTGACGGTTCGACTTGTATTTAACGAGGTCAAAATCGTTGGTGTTGTAAATAACTTTGGCTAAAGTCATTAAGTTTAGGAGTGGATAACTTAAGCAAAAGAAAGGTAGGTTTGGGAGAGTTATGAAAGCTTATATTTTATGAGAATAGTTGATAAATTTAAGTGGTGAGTGTTTTGAGCAGGAGAATTGCTTAAGTTCTGGAATGGAATTGAAAGGTTATACACCGGTGATTTTGTCAGGTGAAGAGTCGGAGCCGAGAGGCGAGATAATTTAGAATTAAGACTTTGATAACGTTTGATGATAATTGAGGTAAAAGTTGGACAAATAAAGCGTAGTTAATGTAACTATGAAAATTCAGAAACTATTTTGAGGATTTAGGGAGAGATAGTATTATTGAGTTGTTAGTGTTACGGTATTGAGGAGACTTTGAGAATGGACACAAAAATGTGATTGAAGAATTAGAAAAACAGAGTGTAACAAAAAGTTAAAGTTGAAATTAGAATAGAAAAGAATGATGAGTGCTCAAGTTAAAGTCAACGGACACAGTTCGGAAAGTAACTTTGGAGATGTAGAGAGTTAGCAATACGTCATAGGTAAACTTAGTTCAAGGAAAAACTAGGGTGGAGATCTTAACGTAGTTAAAGTTGGCAGTACAACCTATAGGTCAAGAGAGTATCTTGAGGTGAATAAATTGAATAAATTGAGGAATAACAAGGTCACAAATTTTGAGAACAAAATTTTTGTAAGGAGGGTAGATTGTAACACCCGAGAATTTCATATAGCGCGTATAGGTCTAGAAGTACACGGTTAGAGGGTTTAAGGATGTTAAGATGTTAGGAAGGAAGGGTTTAGAAGAAATGTGAGAGGAAGAAAAGTGGTTGACAATTCAAACATGAGATGTTTGAAAAGTCAAGATTTTATCAACCAATAGAAAATTTGTATTGAAATAAATACTTGGGAAAAAGGTTAGGTAGAAGTGGATTATAAGATGCATGCACGTTGAAATTCATGTGGAGAAAAGGAGGGGCTTGATTGCAATTTTATAGAAATGGTGGAGAGAATTAAAAAGAAGAAAATATTTTGGTTTAAATGGTAAAGTTTTCATTTCTCCTCTTCATCTTCCACGCCATCTCTCTTCCTCCTCCATAGCCGATCTCCTTCCTCCCTTTTCTTCAATTCTCTTAAGGCATTTTAAGGTAAAACTTTATGGGTTTTGGTTTTTGTAACTTTGGATGAAGTTTGTGAGTGTTTTTAGTGAGTTTTAAGGGGTTTTGGTGAGGGTTTGAAAACCCTAGTTTATGAATTCCGAAAATTATTGTTCTTTGGATGTTTTTCATTCTCTTTTGATGATTAAAGCCTTGGATACAATAGTCTGGGTGGTTCGAGTGGTTAGATTCAAGTTTGGGAGAGTGTTTCACAAATACCGGTTTAGGAACATTGGATACCCGATTCTGTTTGCTGGATTTCGAGTTGGCTAGAGTGTTTGTTGGGTTAATTTGAGTGGTTCAATTAATAGTAGACGCGTAGAAGTTTCCGAATTGGGGTGGCGCGTCGAAATCTGTTGAAAAACGAGGGAGTTATGACCATTTGAAGTTGGACGGTCAATTTTGGAGTAAAAATCGGGTTTTGAGTTAAGTTGTAGTTTCAGGTTGAAGTGTTTGTTAGTTTTGGTTTTAGGATCCTTTAGAATTTTATTAGTGATTTACTAAGTTGAGTTTTCATTATTTTAAGGTGATCGAGCGTGAAATTCGGTTGGACGAAGTGAGCGAACACATACCTAGACGTCAGGTAAGTATTGGGTGTCATCCTTTCGCCTTCGGGCCTACACCACAGGACGGTAGGGTTTATTCGTTATCGCTTTACTTCGTGTACGTTGAGTTATTGTTTTGCTTGGTGTTGTGTTGTCATGTTGGGTTGTGACGCTGAGTTATTGTTTTGCTTGTCGTTGTGTGTTTGTCGGGTTGTCGCTGTATGGTTGTCGTTGTGTGTTTGTCGGGTTGTCGTTGTATGTTTGTCGTTGTGTGTTGGTCGGGTTGTCGTTGTATGTTTGTCGTGGTGTGTTTGTCGTTGTGTGTTTGTCATTGTGTGTGTTGTCGTTGTGAGTTTGTCGTTGTGTAAGGCACTTCGGTTCGGGCAATGTGTAAGGCACTTCGGTGCGGGCAATGTGTAAGGCACTTCGGTGCGGGCAATGTGTAAGGCACTTCGGTGCGGGCAAAGTGTAAGGCACTTCGGTGCGGGCAATGTGTCATTGTGTGTTTGTCGTTGTGAGTTTGTCGTTGTGTAAGGCACTTCGGTGCGGGCAAAGTGTAAGGCACTTCGGTGCGGGCAATGTGTCGTTGTGTGTTTGTCGTTGTGAGTTTGTCGTTGTGTAAGGCACTTCGGTGCGGGCAATGTGTAAGGCACTTCGGTGCGGGCAAAGTGTAAGGCACTTCGGTGCGGGCAATGTGTCGTTGTGTGTTTGTCGTTGTGTGAGGCACTTCGGTGCGGGCAATGTGTAAGGCACTTCGGTGCGGGCAATGTGTAAGGCACTTCGGTGCGGGCAAAGTGTAAGGCACTTCGGTGCGGGAAATGTATCGTTGTGTGTTTAGTCGTTGTGAGTTTGTCGTTGTGTAAGGCACTTCGGTGCGGGCAAAGTGTAAGGCACTTCGGTGTGGGTAATGTGTAAGGCACTTCGGTGCGGGCAATGTGTAAGGCACTTTGGTGCGGGCAATGTGTAAGGCACCTTTGAGGTGCAGGCAACTATGAGTTGAGTTGTTGAGTTACATTGTGGTGTTGTATTGCATTGTTTGGCCGTATTGTGTTGTTGTGCATAGTGCTTGGTTTTAAACTGTATTTGTTATCCCCTCCTTGCTAAGCTTAAACTTACGTGTGTGTGTGTGTGTTCTGTGATGTAGGTGACAACAGGAGTTCAGGTTAGAGCTACGAGGAAAGCTAGGATTGGGACGCAGTCGTTGATGTACGTTGTATGCCGGTGCGGGCAGTTGTTGGGGCGCCTCGGCCAAAGTCTTCAGAGTTGTGGGGTTGGTTGTGAGATTAGGTGATCGGTTTGGTGAGATTTTGGTTTGTAGTTGGGATTGTGGGATTTTGTGGTCGGTTCGTGAGAGTTGTTTAGTGTAAATGATTGTGGAATTGTTCTGGTGTAAACTGGGTTGAGTCGTGGTTTTAAGTATTTGTTTTTCAGGTTTTCGGGTTTAGAATTATTTAGCCGTTATATTGTCGGTTTTGATTTTAAAACAAATGACGTCGGGTCACGTTATTTATTTTTGTTAATATTCGTTTTAAGTCGGTTTTACGAGATTTTTACGGGACTTGAAGGTTTGGGTGTCGGGAAGGTATGGTTAAAGTTTCGTGATTTTTAGAGATGTTCGGGGTGGAGAAATATGAGAAATTGTGGGGAAAGGTCAAAAAGGGTTAAAATTAGAGTTTTTGGGTGTTTTGGGTCGAGAAAACCCGAGGAGGCCCGATCGATCGGGCATCGGGCCGCGATCGGTCGCGGTCGGGGGGGGGGGGGGGGGGGGCTGGTTTGCCCAGCGCGCAGTGGCGCGCCCAGCGCGCGCGCGCAGGGCACTGCCTGGGCGCGCGCGGCGCCCAGCGGCCCTTTGAGGTCAAAATTCGTTTTTTTTTTGAATTTTTCCCAACTCCAACAATGTTTTGACCCGACATTTTCCGACGTATTTTAAACGTATTTTGGGCCCATTTTTCAATAAATTTGAGGGTTCGAAAAACCCGAAAACGAGTCGTAAAATTTACGAAAACTATTTTAAACGATGTTTTAAACTCGGGTTTGATTTGCAAACGTAGCGTTCCGAGCCGGGCGAGTTCGGGGCGTTACATTCGTGCACCGACTTTCATGGAGGGTTCGCTTAGAAACTCAAATTCGTGAGTTGTTTTTTGTGTTATTGAGTAGGTTCATGTTTTATTTAAGTTATTTAGTCGATTGGAAGTGAGAAACGGTGAGGGAGGGCAATTTTCGCAACTTCTCGTCGGTAAAAATTGCCCAAGTGTCCACCACTGTAGATGGTCGGTCGACAATTCAAACTCTGCACTGGAAATAGAAGTACAAGTGTCGACCGCTTGAATGAAGTGTTGACCGCGTGCATTTTTGTTTACAAAAGGTGGTGTGAACCTCGGATGTTATCAAAAGAGGAGCTTGACCCGATTGTTTGCTGAACCAAAGCTATCAAAGATGATGTATCAAGTCAATACTTGATTAGGATCAAATTATTCACAAAGAATTCATGAGAATATTCTTTTCAAATTTTTATTAATCTCAAAATTCCAAAACAAATTCCAACTCATATGTTAAATAAAAAAATAAATTACGAAAATAAAATAAAAACTAAAGAAAACACTAAAAACAAAAATTGGTAGTATGGGGTGCTATGTGATCATGGTCTAGTGTGGTTTGATCCTGCAAAAGCCAAGTTAAAGCAGTAGCAAACACAAAGTTCAGTACTCTTGGCTCAACTCGAAAAGTACACCACAACAATATGCACAACTTCATCAAATTAAGTCCAAGTGCTATAAAAATTTAAGGGAAACTTACCTGGTGAGTGGTGAGTAAGTCCTCAAAAGTTCAGGTGGAAAATCGTCAAGATGGATGAGTTATGCAAGGAACACCCGCAGCTGGTCCGATAGGCAACTTGTGGCACCTTCATATAATGAGACATTCAAAGAAGAACGAATGCTCCAGCACACTAGGCTTGGTTTTCCACCATTCTTCTTATTTCCAACCTTTGAAAGATTGGAGAGAAAGGATGTCTCTAAGAGCCACCAAGTAACCATGAACTTGGAAGACAATGGAGGCAAAACTCCGCTCGGATATCACAAACCGAGGCAAACACCTTGAAGGCCGAAGAGCATTTCGAAGTTGAAAGAAAAACCTCAATATTTCTATTAATCAAAAGTGTTTCTCCAATGCAGAAAAATGTGCTTAAATATCTCCTAAAGATGGCTATGGTTTCAGCCACAAATAAAGGTATTGGCTGAAGAACAAAGAAAAGAGCAGTTGGGCTCAGGTCTTGGCCATGCGCGTGCGCATGTCTCCTTGCTTTGTCATCCGACATGCATGTCCTTGCATGGACAACTTGGCGTTCCTTTATTGGTGCTTAGTCCTTTCCGGAACATGGCTGAGCTGGTGTGGATTCAAAATGCTGAAGGAAATTTCTAGAATAATTCCTTTGGCCATCACTCGGCTACGTGGCCTATCCTTGCACGCGCTGATCAACGGCCCACGAAGCTGGCCAGGTCAGCCATCCCTACATGCGCCTGCCAGTGCTCTTCCGTACGGGCTAGGTGACATGCCAAGGAGGCCGATCACCCGTGATGTGAATCAAGGTGCAACCAACTTCAAACCCAAAATTAAAATCCATGTTAAGATATTGGAGGCCCAATGACAAGATCTAGGAAAGGGCCCCATATATCGAGAGTTTAGCTTGTCCTTCCTTCCGAATCTCATAACACCTTTAAACGGAGAAACCTTCAGATAAACCTCATCATCTTCTTCAAATTCCAGTTCTCTCCGCCTTGTGTCAGCATAGCTCTTCTGTCGACTCTGAGCTATCTCGATACGCTGTCGAATAACGGCAATCTTCTCTGCCGTTTGCTGTAGAATCTCGGGACCAACAACACTGGCTTCACCAACCTCGTCCCAATATAGTGGAGATCTACACTTTTAGTCCATACAAAGCCTCATACAGAGCCATACCAATGGTAGCCTAGAAGCTATTGTTGTAAGAGAACTCGATCAGTGGCAAATATCTGCTCCACGTTCCCTGAAATTTCAACACACAAGCTCTGAGCATATCTTCCAGAATCTGATTTGTCCTCTCTGTCTGACCATCAGTCTGAGGATGAAATGCAGTACTGAAATTTAGCTGAGTCCCCATAGCTTTGTGCAGACTTTTCCAGAACTTCAACGTAAACCTCGGATCTCGATCTGAGACAATCGAAACTGGTACTCCGTGCAATCTCACAATCTCCTGCACATAAAGCTCGGCGAGTTGGTCCATCAAAGACGTCATCTTCACATATAAGAAGTGGGCCGACTTTGTCAATCGGTCCACGATCACCCAAATGCCATCATGGCCCTTCGTCGTCCTCGGGAGCCCCACAATAAAATCCATGGAGATCTGCTCCCATTTCCACTCTGAATCGGTAGTGGCTATAGTGTTCCGGCCGGCCTCTGGTGTTCTGCTTTCATCTGTTGACACACTAAACAGGTTTCGACATATTTGGCGACTGCTCTTTTCATGTTCGGCCACCAGATATGTTGCTTTAAGTCTCGGTACATCTTGGTACTTCCCGGGTGCACAGAATATGCTGAAGAATGTGCCTCGGCCAATATCGCCTTTTTTAGCTCCTCATCGTTAGGCACGTACCACCTATGCCTGAACTTCAGAATACCATCATCTGTCAAGTTAAACACAGACACGTCTTCAGATATCAAACTCAATCGAAGCTCCACACACTCCATATCATTTTGCTGAGCTTCACGTATTTTATCCTGTAACACCTGACATTCTCAGTCAGGTGATTTTCTTAACGGAATTAACGGTCACCTCTTTATTCTCTTATTTAATAATTATATGTCAAAGCTTATTGGATTTCTATTGTAGTGGCAGAATTGTAATTAAGAAGGAATTTATTTGGTATAAGTAGAAATAGAAACTCTTAAACCTCACAAAAAAACCCCACTGTGGCCGACATTCTCTCTCGGCGATTCCCATCCTCCCAGAACTCTCTCTCTCGCAGCAGGTAGCCTTCTTCATCAACAGCCGATTCTCCTTCGTTCTCGCCGATACTCAGCTTACCAGGTAAGACTTAATGAATGTAGTTACTGGTAGATACTTTGAGCTCTGTTTTCGGTTAGAACCCGAGGTTTCAGATTCTTTAATGGAAGAGTAATAATAGGACCATTTCTAATACGCGTTTAGTAAAGGCATTTCCGAGTTGATTCTGGACATTTAGATAGCTGTATGCGATTAGTTACGAGGTTGAATCTAGTTATTTAGATTGTAGAAATTTAATCCACGCACACAAGGTGCTCGGCAAAAGAATATAGAAATACAAGTAGGTTAAGCATTATGATGATTTTTGGTTAGCACCATTAGGATTTTATTTTTAACTTGGTAATGTGAAATGATTTAGGTGAAGAAGATTTGAAAGGAGTTTTCCATTTGCAAAGGACATCAAGTAAGTGAATGTATTAAGATTTCCGGTCATTAGGGCCCTACATCTTAAGGGTACTAAATTAGTTATGTGTTTGATAGTTTGTTTTAAGTTGGTAAGATGGTTTGTACTTGGATGATTTACGGATGTCTGAGAACTATGTTATGTGATGTTCTAATAGTGTCTATGAAGTCAACTGTCTAGTATGATATTTTCCATAGCCTGATGATTTATGAACATTCATGTCATGCATCATGATTTACTTCTCAAGCATATGAAAATGATTTATGAGCATGTTTTTCCCCCACGAACAAGATATGAGAATGAATATGAAACCTATACAACCAGATTAAGTGAGGGTTGGGGGCGGTTTGGCGTATGTCACTGTCCAAAGAGAATGTGACGACCCTAATACTGAACCCAATTTCCCGTACATATTTTTCTTTTTTTTTTATCTTTATATCATAAATAAATCTCGTACGTATGAGCGGAATTAAATCTTTTAAATCGGAATCGAAATTCATTTAGTAAGTCGTTTAAAACAAATACTAAAACAATTGGAATTTAAAATAATTACATCAATTAAAACTATTAACTGATTAAAAAAAACTTAAAATAAAACTTATAATTAAAGAAACTATCGGCCGAGGATAAAAAGGAATTTTCATCCCTATGCAGTGGCGATCAGTCGCCCATAAAGGGGGCGACTGATCGCCCTTCGGCGATTGCAACAGGCGCATGGTCGCCTCATGCAAATCGCCTGTGGCGACTGATCGCCACAGTTTGTGGCGATCAGTCGCCACGCTCTCTGGATTTCTCCAGAGAGCGGCGACCATAAGGGGCGATTGATCCCCTCTTTAGGAGATCAATCGCCACCCTCCCTGGAAATTCAATTCTAGGGAGTGTCCCCTCCTTGTTTCCTACTCTCTTCCTCTTCAACACACACTCAACTACATCAACACACTTCACAATTCCATCAACAAAATCAATATAACTCTCAATCATAACTTTTCAACAATTAACTCACTCACAAACCTATCGATTTCTCGCTTGCCAATCACCCAAAATAAACGACTCTTACATGTTAAAAGCGTAACCTAAGTTCATAAAAGCAAATCGCATGGATATGTTTAAAAACTATACATTTCCTCCTGTTTTAAATCGCTTATAATTCAAATAAAACTTTTACCAAATCAGTTTATAAACAGGTTTTCAAAGCGTTTAAAACCTCAAAAGTAAACCTATCCACTATCAGATCCAAACACTCTAAAATGTTTCTATACAACCATTGGCTCGACAATTCCCAAAAAAACTCAAAACATCTAACCATGAGTCCCACGAGTCAAAATACGCCTCGACTGCGCCAGCACACTCCCGCAACCATCCTCCGTCAACTGTGTCACTCCTCAGGTGGAGGGATCTCATCCTCACCTATGTCGAAGTCACCTACACCATACAGACACACTATGAGATAAAAATCTCAGTAAGACTCGTAAATGTAAATGCATGCTATGCGTGTGAGCTCGTAAACCATGCGTCATTTTCTTTACTTTATTATGCACTGTAGGTGTCACCGAGATCCTATCTCTCTAACCGGAGAGAGCTCATTCAGCGGGCGGACTACTCTGTCCAGCTAGAGGAGGGGGGTGCACGCTTACAACACGTACAGCCGATTCTGAGCCCCATCTCGCGTGACCTGTAAACTGTATGAGTACAATATAGATGTGGTATTGTGACAGACCCTTTCGAGCCTACACAATAGATCAATCGCCCCTCTCCAGGCCACATCGCCATTTTCTGTAAAACGTGGTGCGGAAATTCATTTTTTATGCATAACTGGAAATCGTGATGCTGTGAGCAGTTCAATATAACACAAGGTAAACAATCGCATATATACCATCAAGACTATAAATACATAATCTATAACCTATAAAACCACTAAACCTGTCCACCCAACCAAAGCAAATAAACATACGCATCTTCAAAACTCCTCGAGACGACGTCGACGTACGGTGTAGACCAATCGGTCAAAGCAAGTCACGAGAACTTACCTCGTGTCCAAAGCAGCTCAAGCTCCGTCCACGAGCGTTGTTCACCTAAGCAATTCACAACGTTTATCGTTAAAACGAGTTTAAACTTCTAAACGTCCAAATTTAACCAAAACCTTAACTAAGGAATTTTCTTAAAATCTTAACCTAACTAATCACAGTATTTAAACAATGATTAACGCTCGATAGTTTAAAATTACAATTAACGAGTTTTCCTAAAAATCCAAAAATTCTCCAATTTTAACATTTCTCACAAATCACTCTAACTTCGTCCAATAACGTTCAATACGTCCTTTATATCCTTAATCACAATAAACTTATTAATTTCGAACCCTAAATTTATGTTTTTCGCAAAACCCTAAACAAAACCCTAACCGTATAACCTCACAAAAACTGGAAAACTAACGCACTAAAACTATAGATTCATACCTAGAGCGTCGATTGGAGGAGAAAACACAAAGAAAACGGAACGATTGGAGGACGAACGGAGGTCGGAAGTGGAGAACTCCGTCGACGGCAGAGGGAGATCGCAGGGAGAAGGGTTCTCTGGAACTTGATTTTCCATAATGAAAATGCTTAAAGGCAATTGCCTTTTTAATATAATTTGATTGGTCAAATGACCATATTGCCCTTAGTACTTAATTCTATTTGTTTCGTTCCTTTGTTTTCATTAATTAACTAGCTATTCGGTTTTTCCAAACTCCCTTATTTCACCAATAAGTCCAACTTATTATTTGGGATTTATTAAAACTGTCCGTTCGCAAATCGGACCCCGTTTACTATTTTTACTAAAACATCCTTTACATTTTTAGAAACATAATTACCCGTAATTAGCGTTACTATTCCGAAAATTTTCATAATTTCCTTAAAATTCTCATTAATCGCTAGGATTCTAATGACGCTTTCTTTTAGTAAAACGAGCTTGATTTGACATATATACAAAAAAATACCACCTATATTAAAATATTCGTATTCCGTACAAGCCGGGTATTACATACGCTCACATCCACCGGTCACAAAACGACAAAACCTAATACTCACTTCTACGCTCACATCCACCGGTCACAAAACGAAAAAACCTAATACTCACTTCTACGATCACATCCACCGGTGGACTACATCCGCCGATAGACAATAATACTCAACGTCCACCGGTGGACTACATCCACCGATCGACAATAACACTCAACATAACAGCATATCAACCATTTTCACTCTAAACAAAGAAAAACTCCGACTACCAAAAGAGCTTGTACATTTTACTGAAAATCGTTCAAAACAACATAATTCCACAACTTTCTAAAAATACCCAGCAAAGCAACTACCTCTAAACCAAATCATGTTTTTTCATACTCAAAACAAGAAAACCATAAAGTTGTTAAAAACATCAAAACTACTAATGTTATTAAAACCCTCTGCACACTTCCACAAAACACTTAACTACTGAAACTTCATATATAGACAATAGTTAAACCGCCTTATCAGAACACCAAACCGTGGCATTGAAGTGCTCCCCCAACCAGCCTAGTCCTCAACATGCTCAGAGAACACACATTCTGAGGCTTCTTCATCTACATCACAAAACTCATCTATTAGCCTAATGCTAAGTAAGTAAAGCAACAATAAAATGATATGCTGAAACATAAATCCTAGATATGCAGTTTCTATTTTCACATCTCTGTTGCATTCACGTTCTTTCACTAATCTGATCTCTCGGTTCCATTGGGAGTTGGATTATTTTTCCCAAAGTCATACATCCTCTTCATAAATTAAGGGGCGGATTAGTTCCCTTAACAGCTGATCTGATCCTAAATTCCATTGGGAAGCGGATCAATTTTCCCAAAGTCATACATACTCTTCATAAATTAAGGGACAAATTAGTTCCCTTAACAGCTGATCTGTTACATTCTGTTCATACCTTGCCATGCCATTACATGTAAATTCATTTTCGTGTTCTTTCTAAAATATGATACATGACATACAGAAAACATTTAAACAAGCATAAACCTAATGTTTTGTGATGTAGACCCGAAGGCACACACATACTTTACTTATCTGACTTCCTGGGAAAAGTTGGGTTGCAAGCTATCTCGGGATTTTGCTCACCTAAAATCATAAACAGAGCATTAATTCAATCTTCATATAACTCATTCTAAACCATTAAGAAATCTAAGGAAGCTAACTTGGAACTCTATTAATCGTGCATTCTCGGTCTATCACCTAAACCTGAACCTACTCTCATTCACAGCATTCCCAAAACACACATTGTACTCTCTCTGCTATTTAGCCACTAAAACTCAAGAAAACTCACCTAGGTTGAGGAATGAAAATTGGAGAGGAAATCTCCTGGAGAGCTCTGCTGAGCTTGAGCGGAATACCGAAAGAGGAAGTATAGAAAATAGTGGCGGCTACAGTGCATTAATCGCAAAACCTCTTTCCTTAAATAGGTTATCACTATAAATCTCTATTTACTTTTATGCTCTTGCTTAGTCTCTCATTAACCTAATCAGTAATTCTCCCAATTTCATTCATAAAATGTACACTATTAGTTGACACGGTAAAAATCGGTTCAATGGAACTGGGTGTTACAATCTATCCTCCTTAAAAGAATTTTGTCCTCAAAATTCAATACCTGAATAATTCTGGATGTTGGTCCATCATGTCTTGCTGGCGCTCCCAAGTTGTCTCCTCAACATTCTGGTTACGCCATAACACCTTCACTAGTTGAACTTCCTTATTACGTAGCACTTTTGTTGCATAGTCAAGAATTTCTACAAGTTTCTCCTCATAGGTAAAGGTAGAAGGAACTTCAATGTTCTGCTGTTCTGCAATCTGAGATGGATCCCGCATACACTTATTCAACATGGAAACATGGAACACATCATGGATTCCTTCCATAGAAGTTGGTAATTGTAATTTGTAAGCTGTCTTCTCCATCCTCTTCAAGATTGAGAATGATCCAATATATATCTGACGTTCAACTTGCCTCTCTTTCCAAATCTCACAACTCCCTTGAATGGTGATACCTTAAGAAAAACTTCATCACCAACTTCGAACTCTAACTCTCTACGTCTCCTATAGGCATAACTTTTCTGTCGGCTTTGAGCTGTCAAGATTCTCTGTCGGATGAAGGCAATCTTTTCCACTGTTTGCTACACAACATCAGGACCAATCAAACGCGCTTCCCCAACTTCGTCCCAATACAAAGGAGATCTGCATTTTCGTCCATACAACGCTTCATATGGTACCATACCTATGGTTGCATGAAAACTGTTGTTATAAGAGAATTCCACCAACGATAAATACTTACTCCAAGATCCTTGAAAATCTAAATTGCAAGCACGAACATATCCTCCAACGTTTGGATAGTCCTTTCAGATTGTCCATCTGTTTTAGGGTGAAAGGCTGTGCTAAAGTTGAGCTGTGTACCTATAGCCTTATGCAGACTCTTCCAAAACTTCGACGTAAATCTAGAGTCTCGGTCAGAAACTATAGTGCTTGGAACTCCATGCAGTCTAACAATCTCATGCACATACAATTCAGCTAGTTGGTCCATCGAGTAGGTCATCTTTATGGGCAAAAAATAGGCTGATTTGGTTAGACGATCTACTATCACCCATAATGCATCATGTCCCTTTGCTGTCCTAGGCAATCCTACCACAAAGTCCATCGTTATTTGTTCTCATTTCCATTCAGGAACTGGTAATGGTTGCAATGCTCCTGCAGGCCTCTGATGTTCAGCTTTAACTTGTTGGCAAACTAAACATAATCCTACGTACTCGGCCACACTTCTTTTCATATTTGGCCACCAATAATGTTGCTTAAGGTCTCTGTATATTTTTGTACTACCAGGATGAACAAAGAGTCTAGAAAAATGAGCTTCCAAAAGGATCTCTTCTCTAAGTTCAACATTAGCCGAAACAAACCACCTATTCCGAAACTTGAGAATTCCATCAACAGAATAGTTGAAATCTGACTTATCGGTAGAATCCATGCACGATTTATACTTGTTGCACTCAGCATCAACCGCCTGTGCTTCCTTTATTTTTTCCAAAACAGTAGGCTTCAAGGTTATGGCAGAGAGCATAGCTGACACACTGGATACAGCTTCCAAATTAAATCTTTGAAACTCTGCCTCTAAGGCTAACGGTATGTCGAGAATCAATGCTGAGGCTGAAGTCGTCATTATACTCAATGCATCAGCCACTACATTTGCCTTACCGAGGTGGTATTTAATCTCAAAATCATAGTCCTTGTCAAACTCCAACCATCTACGTTGCCTCATATTTAATTCTTTCTGTGTGAAAATATACTTCAGACTTTTATGGTCCGAAAATATCTCACAAGACTGTCCATACAAGTAATGCCTCTAAATCTTTAATGCAAAAACCACTGCAGCTAATTCTAAGTCGTGTGTAGGGTAATTCTTCTCGTGTGTTTTCAACTGCCTAGAAGTATAGGCTATTACTTTTCCATCTTGCATCAACACACAACCGAGTCCAACTTTGGAAGCGTCATAATAAATGCTGAACTTTCCATTTTCAACAGGGAGTATTAATATTGGGGCATTGGTCAACTTCTGTTTCAAAGTCTGGAAACTGGATTCACATTCCTCTGTCCATGCATACTTAATATTTTTCCTTGTTAACTGAGTGAGGGGTGTTGCAATTTCGAGAATCCTTCAATAAATTTCTTATAATATCCTGCTAATCCAAGGAAACTCCGAATATCAGTGGCATTCTTCGGTTGGGGCCATTCCTTAACTGCTTGAACCTTGGCTGGATCAACAGATATTCCATCACCCGATATCACATGACCAAGAAAGTGAACTCTGTCCAACCAAAACTCACACTTGAAAAACTTAGCATAAAGTTGATGTTGCCTTAGTACTCCCAATACCAGGTTCAAATGTCTTGTATGCTCCTCCTTAGTACGTGAATAGATTAGTATATCATCAATAAATACTATGACAAACTTATCCAAATACTCATGAAAAACCCTATTCATAATATCCATGAACGCTGCTGTTGCATTTGTCAATCCAAAAGACATAACCAAAAACTCATAATGTCCATACCTTGTGCGAAAGGCAGTCTTAGGAATATCATCTGATTTGACTTTCAATTGGTAATAACTAGGACCTTAGGTCAATCTTAGAGAAAACAAGTGCACCCTTAAGCTGATCGAATAAATCATCAATCCTTGGCAATAGATACTTGTTCTTGATAGTTAACTTATTCAATTCCCGATAATCAACGCACATACGCATTGATCCATCCTTCTTCTTAACAAAAAGAACTGGTGCACCCCACGGTGAAAAGCTTGGGCGTATAAACCCTTTATCCAATAGTTCCTGCAACTGTTTCTTTAATTCCTTAAGCTCCGTAGGTGCTAATCTATAGGGATTCTTAGATACAGGCTCAGCGCCTGGGTAAACATCTACAACAAACTCAATGTCCTTATCTGGTGGTAAGCCAGGAAGGTCATCTAAAAATACTTCTGAAAAGTCTTGGACAACTAAAACATTTTGAGGACTTGCTTTTCCTACAAACCGTGTGTCTATAACACTGGCCAAAAAGCATAAATACTCTCTGCATGAAGAGGGTCTAGTGTTGATAGAAGTCATAACAGACATTCCCTTACTCTTCTTCGAGGCTTGAAAGGTATGCTTCAAACCACCAGGGGGTTGAAAACTAACTACTCCAGTCCTACAATCAATTGTGGCATAATACTTGAACAACCAATCCATTCCTAAGATTACATCAAATCCCATTATATCCATAATAATGAGATCAGCAGATAGACTCACGTTCCCTACTAACACATCACTGTCAAGCATCACTTGGTTAGAGTGCATGCGTTCACCAGAGGGTAATACAACATTAAACACATGCTCAGAAGGGGTAAACTGTACATCTAACTTGACAGCAAACGCATACGCTATAAACGAGTGTGTTGCACTAGAATCTATTAAAGTAAAAGCAGGTATAGAGTTGATCAAAATGGTACCTGACACTACAGCGGGTTGTTCCTCATCGCCCGACTCCAACATGGACAATATCCTCGGCTTTATCTTAGCAGGGCTACTCTTCAGAGCTGGACAGTCTCTGTTAATATGGCCGACTTTGTTACAGTTGAATCATCGGGTGATTCTGGGATTCGGGCAATCCCTGTATGTGTGTCCAACTTCCTCACAGTTGAAACACTTTTCCGTCCCAAACGTGCACTCGCCCAGGTGACCTTTCAAACACTTTGGGCACTGGGGAAACTTCCTGGTATCCGGTACTTTCCTTCATGTTCCTTAGTTACTCTGGATTTCACTGGGCCTCTTCATTCCTCTCTGCTGTTGGGGATGGATGAACTTTCGCGGGGCTTCCTTCGGTCCAGAACACTTCATTTCAGCTTCTTCCACCTCCAATCCTGTGGACACAACTTCACTGGATGACAGCCCTTTAATACCATAGAATTTGACTCCTTTGTAAATTTCCGTCTTCAGTCTATGCACAAACTGAAACACCTTATCCTCATTCTTGTGAACAAAATATCCAGCAAATCTGGACAGGGACTCGAATTGCCTACTGTACTCTGCCACAGATCATGTCTGCTTCAAGTTCAAAAACTCTACCTTCTTTGCGGCCTGGACCGTGTTGTTAAAATATTTCTCATAGAAAATCTCCTTGAACTGAGACCAGGACATAGCCAGAACATCAATGGTGGTCTCTATTGTTTCCCACCAAAGTTGAGTGTCCCCTAGCCAAATGGAACGTTGCCAGAGTGACTTTGTCTCCTTCTCCGATGTTGGCACATCTGAACATGCTCTTAATCTTCCTAAGCCACTCCTCAGCAACAATCGGATTGGACGATTTTCCATCCAAGTGTGGGCGGCTGTAGCCTCCGAAATCGGTCTCCTGAATGCTCACTGCTGGAAATCGAGTTAGCACTTCCTTGTACTTCTCGGTTCAACAATACTCCCAGCTGATCGGATTGCTGACGCACCAAATCTGTCTGTTGCCGCACCAAGTCTGTCAGTTGCCTAATTACACTAGGGTCCTCCTCACTTCTCAAATTTGGCATCTCTCTCGGTACTCTTGGTCTTCCTGGTCGTCTAGCCATTTTGCTATATTCCTTGACAAGGTTAATTACTCCCATAAATATCTAATAGCTAAGGTTAACATAAACACTTACAAATGTTGAAGTACTCCCATGCAACGATTGGCACTGATGAATAATCTTTTGAACGGTTTAACTGAATGTCTCTGATACCATACTGTAACGCCCCGAATTAATTAAACCTGGTTCGTTACTCATAATACTGAACCACACAATGACATTCTGAGAAAATTTCAAAATTTCACTTGACGGTCAAAGTTTGACCCTTAAAATGTTAAAACTTACCGCGAAAATTCTTTTGTATAAAACGACATTTATTAACTAATTAAAATATTAAAGACAATTGGTTGAAAGAAAACAAAACAAAACATAACACGTCAACCGCTGAATAGTTCCAGTGATAGAAGTAGAGACATAATAGTCTCAGTGGTAGAAACGAGAATAGAAGGCATCCACCGCTAAACAGTGACAGTCGACGACACGTCGACTACCCACATCCACCGCTCAAGAGACAAAAGACATCTACCGCTAAATAGTGACAGTCGAACGACACGTCGACTACCCACATCCACCGCTCACAAAACATCGATAAAATCCTAAGTACGACGGTAATCCTCAGCATCCACTGATCACAAAACAACAAAACCTAATACTCACATCCACCGATCACAAAACGACAAAAATCTATTACTCTCATCTACGCTCACATCCACCGGTCACAAAACGACAAAACCTAATACTCACTTCTACGCTCACATCCACCGGTCACAAAACGACAAAACCTAATACTCATTTCTACTGTAACGACCCCTTATCCCAGCAAGATATTGTCCGCTCTGGGGATTGGGTCGTAGCCCAATATCCTCCCCTCACGGCTTTGTTTGGCGAGAACTTTCCAGAAGGTCACCCAACCTGGAATTGCTCTCGCCGAAGCACTTTTAACTTCGGAGTTCTTATGGGATCCGTTGTCAATTGTGCTCCAAAACGCGTCTTGCTATGTTGGGAGGGTCTCTTTACATATGTTTCATTTCTATATACTTCCCCAAGCGATGTGAGATTGTGACGACTCCCTCTTTACCACCCGGGATTCACCTATACTCGAGTCCGGGATTCGCCTACACTCGGCTTAGGTCCCGAGGTTTGCCCCGCAACTCAAGGTTTGCCCCGCAGTCGTACTCATACGTTCACATTCGGGTCATCACAATCACCCCCCCTCGAGGGCCCTACGTCCTCGTTGGCCACATTTCCGGTTGGGTACAGGCTCTGATACCATTTGTTGTGACGACCCTTTCACTATTCCTAGTTTTCCCATAGTATTTTTTTTTTATACTTAAAACTTTAAACCTGACTTTTGAGCGGAAATAAAACCTTTAAAGTCAGAATTGAAAGTTTATGCTTTTAAACCATTTAACCAACTTAAAAACAATTTAAATAAAACTTAAAACAATATGTTAAAACATTTAAAAACAAAGAAAAACATGAAAGTTTATGCTTTTAAACCATTTAACCAACTTAAAAACAATTTAAATAAAACTTAAAAAAATATGTTAAAACATTTAAAAACAAAGAAAAACAATCGAAGGGGCAAAAAGGGACGTCTGTCCCTAAAATGATGGGGCGATCGATCGCCCATTTCAGGCGATCGATCGCCAGTTGTAAAATGGAGAGGCGATCATGATCGCCCACCATTGGGCGATCGATCACCACACGCTCTAGAATTTTTCCAGAGCGTGGCGATCCCTTGATTTGCGATCGCCTCGCTTGGCGACTGTTCGCCAAGTTTTCTGCCCTCCCCCCCCCCCCCCCCCCCCCCCCAATTTCTTTTTCCCCTTCTTCCCATTCCTTTCCCTGTAAACACATTCACTAACACCCTTAACCATTTTCTTCATTTCCAATACATTTAACAACAATTTCAACATAATAACTCTTTTCCCCCTACGTACAATTCACACTTCCTTAATCCTTCGTTTAACGACTCAAAATACAATTAAAACCAAGTACATTTTCATGAAAACGAACTGCGTGGTTCCGTTTGAAAACTGTACGAATTCCCCTATGAAAATTTAAAACAACCAAGCAGTTCCAGAATTTCAAAACAAAAGTTATCACTTAAACTTCCTATACATATTCTATCCATTTGTCCCAAAATACTTACATACAGTCCCCACGGGTCAAAACGCACCGACTATGCAGCACACATTCACGGGCATTCTCCTTCAATCTGTACGATCATCTGATGGGGAAAAATCTTCCTCACCTGGATCAATGTCACATACACCATAAAGACACCTATGAGATAAAAATCTCAGCAAGCTCCACGTAAATGCTAATGCATGATCATGTATGCTCAATGCTATGAAAACCGTCCATGTCATTTCATATATCAGACGTGTCAGTCTATGGTTATCGGAAACGCTCGACAGATGGATAGGGCACGTCCAGCGGTTAGACAGCCCACACCATCTGAAGGGAGGAAAACCCGCTCACCACGGAATGCCAGGTCTGAACCTCATCCCCGATAACCCCATGTCATGGTTGTTTACTGTGATACTTTACTTGCCTTTACATGCATGTTCTTTTCATGAAATCCGTGCATAGATTCATTTTCATGACATTTTTAAAACCATGATGCATGAACAGTTCAATATAAACATAGACATACATAAGGAGCATACCATCAAAACACTAAAACAAACAACCTATAGAACAACTGAACCTAAACTACCCAACCAAAGTAATTTAAACAAATACGTCACCAAAACTCCTCGAGACAACTTCGACGTACGGTGTAGGCCTATCGGCCAGAGTAAGTCACGAGAACTTACCTCGTGTCCGATGCAATCTAAGCTCTATCCACGAGCGTTCACCTAGGGCAATTTCACAATATTATCGTCAAAACGATTTTAAATTATTAAACGTCCAAATTTAACGAAACCTTAACTAAGGAAATTCTTTAAAGTTTTAAACTGATTCCTTGAAACATTTTTATCGAGTATTCAACGCTCGATACCTCAAAACTTCTATTAACGAGTTTTTCCGAAAACCCCAAAAATTCTCTAATTTAAACTTTCCTCACAAATCAATTTAATTTCGTCCAACAACGTTCAATACGTCCTTTATATCCACCAACACGATAAACCTATAAATCTCAAACCCTAAATCACGATTTTAACTAAACCCTAAACGAAACCCTAACCGTTAAACTTCGTGAAAACAGAAAACTAAAGTCCGAAAGCTGTAGATTTGTACCTAGAGCGTTGATCGGAGGAGAAAACACGAAGAACGGAGGTCGATTGAAGAAAGAACGAGCGTCGGCAATGGAGATTGCCGTGAGAGAACACCAAAGGACGGGGAATCGCAGGGAGAAGAAAAAGTGAAGCCGTGAAGAAGAAGAAAATTTTTAATATTTTATAATATTGACTTGGCAAATTACTATTTTGCCCTTTCTTTGATTTTCTATTTGTTTCGTCGCTTGTTTCGTTAATTGTCTAACGATTCGGCTTCTCCAAATTTCCTTACTTCACCAATAACTTCAACTTATTATAAGGGTCCCATTAAAACTGTCCGTTCAAAATTCGGAACTCGTTTACTATTTTTACCAAAGTATCCTTTATATTACGATAAACGTAATTTTCGTAAAATTAGCGTTAAGTTCCTAAAATTTCCAAAATTTATCTCAAAATCCTTATTAATTATTAGGATTATAATAACGCTTTCTTTTTGCAAAATGGATTTGATTTGACATATTTACAAAAATGTCATTTACATTAAAATAATAATAGTCCGTACAGCTAGGTATTACAATCCATCCACCTTATTTAAATTTTGTCCTCAAAATTTGATCATGCAAACAACTCGGGATACTTGGCCATCATATCTTGTTGTCGCTCCCAAGTCGTTTCTTCAACCTCGTGATTCTGCCATAGGACTTTAACTAGCGGGATTTCTTTGTTGAGCAAAACTTTGATCGAAGATTCCAAAATACGTACAGGCCTCTCCACATAAGTCAAGGTAGGCTGTACCTCGATGTCTCTCACCTCCACAATATGCGATGGATCGTGCAAACACTTCCGAAGCATAGACACATGAAATATGTCGTGGATGCCTTCCATTGAAGCCGGAAGCTGTAGTCGATACGCCATCTTCCCGACCTTCTTCAAAATAGGAAAGGGCCCCACGTAATGAGGGTTTAACTTGCCTTTCCTTCCGAATCGCATCACGCCTTTAAACAGAGAAACCTTCAGATAAACCTCGTCACCTTCTTCAAATCCCAGTTCTCTCCGTCTTGTGTCAGCATAGTTCTTCTATCGACTCTGAGCTATCTCGATACGCTGTCGAATAACGGCAATCTTCTCTGCCGTTTGCTGTAGAATCTCAGGACCAACGACACTGGCTTCACAACCTCGTCCTAATATAACGGAGATCTACACTTTCGACCATACAAAGCTTCATATGGAGCCATATCTATGGTAGCCTGGAAGCTGTTATTGTAAGAGAACTCAATCAGTGGAAAATACATGCTCCACGATCCCTGAAATTCCAGCACACAAGCTCTAAGCATATCGTCCAGAATCTGATTCGTCCTCTCTGTCTGACCATCAGTCTGAGGATGAAAAACCGTGCTGAAATTTAGTTGAGTCTCCATTGCTTTGTGCAGACTCTTCCAGCAAGATATTATCCACTTTGAGGATTGGGTCGTATCCCAATATCCTCCCCTCACGGCTTTGTTTGGCGAGAACTTCCCACAAGATCACCCAACCTGGAATTGTTCTCGCCGAAGCACTTTTAACTTCGGAGTTTTTATGGGATCCGTTGTCAATTGTGCTCCAAAACGCATCTTGCTATGTTGGGAGGGTCTCTTTACATATGTTTCATTTCAATATACTTCCCCAAGCGATGTGAGATTGTGACGACCCCCTCTTTACGGCCCGAGATTCGCCTATACTCGAGTCCGAGATTCACCCACACTCGGTTTAGGTCCCAAGGTTTGCCCCGCAACTCAAGGTTTGTCCCACAGTCGTACTCATACGTTCACATTTGGGTCATCACAATCACCCCCCCTCGAGAGCCCAACGTCATCGTTGGCCACATTTCCAGTTGGGTACAGGCTCTAATACCATAAGTTCTGACGACCCTTTCACTACGCGGACATCCTTTCTCAACTGTAAGTATGTTTATATGTTTTCTTTAAGTTCTATTTCTTAGGATGTTTGTTTTAACCTTGATATAGGAGTTATATAAAATGATGCGTCGAGGAAACGATCGAGATGACCGAGACAATACGATAAACACTCTTAAGGACTTTATTGCCCAACAGTCTCAACATATGGAGCATCAGGCCCAACAAATAGAGAGGCAATCCCAACAACTGGGCACCTTAATCGACCGTGAAGGTGCTAGAGTCCGGGAGACAGCGACTCAGGGTAACCAAGGGATGGAGAGATTTAAGAGGCTCCAACCTCCAGTATTTATTGGGCAATCCATGGATCCCTCTTCAGTCGAGGAGTGGATTCGAACCATGGAAAACATGCTAGCCTATGCAAGCATTGAGGACGGGGAAAAGGTTGCATTGGTCAGCTACCACTTAGCAATGGATGCCCGATTCTGGTGGGATTCTATCAAAGCAGCCACTGACGTGACAATTATGAGTTGGGAGCATTTCAAAATGATGTTTTATGACAAATACTTCAGCCATACAGTACGGGAGGTGAAGATGGTGGAGTTTATGCAGTTGCAGCAGGTTGGTTCGATTGCCGAGTATGTGAGGAGGTTTGAGGCACTGTCACGATTCACACCACGTCAGGTCAGTATCAATGAGGACAAGGTACGCAAATTTGTACAGGGGCTTGGTCAGGAAATTCAGAAAAGCCTCACTATATCAGGAGTACGGAATGTGTCCTATGATGAGATTGTGGCCAGGGCTCTTGAGATCGAGGCTGTAGATCAGAGTTCAGTTAAGCCGAGGGAGCCAGCTAGACGGTTCTTTCGGGAGATACAGCCACGGCCTCAGAATAGAGGCTGGCAACCAAAAGCACAGCCACAGCAACAACAACAACAACGGTTCGTTAAAAGACCCTTAGAGGGAGGTAATGATCGGGGGAAAGGCAAGCAAGTCCAAGGGGCTGCACAGAAACTTGTTTGTCCGAAGTGCCAGAAGGAACATTATTGCACTTGTCGATTGGGCACGAACAGTTGTTACAGATGTGGAGAGGTCGGTCATTTTGCTCAGAACTGTCCGAGGGCAGCTACCGATCAAAGAACATTTATGCCGAGGATCTTCGTATTTATCGAGCCTGGCGACGTCGATGACGAGGCTCAGCCCTCCATGATTGCAGGTACTATTCTGATTTTGCGCGTAGCTATATTTTCTTTGATAGACACGTGGGCTATGCACTCTTTTGTTTCCACTGCCTGCGTGTCTAGATTGAAGCTTGTGCCTGAGTTAGCAGAATGTTAATATAGTGTGATGCTACCTTCAGGAGAGCGTATGCAGTCAGGTCAGGTCGTTCAGGACAATATTGTCTCGGTTGGGAACAGTACCCTCTATGCTTGCCTGATTGTTATGGGCATAGAGATCTACGATCTGATCTTAGGGATGGACTGGCTATCACAGCACTACGCCACCATCAATTGTCGATTCGAGATTATGACATTTCGACCCCCGGGTAAAGCCGAGTTTTCTTATCAGGCGATGAAAAGATGGAGTGGACCGCCTATTTCTTATTCCATGAGGGTCAACGAGCAGTTTAAAGGTGAGTACTCTATTTATTTGGCCACAGTAATTGATGTTCAGTTGCTCAGCGAAGTAAAGCCGAGTGACATTCCTATAGTCGGAGAATTCTCTAAGATATTCCTTGACGATCTTCCCAGATTACCGCCAGAAAAGGAGATCAAATTTGTTATTGATGTGTATCCTAGCTCCACGCCAGTAGTCTAAGAATCCATACAGATTGGCGCCCGCTGAATTGAGAGAGTTGAAAACTCAGCTAGAGGAGTTACTGGATAAGGGTTTCATCCGACCCAGCTTTTCACCCTTGGGTGCGCCCGTTCTATTCGTCAAGAAGAAAGACGGGACTCTCAGGATGTGCGTGGATTACAGGGAGCTGAATAAGCTCACAGTGAAGAATAAGTATCCACTACCTCAGATCGATGATTTGTTTGACCAACTGCAGGGTGCTCGAGTGTTCTCCAGGATTGACCTACGCTCGGGTTATTATCAGTTGAAGGTTCGGAAGGAAGATGTTCAAAAAATGGCGTTCCGAACGAGGTATGGGCATTATGAGTTCCTAGTTATGTCTTTTGGACTTACTAATGCCCCTGCAACGTTAATGGACTTGATGAACCGTGTATTTAAGGATTTTCTGGACAAGTTCGTTGTGGTGTTCATCGACGATATTCTGATTTATTCTAAGACAAGGGAGAAGCATGAAGAGCAATTACGAATTGTTCTCGGAATTTTGCAACGACACCAGCTATATCCAAAGTTCTCCAAATGCGAGTTTTGGCTGGATAGAGTCAGTTTTCTTGGCCATATTATATCAAAAGAAGGGGTTTCTGTGGATCCGAGCAAAATTCAGGTGGTCAGAGATTGACCACAGCCTAAGAACGTACGAGAGGTCCGGGGATTTCTTGGATTGGCTGGCTATTATTGGAAGTTCATAGAGGGATTTTTGAAGATTGCAGTTTCTCTTTCGCGCTTGACTCGGAAGAACGAGAAGTTTGTATGGTCGGCTGCTTGTGATGACAGTTTTATGGAGTTGAAGCAGAAGTTGACTATAGCTCCAGTACTGACACTACCTATTGAAGGTGACAAATTTAGTATTTATTGTGATGCGTCTGGAGTTGGACTCAGTTGTGTATTGATGCAGGAAGGAAAGGTTATCGCGTATGCTTCTCGGCAGTTGAAGCCGTATGAGCAGAATTATCCTATGCATGATCTGGAGTTAGCAGCGGTGGTCTTCGCACTGAAGATATGGAGGCATTATTTATATGGGCAGCAGTGCGAGATATTTTCTGACCACAAAAGTTTGAAGTACTTATTTACACAGAAGGAACTTAATATGCGACAAAGAAGGTGGTTGGAGTTCGTGAAGGACTATGATTTCAATATTAAATACCACCCAGGAAAGGCGAACAAGGTCACTGATGCTTTGAGCCGAATGCCTACTGCGAGTCAGCTTTCACTTGCAGCGTTGTCAGTTACATTGCAGTCTGAGATTGAGAGGTTCGATGTGGAGATAGTGACAGAGTTGTCCAGTATGCTCACCAATATTTTTCTCAGGCCGACTATTCTGGATAAGATACGTGAAGCTCAGTAGAATGATATGGAGTGTGAGGAGCTTCGATTGAGTTTGACCTCTGGAGATGTGTCTGAATTTAACTTGTCAGACGATGGTATTCTGAATTTCAGGCATAGGTGGTACGTGCCTAACGATAAAGAGCTAAAGAAAGAGATATTGGCCGAGGCACATTCTTCAACTTATTTTGTGCATCCAGGAAGCACAAAAATGTACAGAGATTTAAAGCAACACTTCTGGTGGCCGAACATGAAGAGAGAAGTGGCGAAATATATTGAAACCTGTTTAGTTTGTCAACAGGTTAAGGTGGAACACCAGAGGCCGGCAGGAACACTACAGCCACTGCCGATTCCAGAGTGGAAATGGGAGCAGATCTCCATGGATTTTATTGTGGGGCTCCCGAGGACGACGAAAGGACATGACGGCATCTGGGTGATCGTGGACCGATTGAAAAAGTCGGCCCACTTCTTATCTGTGAAGATGACGTCTTCGATGGACCAGCTCGCCGAGCTTTATGTGCAGGAGATTGTGAGATTGCACGGAGTACCAGTTTCGATTATCTTAGATAAAGATCCGAGATTTACATCGAAGTTCTGGAAGAGTCTGCACAAAGCAATGGGGACTCAGCTAAATTTCAGCACGGCTTTTCATCCTCACACTGATGGTCAGACAGAGAGGACGAATCAGATTCTGGAGGATATCCTTAGAGCTTGTGTGCTAGAATTTCAGGGATAGTGGAGCAGGTATTTGCCACTGATCGAGTTCTCTTACAACAACAGCTTCTAGGCTACCATAGGTATGGCTCCATATGAAGCTTTGTATGGTCAAATGTGTAGATCTCCGTTATATTGGGATGAGGTTGGTGAAGCCAGTGTCGTTGGTCCTGAGATTCTACAGCAAACGGCAGAGAAGATTGCCGTTATTCGACAGCGTATCGAGATAGCTCAGAGTTGACAGAAGAGCTATGCTGACACAAGATGGAGAGAACTGAGATTTGAAGAATGTGACGAGGTTTATCTGAAGGTTTCTCCGTTTAAAGGCGTGATGCGATTTGGAAGGAAGGGCAAGTTAAACCCTCGTTACGTGGGGCCCTTTCCTATTTTGAAGAAGGTCAGGAAGATGGCGTATTGACTACAGCTTCCGGCTTCAATGGAAGGCATCCACGACGTATTTCATCTGTCTATGCTTCGGAAGTGTTTGCGCGATACATCGCATATTGTGGAGGCGAGAGACATCGAGGTACAGCCTACCTTGACTTATGTGGAGAGGTCTGTACGTATTTTGGAATCTTCGATCAAAGTTTTGCGCAACAAAGAAATCCCGCTAGTTAAAGTCCTATGGCGGAATCACGAGGTTGAAGCAACTTGGGAGCGACAGCAAGATATAATGGCCAAGTATCCCGAGTTGTTTGTATGATCAAATTTTGAGGACAAAATTTAAGTAAGGTAGATGGATTGTAATACCCGGCTGTACGGACTATTATTATTTTAATATAAATGACATTTTTGTAAATATGTCAAATCAAGTTCATTTTGTGAAAAGAAAGCGTTATTATGATCCTAATAATTAATAAGGATTTTGAGATAAATTTCGAGAATTTTAGGAGCTTAACGCTAATTTTATGAAAATTACGTTTATCGTAATATAAAGGATACTTTGGTAAAAATAGTAAACGAGGTCCGAATTTTAAACAAACAGTTTTAATGGGACCTTTATAATAAGTTGAAGTTATTGGTGAAGTAAGGAAATTTGGTGAAGCCGAATCGTTAGACAATTAACGAAACAAGCGACGAAACAAATAGAAAATCAAAGGAAGGACAAAATAGTAATTGCCAAGTCAATATTATAAAATATTAAAAATTTTCTTCTTCTTCACGGCTTCACTTTTTCTTCTCCCTGCGATTCCCCTTCCTTCGGCGTTCTCTCATGGCAATCTCCATTGCCGACGCTCGTTCTTCCTTCAATCGACCTCCGTTCTTCGTGTTTTCTCCTCCGATCAACGCTCTAGGTACAAATCTACAGCTTTCGGACTTTAGTTTTCTGTTTTCACGAAGTTTAACGGTTAGGGTTTCGTTTAGGGTTTAGTTAAAATCGTGATTTAGGGTTCAAGATTTATAGGTTTATCGTGTTGGTGGATATAAAGGACGTATTGAACGTTGTTGGACGAAGTTAAATTGATTTGTGAGAAAAGTTAAAATTAGAGAATTTTTGGGGTTTTCAGAAAAGCTCGTTAATAGAAGTTTTGAGGTATCGAGCGTTGAATACTCGATAAAAATGTTTCAAGGAATCAAATTAGGACTCTAAAGAATTTCCTTTGTTAAGGTTTCATTAAATTTGGACGTTTAATAATTTAAAATCGTTTTGACGATAATATTGTGAAATTGCCCTAGGTGAACGCTCGTGGACGGAGCTTGGATTGCATCGGACACGAGGTAAGTTCTCGTGACTTACTCTGGCCGATAGGCCTACACCGTACGTCGAAGTTGTCTCAAGGAGTTTTGGTGACGTGTTTGTTTAAATTGCTTTGGTTGGGTAGTTTAGGTTCAGTTGTTCTATAGGTTGTTTGTTTTAGTGTTTTGATGGTATGCTCCTTATGTATGTTTATGTTTATATTGAACTGTTCATGCATCATGGTTTTAAAAATGTCATGAAAATGAATTTATGCACTGATTTCATGAAAAGAACATGCATGTAAAGGCAAGTAAAGTATCACAGTAAACAACCATGATATGGGGTTATCCGGGATGAGGTTCAGACCTGGCGTTCCGTGGTGAGCGGGTTTTCCTCCCTTCAGATGGTGTGGGCTGTCTAACCGCTGGATGTGCCTTATCCATCTGTCGAGCATTTCCGATAACCATAGACTGACACGTACTGATATATGAAATGACATGGACGGTTTTCATAGCATTGAGCATACATGATCATGCATTAGCATTTACGTGGAGCTTACTGAGATTTTTATCTCATAGGTGTCTTTATGGTGTAGGTGACATTGATCTAGGTGAGGAAGATTTTCCCCCATCAGATGATCGTACAGATTGAAGGAGAATGCCAGTGAATGTGTGCTGCGTAGTCGGTGCGTTTTGACCCGTGGGGACTGTATGTAAGTATTTTGGGACAAATAGATAGAATATGTATAGGATGTTTAAGTGATAACTTTTGTTTTGAAATTCTGGAACTGCTTGGTTGTTTTAAATTTTCATAGGGGAATTCGTATAGTTTTCAAACGGAACCACGCAGTTCGTTTTCATGAAAATGTAATTGGTTTTAATTGTATTTTGAGTCGTTAAACGAAGGATTAAGGAAGTGTGAATTGTACGTAGGGGGAAAAGAGTTATTATGTTGAAATTGTTGTTAAATGTATTGGAAATGAAGAATCAAGGGATCGCCACGCTCTGGAAAAATTCTAGAGCGTGTGGCGATCGATAACCCAAAGGTGGGCGATCGATCGCTGTGGTGAACGATCACGAGGCGATCGTTCACCACAGTGAGGGGTGATCATGATCGCCCCTCCATTTTACAACTGGTGATCGATCGCCTGAAATGGGCGATCGATCGCCCATCATTTTAGGGACAGACAGTCCCTTTTTGGCCCTGCTATTGTTTTTCTTTGTTTTTAAATGTTTTAACATATTGTTTTAAGTTTTATTTAAATTTTTTTTAAGTTGGTTAAATGGTTTAAAAGCATAAACTTTCAATTCCGACTTTAAAGGTTTTATTTCCACTCAAAAGTCAGGTTTAAAGTTTTAAGTATAAAAAAAAAATACTACGGGAAAACTAGGAATAGTGAAAGGGTCATCACATCTACGCTCACATCCACCGGTGGACTACATCCGCCGATAGACAATAATACTCAATGTCCACCGGTGGACTACATTCACCGATCGATAATAACACTCAACATAACAGCATATCAACCATTTTCACTCTAAACAAAGATAAACTCCGACTACCAAAAGAGCTTGTACATTTTACTGAAAATCGTTCAAAACAACATAAGTCCACAACTTTCTAAAAATACCCAGCAAATCTACTACCTCTAAACCAAATCATGTTTTTCATACTCAGAACAAGAAAACCATAAAGTTGTTAAAAACATCAAAACTACTAATGTTATTAAAACCCTCTGCACACTTCCACAAAACACTTAACCACTGAAACTTCATATATAGACAATAGTTAAACCGCCTCATCAGAACACCAAACCGTGGCATTGAAGTGCTCCCCTAACCGCCTCATCAGAAAATGATTTTTGCAAAAAGTTGTTTCTTCGAGCTATCTTCTTTGCTTAAATACTCTGTCTGCTAATCGGCTCTAGGTATTGAATGCTCATTATCCGAATGTGGAAACTTTGTTACCATTGGAGCAACATCCGTATAAAGTAGATAGCCGTTACATTCTGAAGTTGCTATCGTGCTTCGCCATTAATGATCAGAAGTTAAAGCTCTGGGCAAGGTCACTGTTGCTTCGCGGCATATTCAAATCTGGCGGAAGACTCTGTTCATAGGTAGATATAGTTTTAAGAGCTTGAACCGCTGTCAGTGGATTCAACTTTAAAACCTTGTACCGTAGAAAACCGAACCGTTATCGGAAGATGTAGCTTTAATAAGCTGAACCGCTATCGGAAGACGTTGCTTTAAAAAGGCTATCGGATGATGTTGCTTTAAACGCCATCGGATGATGTTGCTTTAAAAAGCTATCAGATGATGTTGCTTTAAACGCCATCGGATGATGTTGCTTTAAACGCCATCGGATGATGTTGCTTTAAAAAGCCATTGGATGATGTTGCTTTAAACGCTATCGGATGATGTTGCTTTAAACGCCATCAGATGATGTTGCTTTAAAAAGCTATCGGATGATGTTGCTTTAAACGCCATCGGATGATGTTGCTTTAAATGCCATCGGATGATGAATCATTTTGTCGTTTAGCAATCGGATGATAAATCTTTGAACGCCATCGGATGATGTTCTTTGAACGACTTCATTTTTGTCGTTTAGCTGGAGGATGATATAGCTCTTTGAACGACTCCGCTTTCATCGTTTTTGTAATACCCAGCTTGTACGAAATATTAATATTATAATAGACGATGACGTTTTTGGGAAATATGTCAAATCAAACCCGTTTTACAAAAAGAAAGCGTCATTTTGATCATAACAACTAATAGGAATTTTAAGGAATTTACGGGATTTTCCGGAGTAATAACGCTATATTTCGAGAAATTACGTTTCTCGTAATATAAAGGACGTTTTAGTAAAAATAGTAGACGAGGTCCGATTTGCGAACGGACAATTTTAAAAGAACCCTAGTAATAAGTTGGGTTTATTGGAGAAATATGGAGATTCGGAGAAACCGAATCGTTAGACAATTAACGAAACGAAGGACGAAACAAATAGAAAATCAAAGGAAGGGCAAAATGGTAATTTGCAAAGTCAAAAATTTGAATTAAACATAATGTTTTTTTTCTTCTTCTCCACGCCATTTCTTCTTCCTGCGATTCTCTCCTTTTCCCTTTGGCGATCAACGACGATCGCTCCTCCTCCGGCGCTCGTTCTTCCTCCGACGACCTCCGATGCTTTACGTTTTCTCTTCCTCTCGCAATCCTAGGTAAGATTCTATGCTTTTGGAGCGTTATAGTTCAGTTTTCACGAAGTTTAACGTTTAGAGTTTCGTATAGATTTTCGTTAAAACGTGATTTAGGGTTCGTAGTCGATAGGTTAGCCGTATTTGTGAAAATAATGAACATATTAAACGTTGTTGGATAAAGTTAATTGATTTAGGATGAATGTTAGAGATTTGACAATTTCCGAGTTTTGGGGAAAAACTTGTCAATGTTGATTTTGAGGTGTTGAACGTTATTTGATGGATGAAAATGTCTCATGGAGCTAAGTTAGAATTTTAAGAGAATTTTCTTAGTTAGGGTTTTGTTAAACTGGACGTTAAATGGTTGAATCTCGCGTTAATGTTAAATGTTGTGTTTTGCCTCAGACAAACAACGCTCGTGGACTGGAGCTTGAGCTGCAACGGACACGAGGTAAGTTCTCGTGACTTACTCTGGCCGATTGGCCTACACCGTACTTCGATGTCGCGTCGAGGATCTTAGAGTGTTGTATGTTTAAACTGCTTTGGTTGGGTAGTTAGGTTTAAACGTTTTCGTAGGTTATTTCTTTTACAGTCTTGATGGTACACATACTTGTTTGTTTACATTTATATTGAACTGTTCATGCATCACGTTTTTAATTTGGCATGAAAATGAATTTCCGCTCAATGTTTTCAGAAAACCGATGTGGCCCAGAAATTGGGGGCTATCGATCTATTGTGTGGACCGATTAAGGGTCTGACAAATACCACATCTCATGTAATATAATTAATGAACGTAATCTGTTATCTGGTCACGCGAGGTGGGGCTCAGGCACGGCTGTACGTGTTGTAAGCGTGTACCCCCCTCCTCTAACCGCACGGGGTAGTCCGACTGCTGGATGGGCCACATTCGGTTAGGGGGATGAGATCTCGGTGATATTCTGTCTGCGACGCTCTGTATGTTATGCATGATTTCTGAACTCCATATGCACTCCACGCATCTGCATTTACGTAGAATTTACTGAGCCTTTAGCTCATAGTGTGTCTGTATGGTGTAGGTGATATCGAAGCAGGTGAGGACGATGTTCCTCCGCCCGATGTACAGGATGGTTGAAAAAGAACGATTGCGGTGGTGTGCATGAGCAGTCGTCGCGTATGTTGACCCGTGGGGAAAGTGGTTAGGTATTTTGAGAGTTTGGGTGAATTTTGATTGTACAGTGGATTATGTTATGGTTGGAAACATTCTAGGATGCTTGGTTCTGGATAGGTTATGATTTAGGTTGTTTTAAAAACGTTTTGAAAATATGTTCCGTAAATGTTTGGTATTAGGGAAATGTTCAGTTTTTAAACCGAACCACGTGTTTTATTTTCATGAAAATAGGTTACACTTTTAACGTGTATGAGTCGTTTATTTTGGGTGATTGGCAAGCGAGAAATCGATAGGTTTGTGAGTGAGTTAATTGTTGAAAAGTTATGATTGAGAGTTATATTGATTTTGTTGATGGAATTGTGAAGTGTGTTGATGTAGTTGAGTGTGTGTTGATGAGGAAGAGAGTAGGAAACAGGGAGGGGACACTCCCTGGAATTGAATTTCCAGGGAGGGTGGCGATTGATCTCCTAAAGAGGGGATCAATCGCCCCTTATGGTCGCCGCTCTCTAGAGAAATCCAGAGAGCGTGGCGACTGATCACCACAAACTATGGCGATCAGTCGCCACAGGCGATTTGCAACAGGCGACCATTCGCCTGTTGCAATCGCCGAAGGGCGATCAGTCGCCCCCTTTATGGGCGACTTACCGCCACAGCATATAGGGATGAAAATCCCCTCTTTGCCCTCTGCCTATTTTTATTTTAGTTTTTAATTGTTTTAAATTTGTTTTAAGTTTTGTTTTTAATAGTTTATAAACATAGGCTCCGTCGGTTTCAATTCCGATTTCGATTCCGACATTAAAAGTTTTATTTCCGCTAAAACGCTAAGTTTAAAGTTTTAAGTATATAAAAAAAAGGGTACAGTGTTAGGGTCGTGACAAATTATGGTATCAGAGCCCCCGAGTTTTAAAATCGGTTCTGTAGACTGCTCGACTGCGCATGCCACTACGCGAACGTCCTTCTTCAACTGTAAGTATGCTCTGTTGTATTTCTTTGTTTTATTTCTTAGGATTATTGTTTCGAGCTTTTTTAGGAGTTATAAAATATGGTTCGAGGAAAAGATCCACGTGATGATGCGCTTGATCGACTTACAGAGTTGCTGGACCGTCAGTCTCAGCATATGGACCAGCAGGCACAACAAATTGAGAGTTTAATGAATCGAGAGAATCAGAGAGCCCAAGAGTTGGTTGTTCCTAACAACCAGGGCATGCAGAAGTTTCAAAGCCTCCGACCTCCAGTATTTGACAGCCGATCATCGGATCCAACAGTTGCTGAGGAATGGATTCGGGTGATGGAGGATATGCTGAGTTATGCAGTGGTGGGGAATGGGAGTAAGGTGGCTTATGTTACTTTCCACCTGGCATTAGACGCCCGTTTCTGGTGGGATTCGATCAAGTCGACGACGAACGTATCAGTTATGACTTGGGAACGGTTCAAGACCGTGTTCTTTGACAAGTATTTTAGCCGCACAGTGAGAGTGGCGAAGAGGAATGAATTTACGTAGCTGAAGCAGACAGGTTCAGTTGCAGAGTATATCCGGAAGTTCGAGTCCTTGTCGCGATTTGCTCCGCGCCTTGTTAGCGACAATGAGGAGAAAGTGCACCAGTTTATGGAGGGACTTAATCCAGAGATTCGGATGCACGTTATTGTATCAGGTATTATTGATGTGCCCTATTCTGACGTCATAGCTAGTGCTTTGGATATTGAGGCTGCCAGAGCTACATGTGTTAGACCGAGGGAGCCAGCTAAGGGCTTCTTTCGAGAGATTCGTCCTCAATCACGAGGTTGGCAACCCAGAGCACCACAGCCCCAACAGCAGCGAAGGGGTGTGAAGAGACCTCTTGAGGGAGGTAATGATCGTGGTAAAGGGAAGCAAGTGCAGGGGGCTTCTCAGATGCCATGGTGCCCCAAGTGCCAGAGGGAGCATAGTGGTGAGTGCCGCGTTGGCACTAATCAGTGTTTCAGATGTGGGGAGATTGGCCATTACATCAAGGATTGCCTAAAGCCAGACCGCGATCAGTTGAGTGGAGATCAGAGGAGATTCATGCCTAGGATTTTCGCCTTCATAGAGCCTGGTGATGTCGATAACGAGGATCAACCTGCCGTGATAGCAGGTACTATATTGATTATGGGCGTAGCTGTGTTTTCTTTGTTAGACACGGGGGCTACGCACTCTTTTGTTTCCACTGCTTGTGTGTCTAGATTGAAGCTTGCGCCTGAGTTAGCAGAATGCGAATATAGTGTGATGCTACCTTCGGGAGAGCGTATGCAGTCAGGTCGTGTGGTCCAGGATTGGGGACAGAACCCTCTATGCTCGCCTTATTGTTATGGGCATAGAGCATTATGATCTTATCTTGGGGATGGACTGGCTGTCACAGCACTTCGCCACCATCGATTGTCGATCCGGGATTGTCACCTTTCGACCCCCGGGTAAAGCCGAGTTTTCTTATCAGGCGATGAACAGATTGAGTAGCTTGCCTATTTCTTATTCCATGATGGTCAACGAGCAGTTTAAAGGTGCGTGCTCTATTTATTTGGCCTCAGTATTTGATATTCAGTTGCTCAGCGAAGTAAAGCCGAGCGACATTCCTATAGTCAGAGAGTTCTCTGGTATATTCCTCGATGATCTTCCCGGGTTACCACCAGACCGGGAAATTGAGTTCACTATTGATGTCTATCCGAATACCGCGCCAAGGTTTAAAAACCCGTATCGGTTGGCACCAGCCGAGTTGAGAGAGCTGAGGACTACACTTGACGAGTTGTTAGAGAAGGGTTTCATTCGACCCAGTGTTTCGCCTCGGGGTGCGCCCGTTCTGTTTGTCAAGAAGAAAGACGGGACCCTCAGGATGTGCATCGATTACAAAGAGTTGAATAAGCTTACAGTGAAGAATAAGTATCCACTGCCCCGGATTGATGATTTATTTGATCAACTGCAAGGTGCCCGAGTATTCTCGAGGATTGATCTACACTCGGGTTACAATCAGTTGATGGTCCGGAAGGATGATATACCGAAAACGGCATTCCGAATGAGGTATGGGCATTATGAGTTCCTTGTCATGTCTTTTGGACTTACTAATGCCCCTGCAGCGTTTATGGATTTGATGAACCGTGTCTTCAAGGAGTATCTGGACAATTTCGTGGCGGTTTTCATCGACGACATTCTGATATACTCTAAGACGAAGGAAGAACACGAGGAGCACTTGAGGATAGTCCTGAGGGCCCTATGTCAGCACCAGTTGTATCCGAAGTTCTCCAAATGTGAATTTTGGTTGGATCAGGTCAGCTTCCTTGGCCATGTCGTATCGCAGGATGGAGTTTCTTTTGATCCGAGCAAAGTTCAGGTGGTCAGGGATTGGCCACAGCCAAAGAACGTACATGAGGTGCGTGGATTTCTCGGATTAGCTGGCTATTATCAGAAGTTCATAGAGGGATTTTTGAAGATCGCACTTCCTCTTTCGCGTCTGACTCGGAAGAACGAGATATTTATATGGTCGTCTGCTTGTGATAACAGTTTTATGGAGTTAAAGCAGAGATTGACCACCACTCCAGTATTGGCGCTACCTGTTGAAGGTGACAAGTATAGCATTTATTGCGATGCGTCAGGAGTTGGACTAGGTTGTGTGTTGATGCATGAGGGGAGAGTTATTGCTTATGCTTCTCGGCAGCTGAAGCCGTACAAGCTGAACTACCCTACGCACGACCTTGAGCTAGCAGCTATGGTCTTCGCACTGAAGATATGGAGACATTATTTATATGGGCAGCAGTGCGAGATATTTTCTGACCACAAGAGCTTGAAGTATCTATTTACGCAAAAGGAGTTGAATATGCGACAGAGAAGGTGGCTTGAGTTCGTTAAAGACTACGATTTTGATATCAAGTACCATCCAGGAAAGGCGAACAAGGTTGCTGATGCCTTGAGTAGAGTGCCTCCTACGAGTCAGCCTTCACTAGCAGCAATGTCAGTTACACTGCGGTCTGAGATTGAGAGGTTCGATGTGGAGATAGTGGCAGAATTGTCCAGTATGCTCACCAACATTTCTCTCAGGCCGACTATTTTGGATAAGATACGCGAAGCTCAGCAGAATGATACGGAGTGTGTGGAGCTTCGATCGAGTATGACGTTAGGTGACTCGTCGGATTTTCACTTATCAGATGATGGTATTCTAAAGTTCAGGCATGGGTGGTATGTGTCTAACGACGAGGATCTGAAGAAAGAGATATTGGCCGAGGCACATTCTTCGGCTTATTCTGTGCACCCGGGAAGTACCAAGATGTACCGGGATTTGAGACAACATTTCTGGTGGCCTAACATGAAACGGGAAGTTGCAAAATATGTAGAAAATTGCCTGGTTTGTCAACAGGTAAAGGCAGAACATCAGAGGCCGGCCGGAACACTACAGCCACTGCCTATTCCGGAGTGGAAATCGGAGCAGATCTCCATGGATTTTATTGTGGGGCTCCCGAGGACAACGAAGGGCCATGATGGTGTTTGGGTGATCGTGGACCGATTGACAAAGTCGGCCCACTTCTTATCTGTGAAGATGGCATCTTCTATGGACCAGCTCGCCGAGCTTTATGTGCAAGAGATTGTTAAACTGTACGCAGTGCCAGTTTCTATAGTCTCAGATCATGATCCGAGATTTACTTCAAAGTTCTGGAAGAGCCTACATAAAGCTATGGGGACTTAGCTAAATTTCAGCACGGCATTTCATCCTCAGACTGATGGACAGACAGAGAGGACTAATCAGATTCTTGAGGATATGCTCAGAGCTTGTGTGCTGGAGTTTCAGGGCTCGTGGAGCCGATATTTACCCCTGGTTGAGTTCTCGTACAACAACAGCTTCCAGGCTACCATCGGCATGGCTCCGTACGAAGCGCTGTATGGTCGGAAGTGTAGGTCTCCGTTATATTAGGACGAGGTTGGCGAGGCCAGCATCGTTGGTCCTGAGATTCTACAGCAAACGGTAGAGAAGATTGCCATTATCCGACAGCGTATTGAGGTAGCTCAGAGCAGACAGAAGAGCTATGCAGACACGAGACGGAGAGAGCTAGAGTTCGAAGAAGGCTGACGAGGTTTACCTTAAGGTTTCTCCATTCAAAGGCATTGCAAGATTTGGAAGGAGGGGTAAGTTAAACCCTCGATATGTGGGGCCCTTTCCTATTCTGAAGAGGATCGGGAAGTTGGCATATAGACTACAGCTTCTGGCTTCTATGGAGGGTATCCACGATGTATTTCACATATCGATGCTTCGGAAGTGTTTGCGCGATCCATCACATGTCGTGGAGGCAACAGAGATCGAGGTACAGCCTACCTTGACTTATGAGGAGAGGCCGGTACGTATTTTGGAGACTTCCATCAAAGTTTTGCGCAATAAAGAGATTCCGCTAGTCAAAGTCTTATGGCGGAACCACGAGGTTGAAGAGGCTACTTGGGAACGACAGCAGGATATGATGACTAAGTATCCTGAGTTGTTTGTATGATTTAATTTTGTGGACAAAATTCTAAATAAGATGGGTGGAATGTAATACCCAGCTTGTACGGAATATTAATATTATAATAGACGATGACGTTTTTGGGAAATATGTCAAATCAAACCCGTTTTACAAAAAGAAAGCGTCATTTCGATCATAACGATTAATAGGAATTTACGGAATTTTTCGGAGTAATAACGCTATATTTAGAGAAATTACGTTTCTCGTAATATAAAGGACGTTTTAGTAAAAATAGTAGACGAGGTCCGACTTGCGAACGGATAGTTTTAAAAGAACCCTAGTAATAAGTTGGGTTTACTGGAGAAATATGGAGATTCGGAGAAACCGAATTGTTGGACAATTAACGAAACGAAGGACGAAACAAATAGAAAATCAAAGGAATGACAAAATGGTAATTTGCAAAGTCAAAAATTTGAATTAAACATAATGTTTTTTTTCTTCTTCTCCACGTCATTTCTTCTTCCTGCGATTCTCTCCTTTTCCCTTTGGCGATCAACGACGATCGCTCCTCCTCCGGCGCTCGTTCTTCCTCCGACGACCTCCGATCCTTTACGTTTTCTCTTCCTCTCGCAATCCTAGGTAAGATTCTATGCTTTTTGAGCGTTATAGTTTAGTTTTCACGAAGTTTAACGTTTAGGGTTTCGTATAGATTTTCGTTAAAACGTGATTTAGGGTTCGTAATCGATAGGTTAGCCGTATTTGTGAAAATAATGAACGTATTAAACGTTATTGGATAAAGTTAATCGATTTAGGACGAATGTTAGAGATTTGACAATTTCTGAGTTTTGGGGAAAAACTCGTCAATGTTGATTTTGAGGTGTTGAACGTTATTTGATGGATGAAAATGTCTCATGGAGCTAAGTTAGAATTTTAAGAGAATTTCCTTAGTTAGGGTTTTGTTAAACTGGACGTTAAACGGTTGAATCTCGCGTTAATGTTAAATGTTGTGTTTTGCCTCAGACAAACAACACTCGTGGACGGAGCTTGAGCTGCAACGGACACGAGGTAAGTTCTCGTGACTTACTCTGGCCGATTGGCCTACACCGTACTTCGATGTCGCGTCGAGGATCTTAGAGTGTTGTATGTTTAAACTGCTTTGGTTGGGTAGTTAGGTTTAAACGTTTTCGTAGGTTATTTCTTTTACAGTCTTGATGGTACACATACTTGTTTGTTTACATTTATATTGAACTGTTCATGCATCACGTTTTTAATTTGGCATGAAAATGAATTTCCGCACGATGTTTTCAGAAAACCGATGTGGCCCAGAAATTGGGGGCTATCGATCTATTGTGTGGACCGATTAAGGGTCTGACCAATACCACATCTCATATAATGTAATTAATGAACGTAATCTGTTATCTGGTCACGCGAGGTGGGGCTCAGACACGGCTGTATGTGTTGTAAGCGTGTACCCCTCTCCTCTAACCGCACGGGGTAGTCCGACCGCTGGATGGGGGGGGGGGTTAGGAGGATGAGATCTCGGTGATATTCTGTCTACGAAGCTCTGTATGTTATGCATGATTTCTGAACTCCATATGCACTGCACGCATCTGCATTTATGTAGAATTTACTGAGCCTTTAGCTCATAGTGTGTCTGTATGGTGTAGGTGATATCGAAACAGGTGAGGATGATGTTCCTCCGCCCGATGTACAGGATGGTTGAAGAAGAACGATTACGGTGGTGTGCATGAGCAGTCGTCGCGTATGTTGACCCGTGGGGAAAGTGGTTAGGTATTTTGAGAGTTTGGGTGAATTTTGATTGTACAGTGGATTATGTTATGGTTAGAAACATTCTAGGATGCTTGGTTCTGGATAGGTTATGATTTAGGTTGTTTTAAAAACGTTTTGAAAATATGTTCCGTAAATGTTTGGTATTAGGGAAATGTTCAGTTTTTAAACCGAACCACGTGTTTTATTTTCATGAAAATAGGTTACGCTTTTAATGTGTATGATTCGTTTATTTTGGGTGATTGGCAAGCGAGAAATCGATAGGTTTGTGAGTGAGTTAATTGTTGAAAAGTTATGATTGAGAGTTATATTGATTTTGTTGATGGAATTGTGAAGTGTGTTGATGTAGTTGAGTGTGTGTTGATGAGGAAGAGAGTAGGAAACAGGGAGGGGACACTCCCAGGAATTGAATTTCCAGGGAAGGTGGCGATTGATCTCCTAAAGAGGGGATCAATCCACCCCTTATGGTCGCCGCTCTCTGGAGAAATCCAGAGAGCATGGCGACTGATCACCACAAACTGTGGCGATCAGTCGCCACAGGCGATTTGCAACAGGCGACCATTCGCCTGTTGCAATCGCAAAGGGCGATCAGTCGCCCCCTTTATGGGCGACTGACCGCCACAGCATATAGGGATGAAAATCCCCTCTTTGCCCTCTGCCTATTTTTATTTTAGTTTTTAATTGTTTTAAGTTTTGTTTTTAATAGTTTATAAACATAGGCACCGTCGGTTTCAATTCCGATTTCGATTCCGACATTAAGAGTTTTATTTCCGCTAAAACGCTAAGTTTAAAGTTTTAAGAGTAAAAAAAAAAAATGGGGTACAGTGTTAGGGTCGTGACAGTTTTGCTATCGGATAATGTAGCTCTTCGTACAACTTTGATTTTGTCGTTTTGCTATCGGATGAAGTAGTCTTTGAGCGACTTCACTTTTTGTCGTTTAGCGACAGGTGGAAGCAATCGGATGATTTACTATTTTCTTCTTCAATCGGTGGATGTACACTTTGTTTATCAATTTTTCAGCCCTGTTAAACTATTTAGCCCTGTACAGTTAATCACAATTGTTAGACTACTAAAATACCCTTTCCAAGGGCATTTCCAACAGATTAAATCACATGCATAATTCAATATTCTCATTTAATAAACACAATCAAATTACATATTTAACATTCAAATACATCATCAAAAACTTAGTTAGACTTAAGCACCATTTAAGTTAACAATCTCCCCTTTTTTTTATGATGACAATCTATGAATATAAATTTGATTAAACATTACTCTCCCCCATAATCCTAGCTCCCCCACAGCATATACATACGTTCCAATTTCAAACACAAATCATATCCAGTATTCAACTAATTTCTCAACACAGCATCAATCAAACTAATTTCTCAACACAACATCAATCAAAGCCAATCAAACACTTTCTCCCCCATTTACATTATAAAAAAAAATAAGGAAAAAGAGACAATTGTACCAATGTGCAACAACAGAAAAAAAATGTAAAGCTGGTTACAAAAAAAATATCTAAGTGAAGCTAAGTCCCTAAGCCACTTCCAGTACTCTTGCATAATGGAAGGATGCACGTCAAGATCTGGAGAAACACTGGGAGCAGGAGGAGCAAGAGGTGGAGGACCAGGAATATAGTGCTGAAAAAATTCTCGCGATAACACCAAATTCAGACATGGTGGAGGCTCGAGCGATCCTCGGTATACACCCAGGTCTAGACAGGGTGGAGCTTCAGCAGCAGGAGAAGCATCGAAAGAACTGGCTGGCAGAGAAGAAGATTCAGGAACAGAAGAAGCAGAAGGATTAGAGAACTGGAGCTCAGTCTCATGAATATCCAAAGACATGAAGCGCACATCTTCAGCAACTGCAGGTCTGGAAAAGGGAAGTAGAAGATCTTCATAGCAGGCCTCTGTGAAACTAACTGAACTAGATGGTTCGAGGTCGGGTTCGGGATTCAAAGCTTCAATAGAAGATCTGAGAGACTCAAGGTCCCTAACAACAATGCGTCTATGGCCATCCATCTTCCTTGACAGCAGATCAAGACCGGTATCCAAAACGATGCTCATGTCCAATTTGTTCTTTTCAAGCTTGGCATCTACAGACTTTTCAATCTGACTTTGAATTGAACTGATTTCTATTCCCAGGCTCTCTATGCAGGACTTCAAATTAGTGTACTGATCCTGAACAGAGGAGAGAGCAGTGCCAAAACTGTCCAGGCGCGACAAGAACTCATTGAACTGGGCCTCAGTTATGAATGATCTCTTCTGATAAGTTTGAAGAGTGGCAGGAGCAGTTGGCAGAGGAGGTGAAGAAATCTGGACTTGAGGAGCAATTGGAAGTGGAGCGTATTGGACTGGTGAAGCAGTTTGGACTACGGGAGAGATAGGAGGTGGAGCAGGTTGGACTGGAGGAGGAGATTGGATTGGAGGAGCAGGTTGGACTGGAGGAGCAGGTTGGACTGGAGGAGAGATGGGAGCTGGAGTAGGCAACAAAAGGGCAGGTGGAGGGGAAGAAGGATCCTCTGGAAGTAGAGGGGGCACAGATGGAGAAACAGAAGGTGCCACAAAAAAAGGAGTTGGAGGAGATGGATGAGGAATACTAGGAGTAAAAGGAACTGAGATTGCCTCAAAGATATGGGCTAGAGAGGAGGGAGCAGGATTCCTTGGCACTGGTGGAGGAAGGTGGGGGCGAGATACCAGAGAATGAGAAGGAGAAATATCAAAAGCAGGGATCTCTGAATCACCACCGCCTTCTTGAGTTGATGACTCTTCAGCCAGAATCAGCTTCCTCTTTCCTTTTTTGACAGCAGCTACCTTAGTAGCCCTTTTCTTAAACTGATCCATAACAAAATCTCCTCGTCTATTCTTTTTTATTCTCATTCTGTTCAAAGTAGAGGTAGAGTAATAGCTGGACGTTTTAAGGCATGTAGGATCCTCGTCCTCGGGAAATTCTACATCAAACTTCTGAAAGATCTTCATGAGAAGTAGATTATAGGGAAAAGAAGTGGTTCTAGAGGTGACACTCTGTATCATCCGTCTTAAGATAATGAAACCTATATCAAAGGGAGTCTTTTGGAAGATAGCAAAATGAACAAAAAATTTCATGCTACTAATATCATCATAATGACCACCCTTAGGAATAACATTATATCCGATCATTTGATGAAACAATCGAGCTCAAACAGTTAAGTGTTTGCTCTTCAAAGAATTTGGGATATTGTTCGGGTCTAGGACAATTTCTTTCAAAAATAGATGTCCCTCAAGAGTGTCAAGAAATGGGGGGACTTGTCCTAAAGTATAGAATTTAGGATGATTATCTAAATAAGGACTCTCCAGAAGCACATTTAAGGATCGGGAGGTTATAACTATGTGTTTTCCATACACATAGCTCAAAATAGTAGATTGATCAGAAGGATAGCTAAGATTGGCATAAAACATGTGAATAGCAGAGGGGTAATAGAAAGATTCAACATCGAACAACCCCATTAAGCCAATATCTGTCAAGGGTGCAATTAAATCGTCAGGAATAATACCACGACTTGGAATCAACTTCTTATGTTTAAAGTCATCGTGATACCTTGTCTCTGCAGCCTGAGTGAGGAAAAAGTAAGATGGCCAACTATTTGCACGAGGAATCTCTCGTGGCTGACGAGCTGAGACTTTGGCCTTCTTCTTGGCCGGTTCCTTAACAGCGCGAGAAGATGAAGCCATGAACGAGTCGAGAAAGAAAACCTAGAGAGAAAAGGATTGGAGGTAGAAGTTTTCTGAAAGGGCGCGAAAGATGAAGCGTCTTAAAAAAATGGGTTTAAATGTATTAGGGCATCGCCCGACTAGAAGAAGACAAACGTGGAAGTCGGATATCGCCTGATTAGAGACACGTGTCGGCAGATTAAAGATTATATCATCCGGTACATAGACATCTTCCGGTAAGCAGATGAGGCATATCTTCCGGTGAATAGACAAGGAGCGGGCGATGAAAATACCGAAGGCAGAGAAAGGAAAGAACCTTAACTTTTCTCACACCTAATGAGACCTAATCTTATTCTTATACTATAGAAGGTTTTCTCATCCAAAGGCTTTGTGAAGATATCGGCCAATTGATCAACTGAATTGACAAATTCTAAAGAAATATCACCTCTTTGAACATGATCTTAGATAAAGTGATACCTAACTTCGATATGTTTGGTTCTAGAATACTGAATTGGATTATTAGAAATATTGATAGCACTGGTGTTGTCACACCGAATAGGAATCCTATTATAAAACAGATTATAATGTTCTAGAGTCTGTTTCATCCAAAGCATTTGTGCACAACAACTGCCAGCAGCGATATATTCACTTTCAGCAGTTGACAATGCAACAGAGTTTTGTTTCTGAGAATACCAAGACACTAGAGATTCTCCTAAGAACTGACAAGTGTCACTAGTGCTTTTCCTATCAACTAGACTTCCAGCATAATCAGAATCAGAGTATCCAACTAAATCGAAAGAAGTACCTTTAGGATACCATAATCCTAAGTCAGATGTCCCACTTAAATATTTGAAAATTCTTTTGACAACAGTAAAATGAGACTCCTTAGGGGCAGCTTGAAATCTAGCACAGAGACAAACACTAAAAAGAATATCTGGCCTACTAGCAGTAGATATAACAAAGATCCAATCATACCACGATATTTCTTAACGTCCACACTTATTCCATTTTCATCTTTGTCCAGTTTGGTTGTGGTACTCATGGGAGTTCTAGAGGATTTAACAGATTCTAAACCAAATTTCTTTAAGAGCTCCTTGATGTATTTTTCTTGGCAGAAGAAAATCTCATCAGGAGATTGACTGATCTAGAATCCTAAGAAGACTTTTAACTCCCCCATCATGTTCATTTCAAATTTGCTTTGCATGAGAGAGGAAAATTCATTACATATGATGACATTAGTTGATCCAAAGATAATGTCATCGACATAGATCTGAACTAACGGAATATCTTCATCCTTTTACATGGTAAATAGAGTTGAGTCGGTGTTACCCTTTTTGAAATTCCTTTCCTCAAGGAAGTTCCTCAATCTATCATACCAAGCTCTAGGAGCCTGCTTAAGACCAAAAAGAGTTTTTCTAAGTTTGTATACATGGTCGAGTTTATCAAAAGCTTCAAAACCTAAGGGTTGCTCAACATAAAATTCTTCTGTGATGTAACCATTTAAGAAAGCACTCTTTACATCCATTTGAAAGAGTGTGAAGTTTTTGTAGCAAGCAAAAGCTAAGAGCATTCTGATTGACTCTAGTCTAGCTATAGGGGCAAAGGATTCCTCAAAATAAATACCTTCTTCTTGAGAGTATCCCTTAGCAACTAGTCTAGCTTTCTTTCTCACAACAATCCCATTTTCATCCAATTTATTCTTGTAAACCCATTTAGTTCCAATAATGGGATGATCCTTAGGCCGTGGAACAAGTTCCCATACCTTGCTCCTTTCAAATTGATTTAATTATTCCTGCATAGCCATAATCCAATTTTCATCATTCTCGGCCTCTTCAAATTTCTTAGGCTCTACTTGAGAAATGAATGCCTTATTGGTACAGAGATTCCTAAGAGACGATCTAGTCTTTACTCCTAAAGAAGGATCTCCTAAGACTTCATCTAAGAGATGATCTTTGACATACTTCCAATCCCTAGGAAGAGCAGGAATTTCATCCTTGATAGAAACAATATCTAGAGAACTTGAAGAAGGTTATAGGGATTTTTCAGTTTGAGGGATATCTGTAGGCTTATCTAAGGAAAGGGAATCTAGATGCTTTTCTAAGGGAACATCCCCATCCACATTGATTGTGAGCTGAGGGGACTCATCAAAGTTGACATGCACAGATTCCTCAACAACTAGAGTTCTGCTATTGAACACTCTATAAGCTTTACTAGAAAGAGAATACCCCAGAAAAATTCCAAGATAAGATTTAGAATCGAATTTTCCTAAATTATCCTTAGTATTAAGAATAAAACATTTACATCCAAATGCTCTAAAGTATTTGACAGAGGGAGTTTTTCCATGCCAGAGCTTATAAGGAGTTTTCTCAAGAATTAGTCTTATAGAGACCCGATTGAGCACATAACAAGCTGTTGAAACAGCTTCAGCCCAGAAATACTTAGGAAAGAAGTTTTCATTAAGCATAGTCCTAGCAAGCTCTTGAAGAGATCTATTCTTCCTCTCAATAACACCATTTTGCTGAAGGGTTCTAGGAGAAGAGAAATTGTGTTCAATTCCATTTTTGAGACACAAAAGTTCAAATTTCTCATTTTCAAACTCTCCACCATGATCACTACAAATAGCAACTATGGTGAGCTCCTTTTCATTTTGAACTCTTTTCCTAAAGCTAGAGAATGTATCAAAAGTTTTATCCTTTGACTTCAGAAAGAATACCCAAGAGAATCTGGAGAAGTCATCGACAATGACATAAGCATAGAATTTTCCTCCTAAGCTAGCTATATTAGAAGGACAGAAAAGGTCCATGTGAAGGAGTTGGAGAAACTTAGAAGTAGAGATTGCATTCTTTGATGCAAAAGAACTTTTGATCTGCTTACCCATTTGGCAGGCTTCACAGACCTTATCCTTCTCAAAGGATATCTTAGGGATTCCTCTAACTAAATTATTCTTAGTAATCTTAGCTAAGGTATCTATCCCTACGTGTCCTAATCTCCTATGCCAAGTCCAGCAATCATTAGAGGAATTAGCAGCAAAACATTTTTCATCATTGCAAACAATATTATCTAAGTCAATGATATAAATATTTTTTTCCTATAGCCAGTAAACAGAGTTTTACCATTTGATGCATCCTTAATTATACAGGAGTTTGATTTAAAGATCACCTTATATCCTTTATCACATAACTGGCTAATACTAAGCAAATTATGCTTTAATACTTCAACTAAAAGTACATTTTCAATAATAGGGTTAAAACTGTTACCTATATTGTCGATGCCAACAATTTTGCCCTTTTGGTTTCCACCAAAAGTAACACTTCCTTTCTTCTTGTTGACAACAGCAAACATGGTTGAGTCTCCTGTCATATGCCTCGAGCAACCACTGTCGAGGTACCACTGGTTCTTTCCAAGAGAGCACTCAACTTGCAAAACAGAAGATCAAGTTGTCTTCTTTGGTACCCAAACCTTTTAGGTCCTAGAGTTAGGTCTGGTTCCCTTCGGAACCCATTGTACTTTACTACCAGCTTTCATATTGTTTGTTTTCAAAGGACATACAAAGGACTTATGTCCTACTTCATTACAAGTATGGCAAGTAGACGGTTTAACAAAGAAATTCTTAAAAGCTTTCCTTTTATTGAACTTATCATAGCCTAAACCTGCTTTATCATGAGTAGCTCTATGATTTCCTATCAGCAATGTTAAGTTCTTGCTACCATTTGAGAACCAAAGAACAAGTTTATTCAAAGACTCATTTTTCTCCTTAAGTTCAGTAACTTCCTTTTCATGCAGATTAGTTTCCTTGGCATGCTTTTCAACTATGCTTGCATTTTCTCTTTTCAACGAATTGTACTTGGCCTTTAACATGCTATATTGTTTTACTAAATCATTGAAGGCATCAATTAAATTACCTTCATCATTATCACTGTAACACCCCTAATTCCGTACCCGTATTTCCGTAATAAATTTTTCATTTTATACTTTTTACTTTTCTATGCTTTAAATAAAACTTTGTGCGGAATAAAAACTGAAGTTGAAAACAGAACTGAAATTGGAATTAAATTTGAACCTTAAAAGCATTTAAAACAACTATAAAACATTTAAATAAAAACCTTAAAACATATAAAAAGAATGGGAGGGCAGAATCGGAATTCTGCCCTCAAAAGTAGCAGCGACCAGGCGCTGCTATATGCAGCGCTCGGTCGCCGAGTGCTGTCGCTGAGCAGCGATCGATCTCTGCTCGGCAGCAGAGATCGATCGCTGCACTGGAAGGCAACCACAGCGAACGATCTCTGCGCCGTGCAGAGATCGATCGCTGCACTAGGCAGCGATCTCGATCACTGCTAGCTATGGCAGCGATCGATCTCTGCTCTGCAGCAGAGATCGATCGCTGCAAGCATGCAGCGATTTCCTCCTTCAGCCTTCAGACTTCCAACCTTCAACACTTATCCTTTTACAGCATTTAACATATCTGTTTGCTCTCTGGAATCCGATTTCCAGAGAGCAAACCTCCTTTTCTTTACACCAAATTTCCATATAACTCACAACTTAAATCTACTTAAATCCAATTTAAACGTATTCTAAACTCAATCGACTCGAGTCGGACTTTGCGAAGTCCAACTGCGTGGATAGCTCTAAACATCGAGCATAACCGTATCAACCTAAACCAATCAAAACGTTTCCAAAACATTCATTAAACAGTTTAAACCAAAACGTTTTACATACAATTACCAAAACGTTATCTAATCCCTATCCAGATCCAAACAACCTAAGTATACTATACAATTATCAACTCAAAACATCCCAAAATAAACCCAGAGTTCAGACATACATCCCCACGGGTCATATTGCGCCTCGACTGCCCAGCGCACTCCCACGAGCATCATCCATCAACTGCCTCCGACATCAGGAGGAGGAACGTCGTCCTCACCTGGATCTACGTCACCTAGCAGATCACCTACACCATACAGACACATATGAGATATTGAAATCTCAGTAAGCTACGTAAATGCAGATGCATGCGTGCGTATGCCATTCAGAAATCATGCTCAGATTCAGATTACAGATACAGAATTACAGATTACAGATTACAGATTCATTACGTCACAGACAGACAGAATTGTCACCGAGACCTCGACCCACTAACCCAAGGGGGCCCGTCCGGCGGTTGGACTACCCCGTGGGGTTAGAGAGGGGGGGGTACACGCTTGCAACACGCACAGCCGTGCCTGAGCCCCATCTCGCGTGACCAGAAACAGACAGATTACGTTTATTCATTCAGATTTCGTTACAGATTTCATTTCAGATATACGTTCCTTTTCTTAAAAACACGTGCAGAAATTCCTTTTCATGACTTTCGAAAACCGTGATGCATGAACAGTTCATATCAGCGGAAAGTAAACAAACAACATACATATTAACCAGACAATACAACATAACCTAGCTACCCAACCTAAACAACGTAAAACAAGGAACCCTCAAGGATCCTTGATACGACGACGAAGTATGGTGTAGACCTTTCGGTCAAGCAAGTCACGAGAACTTACCTTGAGCGCGCTGGATCTCAAGCTTCGTCCACTGGAGTCGCGTGTCTGGGGCAAAACACGATATTTGTCGTTAAACCCAATTTAAACCATAAATGTCCAAATTTCAAAACTTAGCTAAAGAATTCTCCTAAATTCTTCACTTAGCTAATTAAAGCTTTTCGAACATTAATTATAGCTCGATTATCCAAGTTAACGAGTTTTCCCCTAAAACCCGAAATTTTACCAATTTATAACTTTTTCACAAATCGACTTTTCTTCGTCCAATAACGTTCGATACATTCAATACATACGTAATTATAGCTAACCTATTAATTACGAAGCCTAAATCGCGTTTTTAACGGAAAACCTAATTTAAACCCTAACCCTAAATCGAACTAAAACTCGAAACAAACGCTCAGAGATTGTAGGTACATACCGAGGGTAGCGAGAGAGGAAGAAACCGTGAAGGACGGAGGAGGAACGGAGCTTGAACGGAGTCGGAATGGAGGAAATACGCCGGCGGCCGAGAGAGGAGGGAGCTCTCTGTCGTGCGATCCAGAGAAGAAAAGAGAGAAAGTGAGGGAGAGAAGAGAAATTAGGTTATTTATAAATTTGGTTTGGCGAATTACTAAAATGCCCTTCATTGATTTTTATATTGATTTCGTCGTTCGGTTCGTTAATCGTCCAACGATTCGGATTCTCGGAAGTTCCATATTTTGCCAATAATTTCTATTCATTGCCAGGGATTTATTAAAACTGTCCGTTCGCGATTCGGACCTCGTTTCCTATTTTTACGAGAACGTCTTTTATATTTTGAAAAGCGTATTTATTCAGAATATAGCGTTTAAGCTCCGAAAAATCCCGTAAATTCCTTAAAATTCCTATTAATCGTTAGGACTCTAACGACGCTTTCCGTTTGCGAAACTGACTTGATTTGACATATTTAATAAAAATGCCTCATATAATATCTATATATGAATATAATATATTAAATCCAAAAGTCCGTACGAACCGGATATTACAATCACTCTCACTATCACTCGAAGAATGACTAACCTCATCCTCCTTGGCCATGAAGCATAGATTTGCCACTTCCTCATCTTCTGAAGAAGAGGTGTCACCTTCACTGTCATCCCAAGTAGCCTTCATAGCCTTCTTCGTAAACTTCTTGGGATTCTTCTTTGCTTGTGGACAATCTGCCTTCATGTGACCCGGCTTTCCACACCCGAAGCATGTGATTTCCTTCTCTTTTTGAGATTTTTCAACCTTTGGAAATCTCATTCCTTGCATTCTTTTTCTCTGGAGGAATTTGCTGAACCTCCTTGTAATGAGGGCAATATCCACATCATCTTCTTCTTCTTCTGACTCTTCTTGATTGCTGGAGGATGCTTTGAGAGCAATGTCCTTTCCCTTGGAGATCTCCTTTTCTTTGAAATCTTCCTTTTCATTAGCTCTCATGGTTATCTCATGCGTCATGAGTGAACCCATGAGCTCTTCAAGTTTCATTGCTTGGAGATCTTTAGCCTCCTGGATGGCTGTCACTTTGGGTTGCCAGGCTTTTGGTAAACACCGAAGAATCTTTCTAACAATTTCTTCACCTGAATATGTCTTACCAAGAACTGTCAAACCATTAGTTATGTTAGTAAAACGAGTAAACATAGAGGAGATGGATTCATCCTTTTTCATTGAAAACAATTCATACTCGTGTACAAGCATGCTCAGTTTATTTTCTTTAACCTGATTGGTTCCCTCGTGAGTAATTTCCAGTAAGTGCCATATCTCTTGAGCACTATCACACCCTTGAACTCTATTGAATTCATCACGGTTTAAAGCACAGTATAGGGTGTTTATGGCTTTGGCATTTAAGCTTAGGTTCCTCTTATCGGACTCAGTTAATTCAGAAGAGTCCTTAGGAATTCTATTGCCATTTTTCAGTTTTCATGGCTTTAAATAGACCATTCTCGATAATGTTCCATAAGTCATAGTCCATGGCTTGAATGAATATTCTCATTCTTGCCTTCCAGTAAACATAATCATTACCGTCAAACAAAGGTGGTCTGTTAATTGCCTGACCTTCTACGTGTGTGTTCAAAGCCATAATAAATAAATATCACAGTGTGTTTATCAACTTAGACAATGATTAACCTCGCTCTGATACCAATTATAGGATCGAGATTGTATAAGAGGGGGGTGAATTAGACTTTTAAACTTAATTTATTAAGCTATTCAATTTCTCTCTTGTTACTAACTGGTTAGAACACAGCAAATAAGCAAACAGTAAATATGAGAGAGAGAATGTTGACACCACAGTTTTTAATGTGGTTCGGCCAAGCTTACCTACGTCCACGCTCCAAGGCTCCCCCTTGAAGACTCTTAACCTTCTCCTCACAAGAAAAAACAAGATCGAAATTCCGGGCTTCGATCTACTGCCTCTTACACACTGGATTGCTCTTCACGGGCGACAATCCACAGCCTTTTACAGAATAGTGAGTTTGTAAAAATCAGAACAAACTACTCCCTCAAAGATTAAATCTCAAGTTCAGGATTCGAGAGGAGTAGATGAAAAATTAGTGAGTATGAGAATTTCGCACGTTAGGGCTCAGAAAATGATTTTTGCAAAAAGTTGTTTCTTCGAGCTATCTTCTTTGTTTAAATACTCTATCTGCTAATCGGCTCTAGGTATTGAATGCTCCTTATCTGAATGTGGAAACTTTGTTACCGTTGGAGCAGCATCCGTACAAAGTAGATAGCCGTTGCATTCTGAAGTTGCTATCGTGCTTTGCCATTAATGATCGGAAGTTAAAGCTCTGGGCAAGGTCACTGTTGCTTCGCGGCATATTCAAATCTGACGGAAGATTCTGGTCATTGGTAGATGTAGTTTTAAGAGCTTGAACCACTGTCAGTGGATTCAGCTTTAAAACCTTGTACCGTAGAAAACCGAACCGTTATCGGAAGATGTAGCTTTAACAAGCTGAACCGCTATCGGAAGACGTTGCTTTAAAAAGGCTATCGGATGATGTTGCTTTAAACGCCATCGGATGATGTTGCTTTAAAAAGCTATCGGATGATGTTGCTTTAAACGCCATCGGATGATATTGCTTTAAACGCCATCGGATGATGTTGCTTTAAAAAGCTATCGGATGATGTTGTTTAAACGCCATCGGATGATGTTGCTTTAAACGCCATCGGATGATGAATCATTTTGTCGTTTAGCAATCAGATGATAAATCTTTGAACGCCATCGGATGATGTTCTTTGAACGACTTCATTTTTGTCGTTTAGCTGGCGGATGATATAGCTCTTTGAACGACTCCGCTTTCGTCGTTTTGCGATCGGATAATGTAGCTCTTCGAACGACTTTGATTTTTTCGTTTTGCTATCGGATGAAGTAGTCTTTGAGCGACTTCACTTTTTGTCGTTTAGTGACAGGTGGAAGTAATCAGATGATTTACTCTTTTCTTCTTCAATCGGTGGATGTACACTTTGTTTATCAATTTTTCAGTCCTGTTAAACTATTTAGCCCTGTACACTTAATCACAATTGTTAGACTACTAAAATACCCTTTCCAAGGGCATTTCCAACAGATTAAATCACATGCATAATTCAATATTCTCATTTAATAAACACAATCAAATTACATACTTAACATTCAAATACATCATCAAAAACTTAGTTAGACTTAAGCACCATTTAAGTCAACAGATACATGACATACAGAAAATATTTAAACAAGCATAAACCTAATGTTTTGCGATGTAGACCCGAAGGCACACACATACTCTACTTGCCTGACTTCCTGGGAAAAGTTGGGTTGCAAGCTATCTCGGGATTTTGCTCACCTAAAATCATAAACAGAGCGTTAATTCAATCTTCACTATAACTCATTCTAAACTATTAAGAAATCTAAGGAAGCTAACTTGGAATTCTATTAATCGTGCATTCTCGTTTTATCACCTAAACCCGAACCTACTCTCATTCACAGCATTCCCAAAATACACTTGTACTCTCTCTCTGCTATCTAGCCACTAAAACTCAAGAAAACTCACCTAGGTTGAGGAATGAAAATCAGAAAGGAAATCGCCTGGAGAGCTCTGCTGAGCTTGAGCGGAATACCGAAAGAGAAAGTATAGAAAATAGTGGCGGCTACAGTGCATTAATCGCAAAACCTCTTTCCTTAAATAGGTTATCACTATAAATCTCTATTTACCCTTATGCCCTTGCTTAGTCTCTCATTAACCTAATCAGTAATTCTCCCAATTTCATTCATAAAATGTACACTATTAGTTGAAAAGGTAAAAATCGGTTCAATGGAACTGGATGTTACACTATCTTTCTTAAGTTTCGTTTGATTGTTTGATTGTTGGGACAAACATAATAGGGAGTAGGAACCATTTGGCCCCCCTCGGGGTAGTCTAACTCGAGCTCCGCCCACAACGACCTGTTGTATATTATAGTTCTGTTCTAGCGTTTCATACATGAAATGTTATGCATGGAAACATTTTCGTCATTTTTTACAAAACATGATGCATGAGTCATACATAACATATAATGTAAACATAAACATATCTTTCATGCAATCTATCTTTACATTCTAATTTCATTCATAACAGTCTACTATCATAAACATAACATCCTCGAATCAATATCATCATCAACGTAACATAAAAGTAAATCCTCGAGTCATTATTATCGTAACATCGCATTAATGCATATCCTCGAATCAATATCATCATCAACGTAACATAAAAGTAAATTTTCTAGTCATTATGATCATAACATCACATTAAAGCACATTCTCGAATCAATATCATCATTGTAACATAAAAGCAAATCCTCAATCCTCAATCCTCAAGTCATCATTATCGTAAACATAACAATAAGTCCTCAAATCTTCAACATAATATAACGATAACACCTAGTACTTTGTGATGTAGACCAACAGGCCAAGCACATAAAACATCACTTACATCATTCAATCATTGATAAATCTAATAACATATTACCATTAAAATCTATAGTATAACACATCATCGATCAACATCATCCTGAATATAACAATAAGCATAACTGGTTACCCTAGCACTTTGTGATGCAGGTCGAAAAACCAAGCACAAACAAAACATCTCTTACCTCGAAACTTTAGCACAGTAACAGTCACTTACGATGATTAACTTTTGCTTTGGATTAACTTAACGATAGAAATTCTCGTATGTTAGCATATTCTAAAAGATGGAAACGAAAACCTTAATCGATCATTTCTTAATCTTATGACCATTTGGGTATCGTTACCTACTCAATTTCAATATGAAATAGGCTTACCGTGACATAATTTGAGACAGATTAGGTGGCGACTTGCTGCTCTATGTCAAAACAATATGTTTTTATGATTATGTTTTCGTATAAATATGTGATTTCAGCATCACCATTCAACACTTCATTAAGTTTGGTCGACCGCTTCTATTTTCGGACACTTTTTCTATTGGTCCAGTCAACTGCCCGGTTGACCACTATTTCAATCGGTTGACACTTCAACCTTGTTGTCCTTTTTTTTTTCTCACTGAAATTTGCAGGCAAGGTGTCGACCGATCTATTCAAGGATTCGATTGATCTGCAAAATCCCCTAGAATAGTCCTTTCAATTTTGCCAGTTTTTTATTCAATTAGTTTCACAACACCCCTACATCCTTAAATTTTATGATAATAAATCATTTCCCAAAATACTTCATTAATAAAGAAAATTAGCAATACAAATATAAATACATCTTTATATTTAAAGTACTTTTAATGGATTTTCCAGGTATTATTGATATAGACCGTCACATTGTGAGACATCAGTTGAAGCTAGTACTTAGAAAACATTGCACGTTCCTTCTCGATATCAACTTACTGATTTATTTACAAAGACTTTACACTCCATTTCGTTTTCTTCTTGGCAAGATGTCGTTGATAAACATCCATTATCCATATTGAGGGGAAATATTAGAAATGGAAGTTATAATGGAGTTATAACTGTTACTTGTTACTATGTAAATAGTTTGTTAGACTCTAATTGTATTTATACTCATTTTTTCCGTTATAACTGTTACTTGTTACTGTGTAAATAGTGAGTTAGACTCTAATTGTATTTATACTCATTTTTACTGTTATTCAACAGAGAGATATAATATTTCTTCTCCCGTTTTTGTAATAAATGGTCGATGGTCTTCAACAGATGACCGGCTTTGGGGATGGTTAAAAGAAACAGATCAGATTGGCGTCTTAAACAGAACTTGAACTACAACTCTGCGGGAAATCGATGCTCGGACGGACGACCTCGATCTGAACAGAGAGATTTTTCTTCTCACCGGAAAAAAGAGGGTTAACTTGATGCTCGTCGGCTTCTGCGTGCGTCTTAAATTGGTCTGAAAATTTCTACCTTCTTTTCCGTAGCCGAGATAGAGGAAAAGCTAGCCATTATTCAGAGAGAGAGAGAGAGAGAGAGCTCTGTAAGCATGGAATTTTGCCAATTGGGTTACAGAGAAATGGGAAGAAAAACAAATAAAATCGCTATAAAAACATTGAGTAGACGCTACCCAGTTAGAATTCATTTGTAGCCTACCATCGCTCAAGGGCCATGCTTCATAATCAAAACCAGGTCTGCTTCTGCTAGGAAATGGTGTAATTGGAAGCTTAAATCTGGGTTCAGAAAATTCCTACAGAAACATTGAACAAATATATGGCTTAAGCTCGTTCTTTCTCCGTTGGTTTGAAAAATTGGTTTTGTAGAGGAGTGAAAATAACATGAAACCAAAACAATTAATCTGCCGTTCAATATCAATGTCAATGTCAATGTCGACTTCTTTTTCTTTCAAGAGACAGTAGAAAATGTGTTCACAATATTTTAAGAAACAAAAAAAGAACATGTTTTGCAAATCTCAGTTTTAATTAAAAAAAAATGAATGCCACAGTCCAAATAGTTCGTAGTCATTCCATTAAGCTGTTTTATATACAAGAACAAACCTTACGTTAAAGTGTTTGGATGCAAGAACAAACGTTACAGTATTTAGGTGCATTACTAAGGCTAAAATTACACTTTTACCTTTTTTTTTTTATATAAATAAACACAATTGATCTGTTTTTCATATATGCATTAAGGTCTGTTTTGTAAAATTTATGAAAAATTTCGTAATTATTAATATAAATTTGAATTTCATGATTATTGCAATTAGTAGATAGGCCATTAAATACCCAAGAGACATTAGAGATGTTCAAAATTGATTTGGAACGGACAAATTAAATTGAACAGTTCAGTTCAGTTCAGTTTCATTTTAGTTGATTCTCGTAGTCTACTTAACCAATATTCGATTTTAAAATTTTGAAATCAATAAAACAGTTTCGTTTCAGTTTGACATGCAAAACTGAATTAACCGAGGTGAATCGAATTATCACTGTGCTCTAAAGTGATAATCAATTTTTGGTGTGAGATGAATGACAAATTTGATTCAATTTTTAGACTCTACTTTGGTAGCATTTAATCTAGTTACAATTAATTGATAATTTTATTATTATTAATAAAGAATGAAATAATGGCTAGTCAACATTTTGGAATATGATTTTGAATTATTTGTAATTAGAAAATTTCATAATAATATAATTTTAATTTATCATAATTTGAAAAGTATTGAATTTTATTTTTAAAATTTCTATATTGCTTTCTAATCTCATTCTTTATTTTTACTGTATTTTTTGTATCAGCAATGGAACTGGAATCGAACTAAAACAGCAACGAGATTTTAGGTTTGGTTCCATTGATTAATTATTGCACATAAAAAAATTGATTTTGGTCCAAAATTACTAGGACCTATCTCTATTTGTTCGCTTCAGTTCAATTCTATCATAAAATCGATCCGAACCAGACCATGAACCCCCTAAGAGACATTGTTGAGAATATTCTGTCAAGAATCCACATTTTTCTTGGATGATCTCCACATAATGCTTTGGCTCCTACCAATTTTTCAAAATTAGAACATAAAATTGATCTGACAATTTTTCATTTGACTAGGTTTGGTTTTCTTAAGTCGAATTGACCAAACCACCTAAATTCAACTCATTGGTCCGTCTGGTTTGGCGTCCCTCTCGGTCGGTTTTTTCACCCCCGCTATAAATATCATTTTCCGACGGAGGAGCATAGAGAAACGCTTTAAACTCCATTTTCACTTGGAGAATTGAAGCTATGGTTGAAGGGTCTCCGATTAATGTATCAAAGTCCTCGGATGAGATGGAGGCTCCGAATGTCGGTGGACATGTAACATCAAATGAGGCCACTATCGCCTCCGACGTCATGGGAGGTGTAGAGTCTACTTGTAACAGTATCAGCCAACATAACAAGGGTGGGCAAACCTCTGGTGTAGTCATGGATGCGTCATCGCTATCGTTTGCTGATCAGTTAATGGAGCAGGGATCGAAGGCGATGAAGGATAATGATTTCAACGAGGCTGCCGATTGTTTCAGCCGCGCACTTGAGATCAGGTTAGGGTTTTAAGTTAGTTATTCTTATTTCTTATTTATTTTTTCTCATTTCGCACTTCTTAACTAGATTTTGTGGCGCATTTTTGTGGAAATTGTAATGATTGTTCTTTGCAGTTTTGATGTTAGTAAGCTATTCGAGAGAAAACTTCTCTTCTATGATTAACTTTTTGTCCTCTTTTCGTATTTCTGAATGTGATTGTGTTGCTAGGCTGTAATTTTGTAGTTCGTTGTATTTTTAGAGTCTGGAATTGATTATCATTCATGTTTTATTAATTTTGATTGTTACCCTGTTGCTATTCAGCATTCTAAGAGACAGTTCTGCCTCTTCGGGGAGCTTTTCTTTTTCACTTTTGCTTTACGTTTTTAAGATTCGTATAGATAACTATTATCTTCTTTGATTACTCTGTTGCTTCATAGGTACCTGTAGAAAATTACAACAAGCCTTGCCGTGTAAATTAAGAAACACTCTCGTATTAGGCTTTAGGCCTGAGTAATATGAGCTTTTAGAGTTTTAGAGAGCAGGGGAAGATAGGTTTTTCAAAAGATTTGTCATGAAAGTAATCGTCATTTTTTAAGTGGGGCTAAGAAGCATCTCACTATGATCTTTCCTTTGCTCATACTCGTATATAAAAATATATACATGCGTGGATAATTATAAAAATCTTTTGAATCAGGGTTGGACATCACGGTGAACTTGCTCCGGAATGCGTCAAGTTGTATTATAAATATGGATGCGCATTACTATACAAAGCTCAGGAGGAGACTGATCCACTGGGTGCTATTCCCAAGAAAGACAGTGAATTTCTGCTACGCATTGATAAGGGTAGCTCTGCCAAGAATGCTGTAAATGGTGAAACGTCCTCAGCTTCTGTTTTGAGTAGCTCTGCCAAGAATGCAGTAAATGGTGAAACTTCCTCAACTTCTGTTTTGAGTTTTGCCAGTACAACAAAAGAGGAAGGTGTGATGGACAATGTTTGCTGTTTTGATCATGGGTTTATTACCTGATAGATGTTAATTCTTTCAAGGAGTTGTATTTTACTGTCTTTGAGCATATAGCGGATAGGAATATTAGGTTTATTTTAATTGTTATGTTTTAGTGTTATTAAGGGAGGGGTATTGTTTTAAATATATTAGAGTTTAAGGGGTAAAGGGGGAATATGATGGATAATTCTGTTAGGGGAGGGTATTTTACTACGTGGGGGAAGAATTGTTGGGGAAGAAAAAACTAGGGGAAAGGGGAGAGGTGCAGAGGCTCTTGAACTCCTCTGCAAATTGGGAGAGAGAAGGGCTCTAGAATTCCCTTCACTATTAGGTACTTTGTTGCTGAGTTTAGTGGTTAATTGATTTCTGTGTGTTTGTTCGGGAAAGTGGAGAAGTACAGGGACCCTATCAATTCACACCGTCTCTCCCGTTTTCGTGCCAACTCCGCATCAGACAACCGACGAAATAAAGATGCCGGCCGAACTGGTTGAACGATCGTCGTGGGTCGGGGAACAGGTACATTCACGTAGGTGGTTGTGGGCTGCAAAGCTCTGGGTGGGTTATCGGATAAGTTGCGGTTCGCACCGAAGTGGGGCGGGACATAGGCTGACGGCCCAATTCTGGCTGACCCGGTTCCCCTCGACCCTGTCCCCTGCCCTCTTGACCTGGATCCGATTGTGAGCAATAAGGATTGTTTATTCTCGACACGCTGAGCCGTGAGCATGATCTGGTCAAGCCCTGTCGATCGGAGCACGAGAAGTTCGGCGCAAAGCTTTGGTCGTAGCCTCGTCACAAACTGAGCTTCAAGCAAGTGTTCTGGCAAGTCGGAAAAATGGGAAGCAGCCTTCTCAAACCTCTGGCGATACTCTCGTTCACTGGAAATCCATCCAACTGTGGAATGGACGGCGACGCTCTTCCCACTGGAACCAAGCTAGCGCCTCCCCCTCCAAGTGAATCGCCACGCAATGAATTTTCTCCCGTTCCGACAGAGGGTGGAGAGCAAAGTAACGCTCAACCCGGAATATCTAGTCATCTGAATCCCCATCAGCAAACACTGGCATCTCCAAACGTTGATTCAGGTACTCCTCGCGCCATCCCTCTTCTCTATTTCTTCCCTGGAAAAACTCCCCCTGACAACTTGATTGTTCCGCGGGTTCGGTATCCATCGGTTGCTTCCCTGTATCCCACTGGCTTGGTGGTGCAGAATGCACTGCCTGGGCTAAGGAGTCCATCTTCTCCATTAACAAAGCCAAATTTCACTCCAACTCTGGTAACCGAGCAATGTTCTCCTTTACAATTCTCATTTCCTACCATATTTCGCTTGGATCAAACTGCTCATCTGCCAGACTCGATTTTCCTATCCTTAAATTGTTGGGGAAGAAAAAACTAGGGGAAAGGGGAGAGGTGCAGAGGCTCTCGAACTCCTCTGCAAATTGGGAGAGAGAAGGGCTCTAGAATTCCCTTCACTATTAGGTATGTTGTTGCTGAGTTTAGTGGTTAATTGATTGCTGTGTGTTTGTTCGGGAAAGTGGATAAGTACAGAGACCCCATCAATAGTATTAGAGCAACCTTACCTGGGGAAGAAGCAGACTGTGGTCGGAATGGAGAAATCTGGCATGAACAACGATTGGATAGCTCACGGTGAATGGCGGCAGGCGATGAATTCCATCAAAGAAAACCTCGCTCGACTGCAAGAGATGAAGCGGATGATGGCGCTGATCATGGTGAAGCTAGACTTGTTAGCAGGTGACCTAAATGCAGCACCTCCGAAGCAGAATCTCCCCGATGAACCGTCGGGACTCGATCAGATTAGGTTGGCTACGCAGAGAGTCGAAGACACGTTCCCGTTACTTCTGCAATCTGGACCAGGAACGGGCGTAAGAGGTATCGGGTCGAACCGACTTGGCCCACTAGCCCCAGCGATCACGCCGTCGGCCCCAGGCAGCAGTCGTCCCGCGAGCCCAGCGCGGTCAGCGACTTCGTCTTCAACTGCGTGCGTAGCACGACCCACGAAATCGGCTTCTGCTAGCATCCCGAAGCCGGCGATTCGTGGTCTGGCTTGGAGAGGCGGTGTGAAGAGGATCAACGGCCAGACTCGAGATGTTCTCACGATCTTCCTCTCTCTCTGGCTTCGCGACGCCATGACCCACGCAAAGGAGAAAGAAGCTGCGCAGAGGGAAGAAAAGAATTGGGCTATCTTCAGCCAACCGGGCCCGGGCTTGGTGTTGGGCAAAACAGCTCCCTGAAATAGATATTGGCAGCCCAATCTGCTTTTCAGTGGACAACAGCCCATAATCCAGCAAAGCCCAATACATTCAATCCATCAGTGACCCACAACCTCAAGTTTTCCAGCAAGCCCAATTGAATTTTACCAATTTTCCAGCAAGCTTTGAGGGAAAAATCTTTTAAATTCCACCTTGAGGACAAGGTAAAAGTTTGGGCAGAGGGTATTGATAGGAATATTAGGTTTATTTTAATTGTTATGTTTTAGTGTTATTAAGAAAGGGGTATTGTTTTAAATATATTCGAGTTTAAGGGATAAAGGGGGAATATGATGGATAATTCTGTTAGGAGGAGGGTATTTTACTACGTGGGGGAAGAATTGTTGAGGAGAAAAAAACTAGGGGAAAGGGGAGAGGTGTAGAGGTTCTTAAACTTCTCTGCAAATTGGGAGAGAAAAGGGCTCTAGAATTCCATTCACTATTAGGTACGTTGTTGCTGAGTTTAGTGGTTAATTGATTGATGTGTGTTTGTTCGGGAAAGTGGAGAAGTACAGGGACTCTATCAATAGCCTTTTCATTTTTGTTTACGGATGGAGTGGATATATAGTCACTTAGTATTTTACTTTCTTTGAGCATTTTGCCTTATATTTTTTGTCAGTGGATGTCTAGATACCCTGTATTGCCAATAAAGACGCCCCTGCAAACTTCTATTTACTTGAAAATTTATTCATTTATGGTGCTGCTATTATGGCCACGAGCATAGTTGCTTTCCCCACCCTCAGACTCCTAATTGCTTAAAGTGGATTGTCTACTCAATGAGTAATGTTTCTTTCCTCACATGGAAGCCTCGGCAGTTTGGTCAAATTTGTTGTCATTTCAGTGCAGATAGTGTTATGCATATCTCCATTTGGTCTTTGCATAGTTAATTGTTTTCTCACTTATTCTCTTTGTTTATAAAGCATTTTCAATTGGGAAGAACCAGATTAAAGATGCTCAGGATGAGGATGCTGAAGATGGTGATGTTGAAGAAAGTGATACCGAAGATTTGGTGGAGGCAGATGAAGATGAATCTGACCTGGATTTAGCATGGAAAATGCTCGATGTTGCTAGAGCAATAGTTGAAAAGCACTCTGATGACACAGTGGAGAAAGTAGACATATTATCAGCCTTGGCAGAGGTTGCACTAGAAAGAGGTTTGGATGACGTTAGTTTCTTTAAAATAATATTAATAGTGTCTTAATGAATGTCTGGAAGATAGCTGATTACAACTTGGACGTATGACTTTGATTCTTCTTGTAGAGGACATTGAAAGTTCATGCAATGACTACCACAAAGCATTATCTATTCTAGAACGACTTGCTGAACCAGACAGCCGACAGATAGCAGAGCTGTATCCTTATGTAGATTCTAAAGCTTTTTAATTTAATTTCAGTTGTCATATTAAAATTTGGCTGGAAGATTCTGCATCAGAAGTTTGCAGTGCTGTGATGGAACAAAAAATCTGTACATGGTCTATAAAGTGACGTTTCATATAATTTTATAGACATTCTGTTGCATGTGTTTGATTTGTGATTTGTGACTTGTGATTTGTGATTTATGATTGCTCTTTTATGTCCTTGACGAAGAACTCAGAAACTTTCGCTTATGTTTGTGTTTAGAATTTGGTTCTAAGCCTCAGGAGGCTGTTCCATATTGTCAGAGGGCGATATCAATTTGCAAGTCTCGGGTTCTGAGGCTCATGGATGAGGTAAAGGGTGACTCACCTTCAATTTCCTCGGCGTCTGAGTCAGATCAGTCTGTTCAGCAGTCCTCTGAATGCCCGATTGATAAATCAGTATCACATAAAGAGGCTGAGATTGAAACACTCAATGGTCTTTTGAGTGAACTAGAGAAGAAAGTGAGTTAAATCTGATTTCTTCCAGGTGTTTATAATGATAATTTATCCTTTGCTCATTAACCGTTCAACTTTATACGTGCAGCTTGAAGATTTACAACAGGCAGCCTCGAACCCAAAATCAGTTCTTTCTGAACTCCTTGGAATAAGCATCAGTCAAGGCAAAAGACAGTGAGGGGAATGGATCTCCGATCCGGATGAACACTTCACAGATTGCCATTTCTACTTCCAACAATGGAGATTTCGACTCCCCAACTGTCTCTACTGCCCATACTGATAACACATCTGTTGTGACCCACCTAGGCGTTGTTGGAAGAGGAGTCAAGCGAGTATTGATGAACCCTGAACCGGAAGACTCAGGAAGGAACTAAAAATCGGCATTGGATAACTCTCCAGACAACAGTGGTAGTAGTACTTAGCCTGACTTTTAGCTCGTTAAATTAGGATCGTGATAGTTGGATTGAGAGCCTCTTAATTTCTTAACACGCTTTTCCTGGATGATGCCTAAATAGAATTGTTTCCCTCTATAGTTTTGGGAAATCGTTTCTAAACCGGTGTTCTTCGTCTTTTATTTGCTGTAGTATAGATAGTAAGTAATGGTCTTTAGAGCTATTATCGAGCAACTTTTTCCCTCTAATTTTTTATGCAGATAAAATATAGTTCAGATCTTGAACTTAAAAGGTAGAAATAACTTTTGCTAATAAATCTTGATGTTAAAATTGTGGTCAAGTTCCTGGTTGAAGGATTGAGAAGGCAGAGACAAATTGTGAGATAATTTCTAAATATTTAGTTTTGTTTTAATAATTTATAAGAAATTTAGAGAACTTCTAATTCATAAAAAAATCCAAAATGGACTGTGGAGAAGAGAGAGAAGGTCGACATACGGCGATTTGTAGCACACAGAGTCACGTACTGGGAATTTTAATGAGATGGTCTAAATTATTCATGGCAAAAAGATAATTTAGAGTATCAGTTTATTATAGGAGTGAAATCAAATAGGTTAGGTTGGGGCTGAAATTGAACCGCACTGACTTGGTTTGGTTTTGGAATTGGGAAACCAAAACAGAATCGAAGGATGTGGAAAACCAAACTTTGGTTTTTGTTAATTGATTCGGTTTTTGGTTCGGTTTAGTTTTGAGTGTCAAGGTTGGGTTTGATTTCTTCGGTTTTGGGCTTGATTTTATTCAGTGTTTTTTGGTTTAATACGTAATTGCACTAGACAAACGTAGGAAGCAAAAATCACACACTTTCCGTCACACTTTTCACAAAATCTTCCAACGGCAATTCCAGACTGCTTTCGGCCATAATGGTCATGATGATGCTTGGCCATGATTTACACACCAAGCTCTCAATTCCTGGGAATCCAAAAATGTGCAAACAATAAATAATAAGAAATTACAAGCAAAGGACAGTGACAAGTTCTAGATAGTACGAGAATTCACATATAAATATAAGATTCAACAAATTTCAACTTGGACAAGTTTACCTCACCCTCACAATGTCCCACAAAATGATGAAATGTAATACGCTACATCATAAAAAGGTTAATTAATCCAAGGAGAAAGCAGAAATAACCACTATAAGATAGTATAGTTAAACACAAAAAGATAGAATCCTACAAATGCATATCTTTCACATAGTATAAAGATAACCGTAGGAGAAAATTTTAGATGCATATTTCCTCCTCGAGCAGCGCTGTTATTTGGTCGTCATTCCTCAATTTTAAATGCCTTCCAGGCAATTGTATAGGTGATGTCTAAAAAAGAATTGAAAACAAGAAGTATCATGTCTTGAATAATGAATGCCATGGCATGAACCCTGTGATTCGTAAAATCGATTTCCAAAAACCACAAAAAAATTTAAAAAAATATTCATTTATAAAAATAAATAGTAGAAGTAAACTACCAAAATAACAGAGAAGGATGCTTCATAATTATTCTAAATAGTAAATGACAGAAGTACACAAATAAATTAAATCTTTGAAATTAATATTTATTTGCTTCATTTATAGTGTCATCCACATCTACAAAAATTTAGAAAACGATTAAAATAATTGAACTAGTATTAAGTAATAAATAGTGCAAAATATAAATGATTATATCTTTTTTAAATTGCTTGACTTCGTCTAATGGTTCGTAAATATTTACATGACTATTTGAAGTACGAATCTAATTTTGAGAGCAAATAAGATCATCTACAGTTTTTGCGGTTAAGGAATCCAAAAATAATCTAACACTCAACCACCACAGCTGAAATACCAACCATGAGGAAATTGTAGAAATAGAATAACAAATGCATCTCTTGTTATTTTACTCAAATGCATCTCTTGTTACATTTTGGATAGTTTAAGATTTTAGTTGTTAAAATTTTCAGTTTAATGGTTATTTCAAATCAAACTCATACTTTGGGATTCAGATAGAGATGTTAAATGAGCGGGCTGGCGTTGAGCCAAGCTCGGCTCCCTATAGTAACGAGCCGGTTTGGCTCGGGTCACACAGACGAATCGAGCTGAGCTCGACCATTAGGGCTCCCGAGCCTGCCCGCGAGCTGGCTTGGTCAAGCCCAGCTCGGGGCTATGAGCCTTCTCTTACGCCCGACAATCGACAGTCCCCGACTCTTCGATGGCTCGATCAAGCCCAACTTCAATGCCCTCTCCAGGTTGGGGTCCTCTCCAGTTCCCAACTCAGGGCCCTCTCCGACGCCTTGACAACGGACATAGACAACCCCACTTCGCCTTCCTTCGACATTTACTGATGACGACGAGTACAACCATCTTCAGATCTTTTTCATCTAACCCGAGCTGCCGCCAGCCAAGGACAAGGTCGATGAAATTTTCGGCAAACCAGTTTGACGTCCTTGCGATTGCGAACAAGATCAATGAAACCTAGGCTTAAATTAAAACCCGTCATTCTCGTTGCCACCCGAGAGTGCGGCGATGGTTCGCCCCAAAGGAGGCGATCAATCACTCCGTAGGGGTGAAAATTAGCCTCAGAGGCGATCAGTCGCCACACAGGGGCGAACAATCGCCCAAGGGGTGAAAGTTCGCTCCTTGGCGAACTTTTTGCCCCAAATCCAGTGCAGGGGGCGATCGCCCTCACTGTTCACTTGAACAGTGAAAGTACTATTCAAGTGAACAGTACATTATTGTTCACAAGAACAGTAAAATTATTGTTTACGTGAATAGTGCCACCAAAAAAAAATTTAACTCACGTTTTCTACGAAGTTTTAAAAAATAAAGTTTACACGTTTGAGTCCTTTTAAAGATGTACAGTATTTTCAAAGCATTTTTACGAACAGTCAAGTTAGTGACGTCTGAATTACCGATGTAGATAATATGTGAAATTTTATTTATTTAAAGTTAGAAAATGCTAGGTCATATTGGAAAGTTATTTGTGTTTTTATTAGTGAGAAAACACAGTATTAATCTTGATAAATCTAATTGCGAAGTAGCTAATATATTTCTTGATTTTTTAAAACTATTTTATGATGCTACAAATGATGTTCGGAAATTTATTATCCCACTTCTCATCTTGTTCTCCCAATTTTTATAAACTTAATGAGTAATTTTGCACAATATCGACATATAGATAAATTTAGAGATATACTTAATAAAATAGAAACAAAATTTAAAAAATATTGACTTGACATTCCTCCTATTTTTTGTTATGCATGTATAATGGATCCTAGATATAAGTTAAGATGAGTATATCTCATTGTTAATAAAATTTTTAATAATTTACAAATTTCTTCTTTATTTTCTATGGATCAAATAACACATGAAATTACTAGTTTATATTCTTTTTATGAATCTAAATATTCTAATGTTAGTCATTCACGTGTTACTTCATATGTTAGCTCAAGTAGTAGTGGTGAAAATATTGTAGGTTCACAATTTGGTATTCATGAAAGATCGAATTTTGAATGAGAACAAGTAGACCATTTTCATCTCAAACTTTGAATGCTTGATCGGTTTTTTACAATCCTTCTTCAATCAAAGGTTAGTCCTCAAATTGATTTTCAATTTAGTGGAGATTGAGATTCCAATTGTTGCCAAGTTCGTGGTTGCTCGGTGACTCTTATTCCTCACATTTTCTTTACATTTTCTAAGACCTTAGAGAGGTAAGAAGAGTGGAGCCAACCAAGCCTTGTGCCGTTGTAATTTTCTTAGGAAAATTACATTCACCCAAAATTACCTAAGTTGCTCTCGGGCCGATTACGGGTAATTGTTTCTTAAGTTTTTTACTTGACTTATTTCTAACGTGAAATTTGCAGGTTATAATTATTATTAACAAGTAATTTTCTATCCAAACTTCATTCAAATTGAATGTCATTTAATATATATTTTGGAGTGCTTATTTAGAGGTGATCTCGGATTTAACCAAGAACACCTCCTTGCGGTGTTTTCTTGCATAACCTTTCTTTTGTAAATCTTAAAGGTTATCAAATTTAGACTGTACAACTCCGAGAATTCTACTTGTATACACAAAATTAGAGGCTTGAACTGAAAATCACGTTCATACCTCTCCAATGAATCTTTACTTGTGAATAATGGAGACGACCACACTGATAGATGCTCTAGTTCAGCCGCTGGAGTAAGGTTCTTTGATCTCCTCTTTCGAACGACGAGTTTGCTGCGAGAGGATGATGCTATTGGAGGTTTAGAGAGAAGAGAGGAGATGATTATCAAAAGAAAATATGCGAGGATTTGTGATTGAACGAAAATCGCTAGTGAAAATCGAGAGAGAGAGGTCGCGTGGTTAGGGTTTTAGACGACCTGTTTTATTTATAAAACGATGCAGGGGTCGACCGGTTTTAGTAGCGGTCAACAGTTTTATTTATGTAAGCTCGGCTCGTTATGCTCGTTGGGCTGGCTAGGCTCGGCTCGTTAGGCTCGTGGCTTGCGAGTCGGTTTGGGTTGAAAATTTTTAGGCTTGGCTCGTTAAGCTTGGCAGGCTCGTTAGGCTCGGCTCGTTTGGCTCGACAAGCTCGGTGAGCCGGGTCTTTCTCGGCTCGGCTCGACTCGACTCAACTCGCTCGTTTAACATCTCTAGGTTTAGATTAATTTCAACCTCAGTCGATTTCAAAGGTGAAGATGAACGTTCAGAGTTTTGATTTGATACATTTTACATAGTTTAAGATTTTAGTTGTTAAAATTTTTAGTTTAAGGGTTATTTTAAATTAAACCCATACTTTGGGGTTCATATTGGTTTTAACCGGAGTCGATTTCGAAGGTGAAGATGAACGCTAGAATGAAAATTAGGATAGTTTTAGGGAAAACTTTGGTTCGGTTCCATTTTCTTCGGGTTTTATTAATTAAATCCGAGACCGAACCGAAGTTTTCGATTCTCCCTCGATTTCGGGTTTTATTCTTCAAAAACTCGGTTCGGTTTGGTTTCTTGGTGTGGTTCGTTTGGTTTCTCGGTTCACGCCGAACTGATTCCCAGCCCTAGTTTGTTAAGTTTAGTTTATTTTACTGTTTTTATTTTAGGATAACAAACTTTGTATAATTGGGCTTTGGAACGGAAGAATTAACTCCTGGAAAAAGTCTTTTTTTTTTTTTTTTTTTTTTTTTTTTTTCTGCTGAGAAAAAAGAACATGCCCGGGACTTGCAAGTTGCATCCTAAAATCATATAATTTTCACCATTTATGGGGTAATATTTTTAACATATTGACAGATCTTTAAAAGACAGACAGTTGGTAAGACAACTAAACATTAAAAAGGGGTAAAATTTATTCACACAATTCTTGTCTGCGCAAAGCATCTTTAACAAAGGCAAAGACAAGTCAATGGCGGACAATATGGATCCTTATCTTCAATGACTTGGACAAGAAGTTTCGCCTAAAATGGACAACTGCCACCTATCGTGAATATCGATAAAACCAGAAAAATTGGCGATTATGGCGAAGTTTTAGAGCATCTATATATAATAGGACCCAGATTGAGACGGCAGAGGAGGAAAATTCAAAGGGAGCCTAAATGTGTTTTGCTGTATCTTGCAACAAGTGCGGTAAGTCCGGGTGGGGGGGTTGCGGAAAGCACCTCCCCACGGTGTATGCGAGCATACAAAGAGGAGACCATTGCTTTTGTCGGCCTTGGCCCGGCATAGCCATGCCTTCCGACCAGCAGCCCAGTGGCCAGCAATCAAGGTAGAGGCCCAAGGTATGGAGAAAGACCCAAGTCCCCATATATTTTATTGCTTTTAAATTGAATGTTTATGGAAGGAAAATGAGTCCGATGAGTTAATATTTTAGGAGGGTAATTATTTGGATTGGTATTAGCCAACGAAAGTTCTTTAAATCTAAGGTTCACTTTCATTGACATTCGGTATATTTTGTACTTTACAATTTTCAAGCTTATAGACGTTGGCTGCAGTACTACTAAATTGTAAAATAGGGCTTATTTTTTCATTTATCCACAAGTAGAAAAGGAAGTTTGGTTGATTTCCTAGTTTTATTTGGGGTGTAGCATAGCACATGAACGTATCCAATATCGAGTGGAGAATAAAAGTTTTTATAACTTTATAAACCTCACATGTTCATAATATAGTAAGAAAAGTTGTTGCTTTCTATAAAGGAGGTAAATAATTACAACTAAAAAACTGGTTGCTTTTGGTCGTAAAAGATTCTAGATGATTTCGAAAAGCTAGCAAGAAGTGCTTAAATTTGAACAATAGAAGCGCAAGGAAGAAGTACCCATCTCAATTATTATGCATTTAGTGTTTGTTTAGTCTTCTCATTCCACTAAATGGCTGATCGTTGTTGGGGCAGGAAGAGGCCTCGGATTCTAAAGGGTGGCAGGCAGGGGATGCTTTGTAAGAGTCGTAGTGGGGGCCGATGCACAAATAAAGAGGGTTAGAGAGAGACAGGAGAGAGGATGGTGTGGTATCTTTCTATTTGAATAACAATGTAATTAGCCGATGGTCAAGGCTTGTTGACCAACTTGTGTTTTGGAATCATGTATGTATGGGAGAATAATGAATAAAAGATCTCTCTCTCTAATTTTGTGGAGTTTGGGTCCATTTCGGTGCTTACTGTTGTAGTTCATTTGACAAAATCACCGCTTTTTAATATTATTTAGTTTGGATTAACGTTAGAGTTTTCATTATGGGTATTGCAATTTACACAATGTATACGATTGTCCCCGGACATTGTGTTAGTGTCAGGTGTACCATTTAGTTAAACTAATGAACGAAAGACACCACGAAAGCAATGTTAGAGAAAACACTCGGAAGTTTACGACTTTTGGTAAGAAGTAAAAATAAGGAAGAAACCACCCACATTTATGTTTGCAATGACGTCACTGAGTGTGAAAGATAGCATAATTGGACAGCACATTTCTTGGTCCGTCATTAAGATGGGCTATAAATGCAGGCAATGTAAAGAGTCTTGCGGTAGAGGTGTAGAAATAAATGAGACACAGACTCCAATTCAAAATGCTATCTTTGCTTCTACATTGAATAATTCAAATATATCGGCCAACAAAAAGCATTCGTCCAAGCTTGGAAAATAAGGCTTAAGCACTAGGCCATAACCTTGATAAATAATCATTATTTGAATGAAGCAAATATTCCTACACAGGGGCATCAATTATTAGAATCACTTGTGGCAGGCACTATGGTCTACTAAATTTCCAACTTTGTTTCATAGCATTATTAATAGCAAATAATAAGCAGATTTTCCCAGGACTTGTGTTTATGTCTGCAGAAGAAAAATAAGGAAACACATTAAATTATGCAATCACCCACCTAAAAGCTAAGACACCCAGTTGGCATGCAATTCCCACTTGTTTTGGACACTAATTTATGATTGGGTTTCCTTCCACAACGGTTCTTTTAAGCCTAATCTTTCCTCTGATTCTCATCAATGGAGAGGAGATGAGAGGGAAGGTGATGAAGTGGTTGAGAAATAGATTCTGACCTTTTTCGAAATCTGTTCAAGCTCTATTTGTCCGATCTGAGTGTTTTTTGGATTCCCCTTCTTTTTGCCCACTTTTAATGCTCCGTGTCAGGTAAAGCTTCGTGAGAAAAATCAAAACAGCTATGCACAACCAAACGATTTCTTTCCCTCATCACTCGCTCTCATTTGTTTTTTCATCCCCCCCATAGGTCAAGTCCATTTCAATCTCCATTAAATAAAACGCCCATATCAGATCTTAGTTCTTTCTCTTTGTTTGTATTCCCGTCTTCATTTTCTCCCATATTTCCGTGCATTCTAGTCCTAGTTGAGTCCTCAGAGAGAGAAAAAAGTTATGCATTTGGTTTATTAAGTTAGATAGGGATCATACCTGGCCGATTCAGTTGAATTTACCTGTGACAATGGCGGCAGCATCAACAGTAGAGAAGCCAAGCTCTAAAGGCCAAGCATGGTTGGGAACTTTCCTTTCAGATCAGACTGTCACATTTTCTTCCATTAATCATTTCTGAGAAGTTTGTTTGGAATTTTCTTTCAGGTTTTGTACTACTGGGTTACCTAGCGACATTATGATAGAAATAGAAAATATGAGCTTTCATCTTCACAAGGTACCTCCAGTTAATTCTCCGGCTTTCGCATTTCAATCGCAGGATCCTAATTTCTTGGTTTTGTTTCTGAATCTTCAATGTTTTTTTTTTTCTCTTCCGGTTTCCAAATGCTCAGTTTCCTCTGATGTCAAAAAGTCGAAAACTTCACAATTTGATTACCGAGCAAGAGGCGAACCCTTCCTCGTTTTCCAAAGATGTTAAACCAAATACTTCAGAGCCACGAGAAGAAGAAGAAGAAGATGAAGGGGAACAAGAAAAGGAAGAAGATGAAATTGAGGAGTTTCACTTCCAGATAGTGCTATCCGACTTCCCTGGTGGATCTGACGCCTTCGAGATGGCCGCTAAGTTCTGCTACGGCGTTAAGATCGACCTAACCTCTTCCAACGTTGTTCCTCTTCGCTGTGCCGGGGAGTTTCTGGAAATGACCCAAGAATACTCCGAAGACAACCTTATCTCCAAAACCGAGAGATTCATTTCTCAGCATGTGCTCAAAAGCTTCAATGAATCCGTTAAAGCCTTGAAATCATGCGAGCGAGTAATGCCTCTGGCTGAAAACTTAGGCATTGTGCAGAGATGTATCGATTCAATATCCTCCAGAGCCTCTTCTGCCGACCCATCTGTGTTTGGTTGGCCGGTAAGCGATGGAGCCAAAGGAGCTCGAGATATTTCCAGGCAGATTTTGTGGAATGGTATCGATACCGGCGGGAGACGAAAAAGCGGCACGAGGAACACCAATGCAGATTCATGGCTTGAAGATCTGACGTTTTTAAGTTGGCCTCTTTTTAAGCGCTTGATAATCGCTTTAAGAGATCAAGATCTGAGTTCGGACATAATCGAAAGCTGTTTGATGAATTACGCAAAGAAAAACATTCCCGGAGTGTCTCGGTCTCATAGGAAGGAATCGTCTTCCTCCTCGTCTTCTATTGTTACAGAGAGTCAACAGAGGGAATTGCTTGAAACTATAATTGAAAGTCTTCCACAAGAAAAGAGTACCAGATCGTCAACTCCAACACGATTTCTCTTTGGATTGTTGAGGACGGCCTACATTTTGAACACTTCTGAAGCTTGCAGAGCTACTATAGAGAAGAAGATAGGTTCGCAACTGGAACAAGCTACACTGGATGATCTTCTAGTTCCGAGCTACTCGTATCTGAATGAAACTCTTTACGATGTTGATTGCATAGAAAGGATCTTAGCATACTTTCTAGACGAACGAAGACACAAAAAGGCCTCACAAGGCGAAGCCGAGAGCAATGGAGATGTCTTAAGATCGCCTTCGTCAATGCAGGTCGGGAAAGTGTTCGACGGCTATCTATCTGAAATCGCTTCAGACTCGAACATAAAGCCGGATAAATTTTACGACCTAGCGACTTCTCTTCCAGAACACGCCAGACTCTTCGACGATGGCCTTTACAGAGCTGTAGACCTCTATCTCAAGGTACACAAAAAATCAAACACTGGCATTTTTAATTTGTGCTTCCGTAGCCACCGGAAGAAAGATTTTCATTCGTTCGTAATTAACAGGCGCATCCATGGATAACGGAAGCGGAGAGACAGAAGATCTGCGAAGCGATTAACTGCCAGAAGCTAACATTAGAGGCGTGCACTCATGCGGCACAGAACGAGCGCCTTCCACTGAGAGCAATAGTGCAGGTTCTCTTCTTCGAGCAGCTTCAGCTCCGACACGCCATCGCTGGATCCCTGCTCGCCGTCGATGCAGCACCGGCTGATACCGCAGCCGCAAGGCCGTCGGTTTTGCTGCGGAGCGAGAGAATCGAAGAAGAAAAAGAAGGGGAAGGGGAAGCGGAAGTTTCGGCGCCGTGGAGAGCGACTGTGAGGGAGAATCAGGTGCTACGGTTGGACATGGATAGCATGAGGACGCGGGTGCATCAGCTGGAGAGAGAGTGTTCATCGATGAGGAAGGTGATTGAGAAGATTGACAAGGGGAGAGCCACACAAGGAGGTGGTGGGACCTGGAGAGGATCGTTGACAAGGAGGTTTGGATGTAAATTCAAGACCCAGGTTTGTGATTCGCATGAACCAACGGTTGTTGATGCACGAAAAGGACGGCAGCACCATCATCAGCAATAGACGTTCCTGCACCGTAGTACTCCTCCCACAACGTTCCCATGAGTTCGCCGGCCCCACATTATGATGACTTGTAAGGTTTGAGTACCACTAAATTTAATCTTTTTTTTAAGAGAATTTCTAATAAAATTATTTCGAAGGAACTTTTAATAAATTGTCCGTTTATCAATTTCATGTTAAATAAATAAAAATAAAATAATGTTACGTACTTGAGTGATTAAATTATTAGGTATAAAAAAAAGAGCATTCATTAGAAGAATAACTTTATTACTTCGTGCACTTGTTTCATGCATTTTTTCCAGTGTCATAATTAATTACGTTGCAGCTCTATTTTCCTCGGTCAAATAAACCACATCTCATGATTGAGCACGATATTATTGTTTTTTTTTTTTTTAGAGTCGGTTCATTTCATTTTTTTGACAAACATGACAGTTGACAACCCCTGCACATGCGATGTGAAAGAAGCTAATAAAATCATTGATGTGTTTCTTTGAATAATAATAGTCAGAGAAGATATTTGAATTTGAACCTCCGTGTGAACCATTGGTTCTTATGGTTTGTAATCGGAACCAAAAGCAGGACGGTGAACAATTATAGTCTAACCAAACCGAATTGTAGATACAGCTCGGTTTCATTAGAGTTTCAAAATGAAAATAAAAACTATTATCATTAATTATATGAATTTGATGTTCGTTTTAGATCTTTGTCGTGTTTTAGGTCAATTTCAAACCAAATCATGAGTTATTTTCAAGTTTGTGCCAGAGTTTGAAATGATTTTTGATGAGATTTTAGCTTTAATCTCTTCAATTTCTGGCGTGAGTAGAATTTAAAAAATGTAAAGAATATAAATTATATTAATTATTTTCTTACATAATATTTTTCAAAATTATGGTACTAATTAAGTTTTTCTTCATCTATTCTCAATAATTTTGGTCTATCATGACTCTCCCGTTTCCTATTCTCTAACTAACTTACTATTTTAGTGAATGGGTGATGCTCTTGCGTCATTTTATTCATTGGGTTGGTACGTAAACATAGTAAGAGGGTGATAATTGTGTAAAAAACAACCAACGAATAATTTTTAAATATTTTATTCGTTTGTTACAAAGCATTCAACTTTTTACACTATACGGTTAAATATTTCATAAACAATTACATTATAGTACCCGCAAGTTATTTTAGTAACATATTTAGCTGCATATTTTCTGAAAATTAATATTATCAATCAAATATTGCAAAATGCTTTTTTTTTTTAATTATATATTTTGTTGGTTAAATTAACAACATAATCAATTGTAATAAAAGATAGTATTCTCCCCAGAGGACTTAAGTTATTTATTATTATTTTTAGATTCATGACTGTACACGCCACACAAAGGAAGATAACACCATTAGGGTCTAATATAAACTAATGTGCATCTCCCTAGTACCATATAAGTAACGACGATGCTACTACATATGTATCCCTCGTGACATTAGGTTATATACATTGAAAACTGGGATCAACTAATCTACATAGGTAACCTAATAGGGCATGACATTATCATTCATATATTAGCCAATGTGCCGCATTTGTGCTTCATTCCATGAAAACATTGAATGCATGAACACGTACTTGAGCGCATACCAATTGCGTAAATTCTATGAATTTACTAATGTCAATGCAAAGGAAATGACATTCTATCTATCTTATAGCAATTATATCTCATGATGCAAGTATCTTATGTATATTTCACCACATTAGACGTGAATTAGATATGTTGTGTCAATTCCAAAGAACCTTTCAATTCAATTGGCGCCTCAACATAACCTATCAAGAACTAGGGCTTCGACCCTTTGTATGATGTCATGACATTCTTTTTACAAGGCCATGGCATTCCAACTTTTATTATAGGGCCACAACATATCCTTTCTATGATGCAACATAATGTTCATCCAATGCCACTACATTATATTCTTGAATGCCAGGGTCTCAAGTCTAGACCTATCACAAGGTCACAAGCAAGCAGGCTAACCTACTCTTATAATTCTCTCTATTTTGTACAGAAGAAGATACAAGAGATCTTGGAGGAGCCTCTTAGCCTTAAGGTTGGAAGAATGTCAAAGCATGTCTTTATTTGTAAGGTCAATCTTACTTACTCGGAATTAAAGCCAAAATCCACTTGAAAATGGACCTTGAAGATAATCTGTTGGATTTTTTGCCACAAAAGATTTCAGAGTTTATTACGATTTATGAGAAGTTGTAATGTTTTAATTGGTCAAGTCTTGGTGTCACGTTCTTGCCAAGTATGTATTTGCTTTGTGAGGGCTTTTTTCTAATCTTTCTGTTAGACACTAAGTCCTAGTTTTGTTGGGTATTTAAGCTCCTTTTAGAAAGCTACGAAGACACTTTTGAATCATAAAAATTCCCTTAGCCCTTTAATGGTCTTTGGTTCCTCGCAAAAACCAACATGCAAATTGGTTGTTGCCAATTGATTGTAGTGTGTTTGATTTCTTGTTGATTTGCAAGAGTTGAAGAAGTTAGCTTCTTATCGTACCTTTCTCACTTCATTAATTGCAGTGTAATCGTTTATGAAACTGAAACACATATTATCAAGTTGAAGAGCTATTTTTAATTGAAGGTAATTGATGTGAATCAAGGTGCAACCAACTTTAACCCCAAAGTTAAATATCAATGTCAAGATATTGGAGTCTCAATGACAAGATCAATAATTAAGAAAATACATGAACCCTTACATGTATTGATTTTAGAAATCCAAGAGAAAAATTCTTTTCAACAAAAACTGAAATTATTAAATTTGTTAAGTATTGAAGAGGATGCTTTGGAAACAAAAGAGGGAAAAATTATTTGAGTATTTAGAAGATATTTTCGTGACAAGAAAACATGCACATGCAAAATCCATGCAGAGTTTCATTTTTTCAATCAAATTGGCAATAACTTATTTCATAATTCTTGAAGGAAGGTGGGACACGAATTTAGGAAGGAGAGCCACGAAATTCATCAATCAAATTGGTCCAAGTTTCCTTTTATTATATGGTCAACGTTTTCTTTTGTTTGGTTACCTAGTTTCCCTTTGTTTTAGTCTAGTTTTCTTTTATTAAGTTGTTAAGTTTCATAATCTTTAGATATTTTTTAATTACTTTCTTATTACCTTAGGATATTTTAATAATTTTATTTGTAGTCTATTTAAAGGCATAAATCATATGACAATTTAGAATCAAGATACATGATTTTGAGTTACTCTTTATGAGAATTTTCTCTTTGATTTTTTGTGAAGAACTAGATATTCGTTAAGTTAAAACTTGAAAAATCAACTTGATAGTTTTGGTTCTAACCACAAGTTCGGTTACGAGTTAAGCTCATTGTTTGATAACTTTGGTTCCGTCGGTAAGGTTCGATTGAGGTCAAGTTCTTTACACTTGATTTCAAAGGCGTTCTTGAGTTTCTATTCTGCGTTCTATAAGGGTATTGAGTTTGATATACCTATGGTTCTCATCATTTGATATCAGAGCTTTGCCTTATAGATTTAAGTCTCTATCTTTATTTTTTTTTTCTTCTTCTTGAATTTCTTCCTTTGAAATTATGAAAAAAAAATTCTGGAAATTTTTTTTTTTTGAAAATTTGAAAATTCAAAAATTCATTTCAAGCAACGATTATTTGCTTATCAAATTTTCTTCTTTTTAAAAAAATTCTCAATAACTCGATCATCAATTTCTTCTTTTGCATCAATATTTTCTTTTGAGTGTACTTATTCAAATGTTTTTCTTTGATTGTCTAAATTAATTCCAAGTTACTGATTCTACTTTCTTGGAGACTTCGAAGTACTTGATTAATATTACCTGTTGTCACAATATGCGAGTATCATTCATTATTCTGTGAGATATCAAAGTTTCTCTTTATTGAATATTTTCCTTTCTTGAAGTCCTATATCCTATTATAAATTGTTTGATTTTAACCAATTTTGAAAATTAAAATTTTGAGTTTAAAAGTTTGATCTTTCTTGTTGAATTTTTTTTCTTGATTAGGTTTCTACATAAAGAGCTAAAAGTGAAAATTGAGAGGTAAAAGGCAAGATGGTGAAACTATCATATAAAAGCCATTATTTGAGGAAAATACTAGTGGAGAGACATAAATCGAGTGTAAACATGTGAGGGAGTGAGTGAGTTCCGTTTACTTAATTTGTTCTCTAACAATTTTTAATTTTATTTCTTGAAATTATGAATAGTGAGGAAAGACGTATTAACTTTGATCCGGAGATGTACATAAGGGTTATACAAGATCAAATTAAGGCTTTAGACATGATGTATGAAAAAATAAAGTTTCATTCTAATAGCCGTGCATGAAGGGGGCAAATCACCAATGAATCATTACTATGAGGAATCCGACTACGAGGATGACAATTACAAAAGTGAGAGGTATGCTAGAACAAAGAGTGATGATGAAAATCTAAGCAAAATCAAAACGATAATCTCTTCTTTTCAAGGTAAGAGAGATCCCGAACTTAATATAAAATAAGAAAGAAAGTTGAACATATGTTTGAATGTCATAATTACATCGAGGAGAAAAAGATCAAATTAGTCTCGATGGAATTTATGGATTATGCGAGCATATGATAGGATCAATTTGTGAAAACTCGGAAAAGGAATGAGGGACAACCAATACACACACGGGACGATATGAAGGTACAAATGCGTAAAAAATTTATTTCTAACCACTATTATTGAGATGAGTGTATTGAACCAAAAATGTGGAGGAATATTACAAAGAGTTAGAAGTAGCCATGGTAAGCTAAAGTAGATGAAGACGATGAAGCTATAATGGCGCAATTCATTGGAGGTTTAAATAAAGAAATCACAGACATTGTCAATTTGCATTATTATGTGGACTTAGAAAAATTGTTGCATAAGTCCATCAAAGTTGAGAGGCAATTGAAATCAAGGAACTTTAAGATCGGATAAACCTCAAACTATTCATGGAAATCTAATTAGAGGAATGATAAGCCTAATTCAAAACCGAAATAGGAGTTCAAAGGGAAAGACACGATATCGAATAACACACCCATAAAAGGTAAAATTGAGACTTCCACACCTATTAAGTCTCGAGAGGTTAAGTGTTTTAGATGTCAAGGTTTTGGTCATATTGTTTCTAATTATCCAAATAAAAGAGCTATGATTATTTTGGATAATGGTGACATAGCAAGTGTAAGTTCAAGTGATGATGAAATGCCACAATTAGAAGATTGTAGCGATTTGGATATAGAGGAACCTGTGAGGGAAGAGCTATTAGTCACTAGACATGTACTCAACGTTCAAGCCAATGAGGATGAAGGTAAAGTGCAAATGGAGCACATATTTCACACTAGATGCCACGTGAATAACATGTATGTAGTTTGATAATTGATAGTGAGAGTTGTACTAACGTTGCTAGCACTTTATTGGTAGAAAAATTGAGCTTGGAAATCGTAAAGCATCCTAGGCCATACAAGCTACAATGGTGGAGTGATTGTAAAGAAGTGAAAGTGACTAAGCAAGTGAAGGTTGCACTCACAATTGGAAAGTATAAAGATGAGGTTCTTTGTGATGTAGTATCCATGCAAGCTACACATATCCTTTTGGGGAGACCATGACAATTCGATAGAAACGCAAGAAGAATAGTTTCAAGAATGAGTATTCCTTTGATCAAAATGGTAGGAGGATAATTCTCAAACCACTAAAACCGTGGGAGGCTAGTGAGTTGCAAGAGAGGATTGCAAAAGAATTCAAAAAGAGAGAAATACCATTGAATGAGCAAAAACATGAAAAAGAAAAGAGTAGAGTGAGTGAAACGAAGAGTGAAAGGGATGCATGTTATAGTATCAGGGATTATAGATGTGCCCTATTTAGACATCGCAGCAAGAGCCTTGGATTTCGAGGCTGCACGGGCGACTTGTATTAAGCTGAGGGAGCCAGCTAAGGGCTTCTTCCGTGAGATCCACCCTCAGTCACGGAACCGAGGTTGGCAGCCTAAAGTCCAACAACCCCAGCAACAACAAAGGGGTGTCAAGAGGCTTTATGAAGGAGGTAATGATAGAGGGAAGAGAAAACAAGTACAAGGGGCTCCTCAGATGCCTTGGTGCCCTAAGTGCTAGAAAGAACACAGTGGCGAATGCAGAATAGGTACGAATAAGTGCTATCGGTGCGGTGAAGTCGGCCATTTTGTTAAAGATTGCCCAAAGCCGGGCCGAGATCAGTTGAGCGGAGATCAGAGAAGGGTCATGCCGAGGATCTTTGCCTTTATTGAGCCTGGTGACGTCGACGACGAGGCTCAGCCTTCCGTGATATCAGGTACTATATTGATTATGGGCATAGCTGTACTTTCTTTGATGGATACGGGAGCTACGCACTCCTTCATTTCAACTGCTTGCATGACTAGATTGGGATTAGAGTCTCAGTTAGCAGAGTTCGAGTATAGAGTGATGCTGCCGTTGGGAGAGCATATGCAGTCAGATCGTATTTTCTAGGGCAATGTCGTCTCAGTGGGGAATAATACTCTTTATGCTTGTTTGATAGTTATGAGCATAGAGCGGTACGATCTTATCTTAGGGATGGGCTGGCTGTCACAACACTTCGCCACCATTGATTGTCGATTCGGGATAGTGACTTTTCGGCCCCCGGGTAAAGCCGAGGTACGTGGATTTCTCGGGTTGGTTGGCTATTACCGGAAGTTCATAAAGGGATTTTTGAAGATTGCAGTTCCTCTCTCACGCTTGACTCGAAAGAATGAGAAGTTTATATAGTCGGCTGCTTGTGACAGGAGTTTTATGGAGTTGAAGCAGAAGTTGACCACAGCTCCAGTTCTAATACTACTTGTTGAATGTGGTAAATTCAGTATTTACTGTGATGCATCTAGAGTTAGACTTGGTTGTGTATTGATGCAGGAGGGGAGAGTTATTGCTTATGCTTCTCGACAGTTGAAGCCGTATGAGCAGAACTATCCTACGGATGACCTGGAGTTAGCAGCTGTGGTTTTCGCACTAAAGATTTAGAGACATTATTTATATGGGCAGCAGTGTGAGATATATTCAGACCACAAGAGTTTGAAGTATTTGTTTACGCAGAAGGAGCTTAATATGCAGCAGAGAAGGTGGCTAGAGTTCGTCAAAGACTATGAGTTTGAGATTAAGTACCACTCGGGAAAGGCGAACAAGGTTGTTGATGCTTTGAGCCGAATACCTACTGCGAGTCAGCCTTCACTTGCAGCGATGTCGGTTACGTTGAGGTCTGAGATTGAGAAGTTTGATGTGGAGATTGTTGCAGAGTTGTCCAGTATGCTCACCAACATTTGTCTCAGGCCGACTATTCTGGATAAGATACGTGAAGCTCAGCAGAAAGATATAGAGTGTGAGGAGCTTCGATTGAGCATGACATCTGGGGACTTGTCTGATTTTAACTTGTCAGATGATGGTATTTTGAAGTTCAGGCATAGATGGTACGTGCCTAACGACGAAGAATTGAAGAAGGAGATTTTGGCTGAAGCACATTCTTCAGCATACTCTGTACATCCAGGAAGTACAAAAATGTACAGAGATTTAAAGCAACACTTCTGGTGGCCGAACATGAAAAGGGAAGTCGCCAAGTACGTGGAAACCTGTTTAGTTTGTCAACAGGTAAAGGCAGAAAACCAGAGGCCGGCCGGAACATTACAGCCACTGCCGATTCCAGAGTGGAAATGGGAGAAGATCTCCATGGATTTTATTGTGGGGCTCCTGAGGACGACGAAAGGGCATGACGGCATCTGGGTGATTATGGACCGATTGACAAAGTCGGCTCACTTCTTATCTGTGAAGATGACATCTTCTATGGATCAGTTCGCCGAGCTTTATGTGCAGGAGATTGTTAGACTACATGGAGTGCCAGTTTCGATTGTCTCATATCGAGATCCGAGATTTACATCAAAGTTCTAGAAGAGTCTGCACAAAGCTATGAGAACTCAGCTAAATTTCAGCACAACATTTCATCCTCAGACTGATGGTCAGACGGAGAGAACGAATCAGATTCTGGAGGATATGCTCAGAGCTTGTGTGTTGGAATTTCAAGGATCGTGGAGTAGGTATTTGCCACTGATCGAGTTCTCTTACAACAATAGCTTCCAGGCTATCATCGGTATGGCTCTGTACGAGGCATTGTATGGTCAAAAGTGTAGATCTCCGTTATATTGGGACGAGGTTGGCGAAGCTAATATTGTTGGTCTCGAGATTCTACAACAAACGGCAGAGAAGATTGCCGTTATCAGACAGCGTATTGAGATAGCTCAGAGCCGACAGAAGAGCTATGCTAACACTCGACGGAGAGAGTTGGAGTTCGAAGAATGTGACGAGGTTTATTTGAAGATTTCTCTGTTCAAGGGAGTTATGCAATTCGGAAGAAAGGGCAAGCTAAGCCCTCGATATGTGGGGCCCTTCCCTATTTTGAAGAAGATTGGGAAGATGGCGTATCGACTGTAGCTTCCGACTTCAATGGAAAGTATTCACAATGTATTTCACGTATCTATCCTACGAAAAAAAAGATCGAGGTACAGCCTACCTTTACTTATGTGGAGAAACTGGTACGTATTTTGGAGTCTTCCATCAAGGTCTTGCGCAATAAAGAAATATCGCTGGTCAAAGTTTTGTGGCGGAACCATGACGTGGAAGAAGCTACTTGGGAAAGACAGCAGGATATGATCACTAAGTATCCTGAGTTATTTGTGTAATCAAATTTTGAGGACAAAATTTAAATAAGGAGGGTGGAATGAAACACCCGACTTTACGAGATTTTGTAATTATATATGTATAATGGTATTTTTGTAAATATGTCAAGTTGAGTCAGTTATGCAAAAAGAAAGCGTTATTAGAATCCTAATTATTAATATGGATTTTAGGAAAAATTTCGAGAATTTTAGGAGTTGCAACACTAAATTACGAGAATTACGTTTATCGTAATATAATGGACGTTTTAATAAAAATAGCAAACGAGGTCCGTTTTGCAAACGAACAGTTTTAATTGAGCCCAGATAATAAGTCGGAGTTATTGGTGAAATAAAAAAATTTGGAGAAAACCGAATCGTTAGACAATTAACGAAACAAAGGACGAATCAAATAGAAAATCAAATGAATGACAAAATGGTCATTTGACAAGTTAATTTTTATTAAAAACCACCTATCTCTTTCTTCCTTCCTAATTTTCTCTCTGCTTTTCACGAAAACACCAGAAGCCCTCCCCTTTGGCGATTTCTTCCTCTCCTCACGACGTTCTCCTCTCTGACGACCGATTCTCCTCCGATCGACTCCGGCTCTTCATGTTTTCTCCTCCAATCAACGCTCTAGGTAAGGTCCTGTAGTTTTCGGACTTTAGTTTTCAATTTTTACTGAGTTAAAATGATTAGGGTTTTGTTAAAAATGTCGATCTGAGTTTGAAATCGATAAGTTTACTGTTTATGAATATAATGGATGTATTGGACGTTATTGGACCAAGATTAATCGATTCGTTGTGGAATATTAGGGTTGTGGATTTTTGAGGTTTTAGAAAAATTCCGTTAATGGAGGTTTTGAGGTGTCGAGCGTGGATTGCTCGATAAAATGCCTCAATAAGTTAAATTAAAGTTTTAAGAAATTTCTTTAGTTAAAAATTTCATTAGTTTGGACGTTTAATGGTTTAAACGCTCTTTAACGACGATTGTTGTGAATTTGCCTTAGGTGAACAGCGCTCATGGACGGAGCTAGAATTGCAACGGACGCGAGGTAAGTTCTCGTGACTTACTATGGCCGATTGGCCTACACCGTACGTCGAAGTCTTGTCGAGGAACATTGGTGATTTGTTTGTTTAAATGCTTTGGTTAGGTAGTTAGGATTGGTTGCCTTTAGAGGTTACGTTTTTATTGTCTTGATGGTACACATGTTGGTTGTTTACTTTATATATTGAATTGTTCATGCATCACGATTTTCGAACGAGCATAGAAAATGAATTTTCGCACTATGTTTTCAGGAAAAGTGTTGTGGCCTGAAAGGGGGCTATTGATCTATCGTGAATGTAACACCCGACTTTAAAGGATTTCGAAAATTTGATATATAATGACATTTTCGTAAATATGTCAAATCAAGCCTGTTTTACGAAAGGATAGCGCCATTAGAATCCTAATTATTAATATGGACTTTAAGGAAATTACGATAATTTTTGGAGTAGTGACGTTTAATTTCGAGTAATTAAGTTTCTCGTAATATAAAGGACGTTTTAGTAAAAATAGTAAACGAAGTTCGATTTACGAACAGACAGTTTTAATAAATCCCAAATAATAAGTTGGAATTATTGGTGAAATAAGGAAATTTGGAGAAGCCAAATAGCTAGTTAATTAACGAAACAAGGTACGAAACTAATATAAAAACAATGCAAGGGCAAATTGGTAATTTGCCAAATCAAATTTATAAAATAACAAACACTTCCTCTCCTTCCTCATTTTCTCCTCGGCTCCGCGAAGACCAGAGAGGGTTTTCTGGCGACCCCTCACGGCCGTTTCACTCCAACCTCGGATTCGTCCTCCGATCGTCTCGTTTTCTCCGTGGTTTCTCCTCATCTCGCAACCCTAGGTACGAATCTATAATTTCAGAACGTTAGTTTTCAGTTTCCACGAAGTTTAGCGTTAGGGTTTTCACTAGGGTTTATGTTAGAAATCCGATTTAGGGTTCGAAATCGATAGGTTTGCCGTAATTAAGGATATAGTGAACGTATTGAACGTTATTGGATGAAGTTAATTGATTTTGGACGAATGTTAAATTTTGTGAAAATTCGAGATTTAGGAAAAACTCGTAATTTGGGATTTGAGGTGCCGAGCGTGTACTGCTCGATGAAATAGCTCAAGGAATTGAATTAAAGTTTTAGGAAATTTCCTTAGTTAAGGATTTTGTTAGTTTTGGGCATTAAATTGTTTAAGCTCGTTTTAACGTCGATCGTTCTGAATTGCCTTCGGTGAACAACGCTCGTGGACGGAGCTTGAGCTGCAACGGACACGAGGTAAGTTCTCGTGATTTTCTCTGGCCGATTGGCCTACACCGTACGTCGAGGTCGTCTCGAGGAGTTTTGGTAACGTGCTTGTTTAATTGTTTTGGTTGGGTAGTTAGGTTGACTTGTTTTATAGTTTATGCATTTATAGTCTTGATGGTACACATGTTACTTGCTTATGTTTATATTGAACTGTTCACGCATCACGTGTTTTAAAAGAGCATGAAAATAAATTTCCGCACGATGTTTTAAAGAAAATGGCGATGTGGCCTGGAGAGGGACTTTGATCTATTGTGAAGATCAACTACGGGTTTGTCACAATACCACATCTAACACGTACTCATACAGTTATACAGTTATAGGTCATGCGAGATGGGGCTCAGGCACGGCTGTACATGTTGTAAGCGTGTACCCCCCTCCTCTAGCTGGAAAGAGTAGTCCGACCGCTGGATGTGCTCTCTCCGGTTAGGGGACTGAGATCTCGGTGACACCCACAGAGTAAAGATAAAGAAAATGCTGCACGATTTCTGAACTCATATGCATAGCATGCATTTACATTTACGAGAGCTTGTTGAGATTTTATCTCATAGGTGTCTGTATGGTGTAGGTGACTTCAACATAGGTGAGGACGAGATCCCTCCACCTGAGGAGTGATGCAGTTGACAGAGGATGGTCGCGGGTGTGTGTTGGCGCAGTCGAGGCGTATTTTGACCCGTGGGACTCATGGTTAGATGTTTTGAGTTTTTGGAAATTGTCGGGCTGATGGTTGTATAGAAACATTTTAGGATGTTTGGTTCTGATTAGTTGATAGGTTTACGTTTGGAGGTTTTAAACGTTTTTGAAAACCTATTTTATAAATCGCTTTCGTAAAAGTTTTCATTGGAATCGTAGTGATTTTAACAGGAGGAATTGTATAGTTTCAAACAGATTCAAGCGGTCCGTTTTCAAGGAAACGTGTTTTGTTTTAATTATGTCCCAAGTTAAATTGAGCGTTAGGATATGTTTGGATTGGGTTTAAGTTTTTTTTTGATGACTGTTGTGTTTATTGGTATAGAAGTGTGAAAGGAAATATTGAATTGTGAAGTGTGTGGTTGGCGTAGGAGAAAGGAAAGAAGAAGGAGAGAAAAGAGGGTGCAAGTCCTCTGGAAATCCAAAGGACTTGGCGATCGATCGCCAGGCAGGGGCGATCGATCGCCCCTCGTGTGTTGGGTGATCGCCTGTTGAGGCGATCGCTAGGCAATGAAGCGATCGCCGTGGGGAGATCGTTCGCCATGCAACGATCGTCGTGGGCGATCGATCGCCTATTTTGGGCGATCAATCGCCCCAGCATTTTAGGGCGATTGCCCCATTTTGCCCCCGCCTTCTGCTTTGTTTTATTTTTATTATTTTATTTAATGGTTTTAATTGTTTTAAGTTTCGCTTAAACATTTCGTTTTTCGTTTTCGATTTTAAAAGTTTTATTTCTGCTCGAACGCTAGGTTTAAAGAATATTAGGATAAAAAAAATAGTACGGAAAATCGGGTACAGTATTAGGGTCGCTACAGTGAAGGCTGAAAGGAGCTTGTCACGATACCACATCTAATGAAACTAATATACGTAATCTGTTATCTGGTCATGCGACAGGCGTGGCTGTTACGGATGTAAGCATGTCTCCCCCCCCGCTATGTGGAAAGGGTTGTCCAACCGCTGGACGTGACCTCTCCATCTAGCGGGCTGAGATCTCGGTGACAATCTGTCTGCCACGATCTATTATGTTATGTATTCTGCATGATTTCCAAACTTCATATGCACTGCATGCATCTGCATTTAAGAAACTTGCTGAGCTTTAGCTCATAGTTGTCTTTATGGTGTATGTGATCTTGATACAGGTGAGGATGAGATCCCTCCACCCGAGGAATGATCAGTTGAAAAAAGATGGCCCGTGGGAGTGTGCTGGTGCAGTCGGTGCACTTTTTGACCCGTGGGGATGTTTGTAGGAATTTTGGGAACGTGATAGTAGATGAGATGGTATAGTTGAACATATTAAGATGCTTGGGATCTGGCTAGTCAAGAAAAACAATATTTTGATAAATTTATGTTAGGAAACGTTTTGTTAAACCAGTTATTTGAATGATATGGAACTGCTTGGAATTTTCTTTTAAACAGGAGGAATTGTTTAGGTTTTAAATGGATCCACGCAGTTCGTTTTTACGAAAGTTTACTATTTTTTTAAACACGTTCTAGGATATGTTTTGGGTTGTTTATTTGGTGATTTATGAAAGGGAGGAATGGGTGAAGTTATGAATGATTTATGTTGAAAAGTTTAGTAAGGAAATTATGCAGGGAAGAAGGAGGAAAGAAAGAAGAAGATGGAGGCGAACTCCCTGGAAATTTGGATTTCCAGGGGGATTGCCGATCGATCGCCTAAGGTGGTGATCGATTGGCAATCGTGATCGCCACTCTCTGGAAATTCCAAAGAGTGTGCCGATCGATCGCCCAAAAAAAAGGGGCGATCGATCGGCTGGGGCGAACGATCGCCAGTGTGAGGGGCGATCGATCGCCCCTCCATTTTTTATTCTAGCGATCGATCGCCCGACATTGGGGCGATCGATCGCCCCTATATTTTCTGGGACAATTGTCCCTTTTGCCCTCCACCGTTTGTCTGTTACTTTAAGTTTTATTTAATTGTTTTGTAAATTGTTTTATGGTTTTAATTTAAGTTATTTTTGTTAGTTTCCTTTATTTTTAATACGTTTTCTTAAAAGGTTTTCAAATGGTTTTCCGCTTAAACGTTAGGTTTAAAAGTCTATTAGGCATAAAAAGAAAAGAAAAATTTTATACGGTAAAATTAGGAATAGTGTAAGGGACACGACAAAATAGGTTTAAGCTATTTGAATGGAGTGTAGATTTGTTTTGCCTAGTTTATTAGTTAGTGTCTATGTATTGTGGATAATGGTTCGATTATGTGTATTATAGGTTCGTGAATCGAAGTGGAAAAACGTTCAAGGCTTGCAAAGTCCACGGATCTCAGGTAAGTTCGTATGCATGTGTTTGGCCCTTAAGGCCTACATCACAGAGGTACTAGGTGTAATACCCAGCTTGTACGGATTTCAGATATAATATATTATATTCATATTTTGTTATATAATGGCATTTTTGGTAAATTATGTCAAATCAGGTCCGTTTTACGAAATGAAAGCGTCACTACGATCCTAACGACTAATTGGAATTTTAGAGAAATTATGGGAATTTTCGGAGATTAAACGATATATTCCGAGTAATTACCTTTATCGTAATGTAGAAGACGTTTTAGTAAAAATAGTAAACGAGGTCCGAATTGCGAACGGACAGTTTTAATGAATCCCAAATAACAAGTTAGATTTATTGGTGAAATAAAGAGATTTGGTGAACTTGAATAGTTGGACGATTAACGAACCGAAGGACGAAACTAATATAAAAACTAAAGAAGGGCGAAAAGGTAATTCGTCAGGTTATTATTTTTATAAAAAATCAATTTTTCCTTCAATCGCAGAACACTTCTGCGATTTCAATTTCTGATTTTCCAGAGAGCTTCTCCTTCGCGATTCCTTTCGGCTTCCCTCTCTGCCGACGGCGATTCTCCTCCGATCCGACCTCTGTTCGTTTCGTTTTCTTCGTGATTTCTCCTCCAATCGACCTTCTAGGTATGAACCTACAATCTTAGAGCTTTTATTTCGATATTTACGGAGTTCTAAACAATTAGGGTTTCGATAGTTTTTCGTTAAAAACGCGAATTAGGGTTCGTAATTAATAGGATAGCCATGATTAAGGATATGTTGCACGTATTTGACGTTATTGGACGAAGTTAAATCAATTTGTGAAAACGTTAAAAATTAGGGGTTTTCGAGATTTTAGGAAAAACTCGTAAATTGAGAATTTAGGTGCCGAGCGTAAATTGCTCGAATATATAGCCAATGAGTTGGATTAGAACTTTAGAAAGTTTCCTTAGTTAAGGTTTTTGTAAAAATTGGACGATCGATAGTTTAAACTCATTTTAACGTCGATATTATGTTTTGCTTCAGAGAAACAACGCTCGTGGACGGAGCTTGAGCTGCTTTGGACACGAGGTAAGTTCTCGTGATTCTTCTCTGGCCGATTGGCCTACACCGTACGTCGAATGTCGTCTCGAGGAGTTTTGGAGATGCCTTTAGTTAGTTTTGCTCGGTTTGGGTAGCTAGGTCTTAAGAGTTTATAGTTTATGCTTTTACAATCTTGATGGTACACGTTATTGCTTGTTTACTTTATGATAGAGAACTGTTCACGCATCATTTGTTTTAAAGAAAAGCATGAAAATGAACTTCCGCACAGAGTTTTAAAGATAACGTAAAGCATAGCATTGGCCTTCGGGCATACAGGCCTTCGGGCATACAGTTTACAGGTCACGCGAGGTGGGGCTCAGGCACGGCTGTACGAGTTGTAAGCGTGTACCCCCCTCTTCTAGCTGGAAAGAGTAGTCCACCCGCTGGATGAGCTCTCTCCGGTTAGAAGGTATAGGATCTCGGTGACACCTATAGTGCATTGTATAGTAAGATAAAAGAAATAAAGCATGGTTTAATGAACTCATAGCACAGCATGCATCGCATTTACGTAGAGCTTACTGGGATTTTATCTCATAGTGTATATTGTATGGTGTAGGTGACATAGACTTCGAGGTACCAGGTGAGGACGATGTCCCTCCACCTGAGGCATGATTCAGTTGACAGAGGATGGCTGTGGTGGTGTGCTGGCGCAGTCGAAGCTTACCTGACCCGTGGGGATAGTATGTACAGATTTTGAGAGTTTTGGATATTTTGGTCTGGCTGACGTATAGACATATTAGGGTGTTTGGGTCTGTTAGTGGATATGTTTACTTTTGAGGTTTTAAACGTTTTAAAACCTGTTTATAAACTGATTTGATAAAGTTTTATTTGAATTGTAAATGGTTTGAAAAAAGGAGGATTTGTTTAGTTTTAAACGTACCCATGCAGTTGGATTTCGCAAAGTCCGCTGTAAGTTGGTTAAGTGTAGGATATATTTTGGGTCAAGTTCATTGTGGTTATTGACGAGAAATTTGTATGAAACAGGTGAGGTTGAAATCGATTTCAGAGAGTTGTGATAAAGTGTGTTGCTCTCTGGAAATTGATAAGTTGCTCTCTGGAAATTGATAAGTACAGAGACAAAGAGGTAGTAGAGAAAGAAGTAGTGTAGCGAGGTTCAGTGGCGATCAGGCGCGAAGGCCGCGATCGCTGCTAGCGATCGGGCGCTGCTCGCGCGATCGCTGCCAGCGATCGGGCGCTGCTCGCGCGATCGCTGCCAGCGATCGGTGCCAGCGATCGGGCGCTGCTCGCGCGATCGCTGCCAGCGATCGGGCGCTGCTCGCGCGATCGCTGCCAGCGATCGGGCGCTGCTCGCGCGATCGCTGCCAGCGATCGGGCGCTGCTCGCGCGATCGCTGCCAGCGATCGGGCGCTGCTCGCGCGATCGCTGCCAGCGATCGGGCGCTGCTCGCGCGATCGCTGCCAGCGATCGGGCGCTGCTCGCGCGATCGCTGCCAGCGATCGGGCGCTGCTCGCGCGATCGCTGCCAGCGATCGGGCGCTGCTCGCGCGATCGCTGCCAGCGATCGGGCGCTGCTCGCGCGATCGCTGCCAGCGATCGGGCGCTGCTCGCGCGATCGCTGCCAGCGATCGGGCGCTGCTCGCGCGATCGCTGCCAGCGATCGGGCGCTGCTCGCGCGATCGCTGCCAGCGATCGGGCGCTGCTCGCGCGATCGCTGCCAGCGATCGGGCGCTGCTCGCGCGATCGCTGCCAGCGATCGGGCGCTGCTCGCGCGATCGCTGCCAGCGATCGGGCGCTGCTCGCGCGATCGCTGCCAGCGATCGGGCGCTGCTCGCGCGATCGCTGCCAGCGATCGGGCGCTGCTCGCGCGATCGCTGCCAGCGATCGGGCGCTGCTCGCGCGATCGCTGCCAGCGATCGGGCGCTGCTCGCGCGATCGCTGCCAGCGATCGGGCGCTGCTCGCGCGATCGCTGCCAGCGATCGGGCGCTGCTCGCGCGATCGCTGCCAGCGATCGGGCGCTGCTCGCGCGATCGCTGCCAGCGATCGGGCGCTGCTCGCGCGATCGCTGCCAGCGATCGGGCGCTGCTCGCGCGATCGCTGCCAGCGATCGGGCGCTGCTCGCGCGATCGCTGCCAGCGATCGGGCGCTGCTCGCGCGATCGCTGCCAGCGATCGGGCGCTGCTCGCGCGATCGCTGCCAGCGATCGGGCGCTGCTCGCGCGATCGCTGCCAGCGATCGGGCGCTGCTCGCGCGATCGCTGCCAGCGACGGGCGCTGCACTCGACTCGCTGGTTGCAGCGATCAGGCGCTGCCTCCTGTCTTCGGCAGAATTCCGATTTTGCCCTCCCGTTTGTTTTCCTCTGTTATTTTAGTTTAATTGATTTAATTAATTATTCTAAAGGTTTGTTTTTGAAGATTTACTTAAATTGTTTTAAAAGGGGATTTCGATTCCGATCTCGATTCTAGTTTCGATTTCGGTTTAGGTTCCGCTTAGAGTTTAATTAAAGATATTAGGTAAAAAAAAAATATGGTACAGATATTGGGTACAGTTTTAGGGTCGCTACACTAGGCTTTTATGTCTTACGGAGTTCGTTGACGGGTAGCTAGGTTTTAATACATGTCTTAGGTTAAGAATGTTTGCTTTATATTAATGTCTTGATGAACTGTCTATTTTATGCTTCGAGGACCTGTCTCTTAATTACATTATGTTTATAGACAATGTATGTTCATGTATCACGTTTTCAAGGAAATTATGCAAAATATTTTATGCACATATTTTGAAGTAAAAAAGATAAAAATGTAAATGTAAAGTACGGTTAAGTGTGGGACCGGTGCTGGCATATGTTTTGTCCTTCTCTGGGACTTATGTAAAATTGTCCTCGTCGCGGACAAACATGTTATTTTATCCCTCCCTGCGACAAGGCAAAATTACTAACCCACGTCAAGTACGATATGTTTCCCACTCCCTATAAGCCCCACTTATACCACATGTTCACTTCAACGTAAATGTAAAGTATGTTCATGTTTTGAAACGTTCATGCATAGCACGTGCATCTTTTGCATTTATATGATCTTACTGAGCTTTAGGCTCTTTAGTCGAACTCTATGATTGTAGCAACCCTTATCCGTATCCTAATTTTCCTGTATTATTTTTTTTTTATCTTTATAACCTTTATAAACTTCAGACATTTGTGCGAAATTGAACTTTTTAAATTGAAATCAAAATCGTTGAAGTCTACGTTTAAAAAAAAAACATTTAAAACGAAACATAATTCAAAATATAAAGCAATTAAAACAATCAAAAAGAAAACTGAATTAAAACATAAAAGAGTCGGCCAAAGAGGAGGGACAAAAGGGACATTTGTCCCTAAAAGCAAAGGGGCGATCGATCGCCCAAAACAGGCGATCGATCGCCTATTGAAGAAAACTGAGGGGCGATCGATCGCCCCTCTCCAGGCGATCGATCGCCCTTCGGCGATCACTTCTTGCCAAGCGATCGCCATCACCTGGCAATCGCTCGGCACACACTCTGGAATTTCTTCCAGAGCGTGACCAAGAGGGGCGATCGATCGCCAAGTCCTCTAGAATCCGAATTCTAGAGGACTTGCCTCCTCTTTCTTTCCTTCTTCTTTCCCTGCGTAAACACTATCCTTAACAATTCTACCTTACCCTCAATTATCACCAAACACACATGCATCTTCACAATACAATTTGACATAAAACCACCCGATACTCGTACCTCCTCCATAACCTCATTCAAAACCAACTCGAAACTCATTTAAAACGAAATACTTTTTCATGAAAATGAACTGCGTGGATCCTTTTAAAAACTAAACGTTTCCTCCTGTTAAAAATCACCAAGTAGTTCATCAACAAATTAAAATGGCGGTTTAACAAAACATTTTATAAAACAAGTTTACCAAAACATTTAAGACATCAAAACATAAACCTATCCACTATCCAGATTCCAAACATCCTAAAATGTTCTAACTATACAATTATTCTTTCCAGTCTACCATCAGCCCAAAACATCCCAATACCCTCAAAACACATACGTACATCTCCACGGGTCAGGTTAAGCATCGACTGCGCCAGCACACCCCCGCAAGCCATCCTTTGTCAACTGCATCACTCCTCAGATGGAGGGATCTCGTCCTCACCTATGTCAAGATCACCTACACCATACAGACAATCTATGAGCTAAAGGCTCAACAAGTTACGTAAATGCAAATGCATGCTGTGCATATGAGTTCGTAAATCATGCAATATTTTCTTATCTTTACATAGGTTGTCACCGAGATCTCAACCCGCTAAACGGAGAGAACACGTCCGGCGGTTGGACAATCCTTTCCACCTAGCGGAGGGGGGTACATGCTTGCAACATGCACAGCCATGCCTCGCATGACCATAAACATACATCGGTTCATATTAGATATGGTATTGTGACAGACCCTTAATCGATCCACACAATAGATCAATAGCCCCCTTTCAGGCCACATCGCCATTTTCTTTAAAACATAGTGCGAAAATTAGAGTTCGTAAATCATGCAATATTTTCTTATCTTTACATAGGTTGTCACCGAGATCTCAACCCGCTAAACGGAGAGAACACGTCCGGCGGTTGGACAATCCTTTCCACCTAGCGGAGGGGGGTACATGCTTGCAACATGCACAGCCATGCCTCGCATGACCATAAACATACATCGGTTCATATTAGATATGGTATTGTGACAGACCCTTAATCGATCCACACAATAGATCAATAGCCCCCTTTCAGGCCACATCGCCATTTTCTTTAAAACATATCTATGCATAATTTAAAACTGTGATGCATGGACAATTACGTCCTTAAAGTAAACATACAACATATGTACCATCGAGACAATAAAAACAATTAAAAGCATATCCTATAAAAGAACTAATCCTAACTACCCAACCAAAATATTTAAACAAACATATCATCAAGGTTCCTCGATACGACTTCGACGTACGGTGTAGGCCAATTGGTCAGAGTAAGTCACGAGAACTTACCTCGTGCCCGTTGCAAACCAAGTTCTGTCCACGAGCTTTGTTTACCTAAGCAATTCACAATGTCGTCGTTAAAACGAGTTTAAGCCTTAAACGTCCAAATCAACGAAATCCTTAACTAAGGAAATTCCTAAAAATCTAACTTAACCAATCGAGGCATTTTAACAACAATTAACGCTCGATACCTCAAAATTACCATTAACGAGTTTTTCCAAAAACCCGAAAACTCATCAAAGCCTAAAGTTTCTCAACGAATCAATCAACTTCGTCCAATAACGCCCAATACGTCCATTATATTCACAAATACGGTAAAGCTATCGATTTCTAACCCTAAATCACGTTTTTAACGAAACCCTAACGTAACCCTAATCATATAACTTCGTGAAAACCAAACTATAACACTCCAAAAGCATAGAGTCATACCTAGGGTTGCGAGAGGAGAGGAAATCGCGAAGAACGAAAGACGAACGGAGGAAGAACGATAGTCGGAAATTGAGTCACTGTGGGGAGAAATAGTCGCCGCGGGAGAGGAAAATAAAAACACAGAGAGGAATTGTGAATGAGGGAGAAGAAGAGAGGAAATAAGGTTTTTATTAAATTTGGCTTGCAAAATTACCATAACGCCCTTCCTTCGATTTTCTATTAGTTTCATCCTTTGTTTCGTTATTTAACTAACGATTCGGTTTCTCTAAATTTCCTTAATTCACCAATAAATCCAACTTATTACTAGGGTTCCATTAAAACTGTCCGTTCGCAATTTGGACCTCGTTTACTATTTTTACCAAAGTATCCTTTATATTACGATAAACGTAATTCTCGTAAAATTAGCGTTACGACTCCAAAAATTCTCAAAATTTTCTTAAAGAACTGGGTGTTACATTCCATCCACCTTTTTTTAAAATTTTGTTCTCAAAATTTGATCATACAAACAACTCAGGGTACTTAGCCATCATATCCTGCTGTCGCTCCCAAGTAGCTTCTTCCACCTCGTGGTTCCACCATAAGACTTTGACTAGCGGAATTTCTTTGTTGCACAAAACTTTGATCGAAGACTCTAAAATACGTACAGGCTTCTCCACATAAGTCAAGGTAGGCTGTACCTCGATGTCTCTCCCCTCCACAATATGTGATGGATCGCGTAAACACTTCCGAAGCATAGACACGTGAAATACGTCGTGGATGCCTTCCATTGAAGCCGAAAGTTGTAGTCGATATGCCATCTTCCTGATCTTCTTTAAAATAGGGAAGGACCCGCATATCTAGGGGTTAGCTTGCCATTCCTTCCAAACCGCATAACACCTTTAAATGGAGAATCCTTCAAGTAGACCTCATCACCTTCTTCGAATTCCAGTTCTCTCCGTTTTGTGTCAGCATAGCTCTTCTGTCGACTCTGAGCTATCTCTATACGCTGTCGAATAACAGCAATCTTCTCTGCCGTTTGCTGTAGAATCTCATGACCAACAATACTGGCTTCACCAACCTCGTCCCAATATAATGGAGATCTACACTTTCGACCATACAAAGCTTCATACGGAGCCATACCTATGGTAGCCTGGAAGCTGTTGTTGTAAGAGAACTCGATAAGTGGCAAATACCTGCTCTACGATCCCTGAAATTCCAACACACAAGCTCTGAGCATATCCTCCAGAATCTGATTCGTCCTCTCTGTCTGACCATCGGTTTGAGGATGAAATGCCGTGCTGAAATTTAGCTGAGTCCCCATAGCTTTGTGCAGGCTCTTCCAGAACTTCGATGTAAATCTCGGATCTTGATCTGAGACAATAGAAACTGGTACTCCGTGCAATCTAACAATCTCCTACACATAAAGCTCGGCGAGCTGATCCATAGAAGACGTCATCTTGACAGATAAGAAGTGCGCCAACTTTGTCAATCGGTCCACGATCACCCAGATGCCGTCATGTCCTTTTATCGTCCTCAGGAGCCCCACAATGAAATCCATGGAGATTTGTTCCCATTTCCACTTCAGAATCGGCAGTGGTTGTAATGTTCCAGCCGGCCTCTGGTGTTCCGCCTTAACCTGTTGACACACTAAACAGGTTTCAACGTACTTGGCGACCTCCCTCTTCATGTTCGACCACCAGAAGTGTTGCTTTAAATCTCTGTATATTTTAGTGCTTCCTGGATGCACAGAGTATGCTGAAGAATGTGCCTCAGCCAATATCTCCTTCTTTAGCTCCTCATCGTTAGGCACGTACCACCTATGCCTGAACTTCAGAATACCGTCATCTGACAAGTTGAATTCAGACACGTCTCCAGAGGTCATGCTCAATCGAAGCTCCTCACACTCCATATCTTTCTGCTGAGATTCACGTATCTTATCCAGAATAGTCGGCCTTAGAGAAATATTGGTGAGCATACTGGACAGCTCTGCTACTATCTCCACATCGAACCTCTCAATATCAGACCGCAATGTAACTGACAACGCTGCAAGTGAAGGCTGACTCGCAGTAGGCATTTGACTCAAAGCATCAGCGACCTTGTTCGCCTTTCCTAGGTGGTATTTAATATCGAAATCATAATCTTTGACGAACTCTAGCCACCTTCTCTGCCGCATATTTAATTCCTTTTGCGTAAACAAATATTTCAAGCTTTTGTGGTTAGAAAATATCTTGCACTGCTGCCCATATAAATAATGTCTCCAAATCTTCAGTGCGAAGACCACTGCTGCTAACTCCAGATCATGCGTGGGATAGTTCTGCTCATACAGCTTCAACTGCCGAGAAGCATACGCGATAACCCTCCCTTCCTGCATCAATACACAACCAAGTCCAACTGCAGACGCATCACAGTAAATACTGAATCTCATACCTTTGACAGGTAGCGTTAGAACTGGAGCTGTGGTTAACTTCTGCTTCAACTCCATAAAACTGTTGTCACAAGCAGCCGACCATATAAATTTCTCATTCTTTTGAGTCAAGCATGAAAGAGGAACTGCAATCTTCGAAAATCCCTCTATGAACTTCCGATAATAACCAGCCAACCCGAGAAATCTACGCACTTCACGCACGTTCTTAGGCTGCGGCCAATCTCTGACCACCTGGATTTTGCTCGGATCCACAGAAACCCTTCCTGTGATATGATATGGCCCAGAAAACTGACCCTATCCATCCAAAACTCGCATTTAGAGAACTTCGGATAAAGCTGGTGTCGTTGTAAAATTCCAAGAACAATCCTCAATTGCTCTTCATGCTCTTCTTTCGTCATAGAATATATTAGAATATCGTCGATGAAGACCACAACGAATTTGTCCAGGTACTCCTTGAAGGCTCAGTTCATCAAATCCGTAAACGTTGTAGGGGTATTAGTAAGTCCGAAAAACATAACAAGGAACTCATAATGCTCGTACCTCGTTCGGAATGCCGTCTTCTGAACATCTTCCTTCCAGACCTTCAACTGATAATAACCCGAGCGTAGGTCAATCCTGGAAAACACTCGGGCACCCTGCAGTTGATCAAATAAATCATCTATCCGAGGCAGTGGATACTTATTCTTCACTGTGAGCTTATTCAGCTCCCTATAATCCACGCACATCCTGAGAGTCCCGTCTTTCTTCTTGACGAATAGAACGGGCGCACCCCAGGGTGAAAAACTGGGTCGGATGAAACCCTTATCCAGCAACTCCTCTAGCTGAGTTTTCAACTCTCTCAATTCAGCAGGCGCCAATCTATATGGATTCTTAGACACTAGCGCAGAGCTCGGATATACATCAATGACAAATTCAATCTCCATGTCCAGTGGTAATCTGGGAAGATCATCAAGGAATATCTCAGAGAATTCTCTGACTATAGGAATGTCACCCGGCTTTACTCCGCTGAGCAACCGAATATCAACTACTGTGGCCAAATAAATAGAGCACTCACCTTTAAACTGCTCGTTGACCTTCATGGAATAAGAGATAGGCGATCTACTCAATCGGTTCATCGCTTGATAAGAAAACTCTACTTTACCTGGAGGTCGAAAGGTTACAATCCCGGATCGACAATCGATGGTGGCGAAGTGCTGTGAAAGCCAGTCCATCCCTAAGATAAGATCGTAGATCTCTATACCCATAACAATCAGGCGAACATAGAGGGTACTGTTCCCAACTGAGACAATATTACCCTGGACAACTTGACCTGACTGCATACGCTCTCCTGAAGGTTGCATCACTACTATATTCGCATTTTGCTAACTCAGGCACAAGCTTCAGTCTAGACACGCAAGCTGTGGAAATAAAAGAGTGCGTAGCCCCCGTGTCTATCAAAGAAAATACCGCTACGCCCATAATCAATATAGTACCTGCTATCACCGAGGGCTGAGCCTCATCGTCGAGATCACCAGGCTCGATAAATGCAAAAATCCTCGGCATAACCCTCCTCTGGTCTGGGCCTGACTGCTCACGACCCTGCTTTGGGCAATCTTTAACGAAGTGGCCCACTACTCCACACCGATAGCACTTATTCGTGCCCACTTTGCACTCTCCACTGTGCTCCTTCTGGCACTTAGGGCACCAAGGCATCTGAGTAGCCTCTCGTACCTGTTTGCCTTTCTCTCGATCGTTGCCTCCCTCTAAAGGCCTTTTCACGCCTCTCTGTTGTTGTTGCTGTGGCTGTCCTCTCGGTTGCCAGCCCTTATTTCTGATCTGAGGGTGGATCTCTTGAAAGAAGCCTCTAGTTGGCTCCCTTGGTCTAACAGAACTCGGATCAACAGCCTCAATCTCCAATGCCTTTGCCACTATCTCATCGTAGGATACATTACGCACCCTTGAGATCGTAAGACTCTACCGAATTTCTTGGCCAAGCCCCTGTACAAATCTGCGTACCTTGTCCTCATTGACACTGACCTGACGTGGCGCAAATCGGGACAAAGCCTCAAATCTCCTCACATAGTCGGCAATCGAACCAACTTGCCGTAATTGCATAAACTCCACCATCTTTGCCTCCCGCACTGTATGGCTAAAGTATTTATTGTAAAATATCATCTTGAAACGCTCCCAACTCATAATCGCCACATCGGTGGTTGCCTTGATAGAATCCCACCAGAATCGGGCATCCAGCGCTAAGTGGTAACTCACCAACGCAACCTTCTTTCTGTCCTCAATGCTTGCATAGGCCAGCATATCCTCCATGGTTCGAATCCACTCCGCGGCTGAAGAGGGATTCGTAGACTATCCGTTGAACACAGGAGGTTGGAGCTTCTAAAATCTCTCCATACCACGATTACCAGAAGTCGCGGTCTCCCGAGCTCTAGCACCCTCACGATCTATCAAGGTACCCAACTGCTTGGACTGTCTCTCCATTTGTTGAGCCTGTCGCTCCATGTGTTGGGACTGTTGGGCAATAAAATCCTTAAGGGTGTCTATCGTATCATCTCAGTCATTTCCTCGACGCACCATATTTCTATAATTCCTATAAAAGTCAAAAGCAAATAATTCTAAGAAATCGAAATCAAATAAGACTCTTAAACATACTTACAGTTGAAGAAGGATGTCCGCGTAGTGGCTGTGCAGTCGAGCAGTCTACAGAACCTTTTTTAAAACCCGGGGGCTCTGATACCATAGCTTGTAGCGACCCTTACCCGTATCCTAATTTTCTCGTACTATTTTTTTTATCTTTATAACCTTTATAAACTTCAGACGTTTATGCGAAATTGAACTTTTTAAATTGAAATCAAAATCGTTGAAGTCTACGTTTAAAAAAAAAAACATTTAAACGAAACATAATTCAAAACATAATTCAAAAATGCCATTATATAGTGGAGTAATAAAATCCCGTAAAACTGGGTGTTACAAGTCGTTTTGATGTACAAATGTATTTTGAAACTATTTGGAAGAAGTTTGGTTATAAAATGCAGGTTTGGGGTTTTTATGATTTTAGACGTTATGCTGTCCAATTTCCTGTAAAATGGTGAAGTTTTATTTAAGGATAGTAGTAGGCAGTAAAAGTGTCGACCTACGTATGTAGGTGTCAACCTTTGAGCGTGTTAAACTGGGCAAAGTGTCAGTCGGTGCGCTCAGGTGTCGACCAGTTTGTGTAAAAGCGGTTAAGGTGTCGACCCCAAGGTTTGATCGATGAAAACAGAGGGTAATGAAGTGTCGACCAGTTCATACAAATGTCAACCGGTTAGTGTAGGAATGATAGAGGTGTTGACCATAGAGGTCGAGTGATGCAAACAAAGGGTAACAAAGTGTCGACCTGTGCGTGCAGGTGTTGACTGGTTTGGCTAGGTGTCAACCCCAAGGATCGACCGATGCAAACAGAGGCAAACAAAGTGCCGATCTATGCATACAAGTGTCGACCGGTTTGGCTAGGTGTCGACCGCAAGGATCGACTAATGCAAATAGAGGCAAACCAGGTGTCGACCTATGTATATAGGTGTCGACCGATTGTCCTGAGTGAGCGCGCCAAGTGAGCATGCGCGCGCATCGTATAAGAGACGCGCGCGGGGCTCGGCCACAACAAGGATTTTTCTCAAATTCTGATTTTTCAATCTTTTGATTTCCAACTTTGGACTAGTGTTTTCAATGTGTTTTAAAAATAGTTTTCCGCTCGCTTGAAGGGGTTAACGACTCAAAAATTGATTTAAGAGTTTTAAAAGAAAAGTCAAAAATTTTACGCTGATAAACGAGAATGGAAAAGAAAGTACAGAGTTACGGTATGAAAGCTGCGACCTGGGTCCGAACGACTCGGGGTGTCACAGTTATTGTGCTTAGAGAGAGCGCTAATAAGTTTGAAAGTGAAGATGAGAATGTCATGCGATCTAATGAGAAAAATGCACAAGAAGAAGTGTTCCATTTTCAAGAATGAAAACTTTTAATGATCATTAGAAGAGTATTGACATCCCAAGTCCACAATGAAGAAAGCCAAAAGGAGAATATTATCCATAGCCATGGCTTGATCAAAGATCAAGTGTTACGTCCCCTAATTTCACCTTTTAACTATTCCAAAAAATCTCGTAAAAATTTAAACTTTTACTTCAGTCCCTTAGTCGTGTTCATTTTAAAGACGATAAACTTCGTTCAACGGAAGATGTACCATGTGTAGAATCTCGTATTAAAATTTTACTTAATTAAAATAAAGGCTAAACAGCAAACAGGGGTCGACGTAACCTTCGGTTGACGCAACCATAACGTGCCACTGTCTCAGCCCAACTACAGAAGAGAATCGGTCGACGAACTGCCTTTGGCAGATAACCCTTCCTCTTGGGTTTTGGTCGACGTCCTGAACTTACTGGAATTCATTTTCTTTCAATCGGTCGATATCAACACTAGCCAAAATCGGTCAATGTCAACACTGACCAAAATAGGTCAATATCAACACTGGCCAAAATCGGCAGATGTCAACACTGACCAAAATCGGTCGATGTCTACACTGACCAAAATCGGTCAAGGTGGCCTCTGTAATGAGATCGGTCGACGACACTTGACTAAATTTCCTCAAAATGACTCTAGTATGCTGGGGTCGATAACCCCGACCGATTCACACTTAAAATCGGTCGAAGTAGCCCCCATCAGTACACTTAAATTTACTTAGGCTAAATCATCCACAACATCAGACGATCGATTGCTACCCAGGCGATCGATCAGCAAGCTCTCTGGATTTTAATTCCAGAGAGCAGCCTCCTTCTTCTTTACTACCCTGCACACCACACACATCACAAGTTAATAGACATCCTCAAAATATCCATTCATAAACAAATCTTCTAACCGACCTAAAACAACACATTTGTCTCAAAACAATAGCCCAACTCTAAATATGCAAAATCCATTCTAAACTCAAAAATCAAATCTATTTCATCAAAACATCAACTTATTCTTCAAAATCCATCCATACATAGCGGAAGCTAATAAAATCGTCAAAATACATCAAAACATCAGTTTTTTACACTAACCAGACAACAAGCACCCTAAAATGGTTTCTATACATTTATTCTATTCTATCACCCATCAGCCCAAAACAATCCCGAAACCACAAAACTTAACCTATTGCTCCTACGGGTCAAGTTCGCACCGACTGCACAGCACACCATTGCAGGCATTCCTCTTCAACCGGCTTATTCATCTTGCAGAGAGAAGTCATTCACATCTGCTTCAATATCCCCTACACCATAGAGACATTCTATGAGCTAAAGGCTCAGTAAATCTACGTAAATGAAAATACGTGCAATTCATATGCAGTTCATAAAATCATGCATCATTTTCATTCTTTAGTAACATAACATAGGCATCACCGAGGGTTGACTCTCACCAGATGGAGAGGGCACATCTAGCAGTTAGATAGCCCTTTCCATCTACCGGGGGGAAAACATGCTCCTCCTCTCAGGACAACCATGTCTGAATCCCACCCAGACATGACCATAATTACATATATTCATATCTTTTCATTAGCCAGTTCTTTTCATGAAAACGTATGTGAAAATTCATTTTTCATGCTAGTCCAGAAACATGATGCATGAACATGGATTGTGCATTAAAAGTAAGAAAAGCATAGAGCAATCTATAAACACTAGGAAAACATTCTAATACAACAATCAACCTAAACAACCCATCCACTTAATCTAAAACTAATTAATTCACCAATGTCCTCGATAACGCTCTAACTTATGGTGTAGGCCAAATCGGCTAAACAAAGCACGAAGACTTATCTCGTGTCCGTAGCACACCGAGCTCCGTCCATGAGCATTGTTCACCTAAACCAATTCATAGAAACCATCATTAAAACCGGGCCTAGGAAATTAAATTTCGAAGACTAGCGAAACTCCTAGCTAAGGAAATCTCCCTAAAACTCTAATTTAACACGTTGAGGCATTTCATCGAGCAATTCGTGCTCGTGAATCCTTAGACCTCCATTAATGGAGTTCTCCATAACCTCCAACCGCCAAACATTTCAACAATCTCCATTAAACCATCAAACTTCCACCAATAACCATAAATATACCCAATAGAGTCATAATTAGGGTAAACCTAGCCGTTTCCAACAAAACCCGACTATTTCACAAAACTCTAAACGAAACCCTAACCGTCTAACAACTCGAAAACTGGAAATAAACTTTTTAAAACCATAGAACCTTACCTAGGGAGTGTTTTCGGAGAAGAAATGTGAAGAACATGAGTCGATCGGAGGAGAAACACCGGCGTTTGAAGGAACCGTCGTGAAGAGCTTCGTCAAGAACTCAAAATTGCCAAGGAGAGAAGTCTTTGGGAGAAAATCGTGTAAGTGTGAAAGAGGGAGGGAGAATTGATATTTTATTAAAGATTTTTGCTTGCAAAATTACCATAACGCCCCTCCATTTGATTTCCTATTTGTTTCATTACTATCTCGTTGTTAAATCATCAATTCGGCTTCTCCAAACTTCCTTATTTCTCCAGAAATTCTAATTTATTATCGGGGCTTTATTAACACTTTTCGTTCGCAAAACGGACTTAATTTTACATATTTACAAAAATACCATTACTTAGTGGAGTTACAAAAATCTCGTAAAATCGGGTGTTACATCAAGTTTGTTCTATAATCATTGATGGAGGGAGTTACACCAATGTTGTAACACCCGACGAGTTTGACCAGGTGACTTTCTTAACTGTTTTAACGGCCATGTTTATTTTGATCTTTTCGGTTTCGAATTTTATGCCAAGGCTTAATTAATGTGCATGTGTCATAAATTAGGTTGGGTGGCAGTATTTGTAATTAAGAATGGTTGGATTAAGTATAAATAGGAAATGGAAACTTTTAAACCTCACTGTAGCCGACATTCCCTTCTGCGTTCTCTCATTTCCCCGAGCTGTCTCCCTCTCCGCCAACGACACTCTCATCGACGACGGATTTCTCCTTCTCCACTTCGACAATCGACGCCCTAGGTAAGACTCAGACAATGTGGATTGCTGGTTATCTCTTTGAGTACTGTTTTTCAGTTGAACTCGAGATTTCGGATTCTGCAATGGCCGAGTCTAGTTATTGTGATTCTAGGAATTCTAGACTATGCACACTGAGTGCTCGACTAATGGACTTATATATATATATATAGACGTTAGATTCTAGGGTGATTTTTTTATTAGGACTTTGAGGATGTTGTTTTAACTCTACAATGTGAAATGTTTTAGGTGAAGAAGTCTGAAGAGAAGTACTCAAAATTGCTAAGGAAACTAGGTAAGTGAATGTGTAGGAATACCCGGCCATTAGGGCCCTACATCACAAGGGTACTGGTTAGAAGCTGTTTTTGACGTTTAAGGGTTATTTCAGTTATTGTCTGGTTGTTATGATACTCGAACTGTTAGTATGGTTCTAGTTAGATGTATGATCTGTTCAATAGAATGATGAACTAAGAGTATCCCAGCTCATGCATCATGAATGTTTCTCAAGCACGTGAAAATGTTTTCAATGCATGTTTTCTTTCATGAATAAGACAAGAAGATGAAACCTATGCAACATAGATTAAGAGAGGGTTGGGGGCGGTTTGGCGTATGTCACTGTCCAAAAGAGGGACCAAGAATACGACCCACAAGGGACTATGTACACTCTCACTGTCGAACCCTCTTTACCGGCACAAATCCTCCCTTAATCCATACAACGTAAATTATGATTATGAATGATGACTATGAATGATGATTATGAATGATGTATATGAATGATGTATATGAATGATGTCTATGAACATGAGTACGAACAAGAACAAGAACAAGAAAAGATCCATGAGCATGTGTTTCTTTAAACTGTGCATTCATGCATATGTGTTAGCATTGCATTCCTTACTAAGCATTAGGCTTATAGTTTAAACCTTATGATGTAGGTGACGAGATATCAGGTGAGGAATTCAAAGTTGATGAAGATGTTTAAGTTGGTTGCTGGGAGATGCTCAGGTTGGAAGTTTGTGGCTGGATGGCGATTATGACCCGTGGTTATGCTCTCATTATGTCAGTAAGGTTTATGAGAAAATTGATGTTTAAGTAGGATGAGATCTTTCTTTGAACACTGGATTTTGTGATTGTCTGGTTTGGTTACCGAGTCGGGGATGATTAAAAGAGAATAGAATATCATGTTTTTTATAAGTCTTCCGCTACATGTAATCTAGATGAGTCTATGATTCATGTCTGCCTATGGTTGTGTCTACGAAGTATGAGATCTGTGAAGGTCAGGTTACATTTCTGTCGGTATGAGTTGTTTAAAGATTTTCGGGATTCTTTGCTGTGTGATAGAAGTTAGATGAACGTTGTAACACCCCATATACCCTACCCGTATTTCCGTAATAAAATTTTTCATTTTAATCTTTTAAACTTATTCTTAAGCGGAAACTAAATCAGAATTGAAATCGGAATTAAAATTGAACTTTTAAAGCATTTAAAACAAAACGTTTATTAACTAAATAAAACTTAAAACATTTAAGTAAAGTATTTAAAATTCATTCAGAAAAGTGGGAGGGCAGAATTGGGATTCTGCCCTCGAATGCATTTCCAAGTTGGCGATCGGTCTCTGCCTTAGGCAGAGACCGATTGCCGATCGCTGAAGGTTGCCAAACAGCGATCGATCTCTGCATCAAGCAGAGATCGATCGCTGCATGTAGCTGCCAAGGCAGCAAGCAGAGCAGCGATCGATCTCTGCTTGCTGCAGAGATCGATCGCTGCACACCATGCAGCGATCGCCCAGCGATCAGACTTCCCCTTTTCTCCCCTTGCTTCTTCCTTCTATTTTCTTTTCACACTTTGCTCTCTGGAATTCCAGAGAGCAAAACACAATTTCAGCTCTCTGGAATCCGATTCCAGAGAGCAAAATACTTCACTTATCCTTCAATATTTTCACAATTCATTATCTTTCTCATTCATTTTCACCATTAATTTATAATTTCAACCCAACTAAAATGCGTCCTAAACTCAATCATCATGCAGCGGACTTTGCGGAATCCAACTGCCTGGATAGCTCGAAAAACCGAGCTATCCGTAACAACCTAAAACATTTCAAAACATTTTCATTTAACTTAAACCTTTAAACCAAAACATTCAAATATACAGTTATCAAACTAGATTTCCAAAACGTTAAGTCATCAAATATAGCCTATCCACTACCAGACCAAGCATCCTAATATGTTCTATACATTCATATTGACCATTAAACCCCCAAAATACATACACAACTTCCCCTCGGGTCATACGCGCCTCGACTGCTCAGCGCACTCCCACGGCCATCATCCATCAACAGTTTACGCCTCGGGTGGAGGGATCTTGTAATATCCGGTTCGTACGGACTTTTGGATTTAATATATTATATTCATATATATATATTATATGAGGCATTTTTATTAAATATGTCAAATCAAGTCAGTTTTGCAAACGGAAAGCGTCGTTAGAGTCCTAACGATTAATAGGAATTTTAAGGAATTTACGGGATTTTTCGGAGCTTAAACGCTATATTCCGAATAAATACACTTTTCAAAATATAAATGACGTTTAGTAAAAATAGTAAACGAGGTCCGAATTACGAACGGACAGTTTTAATAAGTCTCAAATAATAAGTTTGACTTATGGGTGAAGTAGGGACGTTTGGAGAAGTCGAATGGAAGGACGATTAACGAACCGAAGAACGAAATCTATATAGAAATCAAAGAAGGGCGTTTTGGTAATTTACAAATCAATTTTATTAAATATCACAAATTCCCTCTCTCTCCTCACTTCTTCTTCTCCTCTCCCTGCGCACGAAACAGAGAGCACTCCTCTCCTTAGGCCGCCGGCGTTCGTTCATCATCCGACCTCCGTCCGACCTCCGTTCGTCCCGATTTCTTCACGCTTTCTTCTCCTCTCGCTACCCTCGGTATGTACCTACAGTCTCTGAGCGTTTATTTCGAGTTTTCGGTCCGATTAGTGTTAGGGTTTCAATTAGGGTTTCGACGAAAAACGCGAATTAGGGTTCGTAATTAATAGGTTGGCCTTGATTAAGTATGTATTGAACGTATTTGACGTTATTGGACGAAGAAAAATCAATTTACAAAAAGTTAAAAATTGGTTTATTTTCCGAGTTTTTGAGAAAAACTCGTTAATTGGGATTTCGAATTATCGAACGTTAATTAACGTTATAAACGCTTTGATTGGCTAAATAAAGAATTTAGGAGAAATTCTTTAGTTAAGTTTTTAGATTTGGACGTTAATTGTTTAAATTAGTTTTAATGGTAAATATCGTGTTTTCCTCAGACACGCGACTCCCGTGGACGAAGCTAGCCATTCAGTGCGCTCCAGGTAAGTTTTCGTGACTTACTTTGACCCAAAGGTCTGCACCATACTCCGTCGTCGTCTCGGGAATACTCGAGGAACTGTTTGTTTTATGTTACTCTGGTTGGGTAGTTAGGTTAGTTGTTTATAGGTTCTGCTTTACTGCCATGAATGTATGCACGTTGTTTGTTTACTTTCCGCTGATATGAACTGTTCATGCATCACGTGTTTCAAAATGGCATAAAAAATGGGTTTCTGCACGAGTTTTTAATGAAATGAATAATGAACGAAAATACGTAATCTGTATCTGAAAGGTCACGCGGGATGGGGCTCAGGCATGGCTGTAGGGTTTGTGAGCATGTACCCCCCCCCCCATCTAAGTGGAAAGTGGTAGTTCGACCGCGGAATGTATCCTTTCCATTTAGTGGGCTGATATCTCGGTGGCAATATGTATGAAATGACCTGATATGTCTGATGAGCATGTTTTCTGAACTTCATATGCACGACACGCATGCATCTGCATTTACGTAGCTTACTAAGATTTCCATATCTCATATGTGTCTGTATGGTGTAGGTGATCTGCTAGGTGACGTAGATCCAGGTGAGGACGACGTTCCTCCTCCTGATGTCGGAGGCAGTTGATGGATGATGCTCGTGAGTGTGCGCTGGGTAGTCGAGGCGCAATATGACCCGTGGGGATGTATGTCTGAACTCTGGGTTTATTTTGGGATGTTTTGGGTTGATAATTGTATAGTATACTTAGGTTGTTTGGATCTGGATAGGGATTAGATAACGTTTTGGTAATTGTATGTAAAACGTTTTGGTTTAAACTGTTTAATGAATGTTTTGGAAATGTTTTGATTGGTTTTAGGTTGATACGGTTATGCTCGATGTTTAGAGCTATCCACGCAGTTGGACTTCGCAAAGTCCGACTCGAGTCGATTGAGTTTAGAATACGTTTTAGTTTTAATGGGTGGAGTTGAGATTTAGGTTGTGAATCATGGCAATGTCAATGTAAAGGAGGAATGTTGTGCTCTCTGGAAATCGGATTCCAGAGAGCTATGTTGTAAAGTGTTATATGAAGTAAATTGCATTAAGTGTCGAAGTGGTGAATTGGTGAAGTGGAGAAGAGAGAGGATCGCTGCATAGTGCAGCGATCGATCTCTGCTATTCAGCAGAGATCGATCGCCGCCCTTATGCTTGGGTGCAGCGATCGATCTCTGCTGAAAAGCAGAGATCGGTCGCTTGTAACAAGTAAGCCTCCAGCGATCGATCTCTGCCAATTGCAGAGATCGATCGCCCCTTCCCCTTTTTGCCAAACGGACGGTTCTGCCCTCCCATTTCTAAATTGTTTTAAATAAGTTTTATTAATAGTTTTAGTTTATATTTCAAATGATTTACCAAACGAATTTCGATTTCGATTCCGGTTTCGGTTTCGATTTCAAGTCCGCTTTAACGTTATGTTTTAAAGTTTTATTTAAAATGTAAAAATAAAAATGAAAAATTTATACGGGTAAATGGGTACGGACTTAGGGGTGTTACAGATCTCATCCTCACCTGTGTAGAGGTCACCTACACCATAAACATAAGTCGTGAGCTTAAGGCTCAGTAAGTCTACGTGAATGCAATGCATGAACATGTATGTGCCATTTTCATAAAACCGTCTCTCATGCATTTCATTTATTTATTTATTCATTCATTCATTCATTCATTCATTCTCACCGTGACATTCTTTTGGTTACCGAAGTCTATTCACTCGGCAGATGGTTAGGGCCCGTCAAGCGGTTAGACAGCCCACAGCATCTGAAGGGAGGAAAACCCGCTCACCACGGAACGCCGGGTCTGAACCTCACCCCGATAACCACATACAGAGGGTTGTGTTGTGAGCCAAACCTTAACTAAGCTCCTGCAACAGCTTAAAGAGATCGTTAGCTACTCCAGTGCTCGGCCAAGTCGAGTAACTTCAAGAACAGAAAACCAAACGTGCTAAATGCAGAACAAACAGAAACTTAAGCGTGAATGGTGTCGTGCGAGTGAAGTGAGTGTAAGATGAAAAGCGTGGTCCAGTTAATTCAACAAAGATTTACACAACCTCAAGTCGGTCAGCTAACCAATGTTTAGCTCCGACAGAACGCTTTTCCGGAGGAAGGCGTCGACTTGAGGAACCGGTTCTGTCCACCTCCTTCTGGTTTCCAGCCCTCGATAGGGAGGAGAGGAGAATGGTGCTAGAGTTCAACAACAACCTCGGGTTGTTGAACTAGGAGGCTATCTCCTATTCGGCGAAGCCGAAGCTTACCTGCGCGGCGAAATGCCTTCGCTGTTCCTCTCGTAGGGAAACGGTCTACTTCTTCTCATAAACTGAACCAACCATTACAGACACCAATAGCGATGATAAATAGTACCTAGTGGCTGGAGAACATTTGAAAATTGGCGAGAACCGTTGAAGGCGCGGGAAGAAGAGCAGTCGAGATTCCTCTGTCGCTAGGGCTTCGAGGGTAGCCCTGTTTCCGTCAGCTCGCCGGTTTCCTTGCACGGCAACTTCTCCGACACAATTGCAGCAGCGATTCGGGCCGAAAATGGAAGTGGTCCCCTCCATCTCCGAGTGCAGTCGCCGAATGTCGCCTCTGGTTTTGATTCACGGTGAAGGCTTCATTTGGTTCTCTTCATTAACAGCAGCGGCCCGGTTCTTCAAGTAGCAAGTGGTCCGGTTCTTCAATGCACAGCAAATTGGTTTTCTTCATTAACCCACTCCCTTGGTTCTCAAGCCAATTAAAACCAAACCAAGCCACATCTAATCCTACCAAGCATCTAGCCCTAAATGCCTAACATGCATGCTTATATAAAATCTTAACAAAAAGGCCAATGTTTGCCCAATAAGTTTTAAAATAAAAAAATACATAAAATCAATGCTCGGGAAGACAAATTCCCATATGAGCTTCTGGTTCTCCAAGCCTTGTCTCCCAAGCAATGACGTGCTTCGGTTGCTCCGGATCTTGAGCTTCCATCTCCCACTTTACATCGGTGAGTACGTCTTCCAATTCGGTGTAAGAAATGTCACCTGCAAAAGAGTAAAGTGTGTAAGTACATAAATTAGATAAAACATGTGAATGTACCTGTGATCGTGTGATGGGCCTACGGGGCACAACATCCTCCCCAGGTTGTTGAGGATTTGTCCTCAAATCTGATAAGTCGGGCCCATCAAGGCCATCTTCCTCGCCTTTGTATGGAGATAAGTCCTGGACGTTGAAGGTTGCTGACACGCCATATTCTCCAGGTAACTCTATCTTGTAGGCATTGTTATTAATTTTCTCCAAGACCTTAAAAGGACCATCTGCTCGAGGAAGAAGCTTTGACCTTCTTTGATCGGGAAACCTTTCCTTACGTAGATGCAACCAAACTAAGTCTCCTTCTTTAAAAATAACTTCTTTACGTCCCTTGTTTACTTGTTTGGCCACAGCACTATTCCTTTTCTCGATGGCTTTTCGAACATTCTCATGTAGTTTCTTAATACGTTCAGCCTTGTCTGCTCCTGATGGATTAGCTAAGTCTTTGAATGGTAGGGGTACAAGGTCCAACGGTGTAGATGGATTAAACCCATAGGCAGCCTCAAAGGGCGATTGCTGAGTAGTGGAATGTAGGTTGCGATTGTAGGCAAATTCTAAGCCAGGAAGGACGATGTCCCAATTGGTTAGTTTTTTTCCTACAATACTGCGTAAGAGGGTGCCTAAGGTCCTATTAACGACTTCCGTTTGACCATCCGTTTGGGGATGGAAGGATGTGCTGTAACACAACCTAGTCCCCAACCTTCTCCATAAGGTGGTCCAAAAGGCGCTCAAAAATTAGTGTCCCGATCTGACACTATTGAATGTGGAATTCCATGTAGGCGAACGATTTCCTTAAAGTACAGATCAGCTATCATGGAGGAATCATCTGTTTTGGTACAGGGAATGAAATGGGCCATCTTGGAAAAACGATCCACAACTACCATAATGGAGTCCTTACTTCGGGCAGTTCGGGGTAGTCCTAGAACGAAATCCATACTAACGTCGGTCCATGGGTGTGATGGGACTGGCAGAGGCATATATAAACCTTGAGGGAGAAGCCTACTCTTGGCTTTCTTGCATACCACACATGTTTCCACTAGACGGTGGACATCTTTTATCATGCGGGGCCAATAGAAATTTTCCTTGAGCATGTCCAAGGTCTTCTTCTCTCCGAAATGGCTTGCCAAGCCTCCACAATGTGCTTCTTTCACGAGACACCGTCTTAGACTTCCTTGGGGAATACATAACTTTCCCGCTTTTATCAAATAACCATCCATGAGACGGTACTCGCCTATGGCCTTTTCCTTGCACTGGGCGTAGTAGGTACCAAAATCTGGGTCGGTTTCATAATTCTCTTTGACCCACTCAAAACCAAAGAACCTGGTTCCTAATTCCGTAAGGAGAATGCGTTTTCTTGAAAGCGCATCGGCCACGATATTGGTTTTCTCCCTTTAAATATTTCAAAGTGTAGGGGAACCTCTCCAAGAACTCCACCCATTTAGCATGCCTCTTATTCAACTTATGCTGACTCTTGATATGTCGGAGCGATTGGTGGTCGGTGTTGATAACAAATTCTCGAGGTAGAAGGTAATGTTGCCAATGCTCCAATGCTCTAATAACCGCATAAAACTCCTTATCATAGGTTGAATAATTGAGGGTAGCTCCTTTCAGTTTTTCGCTAAAATATGCAACGGGTTTCCCCTCTTGCATAAGTACTGCACCTATACCAACCCCAGAGGCATCACTCTTTACCTCAAATACTTGATTGAAATTGGGGAGTGCAAGCACAGGCGAATGACACAACTTGTCCTTGATCAACTCGAAGCTCTTTTGACAATTCGGGGTCCAAGTAAACTCCTTTACCTTCTTGGTGCAATCCGTGAGTGGTGAGACTATCGAGCTGAAATTTTGTATGAACCTCCGATAAAAGGAAGCTAGGCCATGGAAACTACGAACTTCGGTGAACGATTTTGGTGTAGGCCAATCCTTGATAGCTTTAATTTTGTCCTCATCAGCTTCCATGCCGTCCTTCGAGATGATAAATCCTAGGAAGTATACCTTGTCTTGTCCAAATGAACACTTGCTCAAGTTTCCAAATAACTTGGCTTTTCTAAGGGTTTTAAACAGGGTACTAAGGTGGCTAAGGTGTTGTGGAAGGTCCGTGCTATACACCAAAATGTCATCGAAGTAAACAACGATGAACTTTCCCAAATACTCTTTAAGCACATGGTGCATGAGCCTCATGAATGTACTTGGCGCATTGAATAATCCGAAGGGCATCACCATCCATTCGAATAAGCCGTATTTAGTCTTGAAGGCCATCTTCCATTCGTCACCTTCCTTCATTCTTATTTGATGATAGCCACTTTTGAGATCTATCTTGGAAAAGATGGCGGCTCCGCTGAGCTCGTCTATCATGTCTTCGAGCCTAGGTATGGGAAACCTATATTTTACTGTGATCTGATTCATGGCTCGGCTATCAACACACATTCTCATAGTGCCGTCTTTCTTGGGTACCAATAAAGATGGTACGGCACAGGGACTCATGGACTCTCTTATATACCCCTTGTCCAGTAGTTCTTGTACTTGATCTTGCAACTTTTTAGTCTCTTCGGGGTTCATCCGATAGGCGGGTCGGTTAGGTAAAACCGCACCAGGCTGGAGATCGATCTGATGTTCAATACCACGTAAGGGTGGTAAACCTTGGGGTAACTCCTCTGGGAAGACGTCTTGGAATTGGTGGAGCAAATTCTTAACAGGTGTAGGTATTTCTCCTAGCTCCATAACTCTGTCACGAAAGAGTATCAAAATCATGGGGTCTCCTCTAAGCACAGATGCTTCGATCTCGTTTTTAGTCATATACAAGCTAGCCTTAGTCTTAGCTTCTTTTCGTGCAGTTTCATCTTTGGATATTTGGGTCGGGGTCATGGGTGCAAATCTAAAGGTTTTGCCTTCAAACTTAAGAGAATAATAGTTCGTATATCCATCATGGTTCACTCTTCGGTCAAACTGCCAAGGCCTACCTAAGAGCAAATGACTTGCACTCATAGGTACAACATCGCAGAGTACCGTGTCCTTATATTTTCCAAGGGCAAATTCGACTTTGACTTGTTTGGTCACTTTGACGTCGTCACGGTCATCCAACCATCTAAGCTTATATGGATGGGGGTGAGCGGTGGTCTCTAGTCCTAGCTTGGTAACCAATTCTTTCGAGGCGACATTTGCACAACTGCCTCCGTCAATGATCAGTGAGCACAATTTATCTTTGATGAGACATCTACTGTGAAAGATGTTCTCTCTCTGACAGTCTTCTCCCGTGCTCCCTGTCATGAGTACACGTCTACTCACCATGAGTAGGGGTCCATCCGGTGCATGAACAACTTCTTCTTCAGATTTAGTCTCTTCTTCTTCGTCTTCCTCAACTTCGTCCTCGGGTTGTTCATCTTCGCTTTCATATTCACCAGTGTCTTCTCTTAGGACCATTACTCTTCGGTTTGGGCACTGGGCTATAAAATGTCCAAGTCCTTGACACTTGAAGCACTTCATATCTCTAGAACGGGGTGCATTGGCTCTATCCTCATGAGCTTTAGTGCCTTGTTCCTTAGGTGGCCAGTTTCGTGTAAAAGGCCTTTTTCCTTCAGCCTTGGTAAAGGTCTTAGTGGGTTCGGGTAACTTAGGTGAGAACTTGGGGGTAGTTTTGGGAATGAACTTTGAAGGGTAGTTAGCTTTTCTTTTTCGAGTGAGTTGACGTTCGACCTTCAAAGCCATCTGAACAACCGCATCTAAGGATTCTAGTGGGTGTAGTTCTACGGTGTCAGCTATATCTCGAGTGAGCCCTCGGATGAATCTAGCTACAATTTGTTCTTCAGGCTCGTCCATGGCTCCACGAATCCTAAGGGTCTCAAACTCCGTGAGATATTCTTCTACAGATTGACTTCCTTGCCTAAGGTTTTGGATTTGTAGGAACAATTCTTGTTTATATTGGCTGGGGACGAACCTCTTGGTCATCAAAGATTTCATTACTCGCCATAAGGTTATGGGCTCGTCTCCTATCTTTTCTCTTTGGGTCTTAATGTTTGACCACCATAGTGCAGCATAACCCGTGAGTTCTACTGACACTAGTTGGATCTTAACTCGGTCTGAGTACTCGTAGTACTCAAATACTTTCTCAGTCTTGTCCAACCAATCCAAAAAGGTATGGCCATCACATGTCCCATTAAAGGATGGCACATGCAGCTTAACGTGTCGCAGATCATCTAAATCCTTCCGCCGACTAGGACGGAAATTCTCTTCTTCATCTAGTGTCCACTCATCCTCTTCTCTAAAGTCATAGTGGGGAACTCTTCTCCTAGGGGCCTCGGGCCTTTCATACTCATTACGGGGCTCATGTTCAGTGGGCCTTCTTCTCGGGTTTTCTGGCCTTATCCTAGGGGATGTGTCATGGGAGGCTTCTCTCGGGGAATTTTGAAGAATTTCTCCATAACAAGCTTGATATCCTTGAGTAGTTGGCCAATGCTACTAACTTCACCGGCCAAGCCGTCTATTTGACCTTGCATACTGGTTTCTCCTACGTGGGGGTTTCCAGATTGGGGTTCGGGTTCTAATTCTAGGTTCGCCTCACGTATGATTCCACTACGGGTTTTCATGTGTCTAAGTTTTAGGAGAAATTAATTAAGTTATATTCGTAATCCTAAATTTTAGGAGGAAATTTAACTTAACTAAATTGAAACCTTAAACTAGAGAGGATACCCATTTTAATTAAGGATTTACTTAATTATATAAATATATATATATATTGTTTTTTTTTTTTTTTTTTTTTTTTTTAAATGTTAAAACAATAAAGCAAAAACAAAAAAAGAAAGCTCAGGCGATTTCGGGTAAGAGAACAGGGAAGCTCGCCGGAGTTCGAAGCGCCGAAGGGGAGAATCGGAAACTCACACACTCAGAAAGCGCGGCAGCCGAGATTTCCATCCCTCAGCCAAGTAAACTTTCGGCGATGGTTATCGGCACGCATCAGTTTGAAAAAATCAAATTTTCTGGGCAATCAAACAACGAAGCTCGTCGGCCGAGCAAACAGTGAAATTTCTTGCTGTTTCCGAAAACAGAAATCACTCCGTAAACTGGTTTGCTTTGAAAGCGAAACAATTTTTGGAAAACAATTAGTAAATCTGTCGGTTTTTCTTTGCAAACGGGTTCGGCAGCAGCAGAGTAAAAATCAGGAATTTTGAACAGTTCTGGTTCTCTTAAAATAAATTGCTCTGTTTTTTTTTTTTTTTTTTTGAAATTTGAACTTAGCTAAATCTCCAGAAACGACAGTTTGATGCCAAAATCATTTTGAAAACAAGAATAACACTCGGGTGGAAAACACATATCAGCAACAACTAAAACAGTGTAATAGGAAACAGCAACTAACAGCAACTAACAGGCAACAGAATTGACTTCATAAATTGCAGCAAATCCACAGCAGTTGTCTTTCAACAATAACATTATGCATAGTTAATCAGAGAACTCAAAACAACATGCTGATATTTAAATAAATTAAACAGAACATTCAGCATAGACATAGTATATCAGTAAATCAGAGAACAAAGAGATATCCAAACATGCTTGAACATAAAAGCAGATTATCAGTTCATGCTCGTGGATATTCTGGACAAAATAGAGAATTTAAACATGCTGATGCTAATGACAAGAAACTACAACAGGTATTCAATAAGGCACAATAGAAACAGGCTAAGTTCTTCGGACAGAAAACAGAATTTTAGACACCAAAAGCATAAACATTGACAATAAGAAAAACAAGGAAAAACATGCTGAAAATGTGACACTAGAAAACAGAACAGAGAACACAAAGAAAACACAAAAGAGCAGATCAATATTTGTTAACAAAAGCTTCCATACATGCTGGTTTAATCAACAGAAAGTTAGCTTAAGCAATATGGTTTATTTTCGTTAGCAAACAGTTCACAAATGACACAAAACAACGACACAGAAAAACAACACAAACAACTGACAGAAAATACTAAATAACAAACCAGAGAGCTAACCGAGGCTTTGATACCAAATGTTGTGAGCCAAACCTTAACTAAGCTCCTGCAACAGCTTAAAGAGATCGTTAGCTACTCCAGTGCTCGGCCAAGCCGAGTAACTTCAAGAACAGAAAACCAAACGTGCTAAATGCAGAACAAACAGAAACTTAAGCGTGAATGGTGTCGTGCGAGTGAAGTGAGTGTAAGATGAAAAGCGTGGTCCAGTTAATTCAACAAAGATTTACACAACCTCAAGTCGGTCAGCTAACCAATGTTTAGCTCCGACAGAACGCTTTTCCGGAGGAAGGCGTCGACTTGAGGAACCGGTTCTGTCCACCTCCTTCTGGTTTCCAGCCCTCGATAGGGAGGAGAGGAGAATGGTGCTAGAGTTCAACAACAACCTCGGGTTGTTGAACTAGGAGGCTATCTCCTATTCGGCGAAGCCGAAGCTTACCTGCGCGGCGAAATGCCTTCGCTGTTCCTCTCGTAGGGAAACGGTCTACTTCTTCTCATAAACTGAACCAACCATTACAGACACCAATAGCGATGATAAATAGTACCTAGTGGCTGGAGAACATTTGAAAATTGGCGAGAACCGTTGAAGGCGCGGGAAGAAGAGCAGTCGAGATTCCTCTGTCGCTAGGGCTTCGAGGGTAGCCCTGTTTCCGTCAGCTCGCCGGTTTCCTTGCACGGCAACTTCTCCGACACAATTGCAGCAGCGATTCGGGCCGAAAATGGAAGTGGTCCCCTCCATCTCCGAGTGCAGTCGCCGAATGTCGCCTCTGGTTTTGATTCACGGTGAAGGCTTCATTTGGTTCTCTTCATTAACAGCAACGGCCCGGTTCTTCAAGTAGCAAGTGGTCCGGTTCTTCAATGCACAGCAAATTGGTTTTCTTCATTAACCCACTCCCTTGGTTCTCAAGCCAATTAAAACCAAACCAAGCCACATCTAATCCTACCAAGCATCTAGCCCTAAATGCCTAACATGCATGCTTATATAAAATCTTAACAAAAAGGCCAATGTTTGCCCAATAAGTTTTAAAATAAAAAAATACATAAAATCAATGCTCGAGAAGACAAATTCACATATGAGCTTCTGGTTCTCCAAGCCTTGTCTCCCAAGCAATGACGTGCTTCGGTTGCTCCGGATCTTGAGCTTCCATCTCCCACTTTACATCGGTGAGTACGTCTTCCAATTTGGTGTAAGAAATGTCACCTGCAAAAGAGTAAAGTGTGTAAGTACATAAATTAGATAAAACATGTGAATGTACCTGTGATCGTGTGATGGGCCTACGGGGCACAACAGGTTGTTTACATGATACTTTACTTGCCTTTACGTGCATTTCTTTTTCATGAAAACTATGCTCAAATTCATTTTCATGACGTTTTTAAAACTATGATGCATGAACAGATATAAACATAACATATCAATCATCATACGTACCATCAAGACACTCAGGCATAACCTACAAAAGAACTAATCCTAACTACCCAACCAAAGCATTTAAACAAACAATTCTCCAATTTCCTCGAACAACAAAAGATCCTATGGTGTAGGCCAATCGGCCAAACAAGTCGCGGAGACTTACCTGTCGTCCGTAGCTCGCTGAGCTTCGTCCACGAGCGTCGTTCGTCTGGGCAAAACGCAACATTCGTAGTTAAAACCAATTTAAACTACTAAACATCCTATTTCAATAAAACCTTAACTAAGGCAATTCCTAAAGTTCCAACTTAATTAATCGAAGTAATTAACGACGACTTAACGCTCGTTAATTTGAAATTCCAATTACGAGTTATTTCTGAAAACCCGTAAATTCCCAAATTTATACTTTTTCACAAATTGATTTATCTTCGTCCAATAACATCCAATACGTTCAGTATATATTTAATCACGGCTAACCTATTAATTACGAGCCCTAAACCGCATTTTTCGTCAAAGCCCTAATTGAAACCCTAAAGCTACATCTCCGTAAAACTCGAAATAACCACTCAAAGACCGAAGCTACATACCGAGGGTTGCGAGAGGGGAAGAAACCGTGAAGGATCGGAGTTGATCGGAGGTCGGACGGAGCTCGGATCTTCGAAAATCGCCGGCGGCCGTGAGGAGGGAGAGCTCCCTGTTCGTGCGATCCAGAGAAGGAGAGGAGAGAAAGTGAGGGAGAGAAAATGATTTGTGATGTTTTATAAAATGGATTTGCAAATTACCATTTTGCCCTTCTTACTTAAATCTATTTGTTTCGTCCTTCGTTTCGTTAATCGTCCAACGATTCGGATTTCCCCAAACTTCCATACTTCACCAATAAGTCCAATTCACCGATAGGGTTTATTCAAAACCGTCTGTTCGCAATTCGGACCTCGTTTACTATTTTTACTAAAACGTCAATTACTTTACGAAAGACGTAATTACTCGGAATATAACGTTTAAACTCCGAAAATTCTCATAATTTCCTTAAAATTCTTATTATCCGTTAGGGTCATAATGACGCTTTCTTTTCGTGAAATGGACCTTATTTGACATATTTACAAAAATGCCATCTAATAATATAATATATCAATATAATATATTAAATCCAAAAATCCGTACAAGCCGGATATTACAAACGTATCATCCGGCTGACGTCATCGGCAGGAGCTGTGTGATAGAAGTTGGGTGAACGTATCATCCGGCTGACGTCACCGGTGGATTGTGAACGTTTGCTGTTCAGCGGATGATGCCTCTTATCGGATGAGGTAAGGGAGTCACGTGTATTGCACATACTCACCGGATGATGTCTCTGATGAGTGAGGAAATCATCCGGCTGACGTCACCGGTGGATGGCGAATGGTTGTTGTTCACTGGATGATGTCTCTTATTAGTTAGCAAGGTTAAGTAAGCCACCTGAGATGCACAAGATGACCGGATGATGTCTCTTATTAGTTAGCAAGGTTAAGTAAGCCACGTGAGATGCACAAGATGACCGGATGATGTAGATTTACACTATCGGCTGAAGCGAGCTCAATGCTTGTCGTTTAGCGATCGGCGTAGGTGATATACATATATATTTTGTCGACTAGTGCTCGGGTGATGCGGGAACTAAAGTGTGATTTATCACCGGTCGATGTGAGTTTATTTCTCTACCGGCAGATGCAGTTTAAGAGTTGAAGTACCCGTTCACCGGCTGAGGCACCTTGCACTGCTCGCCGGCAGATGCGTAATGTATTTCTATGCTGAGCAATGTTTAATGATTCACGAGTGATGTCTTGAGCTAAGTTATGAGTTGCTTTTTTTAAAAATAAATATAAAGGGGTATAATTCCTGTAAAAATAGTAAGGATATATGGACAAGTCTAAAAGAGTCATGGTTTGGTCTCGGCCCTACTGGGGTCGTTACAATTATGGTATCAAAGCAAAACCGAGTTCTAAAATCGATTCTGGAGACTGCCTCCCAGCACAGATTGCCACCTGAGTACACTCCAGCAACTGTAAGTGTTTATGATTTTAGTAAATGTCATTAAGTTAAGATGTATTTATGAATATTTGTTTAGGAATCTCAAAATGGTAAGAGGTCAGCAAAGAGAGACCAATGAGGACAGCAATGCCATTGCTCAGTTGACAGAGTTGGTCATGCACCAATCTCGCCAGATCGAACAGCTGATGACTGCTAGAGAAGAACAAGCGAATTCTAGTTCAAATGCAGCTCAAGATCATGGTGGCGAGCGTTTTCACCGGCTTCGACCCCCGAACATTAATGGTCGAGTTTCAGACCCTGTTTATGCTGAGGAATGGATTCAGAAGATGGAGGACATGTTCAGGTATGCAAAAGTTGAGGACGGAGATAAGGTTACGTGTGCTGTCTTTCACCTGGAACTTAATGCAAGGCATCGGTAGAACTCAATTCAGAGCACCGCTAATGCAGGAGCTATGACCTGGAAAATGTTTAAGACTGCCTTCTTTGACAAGTACTTCAGCCGAGCTGTTCGGGCCAGCAAGAAAATGGAATTCATGCAACTATGTCAAACCGGTTTTGTGGCTGATTACATCTGTAAGCTTGAGGCACTGTCTCGGTTTACACCTCGTCTGGTGGATGATGAGGAGCACAAGATTCACCAGTTTGTCCACGGGCTGAAGCCGAGCCTCTTCCAGGGAGTGAAGATTGCAGGGATCCATAACATACCTTATTCCGAAGTGGCTGCCAAGGCTTTGGAATTGGAAGAGGTAGAGTTGGCAGTACGAGGACAATGTGAACCGCCAAGGAAGTTTTTCAAGGATACTCAGCCACCACCGCGCCAGGGCATAGGTTGGCAACCACAACCGAACAGAGGGCCACAGCAACAGCAAAAAGGTATAAAGAGACCCTTCAATCCAAATGATGACCAAGGAAAAGGAAAGCAACCCCTGGCTCCTCTATGCCCCACCTGTCAGAAAAACCACCCCGGCAAATGTAAGTTACATTCTGGCCGCTGTTATAGATGTGATAAGGTTGGACACGTGGTCAGAGACTGCCCTTTGTCGCCAGACCCGAATCGAGTCAGGGTAGCACCAAGGGTTTATGCTTTAATGGAGGATGAAGATGCCGAGCAGCACATAGTCATAACAGGTACCATTATGGTTTGTGGTATTTCTGCTTACACACTTATAGATACAGGGGCCACACACTCGTTTGTATCAACCCTGTTCGTACTTGAGCATAAACTAGAACTCATGCCAGCTGAGAGGTCATTTAGTGTCATGTTACCGTCGGGGAAGTCCCTACATTCTGAGCAGATATTGAAAGGTGATGTTATATCCTTAGGAGATAAGAAGCTATATGTAGAACTGATCGTAATCGATATGAGAGGATATGAGGTCATACTAGGGATGGATTGGTTATTCAGGCATTATGTCACGATAAGTTGTAGGTTTGGATTAGTTGAGTTTCGACCCCCGAACGGTGATCGGTATTCCTTCCAAGCTATCCCAAAACTAAGTAAAATGCCAATTATTTCCTCACTAGAGATTCAACGATTACTGAAGAGTGGTTGTGAGGTTTTCTAGCTTGTGTAATTGATGTTCGGGTGGAGAATAAGGTAAAACTACAAGATATTCCCATAGTCAGAGAGTTTCTGGATACATTTTTGGATGACTTGCCCGGAATACAACCCGACAGAGAAATTGAGTTTGTAATAGATACTTATCCTGAGGCTTTACCTGTGTCTAAGAACCCTTACCGCATGGCACCTGTTGAGTTGAAAGAATTAAAAGTCCAACTGCAGGAATTAGTTGATAAGGGGTTTATACGCCCTAGCAGTTCTCCCTGGGGTGCACCTGTTTTATTCGTTAAGAAGAAGGATGGTTCTCTTAGAATGTGCATTGACTATAGGGAGCTAAACAAGTTGACAATTAAGAATAAATATCCTTTACCCCGAATTGATGATCTGTTTGACCAATTACAAGGAGCTAAAGTGTTTTCAAAGATTGACTTACGCTCGGGTTACTACCAACTGAAGGTTAAGGAGAGTGATATACCAAAGACAGCCTTCAGGACCCGCTATGGACACTATGAATTTCTTGTGATGTCGTTTGGACTGACTAATGCGCCTGCAGCTTTTATGGACTTGATGAATCGTGTGTTTCGTGAGTATTTGGACAAGTTTGTGATTGTGTTTATAGATGATATACTAATATACTCACGTACTGAGGCTGACCATGCAGAGCATTTAAGAGTGGTTTTGACGACATTAAATCAGCAGCAGCTCTATGCCAAGCTGTCTAAGTGTGAGTTCTGGTTGGATAAGGTCAACTTTTTTGGCCACGTTATCTTTGTTGAAGGTATATCAGTAGATCCAACCAAAATTCAGGCCGTTAAGGATTGACCACAGCCAAGGAATGCAAGTGAAGTCCGCAGTTTCCTTGGTCTGGCAGGTTATTATAGGAAGTTTATTAAGGGATTTTCTATGATAGCTAAATGTTTAACTAATTTAACAAAGAAGGACACCAAGTACTCTTGGACTGAAGCTTGTGAAGATGACTTCCAGACACTTAAGCTGAAGTTGACAACAGCCCCACTTTTGACTCTCCCAACCGAAGAAGGAAAGTTTTGTGTTTACTGTGATGCATCCAAAGTTGGTCTGGGGTGTGTTCTGATGCATGAAGGTAAGGTTGTGGCGTATGCCTCTAGGCAGCTGAAGAGTTATGAACAGAATTACCCCACTCACGATTTAGAGCTAGCCGCAGTTGTTTTTGCATTAAAGATTTGGAGACACTATTTATATGGTCAACAGTGTGAGGTGTTTTCTGACCATAAGAGCCTGAAGTACCTATTCACCCAAAAGGAATTAAACATGAGACAAAGACATTGGTTGGAATTTTTTTAAGGATTATGACTTTGAGATTAAGTATCACCCGATAAGGCTAATGCTGTAGCTGATGCATTAAGCAGAATGTCAACAACAATGCAGCCCGTGGTATCCACCATGTCAGTACCTTTGAGAATGGAAGTTCAGAGGTTTGAATTAGAAATAGTTCCCGAGTTGTCAGCTTTGCTTGCTGATCTAACCATACGACCAACCCTCTTGGACAAAATCAGAGAAGCACAAAAAGAGGACTCTAAGGAAAATAATAGTGTGAGGGATAAGTTAAAGGATGCAACCTCGGAGTTCAGTCTCTCCAAGGATGGTATTAAGAAATTTAGAAATCGATGGTACATCCCTTGTGATGAGGAGTTGCGAAAGTTGATCTTGGCCGAGGCTCACTCATTCCCCTTTTCTGTACATCCTGGTAACACCAAGATGTATCGGGACTTGAAGTTACATTATTGGTGGCCAAATTTGAAGAGGGACGTGGCCAAGTATGTGGAATCATGTTTGGTCTGCCAACAAGTCAAGGCAGAACACCAACGCCCAGGAGGTACCCTTCAACCCTTACCGATCCCCGAATGGAAGTGGGAAAATATTGCCATGGATTTTGCGGTAGCATTACCAAAGACAACCAAAGGTCATGACAGCATCTGGGTTGTGGTTGACAGATTGACGAAGTCAGCTCACTTCCTACCTGTAAAGACATCATACACGATGGACCAGCTTGCTAATCTGTATGTTCAGGAAATCATTAGATTGCATGGGATTCTGATATCCATAGTCTCTGATCGTGATCCCAGGTTCACCTCAAGATTCTGGCAGAGTCTTCAGAGCACATTAGGATCGAAGTTACCTTTCAGCACTGCTTTTCACCCACAAACCGATGGATAATCTGAGCGGACAATTCAAATACATGAGGATATGTTGAGGGCGTGTGTGCTAGAGTTTCAGACGTCATGGAGTCGATACCTGCCCTTGGTTGAATTCTCTTACAACAATAGTTACCAGTCCACCATAGGTATGACACCATATGAAGCATTATATGGCAAGAAATGCAGGTCACCTTTGTATTAGGATGAAGTTGGTGAAGCAAAACTCCTAGGACACGAGATTTTACAACAGATGTCAGACAAGATTGCCATTATTAGGAGGAGAATGGTGACTGCACAAAGCCGACAGAAGAGTTATGCAGACCAAAGAAGAAGAGATCTTGAATTTGCTGTAGGGGATGAGGTATTCTTAAAGGTTTTACCCTTTAAAGGAGTTTTAAGATTTGGTAAGAAGGGAAAGCTTAATCCGCGATTTATTGGACCATTCTCTGTCTTAGCAAGGATTGGCAGTACAGCTTACAAACTGCAATTGCCTCCATCACTGGAAAAGGTACATAATGTCTTTCATGTGTCAATGTTAAGGAAATGCATACGTGATCCGGCACATGTTGTTGAACTAACTGGAATCGATATCGAGTCGACACTAGGGTATGAAGAGAAACCAGTAAGGATTATGGAATCTGCAGTAAAGACTCTTCGAAATAAATAAATTCCACTGGTGAAAGTCTTATGGATGAATCATGGTATTGAAGAAGCCACATGGGAGCGACAGCAAGACATGCTGAACAAATATCCTGAGCTCTTTGTTTAAGCAATTTTTGAGGACAAAAATTTTGTTTAAGGAGGGGTGGATGTAACACCCGACGAGTTTGACCAGGTGACTTTCTTAACTGTTTTAACGGCCATGTTTATTTTGATCTTTTCGTTTTGAATTCTATGCCAAGGCTTAATTAATGTGTATGTGTCATAAATTAGGTTGGGTGGCAGGATTTGTAATTAAGAATGGTTGGATTAAGTATAAATAGGAAATGGAAACTTTTAAACCTCACTGTAGCCGACATTCCCTTCTGCGTTCTCTTATTTCCCCGAGCTGTCTCCCTCTCCGCCAGCGACTCTCTCATCGACGACGGATTTCTCCTTCTCCACTTCGACAATCGATGCCCTAGGTAAGACTCAGAAAATGTGGATTGCTGGTTATCTATTTGAGTAATGTTTTTCAGTTGAACTCGAGATTTCGGATTCTGCAATGGCCGAGTCTGGTTATTGTGATTCTAAGAATTCTAGACTACGCACACTGAGTGCTCGACTAATGGACTTATATATATATATATATATATATATATATATATATATATATAGACGTTAGATTCTAGGGTGATTTTTTTATTAGGACTTTTAGGATGTTGTTTTAACTCTACAATGTGAAATGTTTTAGGTGAAGAAGTCTGAAGAGAAGTACTCAAAATTGCTAAGGAAACCAGGTAAGTGAATGTGTAGGAATACCGGCCATTAGGGCCCTACATCACAAAGGTACTGGTTAGAAGCTGTTTTTGACGTTTAAGGGTTATTTCAGTTATTGTCTGTTGGTTATGATACTCGAACTGTTAGTATGATTCTAGTTAGATGTATGATCTGTTCAATAGAATGATGAACTAAGAGTATCCCAGCTCATGCATCATGAATGTTTCTCAAGCACGTGAAAATGTTTTCAATGCATGTTTTCTTTCATGAATAAGACAAGAAGATGAAACCTATGCAACATGGATTAAGAGAGGGTTGGGGGCGGTTTGTCGTATGTCACTGTCCAAAAGAGGGACCAAGAATACGACCCGCAAGGGATTACGTACACTCTCACTGTCATACCCCCTTTACCGGCACAAATCCTCCCTTAATCCATACAACGTAAATGATGATTATGAATGATGACTATGAATGATGATTATGAATGATGTATATGAATGATGTCTATGAACATGAGTACGAACAAGAACAAGAAAAGATCCATGAGCATGTGTTTCTTTAAACTGTGCATTCATGCATATGTGTTAGCATTGCATTCCTTACTAAGCATTAGGCTTATAGTTTAAACCTTATGATGTAGGAGACGAGATATCAGGTGAGGAATTCAAAGTTGATGAAGATGTTTAAGTTGGTTGCTGGGAGGTGCTCAGGTTGGAAGTTTGTGGCTGGATGGCGATTATGACCCGTGGTTATGCTCTTATTATATCAGTAAGGTTTATGAGAAAATTGATGTTTAAGTAGGATGAGTCTTTCTTTGAACACTGAGTGCTCGACTAATGGACTATATATATATATATATATATATATATATATATATATATATATATATATATATATATATATATATATATATATATATATATATATATATATATATATATATATATATATATATATATATATATATATATATATATATATATATATATATATATATATATATATATATATATATATATATATATATATATATATATATATATATATATATATATATATATATATATATATATATATATATATATATATATATATATATATATATATATATATATATATATATATATATATATATATATATATATATATATATATATATATATATATATATATATATATATATATATATATATATATATATATATATATATATATATATATATATATATATATATATATATATATATATATATATATATATATATATATATATATATATATATATATATATATATATATATATATATATATATATATATATATATATATATATATATATATATATATATATATATATATATATATATATATATATATATATATATATATATATATATATATATATATATATATATATATATATATATATATATATATATATATATATATATATATATATATATATATATATATATATATATATATATATATATATATATATATATATATATATATATATATATATATATATATATATATATATATATATATATATATATATATATATATATATATATATATATATATATATATATATATATATATATATATATATATATATATATATATATATATATATATATATATATATATATATATATATATATATATATATATATATATATATATATATATATATATATATATATATATATATATATATATATATATATATATATATATATATATATATATATATATATATATATATATATATATATATATATATATATATATATATATATATATATATATATATATATATATATATATATATATATATATATATATATATATATATATATATATATATATATATATATATATATATATATATATATATATATATATATATATATATATATATATATATATATATATATATATATATATATATATATATATATATATATATATATATATATATATATATATATATATATATATATATATATATATATATATATATATATATATATATATATATATATATATATATATATATATATATATATATATATATATATATATATATATATATATATATATATATATATATATATATATATATATATATATATATATATATATATATATATATATATATATATATATATATATATATATATATATATATATATATATATATATATATATATATATATATATATATATATATATATATATATATATATATATATATATATATATATATATATATATATATATATATATATATATATATTCTGTGTTTGTGGTTACCGAGTCGGGATGATTAAAAGAGAATAGAATATCATGTTTTTTTATAAGTCTTCCGCTACATGTAATCTAGATGAGTCTATGATTCATGTCTGCTATGGTTGTGTCTACGAAGTATGAGATCTGTGAAGGTCAGGTTACATTTCTGTCGGTATGAGTTGTTTAAAGATTTTCGGGATTCTTTGCTGTGTGATAGAAGTTAGATGAACGTATCATCCGGCTGACGTCATCGGCAGGAGCTGTGTGATAGAAGTTGGGTGAACGTATCATCCGGCTGACGTCACCGGTGGATTGTGAACGTTTGCTGTTCAGCGGATGATGCCTCTTATCGGATGAGGTAAGGGAGTCACGTGTATTGCACATATTCACCGGATGATGTCTCTGATGAGTGAGGAAATCATCCGGCTGACGTCACCGGTGGATGGCGAATGGTTGTTGTTCACTGGATGATGTCTCTTATTAGTTAGCAAGGTTAAGTAAGCCACCTGAGATGCACAAGATGACTGGATGATGTCTCTTATTAGTTAGCAAGGTTAAGTAAGCCACGTGAGATGCACAAGATGACCGGATGATGTAGATTTACACTATCGGCTGAAGCGAGCTCAATGCTTGTCGTTTAGCGATCGGCGTAGGTGATATACATATATATTTTGTCGACTAGTGCTCGGGTGATGCGGGAACTAAAGTGTGATTTATCACCGGTCGATGTGAGTTTATTTCTCTACCGGCAGATGCAGTTTAAGAGTTGAAGTACCCGTTCACCGGCTGAGGCACCTTGCACTGCTCGCCGGCAGATGCGTAATGTATTTCTTTGCTGAGCAATGTTTAATGATTCACGAGTGATGTCTTGAGTTAAGTTATGAGTTGCTTTTTTAAAAAAATAAATATAAAGGGGTATAATTCTGGTAAAAATAGTAAGGATATATGGACAAGTCTAAAAGAGTCATGGTTTGGTCTCGGCCCTACTGGGGTTGTTACAAATGTCATTTCACGTGACCTAGTAGAAAAGTTAGGTTTGGGAATGATTTTAATCCATACCCTTACAAATTGAGATGGTTGAACGATCGAGAAGATATCATGGTCTCTAAGCAAGTAAACATTGATTTCTCAATTGGGGAATATATGGAGACGGTCCTTTGTGATGTCGTTCCGATGAGTGCAAACCACCTTTTATTGAGAAAGTCGTGTCAATATGATAGAAAGGTCTCTCGTGATAGATATTCCAATTATTACTCGTTTAAGTCTGGAGGTAAAGTGATTAAATTAGCTCCACTTAGGCTGGAACAAGTGGCCCGAGAGGATGTGATGAGAACCACGGGTATATTAAACCCGAGACCCTTCAATAACGTGGAATAGAAACTCAAGAATGCCTTTGAAATAAAGTATAAGGAACTTGATCCCAATCGAACCTTGTCGATGGAACCAAAGTTATCAAACAAGAAGCTCGACCCATAACCAAACTTGTGGTTAGAACTAAAGCTATAAAGTTTTCAAGTTTTAACTTGAATAAGATCTAGTTCTTCACAAAGAACCAAACAAAAAATTCTCACAAAGAGTAATTCAAAATCATGTATATTGCTTTTTCTAATGTTGCAAGGTTTATGTCTTTAAATAGGCTACAAACTATTCTAATTTAATAAGAAAGTAATTAGGAAACATCTAAAGATTAGAAAACATCTAAAGATTTGAAAACTTAACAAATTAATAAAAAGAAACTTTGACTACGTAATAAAAGGAAACTTGGACCAATTTGATTGATGAATTTCGTGGCTCTCCTTCCTAAATTTGTTGTCCACCTTTCTTCAACAATTAGGAAATAAGTGCTTGCCAAATTTGATAGAGAAAAGGAAACTCTGCATGGATTTTGCATGTACATGTTTTATTGTTGTGATTCCATCCCTCTTGCCACTAAATCTTTATGTCTCTCCAATCCGCGTCAATCTTTATCTTTTTCAAACTTGTGTGAATCTTTATACCTCTTTCTCAAAACTTTGTAAATCTTCATGGGTCTCTCTCCAAACATCTTTTTGGATTCTACTTGTAGTTTTTTAATCAAAAATTCTTTTTCTACACTTTCAAATACATCATCTTCCTTCAATAAATCTTTATCCATATCAGGATGAGTTAATGAAGGAGAGAAGAACTAAGTCTACTCTTTTTATGTCCAAGAATGAGTTGAAGAAGTCTCTCCTTAGTGGAGGACCTATAATCCTCTTAAATGTTTCAAGAAAGAATAAAAGAGTTAGGAGAGATTCCAAAGGTAGTCCAACTTCTTTTGGACCAATATCAAGATGTGTTTTCGTAACAGCTTCCACAACAGCTACCACCCCTTAAAGGAATTGAGCACCAAATCGACATACAACCAAAAGTTGTTCTTCCAAACCGACCATCCTATAGAATGAACCAGGAAGAAGCAAGGGAGCTTCATAGACAAGTCCAAGTGCTTGCTCCCTTGGTGACATCATACTATTTTTCTCACTTTCTTCATCAATTTCTTTCACCTTTTGTACCCAAACATCGTACTCTTTTGGATCATGGTTGAATATCGGTTTTTCTTCATGAACCTCATGAATTTTTTTGGAAAATTTCCTCCATTGGATAATTATCTTCCTTTTGTTAGAATTCCATAAAAATTGAATTTTTTGAAGAAAACTAACCTCCTCTATTTTGTGCTCTTTAGTAGGTGGTTCTTCGGTTGGTGGCTCTTTTGTTGGTGGTTCTTCGGTTGGTGGCTCTTCGGCTTTTTGTTTAACCTCTTATTCCTTCAACATTTGTTTTTTTTTTTTTTTTTTTTTTTTTTTTTTTTTTTTTTTTTTTTTTTTTTTTTTTTTTTTTTTTTTTTTTTTTTTTTTTTTTTTTTTTTTTTTTTTTTTTTTTTTTTTTTTTTTTTTTTTTTTTTTTTTTTTTTTTTTTTTTTTTTTTTTTTTTTTTTTTTTTTTTTTTTTTTTTTTTTTTTTTTTTTTTTTTTTTTTTTTTTTTTTTTTTTTTTTTTTTTTTTTTTTTTTTTTTTTTTTTTTTTTTTTTTTTTTTTTTTTTTTTTTTTTTTTTTTTTTTTTTTTTTTTTTTTTTTTTTTTTTTTTTTTTTTTTTTTTTTTTTTTTTTTTTTTTTTTTTTTTTTTTTTTTTTTTTTTTTTTTTTTTTTTTTTTTTTTTTTTTTTTTTTTTTTTTTTTTTTTTTTTTTTTTTTTTTTTTTTTTTTTTTTTTTTTTTTTTTTTTTTTTTTTTTTTTTTTTTTTTTTTTTTTTTTTTTTTTTTTTTTTTTTTTTTTTTTTTTTTTTTTTTTTTTTTTTTTTTTTTTTTTTTTTTTTTTTTTTTTTTTTTTTTTTTTTTTTTTTTTTTTTTTTTTTTTTTTTTTTTTTTTTTTTTTTTTTTTTTTTTTTTTTTTTTTTTTTTTTTTTTTTTTTTTTTTTTTTTTTTTTTTTTTTTTTTTTTTTTTTTTTTTTTTTTTTTTTTTTTTTTTTTTTTTTTTTTTTTTTTTTTTTTTTTTTTTTTTTTTTTTTTTTTTTTTTTTTTTTTTTTTTTTTTTTTTTTTTTTTTTTTTTTTTTTTTTTTTTTTTTTTTTTTTTTTTTTTTTTTTTTTTTTTTTTTTTTTTTTTTTTTTTTTTTTTTTTTTTTTTTTTTTTTTTTTTTTTTTTTTTTTTTTTTTTTTTTTTTTTTTTTTTTTTTTTTTTTTTTTTTTTTTTTTTTTTTTTTTTTTTTTTTTTTTTTTTTTTTTTTTTTTTTTTTTTTTTTTTTTTTTTTTTTTTTTTTTTTTTTTTTTTTTTTTTTTTTTTTTTTTTTTTTTTTTTTTTTTTTTTTTTTTTTTTTTTTTTTTTTTTTTTTTTTTTTTTTTTTTTTTTTTTTTTTTTTTTTTTTTTTTTTTTTTTTTTTTTTTTTTTTTTTTTTTTTTTTTTTTTTTTTTTTTTTTTTTTTTTTTTTTTTTTTTTTTTTTTTTTTTTTTTTTTTTTTTTTTTTTTTTTTTTTTTTTTTTTTTTTTTTTTTTTTTTTTTTTTTTTTTTTTTTTTTTTCACGGCTATTAGAAGGTGATTTTAGCTTTTACCTCATGTCTAAATTCTTAATTTGATCTTGTATAGCCTTCATGTACATCTCCGGATCAAAGTTAGCACGTCTTCCCTCACTACTCATAATTCAAGAAAGAAAAATTAAAAAAAATTAAAAAAAAAAACATGTGTGGGCGTGCGCTGGGGCAGCGCGCTCCCCGCGCGCCAGCCTGATCGATCGCGTGCCCAGCCCGATTGATCGGACCCTCTCGGGTCCCTTTGGCCTAAAAACACCCATTTTTGACTTTTTTTGAATTTTCCACACTTTTCTTCATTTTTCATCGAGCTAAACACCTCCAAAAATTCTAAAATTTTTACCACACAATCCGGACACCCTAAACTCCTTGTCCCGTGAAAATCTTGAAAAATCGACTTAAAACAGCTAATAAAAAATAGAGAAAATAAACCCGACGTTATTTATTTTAAAACTAAAACGAGCGGCATTACGCCTAAAATTTTCAAAAAAACCAAACCTGTAATTAAACCAGAAAACATATAGTTTCAAACCACAAATACGTACGACTTTTATCCATCAACACAACAGAGTCGCAACCCTTCAAAATATTTACGAAAACAGTTACAAATACAACGTATCAAAACCTTCCAGTTTTTCTAACTTTTCTCAAACAAAATATTTACAAAACATTTATAAAAACCATCTACAACAAAACATTCACCTCCCACACTACCCGAGGAAGACAATGGTCAAGACGCCCCGACAATAGCCTGCACCGGCGCACCCCGTACTCCTCCAACTGTAGCCTAGTCCTCGGCTGTCCCATCTACCTCACCTGTAAAGAACTCGTCACCTACACCATAGAACACAAAAAGTAAGCCTAACGCTTAGCAAGTAGGGAAATAATGCACTTTAACACACTACATGCTCGACTCATCCTAACATGCAATTTCTACACACTCTGTTGTTTTCTTTTCATTTCGGTTACATTTGTCTTTCACTTTCAGGTGAATCAAGCAGGCACACGCCCCCACACAGTCCAAGACGGCCACACCTTGATCCACGGAGGAAGACGGGAGGCACACGTCGTAACACAGTCCGGGACGGCCAACCGAATCTCCCCCAATCGATCGTAGAATCCTCATTGTGCCTTCAAGCACGAACAAGTCGAGGCATTCATACTCACAACACATTACGTAAATTAGTATAGCATCTCGAGTAAAATCCCTCGCGGGGTGATCAACGAGCCACATACCCGACGAAGCTATTCTACTCGAGACCAAGTTGCATATCAATTCTTATCTTTCATCCTCACCACTCACACATGCAAAACACGTGGTTTCGTAATTTAGAAAACAATGATGCATGACACACGATGCATGACACAAATTAAAACATAGCAACAAGCAAACAATCCCTACCGTTCTATGGTATAGGCCCGAAGGCAACAAACACTCATCCGCTACTTACTTGGTTGCTCGAATTTCAATTGTCCACTTCGTTCGATAATTCACTCGCTCGATCACCTAAAATAACGAAAACTTAACTTAGTAAATTACTAACAAACTCTAAGGAAATTCTTAAACCTAAACTAACCAAAGCTATATCACAATTCAACCTAAACACTCAAACCCGATTTTTTATGCAGTTTTTACTGTCCACATTCAAACGGCCATAACTTTCTCGTTTTTCAACGGATTTCGACGTGCCACCCCAACTTGGAAATCTCTACACGTCTACTATCCATTGAAACACTCAAATTAACCAAACAAATCACTTAGCCAATCCGAAAACCAGCAAACAGAATCGGCCACCTTAATTAAAAAAACCAAGTTTCCAAACTTACTTTCAAATCTTTAATTTCTTTCCAAAAACAACCTAAACCAATTCATTCAACAACCAAATCATCAATTTGGGAAATAAATCTAACATCTAAAATAAAAATTCGGACTCCATGAATTAGGGTTCCCAAACCCTACACAATACCTCACAAAACACTCTAAAAACCTCTAAAAACATCACCTAAATGTATTAGCATAAAAACCCATTTAATCTTACCTCAAAATTCTTGCAAAAGTTGATGAGGAAGAGAAGGAAACCCTAGAAATGGAAGAGCTACGATGGAGGAAGGAGAGGAAGACAATATTTGTCTTTAAATCCTCACTTTTCTATCTTTTATAAATCACTTTTTCACTTTTTAATTTTCACCACTCATTTTCTTTAAAATTGTAATTCAACCACACCTTTTCTCCTTTCAAATTCCCAACGTGAACACCCTTTCATTCCCACCCTTTCATTCCCACCTTTTCCATTCAATTATTTCGTGTAAATTTCCTTTGAATTTTCTTATTGGTTGATATGCAAACATTTGACTTTTCAAACCCTTTGGTTTGAATTGTAAAACCACTTTTCTTCCCTTTCTCTTCCCCTTCAAAGCACAACATTAATCTTGAATAATTAAACTCTCTAATCGTTACTCTTAGGCCTATACGCGTTATAGGGAATTCTTGGGTGTTACAATGCCACAGACCGCCTATACTCTGTCGTCAAGAGAAGGGTTCTCACCTTCAACTTGGTCACCTACATCATACGAATTAAACAATAAACCTAATGCTTAGTAAGGAGTGTACTAAACATAACATATACATGAATGCATGACTTTCGTAAAACATGTTCATTTTATTTCTTTAACATTTTACATGACATGGGGATAAAGGGATTCCACGCAGAGTAGGCACAATCACCATCCCGTCTACCCGGTAGACCACATGTCTTGCCATGTGAGTTGCCATTTAATGGGTGTAGTTTCCTTGCCTCGTGAGTTGCCATGAACGTGTTCTGCTCTACTCTTACGCTACCCACACTTACCCAATTACATACTTTACATATTCTTTACTTTATTTATTTGAAATCATGCATGTAAAAACATTTTGTATGCCTTTAAAGAAAACATGACGCATGTGAAGAAATGCACTTAGAACAGTTGACAATCATCAAAGACAATTCGTAAAACATACATAACTCTCATCGAATACTACATGTAACACCTGAGATAACAGCTAGGTGATTTTTCCTAACTGTATTAACGGTCATGAATATTTAATCTTTACAGTTTAGGACTTATACCAAGAATAATTAATTTCATGTAGATTTAAACTAGGTTGGGTGGCAAAGTTGTAATAATGGAGGGTGATGACCAATATATAAAGAAAAAGGAAATGTTTTAAACCTCACTCGAACCACTGTAGCCGACACCTTCCTTTTCGACGACTTCTTCTCTCTCGAGCTCTTGCTCTCTGCTTCCAGCGTACTCCCTTCGACGACTGGTTTTCTCTGCCATTACTAGACTACTTTGTGCCCGAGGTATGCAATAGACAATGTAGCTATCTGTTAGCTAGTTAGCCCTGTTTTCTACTCGGCATTGGAGTTTTGGATTTTCCAATGGCCGACTAATAATATGGACATTTGAAATCTGAGAGTGGGAATGCTTTTATCAAATCAATTCTGGACATTTAGAACAACCCCCCCTGAGTTATCGATAATCGAATCAGTCTGTTTCGGTTTTGGATTTCAAACTGCACAGGGTATTAGACTAAGGACTCGGGAATAACTTTAGCTATTAAATCTTAGGATAACTTGACATTAGAACTATTTGGATTTTTGTTTTAACTACTGCAATGTAAATGTTTTAGGTGAAGAATTTTGAAGAGAAAGGAGCTCAAGTGCTAAGGAGACCAGGTAAGTGAATGTATTAAGGTTTCCGGCTAATAGAGCCCTACATCGTGGGAGTACTAGGTTGTTTAGATGTCTAATGTTTACTTATGATAATGAGCTTGTCGGCACTTGAAGGATTTATGTATGTTGAGTTATTCTATTGATGACCTGCTAGTGATGTGAAGTTTGTCTGCTCTAGTATGATCCTTGTCATAGTTTGAGAGTTAAAAGTTCTCATGTTTCATGCATCATGAATGTTTCTCAAGCATAAGAAAATGTTTAATGCATGTTTTCCATGAACAGCAAATATGTAGTATATTATATATCTATATATATATATATATATATATATATATATATATATATATATATATATATATATATATATATATATATATATATATATATATATATATATATATATATATATATATATATATATATATATATATATATATATATATATATATATATATATATATATATATATATATATATATATATATATATATATATATATATATATATATATATATATATATATATATATATATATATATATATATATATATATATATATATATATATATATATATATATATATATATATATATATATATATATATATATATATATATATATATATATATATATATATATATATATATATATATATATATATATATATATATATATATATATATATATATATATATATATATATATATATATATATATATATATATATATATATATATATATATATATATATATATATATATATATATATATATATATATATATATATATATATATATATATATATATATATATATATATATATATATATATATATATATATATATATATATATATATATATATATATATATATATATATATATATATATATATATATATATATATATATATATATATATATATATATATATATATATATATATATATATATATATATATATATATATATATATATATATATATATATATATATATATATATATATATATATATATATATATATATATATATATATATATATATATATATATATATATATATATATATATATATATATATATATATATATATATATATATATATATATATATATATATATATATATATATATATATATATATATATATATATATATATATATATATATATATATATGGACTAAGTGAGGGTTGGGGGCGGTTCGGCGTATGTCACAGTCCAAAGAGGGACATATGAATACGACCCGCAGTAGGGAACAAGATCAAACTCACTGTCGAACCCCCTTTACCGGCACAAATCCTTTCTTAATCCACACAACTTATATGAATGATGAATATGATCAATGACTATGAATGATGAATATGACCAATGACTATAAATGATGAATATGATCTATGACTATGAATGATGATTTCAAGCAAAGATATGAACAAGAAAAAGACTTATGAGTATGTGATTTTCCCAAACTATACATTCATGCATCCATGTTAATGTTGCATTCCTTACTAAGCATTAGGCTTATAGTTTAAACCTTATGATGTAGGTGACGAGTTTTCAGGTGAGGAACTCAAGGTTAATGAGGATGTCTAAGCTGGTTGCTGGAGGATGCTCAGTGTGACAGTGCAAGGTTGGATAGGCGAATAAGTTCCCTGGTTATGCTTATAGTAAGTCAGAAAAGTTTACGATGAACAGATGACTAAATAGAACAGAATTTCTTATAATAATGAGATTTGGATTTGGGCTTGTCTTTAGAGTCTGAATACGATTTTAAGGATTAATGAATGGTTTGTTATGTTTGAGTCTTCCGCTATGCGTATTTTTAGATGAGTTTATGATTGCTACTCTTTGAGGTTTATGGTTACAAAGTTAGGAATCGGGTGAGTTGTGATATGTTCTATCGAATGAAGATATTTGATGATTATAGTGTTTTACTGCCGTATGATAGAAGCTGGATGAGGCAATCATCCGGCTGACGCGATCGGCAGATGTAGAGTGTATAAGCCATCGGATGATGAAAGTGTTATTTTGTCGTCTAGCGATCGGCAGATGTAGAGTGTTTAAGCCATCGGATGATGAGAGTGTTATTTTTTCATCTAGTGATCGGCAGATGTAGTGTAATAAGTCATCGGATGATGAAAGTGTTATTTTGTCGTCTAGCGATCGGCAGATGTAGAGTGTTTAAGCCATCGGATGATGAGAGTATTATTTTGTCGTCTAGTGATCGGCAGATGTAGTGTAATAAGTCATCGGATGATGAAAGTGTTATTTTGTCGTCTAGCGATCGGCAGATGTAGAGTGTTTAAGTCATCGGATGATGAGAGTATTATTTTGTCGTCTAGTGATCGGCAGATGTAGTGTAATAAGTCACCGGATGATGAGAGTATTATTTTGTCGTCTAGCGATCGGCAGATGTAGAGTGTTTAAGCCATCGGATGATGAAAGTGTTATTTTGTCGTCTAGTGATCGGCAGATGTAGAGTGTTTAAGCCATCGGATGATGAGAGTATTATTTTGTCGTCTAGCGATCGGCAGATGTAGAGTGTTTAAGCCATCGGATGATGAAAGTGTTATTTTGTCGTCTAGCGATCGGCAGATGTAGAGTGTTTAAGCCATCGGATGATGAAAGTGTTATTTTGTCGTCTAGTGATCGGCAGATGTAGAGTGTTTAAGCCATCGGATGATGAAAGTGTTATTTTGTCGTCTAGTGATCGGCAGATGTAGAGTGTTTAAGCCATCGGATGATGAAAGTGTTATTTTGTCGTCTAGCGATCGGCAGATGTAGAGTGTTTAAGCCATCGGATGATGAGAGTATTATTTTGTCGTCTAGCGATCGGCAGATGTAGAGTGTTTAAGCCATCGGATGATGAGAGTATTATTTTGTCGTCTAGCGATCGGCAGATGTAGAGTGTTTAAGCCATCGGATGATGAAAGTGTTATTTTGTCGTCTAGCGATCGGCAGATGTAGAGTGTTTAAGCCATCGGATGATGAGAGTATTATTTTGTCGTCTAGCGATCGGCAGATGTAGAGTGTTTAAGCCATCGGATGATGAAAGTGTTATTTTGTCGTCTAGCGATCGGCAGATGTAGAGTGTTTAAGCCATCGGATGATGAGAGTATTATTTTGTCGTCTAGCGATCGGCAGATGTAGAGTGTTTAAGCCATCGGATGATGAGAGTATTATTTTGTCGTCTAGCGATCGGCAGATGTAGAGTGTTTAAGCCATCGGATGATGAAAGTGTTATTTTGTCGTCTAGCGATCGGCAGATGTAGAGTGTTTAAGCCATCGGATGATGAAAGTGTTATTTTGTCGTCTAGTGATCGGCAGATGTAGAGTGTTTAAGCCATCGGATGATGAGAGTATTATTTTGTCGTCTAGCGATCGGCAGATGTAGAGTGTTTAAGCCATCGGATGATGAAAGTGTTATTTTGTCGTCTAGCGATCGGCAGATGTAGAGTGTTTAAGCCATCGGATGATGAAAGTGTTATTTTGTCGTCTAGCGATCGGCAGATGTAGAGTGTTTAAGCCATCGGATGATGAAAGTGTTATTTTGTCGTCTAGCGATCGGCAGATGTAGAGTGTTTAAGCCATCGGATGATGAGAGTATTATTTTGTCGTCTAGCGATCGGCAGATGTAGAGTGTTTAAGCCATCGGATGATGAAAGTATTATTTTGTCGTCTAGTGATCGGCAGATGTAGAGTGTTTAAGCCATCGGATGATGAAAGTGTTATTTTGTCGTCTAGTGATCGGCAGATGTAGAGTGTTTAAGCCATCGGATGATGAAAGTGTTATTTTGTCGTCTAGTGATCGGCAGATGTAGAGTGTTTAAGCCATCGGATGATGAGAGTATTATTTTGTCGTCTAGCGATCGGCAGATGTAGAGTGTTTAAGCCATCGGATGATGAGAGTATTATTTTGTCGTCTAGCGATCGGCAGATGTAGAGTGTTTAAGCCATCGGATGATGAGAGTATTATTTTGTCGTCTAGCGATCGGCAGATGTAGAGTGTTTAAGCCATCGGATGATGAGAGTATTATTTTGTCGTCTAGTGATCGGCAGATGTAGAGTGTTTAAGCCATCGGATGATGAGAGTATTATTTTGTCGTCTAGCGATCGGCAGATGTAGAGTGTTTAAGCCATCGGATGATGAAAGTGTTATTTTGTCGTCTAGCGATCGGCAGATGTAGAGTGTTTAAGCCATCGGATGATGAGAGTATTATTTTGTCGTCTAGCGATCGGCAGATGTAGTGTAATAAGTCATCGGATGATGAGAGTATTATTTTGTCGTCTAGTGATCGGCAGATGTAGAGTGTTTAAGCCATCGGATGATGAAAGTGTTATTTTGTCGTCTAGCGATCGGCAGATGTAGAGTGTTTAAGCCATCGGATGATGAGAGTATTATTTTGTCGTCTAGCGATCGGCAGATGTAGAGTGTTTAAGCCATCGGATGATGAGAGTATTATTTTGTCGTCTAGTGATCGGCAGATGTAGAGTGTTTAAGCCATCGGATGATGAAAGTGTTATTTTGTCGTCTAGCGATCGGCAGATGTAGAGTGTTTAAGCCATCGGATGATGAGAGTATTATTTTGTCGTCTAGCGATCGGCAGATGTAGAGTGTTTAAGCCATCGGATGATGAGAGTATTATTTTGTCGTCTAGCGATCGGCAGATGTAGAGTGTTTAAGCCATCGGATGATGAGAGTATTATTTTGTCGTCTAGCGATCGGCAGATGTAGAGTGTTTAAGCCATCGGATGATGAGAGTATTATTTTGTCGTCTAGCGATCGGCAGATGTAGAGTGTTTAAGCCATCGGATGATGAAAGTGTTATTTTGTCGTCTAGTGATCGGCAGATGTAGAGTGTTTAAGCCATCGGATGATGAAAGTGTTATTTTGTCGTCTAGTGATCGGCAGATGTAGAGTGTTTAAGCCATCGGATGATGAAAGTGTTATTTTGTCGTCTAGCGATCGGCAGATGTAGAGTGTTTAAGCCATCGGATGATGAAAGTGTTATTTTGTCGTCTAGCGATCGGCAGATGTAGAGTGTTTAAGCCATCGGATGATGAGAGTATTATTTTGTCGTCTAGTGATCGGCAGATGTAGAGTGTTTAAGCCATCGGATGATGAGAGTATTATTTTGTCGTCTAGTGATCGGCAGATGTAGAGTGTTTAAGCCATCGGATGATGAGAGTATTATTTTGTCGTCTAGCGATCGGCAGATGTAGAGTGTTTAAGCCATCGGATGATGAGAGTATTATTTTGTCGTCTAGCGATCGGCAGATGTAGAGTGTTTAAGCCATCGGATGATGAGAGTATTCCCTTGCGCTCACAAATTCCTAACCTCCATAAATTAGAGTTTAACGCATTGCAACCACCAAATGCAACCACTACTCATTCTTCCAACCTAACTATCACCAACATCATAAATACATCATTATTAGCATTAAATACAATAAAAACTACATTTCTAACCCTAAAACCTACAATTTAAAAACCCTAAATTGAAAAAATTGCAAAGAATCCCATTATTATTTTCATATTTCAACTATCTCTCCCACTCCATGTAACAACTCCAGTTGGAGTCGCCACGTAATTCATAACTTAACCTCTTAATCAATCGGTTCTTACTTCATACACCTTGTTCATTATTAGTGTTACATATATATATTTTTTTTTCACAAACATCTCCTAAACTGCATCTACCGATAGAGTCATAGACTCACATCGACCGATGGTCACGTGCTCGCCACGCGACACATCTGTTTCTAAACATCTCTTAAATTGCATCTGCCGATAGAGTCATAGACTCACATCGACCGATGGTAAAACATCTACCGGTCACTAGACGACAACACAACCCTTACATCATCCGGTAATTGAGATACACAGTATCTACCGATAGACATGTGCAATCCACGTGCTCTTTTAAGGCATCTTCTGATAGAGAACATCTACCGGTGGATGCAAGCTCATACATCTTCCGATAGAGGATATCCATCGGTTGATGCAAACTCATACATCTTCCGATAGAGGATATCCATCGGTTGATGCAAACTCATACACCTTCCGATAGAGAACATCTATCAGTGGATGCAAATTCCTAACATCATCCGATAGAGTACAGCTATTAGTGGACATAGATATGCACAGACTTCTAACTTCATTGACTAATCACTCTTATAAATGAAAATCAGAGACTCATCCAGAATACATATAGCGGAAGACTTAACAACAGATCATCTAATAATCCTTATAACCATTCCCAGACTAAGTAATCAACCAGACAATTTCAAAACTCAATGTTATAAAAATAAACTCATCCTGCTTAAACTACCATATTCTTAACCATAACAAAATCATAGAATATTAACCAGGGGTCTATATCGCCATCCAGCCACAGAATTGAACCCTGATAACCGTCCAACAACCAGACTTAGACATCTTTATTAGCTTTTGAATCCTCACCTGATATCTCGTCACCTACATCATAAGGTTTAAGCTATAAGCCTAATGCTTAGTAAGGAATGCAACACTAACATGTATACGTGAATGCATAGTTACAAAAAATCATGATCATGTTCGTTTCTTGCTCTTATTCATGTTCTTGTTCATCACTTTTATCATATGGATTAAGGGAGGATTTGTGCCGTAAAGGGGGGATGACAGTGCAAGTGTACATAGTCCCTTTCGGGCCGTATTCATGGTCCTTCTGTTTGGACAGTGACATACGCTAAACCGCCCCCCAACCCTCACTTAATCTGGTTGTATAGGTTTCATATTCATTCTCATATCTTGTTCATGGAGGAAAAACATGCTCATAAATCATTTTTATATGCTTGAGAAGTAAATCATGATGCATGACATGAATGTTCATAAATCATCAGGCTATGGAAAATATCATACTAGACAGTTGACGTCATAGACACTATCAGAACATCACATAACATAGTTCTCAGACACCTGTAAATCATCTAAGTACAAACCATCTTACCAACTTAAAACAAACATCAAATACATAACTAATTTAGTACCCTTAAGATGTAGGGCCCTAATGGCCGGAAATCTTAATACATTCACTTACCTGATGTCCTTTGCAAATGAAATACTCCTTTCAAATCTTCTTCACCTAAATCATTTCACATTACCAAGTTAAAAATAAAATCCTAATGGTGCTAACCAAAAATCATCCTAATGCTTAACTTACTTGTATTTCTATATTCTTCTGCCGAGCACCTTGTGTGATGAGCTCCGACCTGCAAAAAGGACTCAAGAACTCGAAGAAGACCGGTTAGCTCCGGGTGACACAAATCCGAGAAAACCGAGAATGAAAAATGTCAAAGAAATACTAAACAAGCTCGGAATGAAATGAAATTTTAGGTGAGTGTTGTGAAGTGAGTGAGATGTGTGCTGGTGAAGTTTGTGGTCCAGATCCGTTGATTTGAGTTAGTTATGAATATTTTCCGAGAATCGGCCGGTGAGTGCTTCAATGGAGCTTCCGGCAAGAGTTTCTTCCAAGGAAGAAAACTCGATTCAAGGAACCGGTTAAGGCCACTCCTTGCTGTTTTCCGCCCTCAAAAGAGTGGAGAAGGAGGTGGCAAATTCCACTCCAACTAGCTACCAAGCTAGAAGAATGGTTCGGGGGCGCGACCCCTCGGTTGTTGTCAACCGAGCTTACCTTGGAAGCTCCTTGCTCCAAGCTTCTTCTTCTTCAATGAGAGAAATCCGTGGGTGCTCATAAAAACCATCCAAAAAAGTTACAAACACCAATGCCATGAATATATAGACCTAATGGTGGGCTTGGGCTTGGGCTTGGGCTTGGGCTTGGACATGTCTTCAACTTCAATGGGCCAAACCAAGCCACCAACTAATCCTATCATTCATCTAATCCTAACATCCATATAATCCTAACATGCATCTAATCCTAACATGCATCTAATAAAGTTTAACAAGAAGGCCAACGTTTGCCAATAAGTTTGAAATTTCAAAAAAAGCAACAAATATTAAAGCTCGGGAAGACAAATTCCCATGTGAGCATTAAGGTGTCTCTTTAGTCTTTCCACATGAGGAGATGCTTTGGTTGGTCAACGTCTCCAGCTTTAATCTCCCACTTCAAGTCGTCCACGGTGTCCTCCAAGTCTTCACACGAACCATGACCTGCAAAAGAGACAAGAGTGTTAGTCAAATTGTGGACTCGGGTCTGGGATCGTGTAATGGGCCTACGGGGCACATCATTGTGTGCGTGGATTAAATTTCTACAATCTAAATAACCAGATTCAACCTAGTAACTAATCGCATACAGCTATCTAAATGTCCAGAATCAACTCGGAAATGCCTTTACTAAACGCGTATTAGAAATGGTCCTATTATTACTCTGCCATTAAAGAATCTGAAACCTCGGGTTCTAACCGAAAACAGAGCTCAAAGTATCTACCAGTAACTACATTCATTAAGTCTTACCTGGTAAGCTGAGTATCGGCGAGAACGAAGGAGAATCGGTTGTTGATGAAGAAGGCTACCTGCTGCGAGAGAGGGAGTTCTGGGAGGATGGGAATCGCCGAGAGAGAATGTCGGCCACAGTGGGGTTTTTGTGAGGTTTAAGAGTTTCAATTTTCTACTTTTACCAAATAAGTTCCTCCTTAATTACAATTCTGCCACTACAATAGAAATCCAATAAGCTTTGGCATATAATTATTAAATAAGAGGTCAAATAAAGTGGTGACCGTTAATTCCGTTAAGAAAATCACCTGACTGAGCATGTCGGGTGTTACATCCACCCCTCCTTAAACAAAATTTTCGTCCCCGAAAATTGATCAAACGAAAAGCTCTGGATATTTGTCCAATATATCTTGCTGTCGTTCCCATGTGGCTTCTTCAACTCCATGGTTTGTCCATAAGACCTTAACCAAAGGAATTTCCTTATTCCTCAGAGTCTTTATTGCAGATTCTAAAATTTGCACTGGCTTCTCTTCATACGTTAATGTTGGCTCAATTTCGACATCCACTGGCTTAACAACTTGTGTAGGATCCCGTATGCATTTTCTCAACATAGACACATGAAAAACATTATGAACCTTCTCCAGTGAAAGAGGCAATTGCAGTCTATAAGCTGTGCTGCCGATCCTTTCCAAGACAGGGAATGGTCCAACGAATCGCGGATTAAGCTTTCCCTTATTGCCAAACCTAAGTACTCCCTTAAATGGTGAAATCTTTAAAAATACTTCATCTCCGATGGAGAACACCAGATTTCTCCTCCTTTGGTCTGCATAACTTTTCTGTCGGCTTTGTGCAGTAATTATTCTTTTCCTAATAATGGCAATCTTGTCAGACATTTGTTGCAAGATCTCGGGACCTAGGAGTTTTGCTTCACCGACCTCATCCTAGTACAAAGGTGACCTGCACTTTATGCCATAAAGTGCCTCATAAGGTGCCATACCAATGGTGGACTGGTAACTATTGTTGTAAGAAAACTCAATCAAGGGCAGGTATCGACTCCACGATGCCTGAAACTCTAACACACAAGCCCTCAACATATCTTCAAGTATCTGAATAGTCATCTCAGATTGACCATCGGTTTGAGGGTGAAAAGCAGTGCTGAAGGATAACTTTGTTCCTAATGTGCCTTGCAAACTTTGCCAAAATCTTGAGGTGAATCGAGGATCACAATCAGAGACAATAGATAAGGGAATTCCATGCAATCTAATAATTTCTTGAATGTATAGGTTAGCAAGCTGGTCCATTGAAAATGTCATTCTTACTAGCATAAAGTGTGCTGATTTTGTCATTCTGTCTACCACAACCCAAATACTATCATGTCCTTTGATTGTCTTTGGTAATCCTATCACAAAATCCATGGCAATGTCTTCCCACTTCCACTCAGGGATCGGTAAGGGTTGAAGAGTACCTCCTGGGCGTTGGTGTTCTGCTTTAACTTGTTGGCAAATCAAGCATGACTATACAAACTTGGCCACATCCCTCTTTAAGTTTGGCCACCAATAATGTAGCTTCAAGTCCCGATACATCTTGGTGCTACCAGGATACACAGAAAAGGAAGAAGAATGAGCTTCAGCCAAGATCAACTCATGCAACTCCTTAACACTCGGAATGTACCATCGATTCCTAAATTTCAAAATACCATCATTAGAGAGACTGAACTCAGAGGAGGCGTCCTTTAACTTACTCATCATACTATATTCTCCTTTGAATCCATCTGCTGTGCCTCTTTGATCTTATCCAAAATGGTTGGTTGAATGGTTAGAGTAGCAAGTAGGCTCGACAACTCATGAACTAACTCCAGTTCGAACTTTTGAACTTCCTGCCTCAAAGGTACTGATATGGTTGATACTGCGGGCTGCATCGTCTTTGACATTCTGCTTAATGCATCAGCCACAGCATTGGCATTACCAGGATGATACTTAATTTCAAAGTCATAATCTTTAACAAATTCTAACCAACGTCTCTGTCTCATGTTTAATTCCTTTTGAGTAAAGAGGTATTTCAGGCTCTGTTGGTCTGAAAACACATCACACTGCCGACCATACAAGTAGTGCCTCCAAATCTTCAATGCAAACACAACAGCAGCTAATTCCAAATCGTGAGTGGGGTAGTTCTGCTCATAACTCTTCAGCTGCCTAGAGGCATACGCTACAACCTTACCATCTTGCATCAAAACACACCCCAGACCAATTTTCGATGCATTACAGTAAACAATAAACTTCCATTCTTCGGTTGGAAGAGTCAAAAGCGGGGCTGATGTCAACTTCAGTTTAAGTGTCTGGAAGCCATCTTCACAAGCTTCAGTCCAAGAGTACTTGGTGTCCTTCTTTTTTAAATTAGTTAAAGGCTTAGCTATCATCGAAAATCCCTTAATAAACTTCCTATAATAGCCTGCCAAACCCAGAAAACTACGGACTTCACTGGCATTTCTTGGCTGTGGCTAGTCCTTAACAGCTTGAATCTTGGTTGGATCTACTGATATGCCCTCAGCAGAGATGACATGGCCTAAAAAGTTAACCTTATCCAGCCAGAATTCACACTTGGACAGCTTGGCATAAAGTTGTTGCTGTTTCAGGGTTGTCAAAACTATTCTTAAGTGTTCTTCATGGTCAGCTTCAGTCCGTGAGAATATAAGAATATCATCTATGAATACAATCACAAACTTGTCCAAATATTCACGAAACACTCGGTTCATCAAATCCATAAAAGCTGCAGATGCATTGGTTAATCCGAATGACATCACAAGAAATTCATAATGTCCATAACGAGTCCTAAAAGCTGTCTTAGGTACATCTTCCTCCTTAACCTTCAGTTGGTAGTACCCCGAACGCAAGTCAATCTTTGAAAACATTTTAGCTCCTTGTAATTGGTCAAACAAGTCGTCAATTCGGGACAAGGGATACTTATTCTTAATTGTCAACTTGTTCAGTTCTCGGTAATCTATGCACATCCTTAGGGAACCATCTTTCTTCTTAACGAATAACACAGGTGCACCCCAGGGAGAACTACTAGAGCGTATAAATCCCTTGTCTACTAATTCCTGTAGTTGGACTTTTAATTCCTTCAGCTCAACAGGTGCCATGCGATATGGGTTCTTAGATACGGGTAATACCTCGGGATATGTATCAATTACAAACTCTATTTCTCTATCAGGTGGTAATCCTGGCAAATCGTCCAAAAATGCCTCAGGGAACTCTCGGACAATAGGAATATCTTGTAGTTCTATCTTATTCTTCACCCGAACATCCATTATACTAGCTAGGTAACTCTCACAGCCGCTTTTCAATATCCGTTGAGTCTCTAGTGAGGATATAATCTCTAGTGAGGATATAATCGGTATTTTACTTATCTTTGGGATAGCTTGAAAGGTATACCGATCTCCATTCGGGGGTCTGAATTTAACCAAACCAGACCTACAACTTATCGTGGCATGATGTCTGAATAACCAATCCATTCCCAGTATAACTTCATACCCTTTCATGTCAATTACTATTAGTTCTACATATAACTTCTTATCTCCTAAGGACACAATATCACCTTTCAACATCTGCTCAGAATACAAGGACTTTCCTGATGGTAACATCACACTATATGGCCTATCAGCTGGTAAGTATTCAAACTTATGCTTACACGCAAATAAGGTTGCAATAAATGAGTGTGTGGCTCCCGTGTCTATAAGTGTATAAGCAGAAATACCACAGATCATAATTGTACCTGTTATGACCGTATGCTGCATGGTATCTTCATCTTCCATCATAGCAAAGACTCGGGGCATTGTTTTTGCTCGATTTGGATTAGGTGGCATGGGGCAGTCTCTGACTATATGTCCAACTTTATCACATCTGAAGCAACGCCAAGAATGCAACTTGCATTCGCCATGGTGGTTCTTCTAGCAGTTGGAGCATAAAGGGGCTAATGGTCGTTTTCCCCTCCCTTGGTCATCATTTGGATGAAGGGTCTCTTTATACCTTGGTGTTGTTGTTGTGGTCCCTTGTTTTGTTGCGGGTGCCATCCTTTGTTTTGATGTGGTGGCGGCTGAGTTTCCTTCGTGAACTTCCTTGGCTGCTCACGCTGTGCATATGTTGTCATCTAAGCCTCTTCCAGCTCCAAGGCCTTAGCCGTCACTTCACCATAAGGTACATTGTGTATTCCAGTAGTCTTTACTCTCATATACAAACTCGGCTTCAGTCCTTGAACGAATTGGTAAATCCTGTCCTCATCATCCTCAACCAATCGGGGAGCAAACCGTGATAAATCATCAAATTTACATATGTAATCCGTCACAGAGCCAATTTGTCGCAAATTCATGAACTCCTTCTTCTTGTTGGCCCGAACAGTCCTATTGAAGTACTTGTCAAAGAAGGCAGTCTTAAACATTCCCAGGTCATAGCTCCTGCATTAGCGGTGCTCTGGATTGAATCCCACCAATGTTTTGCACTCAATTCCAAATGAAAGACAGCATATGTGACCTTATCCCCTTTGTCAACCTTTGCATACTTAAACATATCTTCCATCTTTCGAATCCATTCCTCAGCATAAATATGATCCGAAACATGTCCATTAAACACCGGGGGTCGAAGCTGGTGAAAACGCTCACCGCCATGATCATGAGTTGCATTAGTACTGGAGTTGCCTTATTCCTCTCTAGTGGTCACAAGCTGTTCTATTTGGCGTGATTGACGAATAACTAATTCTGTCAGCTGAGCAATAGTGTTACTATCCACATTGTCTTCTCTCTGTTGACCTCTCACCATTTTGGGATTCCTAAACAATAATCATAACATATCTTAACTTAATGACATTACTAAAATCATAAACACTTACAGTTGCTGGAGTGTACTCAGGTGGCAATCTGTGCTGGGAGGCAGTCTGCAGAATCGATTTTAGAACTTGGTTTTGCTTTGATACCATAATTGTAACAACCCCAGTTGGAGTTGCCACGTAATTCATAACTTAACCTCTTAATCAATCGGTTCTTACTTCATCCACCTTGTTCATTATTAGTGTTACATATATATATATATATATATATTTTCACAAACATCTCCTAAACTGCATCTACCGATAGAGTCATAGACTCACATCGACCGATGGTCACGTGCTCGCCACGCGACACATCTATTTCTAAACATCTCTTAAATTGCATCTGCCGATAGAGTCATAGACTCACATCGACCGATGGTAAAACATCTACCAGTCACTAGACGACAACACAACCCTTACATCATCCGGTAATTGAGATACACAGTATCTACCGATAGACATGTGCAATCCACGTGCTCTTTTAAGGCATCTTCCGATAGAGTACATCTACCGGTGGATGCAAGCTCATACATCTTCCGATAGAGGATATCCATCGGTTGATGCAAACTCATACACCTTCCGATAGAGAACATCTATCGGTGGATGCAAATTCCTAACATCATCCGATAGAGTACAGCTATCGGTGGACATAGATATGCACAGACTTCTAACTTCATTGACTAATCACTCTTATAAATGAAAATCAGAGACTCATCCAGAATACATATAGCGGAAGACTTAACAACAGATCATCTAATAATCCTTATAACCATTCCCAGACTCAGTAATCAACCAGACAATTTCAAAACTCAATGTTATAAAAATAAACTCATCCTGCTTAAACTACCATATTCTTAACCATAACAAAATCATAGAGCATTAACCAGGGGTCTCAATCGCCATCCAGCCACAGAATTGCACCCTGATAACCGTCCAGCAACCAGACTTAGACATCTTCATTAGCTTTGGAATCCTCACCTGATATTTCGTCACCTACATCATAAGGTTTAAGCTATAAGCCTAATGCTTAGTAAGGAATGCAACACTAACATGTATACATGAATGCATAGTTACAAAAAATCATGATCATGTTCGTTTCTTGCTCTTATTCATGTTCTTGTTCATCACTTTTATCATATGGATTAAGGGAGGATTTGTGCCGTAAAGGGGGGATGACAGTGCAAGTGTACATAGTCCCTTTCGGGCCGTATTCATGGTCCTTCTGTTTGGACAGTGACATACGCTAAACCGCCCCCAACCCTCACTTAATCTGGTTGTATAGGTTTCATATTCATATCTTGTTCATGGGGGAAAAACATGCTCATAAATCATTTTCATATGCTTGAAAAGTAAATCATGATGCATGACATGAATGTTCATAAATCATCAGGCTATGGAAAATATCATACTAGACAGTTGACTTCATAGACACTATCAGAACATCACATAACATAGTTCTCAGACACCCGTAAATCATCCAAGTACAAACCATCTTACCAACTTAAAACAAACATCAAACACATAACTAATTTAGTACCCTTAAGATGTAGGGCCCTAATGGCCGGAAATCTTAATACATTCACTTACCTGATATCTTTTGCAAAGTAGAATACTCCTTTCAAATCTTCTTCACCTAAATCATTTCACATTACCAAGTTAAATACCAAGTTCAAAATAAAATCCTAATGGTGCTAACCAAAAATCATCATAATGCTTAACCTACTTGTATTTCTATATTCTTCTGCCGAGTACCTTGTGTGCGTGGATTAAATTTCTACAATCTAAATAACCAGATTCAACACAGTAACTAATCGCATACAGCTATCTAAATGTCCAGAATCAACTCGAAAATGCCTTTACTAAATGCGTATTAGAAATGGTCCTATTATTACTCTGCCATTAAAGAATCTGAAACCTCGGGTTCTAACCGAAAACAGAGCTCAAAGTATCTACCAGTAACTACATTCATTAAGTCTTACCTGGTAAGCTGAGTATCGGCGAGAACGAAGGAGAATCGGTTGTTGATGAAGAAGGCTATCTGCTGCGAGAGAGGGAGTTCTGGGAGGATGGGAATCGCCGAGAGAGAATGTCGACCACAGTGGGATTTTTGTGAGGTTTAAGAGTTTCAATTTTCTACTTATACCAAATAAGTTCCTCCTTAATTACAATTCTGCCACTACAATAGAAATCCAATAAGCTTTGACATATAATTATTAAATAAGAGGTCAAATAAAGAGGTGACTGTTAATTCCGTTAAGAAAATCACCTGACTGAGCATGTCGGGTGTTACACCATAAAATTTATATCATTCAACTATATAATCATTTCAATAAATTTGCAAAGAACTAGATCAAGGGTATTCATACCTCAAAAATCATTGAAGGTTTGCAATGATTTTGCTCTCTTTCATACTATCCTAACGTTGTCCAAAGAAATTCTCAATCGGAGAAGCATCTCGGAGTAAAAACAAACCTTTTAGTAAATGAACATCTAAGAAAGGAGATTTTGACTTACCAATAGAGGTCTAAATCCTTGACTGCTGAATTAACAAAATTCCCTTGCACTTGCCAGAGTTTTTCCCTCTTGTTTTCATCTCCCTTTCAAAGATGACCAGCTCAAACCTAGGATAAGAATTACCCTCTATTACCCCACGTGGTCCGCATTTAAAAGCCCGTGAATGTTATCTTCTAAGTAAACTCAGAATAATCAACTAATTTAAATGAATTTGGATAGAATTTTTAAAATATAAAAATTCGTCAAACTTTCAATCTTCACAATTTAATTTAATTTTTGAACCGAACCAAATCCAAATCATATCTCAAAGTTCTGTTCTGCTCCTAATATTCAAGCTTCTGGTTCCACTTCTGTAACCTAAGAACAGTTACATGAATCTAGAGTTCGATTCAGACCTCAAACGAGACTGAACTAACTTTTACACTAGGGAAATCTATAAATATACATATTAAATGAATGAAAACAGTGCAAGACTAATGTTTTCTTTATTTGGTGGAGAGAATGTACAAGTTCATTTACACACCTTTCTATAATTTACAAATTTATGAAAATGGGTAGCAAAGACCAATTTCAATGAATATTCTTTAATAACTTTTGCAAATAAACCAAACACATACAGACAAAAGGGTAACCATTTCATTTCCCACGTTGAAAATGCCCATCACATTTCCACCTGTTCCCCCCACTACATTATTATATATGCCAGTGTATGTAACCAGTGTAGGATTTAACTAGGGCTGGGCAAAAGTCGGGTTCGGTTCGGTTTTGGACCGAACTGACCCGACCTCTTCGGTTTCGGTTTCAGAAACCGAAACCGAACCCGAAACCGAACCCGAAGAACGTAAACCAGACCTGATCCGAAAACTTCGGTTCGGGTCGATTCGGTTCGAGTCGGTTTTCGCCACGTTGACCTTCTCCGTTTGACCACGTTGACCTGCTCCATTTGATCGGTTCTGTTCAGTCCAAAACCGAACCAAACGTCCAAACCGAAATAATAACAATGGGCATGTTCGTTCCCCCTCAAACCTGGAAAAACAATACATCTTGTCATAAACAGTCAGAAAAGCTACAGCAACTAAGCATTGTCATTGCGAACAGATGATATAAACAGAATATTTTTTCCTCTGCAAACTCAACTTTCATTTTTCCCGCTTCAAACAAAAACCATTACATATTTACATGTAGATCATTCAAGCGTGTGGTAGAACCACAAGATCTAATCGTTCTGTGCTATGAACTTGAGCACGTTGCAAATATTAAAAATAGCAAAGCAAGGAAACTGAGAGACTTTTTCAGTCATCAAAGAGAGGCCACTGTTTATTGTTCACCTTCACAAAAGAACAGTTTTAGATGTTGTTTAAGCATAGGAGAAATTTTACATTAATTTGCTCCTTCAAGTTATGGTACTAATATAGTAGTTTCTTCAACAGCCCAGATCTCCGACTAGTTTGTTTAAGAAATTAGCATAAATTAAAATGACTGAAACTAACAAGTAACATCTTAAACAGTTTCATGTCCACGGAATAAAACAAGTGTTAAGAATGTTTTTAACAAATGAAGTTTTTCCACTTTAGAATGTGTAAGAAAGAAGTGTGCAGGTGCCATGGATGTCTGCAACAACTAAAGCAAGAATACTACCTCGTGAAAAGCAAGCTTGAGAATCTATTCACTGTGAGTTGTATACACGAACCGACGGGAGGCAGCTGATATTGATAAACCGGAGCGCAATCGGAGGCGGGACAGTGAGCCGGAGCGTGAATCGGAGCGAGGAGTTGTCAGTTGTCACTCGTCACCAAGGAGAAGTCAGCCCGTCACCCGTGGCCGTCAATCCTCTGTCGCTGCCGCTGGAGCGCCGAGGGCGAGGAGTCGTCGCCGACTCGCCTCGTCGATCGTCTGTCGCGATCGCTGGAGTGAACGCTGGCTGGAGCCGGAGGAGTTGAGCGAGAGCGACGACGAGGAGGAGTTCGAACTCGGCCACTCCCGACACTTCGAGTCTTCGACACCCTAAATCCCTAATCAGCAATAGGTTCGGTTTTTCAGGTTCGGTTCGGGTTTGGCCTCCACCCGAACCGAACCCAAACACATATAGGTGAGCCCGACCCGAACTCAAACAAATCAATTCTTCACCTGAACTGACCCGACTCGAAGGCTCGGTTCGATTCGGTTTCTCGGGTCGGTTTCGGTTCCGCCCACCCCTAGATTTAACTACTCAAAAGGGTACCATTTTCTCAGCACCTTCCTCCCCTTTCACCTTTCATCCTTTTCCCATTTTACTCCTTATTTTCCTATTATTATTTTAATCCCATAGAACTGTCTTCTTCGCTCTGTATATGTATTTTCCTTACTAGTTTGCCATGTGTTCCACTACATAAATCCAGCAACTAGGTATCCTGTTGTCACTATTATTGCATGCTCAACAGCCTTGATACAGCTATATATATAGATATTGATTGAATTGATTAATATTTATAAAACCATACATAGACACATACACATGCATATATAGATATACGCACATATAGAAATATTGTATTTATTTATTTATTAATTAATTGAATTGATAATTATTTATACATACATTCGTGCTCAATCCTAATCATTAAAATTCTTCTTTCATCGTCGATTTATCTTCGAATTAACAATTACTTGAATGAGTAAATTTTATGATTTAAAAATTAAAAATGGTGAAAGTTGAAGCACTTTGAACGAAAAGCAAAGAGGTGAACCCCACATTAATTTTCCTATTTACAAAAATAACCTATTCTTTCTACTTTCTAAGACTACCAACTGGTAACTACTCCGGTATTGCACTCAAATTCGCTGTAAATTTCCTTCTCCCCCCGCTTCTTCCGCCGCCGGATGAACTTCTCCGTGAAGTACGCAACTCCTCTCCGGCGAATACCACCGGAGAAATAGCTCTCCTCCCCGACCCGCATTTCTCTCTGGAGCCTTTTTTCATGAGGGCAGAGCTAGCTTTGACAGCCAACGCTGCCATTTCATCTGCCTGAAGAGGGTGCTTCAGCCAACTCAACGGCAATGCGAAGTAAAGCTGACCCATTTGAAGCTCTTCCTCGTCATCGACGGCTGAGACGACGACGTCGAAGTCCATCTTGTCGGAGTTACAGATAAAGCACGTCGGATTCTTCTGCAATAGATATAAAACCTTTACCGGGTATGAGAATTCCTGCAATCTCCCATCTTGTAAAACGAGCTTCGCCGTTGCCACGTTCACCAAATCGTAGGAGCTGCAGTTGCCCATTGACAGGCAGACAGTAAATGAGATCGCCGGAAGGGAGCAAATACAGCAGATAGAAGGGGAACGAAGGGGAGGGTAGAGTTTATATATTCTAGGGCGTGGTTGACAGCCTGTGAGTCGGTGGTAACAGGTTGGACACGGAAGGGTTTTCGTCTTACTGGCCTATTGGAAATGATCCTTCTGTTTGTGATTTATTACGTTGATGGGACTGCTGCTCTCCAAGTTGGATAATATTGGCATGAAAGTCAATAATTTGATAATAAATGTCTTAAAATAGTACAAAATTCTAAAATTCTGAGGCTAATAGATTTGGTTTTGTTGTACATAACAATAGATGATAATAACTCGTTTACTAAAACACATATCATTAATCCCAATATTTTGAGGGGATCGGTGGGCCGTTATCTGAGATTGAGGTTCTGCCGGATGTTGTTTTGTTACAAAATATATATTTTAAGGTAAATTTGTTAAAAAATATTTTAAAAATTACTTTGTTAATCACTCCATAATTTAAAAATAATTTTGAATATTACCCAAATAAGATTTTAAGTAAAGATCATGAACTAGTTTATTAAAACACATATCATTAATCCTGTCTAACCCTACAATTATCATCTTTTAATTTTATTTTTAATCAAACTTTTAATACTATATGAAAGTTGTAGTGAGATAACACTAACTACGTTGTTATTTGTTGAATTAATATATTAATACGAGAAATAACTATTAATTTTATTGGACTGGATAATGAAAGTATTTGCTGTGGCTAATTTGACAGCTGACGTTAATACTTATTGAATTCATTACTAATTAAATTATTAATTATCAATAAATGAATTGCCTAAACACGACCAAGTTCTTGTGGGACCAATTAACAACAATTGACTTGAGGTCTAGGAAAGGAGACTAGACCCGGACTTAGTTATTTAGAAAATAAAAAGGTCGTTACGTAATTAAAGAAATTAAGCAGCAGGAGCCACGTGGCAAATTAGGGCCCACTGAAGAACCATATTCTAAAATAAAAAATTCAATTTTGTTCAATGATCATTTCCCGGCAAAAAGTAACGACCCGTGTGATTTTTTATCAAAATTTATTAATTACTATTTTTATTAATTATTAGAATAAAAATAAAATAAAGTATTGAATTATAATGTATTTTTCAATTTAAACACAGAATAATTTTTTTCGTCAATTTTAACATCAATATTAGTAAATCCACATAGTCTTTTTAAATGGACGTTAAAAAATTACATGTGTTATGCACGCGGACAACTCAAAGCAGTTTTTAAGCACTTTTCTGAGGAAGCAAACAAGCATAATAATAAAAAATTGCAATACAATGATTCCGCTTGCTCAAAGAAAAAAAGAATCCAAGTTCAACTAATAAAAAATAAATGGTTAAAATTAATTTGAAACTCAAAGTTTGAGCTTAATTTGAAATAACCCTTAAACTAAAAATTTTAACAAATAAACATTAAACTATCCAAAATGTAACAAATTAAAACCTGGTGGGGCGCCGATCACCCTCCGTTCTCAATTTAGGCCGAGATCAGGGGCCGATCTAAATTAAACAGTCACTCAATATGTCAAGTGCTTACATGACACTGGACATATTGGATCGGAGAGTCGATGTGGATGGTGGAGACCCACGCTCAACGTGCACCGCAAGTGATTCGAGACCAGGCGGACACCGCCCCAGATCAACCCCTCGTTCCCTACCTCTCCCTTTTTAAGATTCTCGGAAACGGAGGGTCACTGCCCCATTCAGGGCCCCGTTCTCAAAATAAAGTATGAGAACGGAGGGTCGCTGCCCCGGGACGACCCCCCGTTCTCAAATATCGAGTTTGAATATGGGGGGCCGATCCGGGGCGGTGACCCTCCATTCTCATACATCATTTTGAGAATGGATGGCCGATCCGGGGCTGTGACCCTCCGTTGTCAAAATTAGGGTTGAAATGTGGTCACTGCCCCGGATCGGGGGGCCTATCCCCGATTCTATATAAGAAATCAATCCCTTATTCTCACCTACCACTGTCGAAAAACTCAATTTTCTCTCAGCCCCCTGCGATTCCAACCCAAATCCCAACCATTTCACGCCCTCCTAATCGTTTTATTCAAATATCATCCAAAACATCCCACAAAGCCGAGCCCTAAATCGTCAAAATCCCCAAATCTCAAATTCAACTTAAATCCCTAAATTTTCCTGAAATGGCTACTAAATTGGTAATTAAACGAAAGACTTTCCATCATTTTCACAAGGAGGAGCACCTCCGACAAACCAGGCACCGTCGTCACAATGTGCTCTGGCTCAAGCGTGACGACCTCCAACTAAGTATGTTTCGATTGAATTTAGAAATTAAATGTGTGAAGATCAGTTTGAGCGGGATATATCAAACCGCTCGATTATTTATTTGAAGATAGTCAATTTTAGAGGTTCGGAATCGTTGGAGATCAAAGAGATGATCAACAGAATCGTCTTACTCGGGGTGAACAGATTGAGGGGCGATATGACATGCCTCGGGTTGCATTCAAAAAGAAATTTGGCAAAGTCCCATACATTATCTAATCTCTCTACTTATTACGTGTTCTCTTTTTGCAGGTATAACTATGTAGAAGGAATGTACTTGGAGCGCATGGAATGAATCACCAAATGGCCCATGGGAATTTGTCTTCCCAGCCCTCTAAATGTGTAATTTTATTTTTGAACTTATTTGGTATACATTAGCCTTTTTGTATGGATTATTAAATTTGCATCATGCATTAGATTGTATGGTTAAGGTTAGATGAATGTTGGTGGATGATGGGTTGAAGACTTATTCAACAAAGGAGAAAGCCCATCTACAAATTAGACTCAAAGAAAGCCTTGGCCCAAAGAAGAGCCCACTCTTAAGGTATGGATTTTGCAAGTACAAATGTTAGTGGCAACATGGATCAAAGAGTTGGCAAAATCTCATCCATTGGCTAAAGGATGGCTCGGATCAAAAGGAGAAGCTAATTTGGCGCGTGTGGGCAACTCCGGGTAGTAGGGCATGGCATGCGCGGGCAGCAACCTCGATCAGCAGATGGGCGCACACGCCTGGAGCATCGTGGCCGTTGATCTGGCGCGCCCCAGAAGTGCAGCGTTGACCGTTGGATGGCGCGCACCCAGATTGCCAACGTGGCCGACGATGGCGCGCACAGCTCAACCTTCCTGCACCGTTGATTAGTCTCCCAGTTGCACACCATGGCCGCCAGATTGGCGCGAACAGCAGCGCCACCAATCAGCAGCGCGCGTGCGGCTCCATCATCCTCGACCATTGATTATTTTGATCTAATGGCTCATATCCACTCTTCCTCTTGCCAAACCCTAATCATCCACCATTAGGTTGCCTATTTAAGCATAGCATTGGTGCATGTATTGGATTTTTTGCCCATTTTTATGAAATTCCTATTTCCCTAACTTTGTGTTAGAAGCCCTTCGGGTGTTTCCTCGATTCTTGAATCGAGTAGAGAGGTCCTACATTGTTAGCCTAGCTCAGGGTTTCTAGGTTAACTCTTAACTTTCCCTCACCTTGCTCTCTTGAGAGTAAGAGCTTCGAGGAAGAAACCTAGGCCTACGGTGGTCGTTTTTCTCTGGGAAATAGTTTATCTGAGAGCCCAACGTTAGATAGCTCATCGGATCTGCCAAAGGTATTCCATTCCATCACATTTCACACACATATTCACCCTTTATTTTCAGCCATTCACTCTCACACACTTCACTTCATTTATTTGTATTTTCTTTTTCATCTTTATCCTCATGTTCTTCACGAAATCACACACTTTTCTCCACCTTCATCTTACTTTTTTCTTTATCATTTCATGACATTTTCTTTCACTTCATTCTCGGCCATGTTCACGTTTTAGACATCTTCATTTCACTTGCATTTTACCTCCATTTTGCTACTGTCATCTCCTCGGATTTTTCCTACACTTAGCACCCGAGCACTTCGTTATTTTGTGGGTTCCACATAGCCCCTTTTCTAAGAGCCCCCGTGTCAAGTGGTATCAGAGCACAAGGTGCTTCCCACATGCCTTTTAGTTTTCTTTGACATTAGTCAAAAGTTGGCACAAAACCGGGTTAGTCGCTCTTTCTTTTATCTTCATTTCGGTTCTTTTTTTATGATAATCTTTAGCTATGTTTAATGTTTTATTCCTAGCCTATTTTATGTTCATTTGATAGTCTAAAACATTAAGCTAAAAGTGGTTGCACTGACACATAAATCGGCCAAGGTAAGGATGAATCCCTCTCGGTTTTTATGGATTACTTCTTCTCGAGTTTATTCACTTTTGTTCTCGATTTTAGCTTGTTTCTGAACTCGGTTTTTCTTTAGCATAAGATCTATGTTTGAACCATGTTTTGCATCTAAATATTTGTCCATTAACTAGAGATAAAATCGGAATTTTTGGATGCATGGAATCGGCCCTAAAACTAATGCTATAAAATCAATTATGTGTTTTTCTTTCTTTTAGGTGATTAGCCATTTTATATCTTCTCAGTTTCAGCTTCTATTTGGCTATTATTTGGAATACCTTTGCATTAAGATTATGTCATTTAGATCCTCTGAAATATGCTAACAACTTAGTATGAAATCAGTTTACAATAATTAATAACAAAAGAGTGATTAAAATCGGTTTTACATGTTATATTATTCTCGGTTTTTCTAAGTATAATAAAACTCGGTTTTTATGGCATCTTGTTGATTGTTTGCACTTGGATTTAGCCTATGAATCTTCTATTATATGTTGGTGATTGAGTACACAAAATTGTTTGCAAGATTATATCAAGTCTAAGTTGAAATCGGACATAGGAGAACATAGCACTACATGAAAAATTTTGCTTATAAAAATTAGAATTTCAGCATAATAATTTGAGTATAATTTGTGTTTTAATGTTATTCTTTGCTGTTTTTGGGAGTTATTAAGTTTATATTCATAATATCTTGAATGAATTTAATTTAAAGTTGATAACTTGGTTGAATTTGGTTGGATTTTTGTTACTAGCACGTTATTGAAAATTTCATTTTTAAAGTTAGTTTTGCTAAGTATTTGTTGAAACTTCTAAGTTGTTTTAATTGAGTTCCCAATTTCAAATGTTAAATGTGAGCATGAATTTTATTCATTATTGTCTTAGCTAGGAGACATTCCTTAGTGCCTAAAATTCATCTAAGACATTTAATAGATAAACACCTCACTAACGTAAGATGAAACAACTTAGACAAGAATTTAAATTTGGAATTTAAATTAAAAACACTTAGTTATGACTAATAGAAGTGGATTTACACGAGACACACTACACCAACAAGAGCCCAACCGTAATAGGGACAATCCCCCTCCTAAACATACACGTCATAAGGGTGAATCGAGCATGCAAGGAGGCATGCAAGAGAAACTCAATGCCTTAACGGGCTTGGTTACTAACCTCAACCAACAAATCAAGGACGTTTTCTTGAAATGACCCAATTTAAAGAACATATGACAAACCATCCCCAAAGAGAATCCCATGAACGAGATCCTTCACGAGAGACCTCCTCTAGGATTATACCCGAACGTCCTAGACGTCGAACCCCTTTTCAACAACCCTTAGAGGATGTAACGCCCCGAGTTTTCTGAACCCGGTTCGCTACTCATCGCTCTAACATGACTAAGAAATTTTGGATTAAGTTAAAACTTTACCCGAAAGTCAAGATTATTCATTTTACTAAAACCTCAAAACCTTTGAGAACTTGCAGCGAAAATCATTTGAATAACTATGGAGTCAAACAAACAGTGAAAAACATTGTTAAAATAATGTTTTGGAAATGTTCAGAATAATCGGCCAAAAGAAATAAAGTTTTTGAACGAGGAATACTCGAGAAGTTGCAGAGGTCAAACCAATCTGCCGACGACAAAGTCAACGGAGGAAGTAGAAACAGGAAATAGGAGGCTCCTACCGATGACGTCACCCGGAAAATATACAACACAGACAACTTTCAGTAGACTGCATCTACCGATGACTACACGACAAAATATGACACCCTCTCCTTCCGATAATGCAAAGTCTTCATCTACCGGTAGGTGACAGAATAATAACTCATCATCTACCGATAGACTAAACGACGATAATTCTCCTACATCTGCCGATGACGTCAGCACGCATCTGCCGATGAGTTTACTGAGACATCATCCGGTAGACTTAAACTTACACCCTCCGATAGAATTAACCTACATCATCCGGTAGCTCATCTAAAAACATCTTCCGATAAATTTAAACCTACATCATCCGATGACTTTACTGAAGACATCTTCCGATAGACAACATAACTCATCATTTACCGATAGACATCATCTACCGGTAGAAAACTGAGTACATTTCAACGACTCCTCACAAAACATACAAAACACTGATTACAGAAAGGAATTTGCTTACTTTTCCAAGACCATTCAGAAACAACTCAAACCACTACATTAATCAAATCCAGTAAAAATAACATTTAAAACACAACAGATCATCGTTATCAGAAACATCTCAAAACGTGTTTAAAATACTGAAACCACTACTGCTATGGAAACTTAGCATTTCTACGTTTTAATCACTGTCAACTAAACCTTCTCACCAAACAGATATCAGTTAAATCGCCTCATCAGTTCACCAGGTTCGTGGCATGAGTGTGCTCCCCCAACCGGTCTATCCCTCAATGAACTCAGAAGAATCACCTACTGTCACTTCTTCACCTACATCACAAAACTCATCTATTAGCCTAATGCTAAGTAAGCAAAGCAATGATGAAAAGAAAAGAATGAAATGCTGGAACATAAATTCCTAGACATGCAATTTCTACTTTCTCCTCTCAGTTGTTCATGCGTTGTTTCTGTTCAGATCCCCCTGTGAAATTGGGAGTTGGATCAACTCTCCCAAAGTATAAATATCCACTGTCTCATTAAGGGTTGGATTAGCTCCCTTAACAGTAAAGCTGATTCAATGTTCAGATCCCCCTGTGAAATTGGGAGTTGGATCAACTTTCCCAAAGTATAAATATCCACTGTCTCATTAAGGGTTGGATTAGCTCTCCAACCCTTAACAGTAAAGCTGATTCACTGTTCAGATCCCCCTGTGAAATTGGGAGTTGGATCAACTCTCCCAAAGTATAAATATCCACTGTCTCATTAAGGGTTGGATTAGCTCCCTTAACAGTAAAGCTGATTCACTGTTCAGATCCCCCTGTGAAATTGGGAGTTGGATCAACTCTCCCAAAGTATATATATCCACTGTCTCATTAAGGGTTGGATTAGCTCCCTTAACAGTAAAGCTGATTCACTGTTTCAATATGTTCATTCCTTACCATGCCAACATGCATTCAAATTCATTTTCGTATACTTTTGAAACATGATGCATAACACACACACAAACACATCCAAGTAAACACAACCCTAACGTTTTGTGATGTAGGCCCGAAGGCACACAAACTAACTTTACTTACCTGGCTCTCCTGGAAATGCACGGTTTCAATCTACTTCAGAAGTCTGCTCACCTAGGTCATAGAAAGGATGTCAATTAGATTTCTACTAAACCTCATTCTAATCTGTTCGGGAAATCAAGGGAAACTAGCTTGGAAGCTTAGTTCATAGTGCATTTCCGATTCAACACTACACCCGAGCTCGACTCTCTCACAGTATTCCTCGAAACTTCACACATTGTACTCCCTCAGCTATCTAGTTGTTAAAATCACAGACAAACTAAGAGAGCTTACCTAGGTTGAAGGAGAATCGAGGGAGAGAATCGCCAAGAGAGCTCTACTGATCGCTGAAAACCCGAAGAGGAAAAAAAATTGTGAAATGGTGGCGGCTACAGTTCATTAAACCCAATCTCTCTTTCTTTAAATACATTTTTAAATTGCCCATTTACATAAATGCCCTTGCTTAGTCACCCGTTAACCTAGCCAATAACCCTCTCTCAATTCTACCATGAAATTGCACATCATTAATTTACAAGTTAAATTCCCGTAAATTCATTAAAATTCTTATTATTCGATAGAATCGTAATGACGTTTTCTTTTTGTGAAACGGACCTGGTTTGACATATTTACCAAAAATGCCACTATATAATAAAATACGAATAAAATATAATATATCCAAAAACCCGTACAAGCCGGATATTACATTCTACCCTCCTTATTCAGAATTTTGTCCACAAAATTAAATCATGCAAACAAATCAGGATACTTAGTCATCATATCCTGCTGTCGTTCCCACGTAGCCTCTTCCACCTCGTGGTTCTGCCATAGGACTTTGACCAGCGGAATCTCTTTGTTGCGTAGAACCTTGATGGAAATCTCGGTAACAATCTGTCTGTGACGTAATGAAAAGAATGAAAATGTATCTGAATATGAATCTGTAATCTGCACGTTTTATGAATGGCATACGCACGCATGCATCTGCATTTACGTAGCTTACTGAGATTTCAATATCTCATATGTGTCTGTATGGTGTAGGTGACGTTATAGGTTACGTTGACCCAGGTGAGGATGATATTCCTCCTCCTGACGTAGGAGCAGCTGATGGATGATGGCCGTGGGAGTGCGCTGAGCATTCGAGGCGCGTTTTGACCCGTGGGGGATGTACGTAAAGGTTTTGGGGGTTTTTGAGACATTTTGGATTGATGATAAACTGTATAGAACATATTAGGGTGCTTGGATCTGGATAGGGGTTAGATAACGTTTTGGTAATTGCATGTAAAACGCTTTGGTATAAACAGTTTTGATAAACGTTATGAAATGTTTTGGTTTAAATGTTTAAGTTAAATGAAAACGTTATGAAATGTTGTTTGTAGGTTGTTACGGATAGCTCGGTTTTTAGAGCTATCCATGCAGTTGGACTTCGTAAAGTCCGCTGCAAGCGGAAGAGAAATGTAAAAGGGTTGCTCTCTGGAATCGGATTCCAGAGAGATGAAAGTTTGAATCAGCAGAGATCGATCGCTGCATTGCTTCACAGCATCAGCGATCGATCTCTGCTCTGCAGCAGAGATCGATCGCTGCACACAATGCAGCGATCGATCTCTGCTCTGCAGCAGAGATCGATCGCTGCATTGTGTGCAGCGATCGATCTCTGCTCTGCAGCAGAGATCGATCGCTGCATTGTGTGCAGCGATCGATCTCTGCTCTGCAGCAGAGATCGATCGCTGCATTGCTTCACAGCATCAGCGATCGATCTCTGCTCTGCAGCAGAGATCGATCGCTGCATTGCTTCACAGCATCAGCGATCGATCTCTGCTCTGCAGCAGAGATCGATCGCTGCACACAATGCAGCGATCGATCTCTGCTCTGCAGCAGAGATCGATCGCTGCACACAATGCAGCGATCGATCTCTGCTCTGCAGCAGAGATCGATCGCTGCACACAATGCAGCGATCGATCTCTGCTCTGCAGCAGAGATCGATCGCTGCACACAATGCAGCGATCGATTTATTAAGTTTTAATTTATAATTGTTTTAGTTTATGTTTAAATGATTTCAAGGTTCGATTTCATTTCCGTTTCAGTTCCGATTTCAACCTCAGTTTAGATTACACTGCGCCGAGGCAGCGATCGATCTCTGCGCTGCAGCAGAGATCGATCGCTGCATTGCTTCACAGCATCAGCGATCGATCTCTGCTGCAGAGCAGAGATCGATCGCTGCAGCTTTGTAAGCAAGCAGCGATCGATCTCTGCTCTGCAGCAGAGATCGATCGCTGCACACAATGCAGCGATCCCCTCCTTCAAACTCTCCAACACTTCACGCTTCACAAACACATCAATTAGCTCTCTGGAAGTCTGAATTCCAGAGAGCAAAATTCTATTACTTCACGCCTATAATCACAACAACGTTTCAAAATTTCAAACTTTCATCTCTCTGGAATCCGATTCCAGAGAGAAACCCTTTTACAATTCTCTTCCGCTTGCAGCGGACTTTACGAAGTCCAACTGCATGGATAGCTCTAAAAACCGAGCTATCCGTAACAACCTACAAACAACATTTCATAACGTTTTCATTTAACTTAAACATTTAAACCAAAATATTTCATAACGTTTATCAAAACTGTTTATACCAAAGCGTTTTACATGCAATTACCAAAACGTTATCTAACCCGTATCCAGATCCAAGCACCCTAATATGTTCTATACAGTTTATCATCAATCCAAAATGTCTCAAAAACCCCCAAAACCTTTACGTACATCCCCCACGGGTCAAAACGCGCCTCGACTGCTCAGCGCACTCCCACGGCCATCATCCATCAGCTGCTCCTACGTCAGGAGGAGGAATATCATCCTCACCTGGGTCAACGTAACCTATAACGTCACCTACACAGTAAGTTTAATTTAAAGAATAGAAAAGTAAAAAGTAAAAAATGAAAAATTTGTACGGGTAAATGGGTACGGACTTAGGGTCGTTACACTTTTTCAAGACCATTCAGATACAACTCAAACCACTACATTAATCAAATCCAGTAAAAATAACATTTAAAACACAACAGATCATCGTTATCAGAAAAATCTCAAAACGTGTTTAAAATACTGAAACCACTACTGCTATGGAAACTTAGCATTTCTAAGTTTTAATCACTGTCAACTAAACCTTCTCACCAAACAGACATCAGTTAAATCGCCTCATCAGTTCACCAGGTTTGTGGCATGAGTGTGCTCCCCCAACCAGTCTATCCCTCAATGAACTCAGAAGAATCACCTGCTGTCACTTCTTCACCTACATCACAAAACTCATCTATTAGCCTAATGCTAAGTAAGCAAAGCAATGATGAAAAGAAAAGAATGAAATGCTGGAACATAAATTCCTAGACATGCAATTTCTACTTTCTCCTCTCAGTTGTTCATGCGTTGTTTCTGTTCAGATCCCCCTGTGAAATTGGGAGTTGGATCAACTCTCCCAAAGTATAAATATCCACTGTCTCATTAAGGGTTGGATTAGCTCCCTTAACAGTAAAGCTGATTCACTGTTCAGATCCCCCTGTGAAATTGGGAGTTGGATCAACTCTCCCAAAGTATAAATATCCACTGTCTCATTAAGGGTTGGATTAGCTCCCTTAACAGTAAAGCTGATTCACTGTTCAGATCCCCCTGTGAAATTGGGAGTTGGATCAACTCTCCCAAAGTATAAATATCCACTGTCTCATTAAGGGTTGGATTAGCTCCCTTAACAGTAAAGCTGATTCACTGTTCAGATCCCCCTGTGAAATTGGGAGTTGGATCAACTCTCCCAAAGTATATATATCCACTGTCTCAATAAGGGTTGGATTAGCTCCCTTAACAGTAAAGCTGATTCACTGTTTCAATATGTTCATTCCTTACCATGCCAACATGCATTCAAATTCATTTTCGTATACTTTTAAAACATGATGCATAACACACACACAGACACATCCAAGTAAACACAACCCTAACGTTTTGTGATGTAGGCCCGAAGGCACACAAACTAACTTTACTTACCTGGCTCTCCTGGAAATGCACGGTTTCAATCTACTTCAGAAGTCTGCTCACCTAGGTCATAGAAAGGATGTCAATTAGATTTCTACTAAACCTCATTCTAATCTGTTCGGGAAATCAAGGGAAACTAGCTTGGAAGCTTAGTTCATAGTGCATTTCCGATTCAACACTACACCCGAGCTCGACTCTCTCACAGTATTCCTCGAAACTTCACACATTGTACTCCCTCAGCTATCTAGTTGTTAAAATCACAGACAAACTAAGAGAGCTTACCTAGGTTGAAGGAGAATCGAGGGAGAGAATCGCCAAGAGAGCTCTACTGATCGCTGAAAACCCGAAGAGGAAAAAAAATTGTGAAATGGTGGCGGCTACAGTTCATTAAACCCAATCTCTCTTTCTTTAAATACATTTTTAAATTGCCCATTTACATAAATGCCCTTGCTTAGTCACCCGTTAACCTAGCCAATAACTCTCTCTCAATTCTACCATGAAATTGCACATCATTAATTTACAAGTTAAATTCGGTTTAATTTACAAGAATTTTGTCCTCAAAATTCAGTACCTGAATAGCTCTGGATGTTGGTCCATCATGTCTTGCTGGCGCTCCCAAGTTGTCTCCTCTATGTTCTGATTGTGCCATAAGACTTTCACTAATGGAACTTCCTTGTTGCGCAATACCTTCACTGCATAGTCCAAGATCCTTACAGGTTTCTCCTCATATGCAAGAGTAGGAAGAACTTCAATGTCCTGCTGTTCCACAATCTGATATGGATCTCTTACACACTTCCTTAACATAGAAACATGGAACACATTGTGGATTCCTTCCATAGAGGCCGGTAACTGCAACATGTAGGCTGCACTTCCAACCCTTTTCAAAATTAAGAATGGTCCAATAAACCCGGGATTCAACTTTCCTCTCTTCTCGAATCTCATAACTCCTTTGAATGGTGACACCTTAAGAAAAACTTCATCACCTACTTCAAACTCTAATTCTCTTCGTCTTTTATCAGCATAACTCTTCTGGTGGCTTTGAGCTGTCAGAATTCTCTGTCGGACGAGGGCAACCTTCTCCACAGTCTGCTGCACAATGTCAGGACCAAGCAACTGTGCTTCACCAACTTCATCCCAGTACAAAGGAGATCTGCATTTTCGTCCATATAATGCTTCGTATAGAGCCATGCCTATCGTTGCTTGAAAATCGTTATTGTAAGAAAACTCAACCAATGGTAAATATTTACCCCAAGATCCTTGAAAATCCAGTATGCATGCTCGGAGCATATCTTCTAAGGTCTGAATGGTTCTCTCGGATTGTCCATCTGTTTGAGGGTGGAAAGTTGTGCTAAAATTAAGCTGTGTTCCCATAGCCTTGTGCAAACTTTTCCAAAACTTACACGTAAATCTGGAGTCTCGGTCTGAAACTATAGTGCTTGGAACTCCATGCAATCTGACAATCTCTTGCATGTACAATTCAGCAAGCTGATCCATCGAGTAAGTTATTTTAATTGGCAGAAAATGAGCAGATTTGGTTAGACGGTCAACTATAACCCAAATTGCATCATGCCCCTTTGTTGTTCTAGGTAATCCAACAACAAAATCCATTGTTATCTGTTCCCATTTCCATTCAGGAACTGGTAAGGGTTGCAATGTTCCTGAGGGTCTCTGATGCTCGGCCTTAATCTGTTGACAACACAAACACGATTCAACGTATTCTGCCACACTCCGTTTCATACTAGGCCACCAGTAGTGTTGCTTAAGGTCTCTGTACATCTTTGTACTTCCAGGGTGAACAGAGAACCTGGAAGAGTGTGCTTCCGAAAGAATCTCGTCACGGAGTTCCTTAATGGCTGGAACAAACCACCTATTTCTAAACTTGAGGATCCCATTGGCAGAATAGTTGAAATCTGATTGGTCCGTAGAATTCTTGCTTAACTTGTACTTGTTAAACTCATCATCATTCGTCTGAGCGTCCTTTATTTTCACTAAAATGGTAGGCTTTAAGGTTATGGCTGATAGTATAGCTGATACACTGGTTACTGCTTCCAGGTTAAATTTTTGGAATTCAGACTCTAAAGTTAATGGCATACAGAAAATCATGGTTGAGGTTGGTGTTGTTACTCTACTCAAAGCATCAGCCACGACATTTGCCTTGCCGGGATGATATTTAATCTCAAAATCATAGTCTTTTACAAATTCCAACCATCGACGTTGTCTCATGTTTAGTTCCTTCTGTGTGAAGATATACTTCAGGCTCTTATGATCTGAAAATATCTCACAAGATTGTCCATACAAGTAATGCCTCTAAATCTTAAGTGCAAATACTACAGCAGCTAATTCTAAATCATGGGTAGGGTAATTCTTCTCATGAGTTTTCAACTGTCTAGAGGCATAGGCTATGACCTTACCATCTTGCATTAACACACATCCAAGACCAATCTTGGAAGCATCACAGTAAATACTAAATTTACCATCCTCAGTTGGAAGGGTTAAAATTGGAGCATTGGTTAGTTTCTGTTTTAAGGTCATGAAACTATGTTCACATTCATCGGTCCATATATACTTCACATTTTTTCTGGTTAACTTAGTAAGGGGTGTAGCAATCTTTGAAAATCCTTCAATGAACTTTCTGTAATACCCTGCTAGTCCAAGAAAACTTCGAATATCAGTAGCACTCTTCGGTTGGGGCCACTCCCTAACTGCTTGAACTTTGGCTGGATCAACAGATATCCCATCTCCAGAGATCACATGACCAACAATGTAAACTCTGTCCAACCAAAACTCACACTTAGAAAATTTGGCATAGAGTTGGTGTTGCCTCAGTAATCCTAACACCAAGCTCAAGTGCCCTGCATGCTCATCCTTGGTGCTAGAGTAGATTAGAATATCGTCTATGAATACTATGACAAACTTGTCCAAATACTCGTGAAACACCCTATTCATGAGATCCATGAAGGCTGCTGGTGCATTTGTCAGACCAAAAGACATAACTAAAAACTCATAATGTCCATACCTTGTGCGAAAGGCAGTCTTTGGGATATCTTCAGATTTTACCTTCAGTTGGTAATAACCGGATCTAAGATCGATCTTAGAGAAAACTCTTGCACCCTTAAGCTGGTCAAATAAGTCATCAATTCTCGGCAAAGGGTACTTGTTCTTGACAGTTAGCTTATTCAATTCTCTATAATCAATGCACATACGCATAGATCCATCTTTCTTTTTGACAAAAAGGACCGGTGCACCCCACAGTGAAAAGCTAGGGCGTATGAACCCCTTCTCCAACAAATCCTCTAACTGTTTCTTTAATTCCTTAAGTTCAGTTGGTGCTAGTCTATATGGATTCTTAGACACAGGGTCGGCTCCGGGGTAAACATCCACGAAAAATTCAATTTCCCTATCTGGTGGCAAACCAGGAAGGTCATCTAAGAATACTTCTGGAAAATCTTGGACAACTAAAACATTTTTGGGGCTTGATTTTCCTACTGTTTGTGTGTCTAAAGCACTGGCCAAAAAGCACAAATACTCACTGCAAGGGGAGGGTCTTGTGTTAATAGAGGTCATCACAGACATTTCCTTACCTTTCTTTGAGGCTTGAAAGGTGTGTTTCAAACTACTAGGGGGTTGGAAGCTAACTATTCCAGTCCTACAATCTATTGTGGCATGATGCTTAAACAGCCAGTCCATTCCTAGGATTACATCAAATCCTAATATATCCATAATTATAAGGTCAGCAGGTAGACTTACATTCCCTACTAACACTTCACAGTCAAGCATCACATGGTTAGAGTACATGCGTTCACCAGAAGGCAATGCAACATTAAACACATGCATGGAAGGGGTAAACTGTACGTCTAACTTAACAGCAAAAGCAGATGCTATAAATGAATGTGTGGCACCAGAATCTATTAAAGTAAAAGTAGGCACAGAGTTGATCAATATTGTACCTGACACCACAGCAGGCTGTTCTTCATTCCCCGACTCCATCATGGAGAAAATTCTTGGTTTAACCATAGCAGGGCCACTCTTAGGAACCGGACAGTCTCTACTAATGTGACCAACCTTGTTACAGTTGTAGCATCTGGTGACTTTAGGCTTCGAGCACTCTTTGTATGTGTGTCCAACCTCCTCACAGTTGAAACACTTCCCAAAGCCCATTCTGCACTCACCCGGGTGGTTCTTCAAACATTTAGGACATTGGGGAAACTTCCTGACATTCTGTACCTTTCCTCCTGATCCTTGGCTATTTTGGCCTTCACTTGGCCTCTTCGTTCCTCTCTGTTGGTGTGGCTGGTTAAACCTTTGTGGGACCTCCTTTGGTCTAGCACACTTTCCTTCAGCTTCTTCCACTTCCAGGGCAATGGACACAACCTCACTGAAGGTCAAGCCCTTGATTCCACAGAATTTAACCCCATGGTAAATTTCTGGCTTCACTCCATGCATAAACTTGAACACCTTATCCTCGTCCTTGTGAGCAAAATGCCCAGCAAACCTGGACAGGGACTCGAACTGCCTACTATACTCGGCCACAGACCCTGTCTGCTTCAAGTTCAAGAACTCCAACTTCTTCGCGGTCTGGAAAGTACTGTTAAAATACTTCCCATAGAAAATGTCCTTAAATTGTGACCAAGGCATCGTCAAAACATCTGCGGTGGTCTCGATTGCTTCCCACCAGAGTTGAGCTTCACCAGCTAAATGAAAGGTTGCCAACGTGACTTTTTCTCCTTCTCCAATGTTGGCACACCTAAACATGCTTTCAATCTTTCTAAGCCACCCTTCATCCACAACAGGATCAGATGACTGACCATCAAACGTGGGTGGTCTTAGCCTCCGGAATCTATCCCCGGAGTGCTCATTGCTAGAACCCGAGTTGGCACTTCCTTGTACCTCTCGGTTCAGCAGTACTCCTAGTTGATCGGATTGCTAGCGCATTAATTCTGCCTGCTGTCGCACTAGATCTGTCAACTGTCCGATTACACTAGAATCTTCTGCGCTTCCCGGAGTTGGTGTCTCTCTCTGCACTCTTGGCCTTCCCGGTCGTCGGGACATTTTTGCTATATTCCTGCGTAGGATTAACTATTTCTATAAACATCTAATTACTAAGGCTAACATAAACACTTACAGTTGTTGGAGTACTCCCATGCAACGATTGGCGCTGATGAGTGATATCTTGAACGGTTTAACTGAATGTCTATGATACCACACTGTAACGCCCCGAGTTTTCTGAACCCGGTTCGCTACTCATCGCTCTAACATGACTAAGAAATTTTGGATTAAGTTAAAACTTTACCCGAAAGTCAAGATTATTCATTTTACTAAAACCTCAAAACCTTTGAGAACTTGCAGCAGAAATCATTTGAATAACTATGGAGTCAAACAAACAGTGAAAAACATTGTTAAAATAATGTTTTGGAAATGTTCAGAATAATCGGCCAAAAGAAATAAAGTTTTTGAACGAGGAATACTCGAGAAGTTGCAGAGGTCAAACCAATCTGCCGACGACAAAGTCAACGGAGGAAGTAGAAACAGGAAATAGGAGGCTTCTACCGATGACGTCACCCGGAAAATATACAACACAGACAACTTTCAGTAGACTGCATCTACCGATGACTACACGACAAAATATGACACCCTCTCCTTCCGATAATGCAAAGTCTTCATCTACCGGTAGGTGACAGAACAATAACTCATCATCTACTGATAGACTAAACGACGATAATTCTCCTACATCTGCCGATGACGTCAGCACGCATCTGCCGATGAGTTTACTGAGACATCATCCGGTAGACTTAAACTTACACCCTCCGATAGAATTAACCTGTATCATCCGGTGGCTCATCTAAAGACATCTTCCGATAAACTTAAACCTACATCATTCGATGACTTTACTGAAGACATCTTCCGATAGACAACATAACTCATTATTTACCGATAGACATCATCTACCGGTAGAAAACTGAGTACATTTCAACGACTCCTCACAAAACATACACAACACTGATTACAGAAAGGAATTTGCTTACTTTTTGTAATATCCGGCTTGTACGGGTTTTTGGATATATTATATTATATTCGTATTTTATTATATAGTGGCATTTTTGGTAAATATGTCAAACCAGGTCCGTTTCACAAAAAGAAAACGTCATTACGATTCTATCGAATAATAAGAACTTTAATGAATTTACGGGAATTTTCAGAGATCAAACACGATATTCCGAGTAAATACACTTTTCGTAATGTAAAAGACGTTCTCGTAAAAATAGTAAACGAGGTCCAAATTGCGAACGGACAGTTTTATTAAATCTCAGATAATAAGTTGGACGTATTAGTGAAGTATGGAGATTGGGTGAAACCGAATGGCTAGACGATTAACGAACCGAAGGACGGAATCAATATAAAAATCAAAGAAGGGCAAAACGGTAATTTATAAAATTAATTTTATAAAATAACACAAATCCTCTTTTCTCTTCACTTTTTCTTCTTCTCTTCCTGGCGTTCACGAACAGAGAGCAAACCCTCTCTCGGCCGCCGACGACTTCCAACATTCCGACCTCCGTTCGTTCCGATTTCTTCACGGTTTCTTCTTCTCTCGCTACCCTAGGTATGCAGCTTCGGTCTCTGAGCATTTATTCTGAGTTTTCGGTTCGATTTAGGATTAGGGTTTCAATTAGGGTTTCGATCGATTTTCGTTAAAAACGCGAATTAGGGCTCGTAATTAATAGGTTAGCCGTAATTATGTATATGTTGAACATGTTGGACGTTATTGGACGAAGAAAAGTCAATTTGCGAAAAAGTTATAAATCGGTAAAATGTCGGGTTTTTAGGAAAAACTCGTAACTAGAGATTTTGGATTATAAAGCTTTAATTAACGTTCGAAATGCTCTAAATAGCTAAGTGGAGAATTTAGGAGAATTCGTTAATTGAGGATTTTGTAATTTGGATGTTTAATAGCTTAATTCGGTTTTAACGGCAAATATCGTGTTTTACCTCAGACACGCGACTCCAGTGGACGAAGCTTGAGATCCAGCGCGCTCAAGGTAAGTTCTCGTGACTTGCTTGACCGAAAGGTCTACACCATACCTCGTCGTCGTATCAAGGATCCTTGAGGGTTCCTTGTTTTACGTTGTTTAGGTTGGGTAGTTAGGTTGGTTGTTTATAGGTTATGTTATATTGTCTTGTTGATATGTATGCTGTTTGTTTACTTTCCGCTGATTAACTGTTCATGCATCACGTATTTCAAATGTCTCAACTCTCTCAACTCGGCTGGTGCCAACCGGTATGGGTTCTTAAACCTCGGTGCAGAGTTAGGATATACGTCAATAGTGAACTCAATCTCCCGGTCCGGTGGTAGTCCGGGAAGATCATCGAGAAAGATGCCAGAAAACTCTCTGACTATAGGAATATCGCTCGGCTTCAATCCGCTGAGCAACCGACAATCAAAGACAGAGGCCAAATAAATAGAGCACGCACCTTTGAACTGCTCGTTGACCTCCATAGAATAAGAGATAGGCGATCCAGTCAATCGGTTCCTCGCCTGATAGGAAAACTCGGCTCTATCCGGGGGTCGGAAGGTCACAATCCCGGAGCGACAATCGATGGTGGCGAAGTGCTGTGCTAGCCAGTCCATCCCCAAAATCAGATCGTACCGCTCTATGCTCATAACTATCAAACGAGCATAAAGGGTAATACTCCTCACCGAGACGATATTGCCCTGGAGAATACGATCTGAACGCATATGCTCTCCCGAAGGCAACATCACACTGTACTCATACTCTGACGGCCCAGACTCTAACCCCAATCTAGCCATACATGCGGTCGATACGAAGGAGTGCGTAGCTCCAGTATCCATCAAAGTAAACACAGTAGCGCCCATAAGCAAAATAGTACCTGCAATCACGGCAGGCTGAGCCTCGTCATCAACATCGTCAGGCCCGATCAACACAAAAACCCTGGGCATAACCCTCCTCTGATCATCGCCTGGTAGATCTCGACCCGGATGCGGGCAATCTCTAACAAAATGGCCGACTCCACCACATCTGTAGCATTTATTAGAGCCAACACGGCACTCGCCACTATTTTCTTTCTGGTACAAGGGGCACCATGGCATCTGAGAAGCCCCCTGTATCTGCTTCCCCTTACCCCGATTATTACCTCCCTCGAGAGGTCTCTTCACACCCCGCTGCTGTGGCTGGGGCGGTGCTCTGGGCTGCCAACCTCGGCTCTGCGACTGAGGTCGTATCTCGCGGAAGAAGCCCTTAGCTAGCTCCCTGGGCCTAATACAAGTGGCTATCAATAATACCTGAGACTACCACGTGCATCCGAATCTCCGGATTAAGTCCCTCCATAAAGTGGTGCACCTTCTCCTCATTATCGCTGACAAGGCGAGGTGCGAATCGTGATAAAGCCTCAAATCTCCGAATATAATCTGCAACTGAACCAGTCTGCTTCAGCTGCATAAACTCGTTCCTCTTGGCCACTCTCACCGTGCGGCTGAAATACTTATCGAAGAATAGAAACTTGAACCAATCCCAAGTCATCACAGATACATCCGTCGTCACCTTGATCGAGTCCCACCAGAAACGGGCATCCATCGCTAAGTGAAAGGTAGCATAAGCCACCTCGCTCCCGTTCCCAACCTCGGCATAAGCCAACATATCCTCCATAACCCGGATCCATTCCTCGGCACGTGTCGGATCCGATGACTGGCCCTCGAATACTGGAGGCCGTAGGCTTTGAAACCTCTGCATACCCTGATCGAGTTCTCTTATAATAACAGCTTCCAGGCTACTATTGGCATGGCACCGTACGAGGCGCTATACGGTCGGAAATGTAGGTCTCCGTTATATTGGGACGAGGTTGGCGAGGCCAGCATCGTTGATCCAGAGATTCTACAGCAGACGGCAGAGCAGATTGCCATTATCCGACAGCGTATCGAGGTAGCTCAGAGCAGACAGAAGAGCTATGCTGACACTAGACGGAGAGAGCTAGAGTTTGAAGAAGGTGACGAGGTCTACCTTAAAGTTTCTCCGTTCAAAGGCGTTACGAGATTTGGAAGGAGGGGTAAGCTAAACCCTCGTTATGTGGGGCCCTTTCCTATTCTGAAGAGGATCGGGAAGTTGGCGTACAGACTGCAGCTTCCAGCTTCTATGGAGGGTATCCACGATGTGTTCCACGTATCTATGCTTCGGAGATGTCTACGTGACCCATCGCATATTGTGGAGGCTACAGAGATCGAGGTACAGCCTACCTTGAGCTATGAGGTGAGGCCGGTACGTATTTTGGAGCTGCATACCTAGGGTAGCGAGAGAAGAAGAAACCGTGAAGAAATCAGAACGAATGGAGGTCGGACGGAGGTCGGAATGTTGGAAGTCGTCGGCGGCCGAGAGAGGGTTTGCTCTCTGTTCGTGAACGCCAGGAAGAGAAGAAGAAAAAGTGAAGAGAAAAGAGGATTTGTGTTATTTTATAAAATTGATTTTACAAATTACCGTTTTGCCCTTCTTTGATTTTTATATTGATTCCGTCCTTCGGTTCGTTAATCGTCTAGCCATTCGGTTTCACCCAATCTCCATACTTCACTAATACGTCCAACTTATTATCTGAGATTTAATAAAACTGTCCGTTCGCAATTTGGACCTCGTTTACTATTTTTACGAGAACGTCTTTTACATTACGAAAAGTGTATTTACTCGGAATATCGTGTTTGATCTTTGAAAATTCCCGTAAATTCATTAAAATTCTTATTATTCGATAGAATCGTAATGACGTTTTCTTTTTGTGAAACGGACCTGGTTTGACATATTTACCAAAAATGCCACTATATAATAAAATACGAATAAAATATAATATATCCAAAAACCCGTACAAGCCGGATATTACATTCTACCCTCCTTATTCAGAATTTTGTCCACAAAATTAAATCATGCAAACAAATCAGGATACTTAGTCATCATATCCTGCTGTCGTTCCCACGTAGCCTCTTCCACCTCGTGGTTCTGCCATAGGACTTTGACCAGCGGAATCTCTTTGTTGCGTAGAACCTTGATGGAAATCTCGGTAACAATCTGTCTGTGACGTAATGAAAAGAATGAAAATGTATCTGAATATGAATCTGTAATCTGCACGTTTTATGAATGGCATACGCACGCATGCATCTGCATTTACGTAGCTTACTGAGATTTCAATATCTCATATGTGTCTGTATGGTGTAGGTGACGTTATAGGTTACGTTGACCCAGGTGAGGATGATATTCCTCCTCCTGACGTAGGAGCAGCTGATGGATGATGGCCGTGGGAGTGCGCTGAGCATTCGAGGCGCGTTTTGACCCGTGGGGGATGTACGTAAAGGTTTTGGGGGTTTTTGAGACATTTTGGATTGATGATAAACTGTATAGAACATATTAGGGTGCTTGGATCTGGATAGGGGTTAGATAACGTTTTGGTAATTGCATGTAAAACGCTTTGGTATAAACAGTTTTGATAAACGTTATGAAATGTTTTGGTTTAAATGTTTAAGTTAAATGAAAACGTTATGAAATGTTGTTTGTAGGTTGTTACGGATAGCTCGGTTTTTAGAGCTATCCATGCAGTTGGACTTCGTAAAGTCCGCTGCAAGCGGAAGAGAAATGTAAAAGGGTTGCTCTCTGGAATCGGATTCCAGAGAGATGAAAGTTTGAAATTTTGAAACGTTGTTGTGATTATAAGCGTGAAGTAATAGAATTTTTCTCTCTGGAATTCAGACTTCCAGAGAGCTAATTGATGTGTTTGTGAAGCGTGAAGTGTTGGAGAGTTTGAAGGAGGGGATCGCTGCATTGTGTGCAGCGATCGATCTCTGCTGCAGAGCAGAGATCGATCGCTGCTTGCTTACAAAGCTGCAGCGATCGATCTCTGCTCTGCAGCAGAGATCGATCGCTGATGCTGTGAAGCAATGCAGCGATCGATCTCTGCTGCAGCGCAGAGATCGATCGCTGCCTCGGCGCAGCGATGCAGCGACCAGTCGCTGCACTGGTCGCTGCCTCTAATTTCGGGGGCCTGGACAGTTTTGCCCTCCTTTCTTCTGCGTGGTTTTTTTTAAACGTTTTTATTAAATGTTTTTAAGTTTTATTAAATTGTTTTAGTTTATGTTTTAAATGATTTCAAGGTTCGATTTCATTTCCGTTTTCAGTTCCGATTTCAACCTCAGTTTAGATTACACTGCGCCGAGGCAGCGATCGATCTCTGCGCTGCAGCAGAGATCGATCGCTGCATTGCTTCACAGCATCAGCGATCGATCTCTGCTGCAGAGCAGAGATCGATCGCTGCAGCTTTGTAAGCAAGCAGCGATCGATCTCTGCTCTGCAGCAGAGATCGATCGCTGCACACAATGCAGCGATCCCCTCCTTCAAACTCTCCAACACTTCACGCTTCACAAACACATCAATTAGCTCTCTGGAAGTCTGAATTCCAGAGAGCAAAATTCTATTACTTCACGCCTATAATCACAACAACGTTTCAAAATTTCAAACTTTCATCTCTCTGGAATCCGATTCCAGAGAGAAACCCTTTTACAATTCTCTTCCGCTTGCAGCGGACTTTACGAAGTCCAACTGCATGGATAGCTCTAAAAACCGAGCTATCCGTAACAACCTACAAACAACATTTCATAACGTTTTCATTTAACTTAAACATTTAAACCAAAATATTTCATAACGTTTATCAAAACTGTTTATACCAAAGCGTTTTACATGCAATTACCAAAACGTTATCTAACCCCTATCCAGATCCAAGCACCCTAATATGTTCTATACAGTTTATCATCAATCCAAAATGTCTCAAAAACCCCCAAAACCTTTACGTACATCCCCCACGGGTCAAAACGCGCCTCGACTGCTCAGCGCACTCCCACGGCCATCATCCATCAGCTGCTCCTACGTCAGGAGGAGGAATATCATCCTCACCTGGGTCAACGTAACCTATAACGTCACCTACACAGTAAGTTTAATTTAAAGAATAGAAAAGTAAAAAGTAAAAAATGAAAAATTTGTACGGGTAAATGGGTACGGACTTAGGGTCGTTACACTTTTTCAAGACCATTCAGATACAACTCAAACCACTACATTAATCAAATCCAGTAAAAACAACATTTAAAACACAACAGATCATCGTTATCAGAAAAATCTCAAAACGTGTTTAAAATACTGAAACCACTACTGCTATGGAAACTTAGCATTTCTAAGTTTTAATCACTGTCAACTAAACCTTCTCACCAAACAGACATCAGTTAAATCGCCTCATCAGTTCACCAGGTTTGTGGCATGAGTGTGCTCCCCCAACCAGTCTATCCCTCAATGAACTCAGAAGAATCACCTGCTGTCACTTCTTCACCTACATCACAAAACTCATCTATTAGCCTAATGCTAAGTAAGCAAAGCAATGATGAAAAGAAAAGAATGAAATGCTGGAACATAAATTCCTAGACGTGCAATTTCTACTTTCTCCTCTCAGTTGTTCATGCGTTGTTTCTGTTCAGATCCCCCTGTGAAATTGGGAGTTGGATCAACTCTCCCAAAGTATAAATATCAACTGTCTCATTAAGGGTTGGATTAGCTCCCTTAACAGTAAAGCTGATTCACTATTCAGATCCCCCTGTGAAATTGGGAGTTGGATCAACTCTCCCAAAGTATAAATATCCACTGTCTCATTAAGGGTTGGATTAGCTCCCTTAACAGTAAAGCTGATTCACTGTTCAGATCCCCCTGTGAAATTGGGAGTTGGATCAACTCTCCCAAAGTATAAATATCCACTGTCTCATTAAGGGTTGGATTAGCTCCCTTAACAGTAAAGCTGATTCACTGTTCAGATCCCCCTGTGAAATTGGGAGTTGGATCAACTCTCCCAAAGTATAAATATCCACTGTCTCTTTAAGGGTTGGATTAGCTCCCTTAACAGTAAAGCTGATTCACTGTTTCAATAATGTTCATTCCTTACCATGCCAACATGGGCATTCAAATTCAATTTCGATATACTTTTGAAAACATGAATGCATAACACACCCACAGACACATCCAAGTAAACACAACCGAACGTTTTGTGATGTAGTGCCCGAAGGCACACAACTAACTTACTTACCCTGGCTCTTCCTGAAATGCACAGGTTTCAATCTACTGTTAGAAGTCTGCTCACCTAGGTCAGTAGAAAGGAATGTCAATTAGATTTACTAAACTCAAAGTATAAATATCCACTGTCTCATTAAGGGTTGGATTAGCTCCCTTAACAGTAAAGCTGATTCACTGTTCAGATCCCCCTGTGAAATTGGGAGTTGGATCAACTCTCCCAAAGTATAAATATCCACTGTCTCATTAAGGGTTGGATTAGCTCCCTTAACAGTAAAGCTGATTCACTGTTCAGATCCCCCTGTGAAATTGGGAGTTGGATCAACTCTCCCAAAGTATAAATATCCACTGTCTCATTAAGGGTTGGATTAGCTCCCTTAACAGTAAAGCTGATTCACTGTTCAGATCCCCCTGTGAAATTGGGAGTTGGATCAACTCTCCCAAAGTATAAATATCCACTGTCTCATTAAGGGTTGGATTAGCTCCCTTAACAGTAAAGCTGATTCACTGTTCAGATCCCCCTGTGAAATTGGGAGTTGGATCAACTCTCCCAAAGTATAAATATCCACTGTCTCATTAAGGGTTGGATTAGCTCCCTTAACAGTAAAGCTGATTCACTGTTCAGATCCCCCTGTGAAATTGGGAGTTGGATCAACTCTCCCAAAGTATAAATATCCACTGTCTCATTAAGGGTTGGATTAGCTCCCTTAACAGTAAAGCTGATTCACTGTTCAGATCCCCCTGTGAAATTGGGAGTTGGATCAACTCTCCCAAAGTATAAATATCCACTGTCTCATTAAGGGTTGGATTAGCTCCCTTAACAGTAAAGCTGATTCACTGTTCAGATCCCCCTGTGAAATTGGGAGTTGGATCAACTCTCCCAAAGTATAAATATCCACTGTCTCATTAAGGGTTGGATTAGCTCCCTTAACAGTAAAGCTGATTCACTGTTCAGATCCCCCTGTGAAATTGGGAGTTGGATCAACTCTCCCAAAGTATAAATATCCACTGTCTCATTAAGGGTTGGATTAGCTCCCTTAACAGTAAAGCTGATTCACTGTTCAGATCCCCCTGTGAAATTGGGAGTTGGATCAACTCTCCCAAAGTATAAACACAACCCTAACGTTTTGTGATGTAGGCCCGAAGGCACACAAACTAACTTTACTTACCTGGCTCTCCTGGAAATGCACGGTTTCAATCTACTTTAGAAGTCTGCTCACCTAGGTCATAGAAAGGATGTCAATTAGATTTCTACTAAACCTCATTCTAATCTGTTCGGGAAATCAAGGGAAACTAGCTTGGAAGCTTAGTTCATTGTGCATTTCCGATTCAACACTACACCCGAGCTCGACTCTCTCACAGTATTCCTCGAAACTTCACACATTGTACTCCCTCAGCTATCTAGTTGTTAAAATCACAAACAAACTAAGAGAGCTTACCTAGGTTGAAGGAGAATCGAGGGAGAGAATCGCCAAGAGAGCTCTACTGCTCGCTGAAAACCCGAAGAGGAAAAAAAATTGTGAAATGGTGGCGGCTACAGTTCTTTAAACCCAATCTCTCTTTCTTTAAATACATTTTTAAATTGCCCATTTACATAAATGCCCTTGCTTAGTCACCCGTTAACCTAGCCAATAACTCTCTCTCAATTCTACCATGAAATTGCACATCATTAATTTACAAGTTAAATTCGGTTTAATTGAAATCGGGTGCTACAGAGGAAGAAGAATTGGCTGAGCCCCAAAGAAGAAGACCCCATTATTACGATTTGGAGGATGAGGATTGGGCGGGAGATGAATAAGAGCAATATCGCCTGAATCGTCGTAGGGACAACGAAAACCTCCGTATTGTTAAGATCACAATTCCCCCTTTCAATGGAACGTGTGACAGACACACTTTTTTAGATTGGATTGACAAGGTTGAGCGAATTTTTGAATGCCATGATTATTCCGAACGAGTTAAGATTCAACTTGCATCACTAGAACTCACGGGCCACGCTGCACTATGGTGGTCCAACCTTAAGTCCCAAAGAATGAGAACACTAGGTTACCCCGTCTCAACTTGAAATTCCATGAAAGAACTAATGCACAAGAGGTTCGTCCCCCAACATTACAAACACGAACTCTTCCATCAACTCCACAACCTCAAGCAAAACAATCTCACGGTCGATGAGTACCTTACGGAATTCGAGACTCTCAATATGCAATGTGCTATTGATGAGCCTGAGGAGCAACTCATCGCAAGGTTTATCCATGGGTTGAACCGTGATATAGGAGATGCGGTAGAAACGCAACAATTGGAGACCATGGATCTGGTCATACAATTAGCCCTTACGCTAGAAAGGCAAATGAAGAGGAAGTGTAAGACCGACTTTCCTAACAAATTTCCACCAAGAAATTTAAACCCCGACAAGACTGTAAGATCGAGATTGTCTAAGAGGGGGGTGAATTAGACCTTTTTAAATTTTTTTTAATTACTCACTACAAGCAGTCAACCAGTAAATATAAATAGAGAGATAGAGAGAAAAATCAACACACAGATTTTTACGTGGTTCGGCCAAAGCTTGCCTACATCCACGCTTCAAGGTTCACCCCTTGAAGATCCTTAACCTTCTCCTCAGTGAGAAAAACAGATCGGAATTTCGGGCTCCTGATCAACTGCCTTTACAATTCTGGATTATTCTTCACGGGCGATAATCCACTGCCTTATACAGATTTGAGTTTGTAATAATCAAAACGATCTAAACTCCCTCAAAGGTTAAATCTCAAGTTTAGGTTCGAGAGGAGTAGATGAAATACAGAGTATGAATATTTCGCAGATTAGGGCTCAAGAATAAAATTCGCAAAAGTTGTGTCTTCGTGCTCTAACCTTGGCTTAAATACTCTGTCTTATTTTTAGCTCAGAATTGAATGCTTCTTTCTTCAAATGGAAAATGTTATCGTTGGGAAACATCCGTACTAGTTCAGGTAGCCGTTGCCGTCTGTAGTTGCAAGTCGTCGTCGCCATTAAAGTTCTGGAGTTAATGTTGAAAACGACGTCACTGTAGCTTCGCGACTATTTTGAATTCTGGCGGAAGATCATCGGTGGAAGCTGCTTTAAAAGCTATCAACATGAGTATCTTCAAAAACTCCATTGGTAGATGCAACACGATAAGTCATCGACAGATGCAAGCTTTGAAGTCCATCGGCAGATGCAAGCTTTGAAGTCCATCGGCAGATGCAAGCTTCGAAGTCCATCGACAGATGCGAGCTCGACAGCGCCATCGGCAGATGCATCTCCAAACACTATCGGCAGATGCAGCTTTAAAACGCGATCGGCAGATACAGCTTCAAACGCCATCGGCAGATGCAGGCTTGACAGCGCCATCGGCAGATGCAGCTTCAAAAGTGTAACACCCGAAAACTTCAACCAGGTGACTCCCTAATTGAATTAACGACCATGATTATTCAATTTTCACGGTTTAGAATTTTATGCCAAGCTTAATTAATTACATGTGGTTTTAAACTAGGTTGAGTGGCAAAGTTGTAATAATGGAGGTTTGAGACCGGTATTTAAAGAAAATGGAAAGGGTTCAAACTTCATTTAAGCCACTATAGCCGACACCTTCTACTCTCGGCGATTTCTTCTTTTCCGAGCTCTCGCTCTCTGTCAGCTGGAAATCCCTCTTTCGACGATCGGTTTCCTTGCTGCTTCTCGGCTAGTTTGTGCTTGAGGTACGAGTTTGGCAATGTAGCTATCTTTTAGTCGTTAAGCTCTGTTTTCTATAATGTGTTGAAGTTCTGGGTTCTTCATTGGCCGAGTATTAGTAAGGGTATTTTAAAATCTGAAAGTGGTAATGTCATTCCGAATCGATTTTGGACATTAAACAACCAAACCTGAGTTACCGCTACTCGAATCTGTCTGTTTTGGGTTTTGGATTTCAAACTGCACAGAGAAACTATACCAAGGATTCGGGGGTGACTATAGCTATTAGATCCTAGGATGACTTGTGATTAGAACTAATAGGATTTTGTTTTAACTACTGCAATGTAAATGTTTTAGGTGAAGAAGTTTGAAGAGAAATGAGCTCAAATTGCTAAGGAGACCAGGTAAGTGAATGTACAGGTTTCTCGGTCATTAGAACCCTACATCAAAGGATGTTAGGTAGAAACTCATACGATGAATAGTAGTTCCCTTATGTTACTGTCTAGCGTTTATGTCGATGATTAATTCAATGGTAAGGTTTTATGTTGGATAGTGCTCTGTATGTAGCTTGATGATTTAGGAATTTCCATGTACATGCATCATGACTATTTTATGCATATGAAAATGTTTTAAGAGCATGTTTTCCTCATGAATGAAGTAAGAAGATAAAACTGATGCAACGTGGACTAAGTGAGGGTTGGGGGCGGTTCGGCGTATGTCACAGTCCAAAAGAGGGACATATGAATACGACCTACAGTAGGGACCAACATCAAACTCATTGTTGAACCCTCTTTACCGGCACAAATTCTCTCTTAATCCACATAACTTAAATGAAGAATATGATCAATGATTATGAATGATAAATACGATCCATGATTTTGAATGATAAATACGATCCATGATTATGAATGATAAATACGATCCATGATTATGAATGATAAATACGATCCATGACTATGAATGATGATTACGAGCAAAGATATGAACGAGAAAAAGAAAAAGAGACTTATGAGTATGTGATTTCCCGAGTTTTACATTCATGCATCCATGTTAGTGTTGCATTCCTTACTAAGCATTAGGCTTATAGTTAAACCTTATGATGTAGGTGAAGAGCTAACAGGTGAGGATTTCCAGTCCAGAGATGATGTTTAAGCTGGTTGCTGGAGGATGCTCAGTATGACAGTGCAAGGCTGGGCAGGCGATTAAGACCCCTGGTTATGCTCATAGTATGTCAGTGAAGTCTATGATAAACAGATATCTAAGAAAAATAGAATTTCTTATAACCATGAGATTTAGATTTGAATGATTTGACTTAAGAGTCTGATGATGATTTTAAAGATTATTGAATGGTTTGTTTTTGCTTAAGCCTTCCGCTATGCGTATTTTGGATGAGTTTATGATTCTTACTCATTGAGGTTTATAGTTACTAAGTTAAGATTCAGGTGAGTTGTGGTATTTTCTACTGGATGAAGTTATTTGATGATTATAGTGTTTTTCCTGCCGTGTGATGGAAGCTGGATAAGGCCATCATCCGGCTGACGTCATCGGCAGATATAGAGTGTTTAAGCCGTCGGATGATAAAAGTGCTATTTTGTCATCTAGCGATCGGCAGGTGTAGAGTGTTTAAGCCATCGGATGATGAAAGTGCTATTTTGTCGTCTAGCGATCGGCAGATGTAGAATGTTTAAGCCATCGGATGATGATAGTGCTATTTTGTCGTCTAGCGATCGGCAGATGTAGAATGTTTAAGCCATCGGATGATGATAGTGCTATTTTGTCGTCTAGCGATCGGCAGATGTAGAGCGTTTAAGCTATCGGAAGATGTAAGTATAGTTTGTCGTCTAGTTACCGGATGATGTGAGGGTTATCTTGTCGTTTAGTGAGCGGGTCATGTTTTAATTATTCACGTGAGGAGCACATGTTCATCGGATGATGTCCCCTTATTTCATCGGATGTTGTAGAGAGTTTCTTCACCGGATGATATAAATATGGTTATGTCGTCTAGTGATCGGTAGATTTGGTTTATTCCTCTATCGGTAGATGCAGTCTAAAGGTTTAAGTTTCCCTTCACCAGCCGTTACACATTGCGCTGCCCGCCGGTAGATGTGTAATGTTTTCCTTTGCCGAATGAGGCCTAGTGAACTGCGTATGACATCTTGAGTTAAATTATGTTTTAAAAAAAAAATAATAAAATACATTACTAATAATGAATAATGTGTGAGTAATAAGAATCAAATGATTAAGAAAGATATGGATTATGTGGCGATCTCTCTGGGGTCGTTACAAAAAGCCATCGGCAGATGCAGGCTTGACAGCGCCATCGGCAGATGCAAGTTGATATATCATCGACAGAAGCATTCTTTTCTTTGTCGTTTAGCGATCGGTTTAAGGAACTCTTCTCTGTCGTTTAGTGATTGCCATTGGTATGTGTTGCTTCAAATCCCATCGGCAGAAGCACTTTGAAACTCATCGGCAGATGTAGTCTTTGAATAAATTATTTAGCCCTGTACACTTAACTCAATTCATTAGACAACTAAAATACCCTTTTCAAGGGTATTTCCACAAGATTAAAATCAATGCAGAATTCAATATTCTCATTTTATAAACATAATCAAATTACTTACTTATCATTCAAATACATCATCAAAAACATATTTAGACTTAAACTCTATTTAAGTCAACAATCTCTCCCTTTTTGATGATGACAAAATATTAGCATCAATTTGATTAAATGTTACTCTCCTCCATAATCCTAGCTCCCCCATAGCAAATGCATATATTCTTAAAAACAAACACGGAGCATACCAGAGTTTAAAAAAAACATGCATATATCCAGATTTTCAGATTTTTCCAAAATATGCAAACATAAATCATAGTAACGTATTCCACATGCATATCCAATATCAATCAAATATATATTCTTCCCCATTGACATTATCAAAAAAATAATCCGAGATACAACAGAAATAATGGATTCAACACAATTCAGAAAAAAAACATCAGAGTAATGGCATTAGAAAATCAAGAAATGTGTACACATTAAATCAAGTATTTTATTTAAAGAAGGCTACAAAATGAGTCCAAAAAGCTTGGCTAATCCAAGCGGGCACTTCACAGTTCGAATTGAGATAAGCATCTACAAGTGCTGAAAGAGAGTGAATATCAAGAGAGATGGGTGGTTGATAAAGCACGAGTTCCAAGCATGGAGTAGTCTCTGGCTGAGGAGCAGCAGAGGTAGAGGGGCCTTGATACTGTAACGACCCTAGAGGGATCGTCACATAATCCGTATCTTTATTAATCATTTAATTCTTATTTCTCACACTTTATTCATTATTGGTAATATATTTTTTTTTGAAACATAACTTAGCTCAAGATGTCATGCGCTATTCACTAGGCATCGCTCAGCAAAGAAATACATTACACATCTTCCGGCGGGCAGTGCAATGTGTATCAGTTGATGAAGAGAATCTTAAACCCTTAGACTGCATCTACCGATAGAAGAATAAACCACATCTACCGGTCACTAGACGACAAAATAATATTTATATCATCCGGTAATTTAAATGCACTTTATCTGCCGATCACTAGACGACAAAATTAAATTTACATCTTCCGATGACTTAAACACTCTACATCTACCGATCACTTGGCGATGAAATGAAACTTACATCATCCGGTAACTTAAATGCACTTCATCTGCCGATCACTAGACGACAAAATTAAACTTACATCTTCCGATGACTTAAACACTCTACATCTACTGATCACTGGGCGATAAAATAACACTTACATCATCCGATAGCTTAACCTTCACTTCATCTGCCGATCACTAGACGACAAAATTAAACTTACATCTTCCGATGACTTAAACACTCTACATCTACCGATCACTGGGCCATGAAATAACACTTACATCATCCGATAGCTTAACCTTCACTTCATCTGCCGATCACTAGACGACAAAATTAAACTTACATCTTTCGATGACTTAAACACTCTACATCTACCGATCACTAGGCGATGAAATAACACTTACATCATCCGATAGCTTAACCTTCACTGATTTCAAACTTCAATGGTGTAACATTCATACTAATGAAAATCAGTAACTTATCCAGAATTCATATAGCGGAAGACTTAAGAAAACAGACCATCCAACTATCCTTAAAATTATTTCTAGATTCAGTGGTCAACAGACAACTTCAAAAGAGGACTCAATGTTAGAAAGAAATAGACTTGTTCTACTTAATCTATTATATTCATTATCATAACTAAAACCATAAAAACATTAACCAGGGGTCTCATTTGCCATCTAGCCACAGAAATTGCACCCTGATCACCTTTCAGCAACCAAGCTCAGGCATCATCATAAACTTTGGGATCCTCACCTGAAATCTCGTCACCTACATCATAAGGTTTAAACTATAAGCCTAATGCTTAGTAAGGAATGCAATATTAACAAGTATGCATGAATGCTCATTTGAGAACAAATGCTCACGAATCTTTTCTTATTCATATTCATACTCAAGGTCTTCATTCTTGTTCATCGTTCGTATTCATCGTTCATAGTCATCATTCATGTTCGTCATTCATAATCATCATTCATATTCATCATTCTTATTCATCAATCATATTCATCATTCATGTTCATCATTCGTATTTGTCAGTCATATTCATCATTCATGTTATGTGGATTAAGTGAGGATTTGTGCCGGTAAAGGGGGTTGACAGTGAGAGTGTACATAATCCCTTGCGGGTCGTAATCATGGTCCTTCCTTTTGGACAGTGACATACGTCAAACCGCCCCCAACCCTCACTCAATTCACGTTGCATAAGATTTACTTCATTATCTTACTTTATTCATGAGAAAAACATGCTCTTAAAATATTTTCATATGCCTAAAATAGTCATGATGCATGTACATGGAAATTCTTAAATCATCAAGCTACAGAACGAAGCACTATCCAACATGGAATCTTACCATAGAACTAATCATCAACATAAATGCTAGTCAGTAACATAAGGAACTTCTAATCATCGTACGAGTTTCTACCTAGCATCCTTTGATGTAGGGTCCTAAAGACCGAGAAACCTATACATTCACTTACCTGGTCTCCTTAGCAATTTGAGCTCCTTTCTCTTCAAACTTCTTCACCTAAAACATTTACATTGCAGTGGTTAAAACAAAATCCTATTAGTTCTAATCACAAGTCACTCTCGAATCCTTAGTATAGTTCTCTGTGTAGTTTGAAATCCAAAACCCAAAACAGACAGATTCGATTAGCGATAACTCAGGGTTGGTTGTTTAATGTCCAAAATCGATTCGGAATGACATTACCACTTTAGATTTTAAAATACCCTTACTAATACTCGGCCATTGAAGAATCCAGAACCTCAACACATAGCTGAAAACAGAGCTTAACGACTAAAAGATAGCTACATTGCCAAACTCGTACCTCGAGCACAAAGTAGCCGAGAAGCAGCAAGGAAACCGATCGTCGAAGGAGGGATTTCCAGCTGACAGAGAGCGAGAGCTCGGGAGGGGAAATCGCCGAGAGTAAGAGATGACGGCTACAGTAGTTTAAATGAGGTTTGAATCCTTTCCTTTTTCTTTAAATACTGGTCTCAATCCTCCATTATTACAACTTTGCCACTCAACCTAGTTTAAATCCACATGTAATTAATTAAGCTTGGCACAAAACTCTAAACCGTGAAGATTAAATATTCATGACCGTTAATACAGTTTAGGCATCCTTGGTTGAAGTTGTCGGGTGTTACAGATACACTACCATGTCCATACATGGAGGAGTTTCGACAGAAGGACCACAATAGACGCATCACGAGGAGAGAATGCAAATTCAGCCTCCTGAAGATCCAGTACATGAAGCGCACATCTTCAGTAACTGAAGGCCTGGAAGAGGAAGAAATCAGTCTTCAAAGCAGGCCTCTGAAACACTGACAGAGCTAGATGGTTCAGGTTTGGTTCGAGATGCGTCATTGAGGATTTGAGTGACTCAAGTTCCCTGACAACCATGCGCCTTCTGCATCCAGTTTTTGAGACAACAAACAAGACCGGTATTCTAAATGATTTTTGAATCCTTTCCTTTTTCTTTAAATACTGGTCTCAATCCTCCATTATTACAACTTTGCCACTCAACCTAGTTTAAATCCACATGTAATTAATTAAGCTTGGCACAAAACTCTAAACCGTGAAGATTAAATATTCATGACCGTTAATACAGTTAGGAAGTCACCTGGTTGAAGTTGTCGGGTGTTACAGATACACTACCATGTCCATACATGGAGGAGTTTCGACAGAAGGACCAGCAATAGACGCATCACGAGGAGAGAATGCAAATTCAGCCTCCTGAAGATCCAGTGACATGAAGCGCACATCTTCAGTAACTGAAGGCCTGGAAAGAGGAAGAAATCAGTCTTCAAAGCAGGCCTCTGAAACACTGACAGAGCTAGATGGTTCAGGTTCTGGTTCGAGATGCGTCAATTGAGGATTTGAGTGACTCAAGTTCCCTGACAACCATGCGCCTATCAGCATCCAGTTTTTGAGACAACAAACCAAGACCGGTATCTAAATCTGTGCGGATGTCTTTTTGATTCTTGGCTAGCTTGGCATCAAGAGACTGTTCAATCCTACTTTCAATGGAGCTGAGAGCAGTCTCAATGCGGTCAATAGAGGCCTTCAGCTCATTATACTGAGTCTCACTCATCGAAAATCTCCTCTGATAAGTTAGAGGAGTGGCAGGTGGTACTGAGGGAATGGGTGAGAATACTGGTACTTGAGGAGTGAGGGGGATAGGTGGAAGGGCAGGTAGTGAAGGCATCAAAAGTGCAGGTGAAGAAGATGAAGGGATTGGGACTTGAGAAGCAGTTGGACTTGGAGGAGGTAATGGGACTGAAGGAGGTGGTTGGACTGGTGATGGAGGAGCAATATCCTGTTGGACTGGAGATGGAGGAGCAGCATCCTGTTGGACTGGAGATGGAGGAGCAGTATCCTGTTGGACTGGAGATGAAGGAGCAGTATCTTGTTGGACTGGAGATGGAGAAGCAGGAGGCAGAGCCGGTAATAGAAGGGCAGGTGGAGGAGATGGAGGATTCTCTGGAAGGGGTAGAGGCACAGATGAAGGAGTAGAGATTGCCTCTGAAACATGGGCTCTAGAGATAGGGGCACGACGCCTTCGCACTAGAGGAGGAGGTTGGAAGCTAGAAGCCTGAGATTGAGAAGGGGAATTACCAAAAGCAGGTATCTCAGAGTCATCCCCTCCTTCAGCAGTGGACTCCTCTGGCAAGATAAGTTGTCTCTTCCCCTTTTTGGCAACTGCAGGCCTTAGCAGTATTTCTCATAGGAGCATTCAAAACAAGCTCCCCAGTTCTTGTTCTCTTTATTCCCATTTTGCTCAGAGTGGTCTTGGAATAATAACTTGTGGGTTGAAGACGAAAGGGGTCTTCATCCTCTGGAAATACAACCTCAAGCTGCATAAATATCCTCATGAGAAGCAGGTTGTAGGGAAAGGAGGTAGCCCTGGATGTCACAGCCTGAATCATCCTTCGAACCACAACATATCCAAGATTGAATGGGGCCTTTTGGAACAGTGCAAACAGAACAAAAAGCTCAATGGCACTCACCTCATCATGGTGACCACCCTTAGGGACAATATTGTACCCTATCATCTGATGAAATAACCTGGCTCTTGCAGTCAGGTGTTTGCCTTTAAGAGGGTCAGGGGTATGGTTTGGGTCAAGAACTATAAGTTGTAGAAAACTGAGACCCTCTGAGGTACCAAAGAAAGGAGGCTCAGAGCCGGTCATATACTGATAAGGGTGGCTATCTAAATGGGAGCACTCCAAAAGGGCATTTATGAACTGGGGGGTAATCTCTATATGTTTGCTATACACATAGCTCCTTATAATAGAGAAATCCGAAGTGAAACTCATATTTGCATAGAACATTCTGATTGCCTTAGAGTAATAGTATGATTCTACTTCAAATAAACCTAATAACCCGAGATCCTTCAAGGGTTCTATAATATTCATTCCTGCTAAATCATCAAAGTAAATCCCTCGACTGGGGATTAAAGTTTTGTACCTATAGTCGTCATGGTACCTTAACTCAGCAGCCTTAGAGAGAAAGAAGAAAGATGGCCACTCTTTAGCACGAGGAATCTCTCGAGGAGGACGTGCTGATACTTTGGCCTTTTTCTTGGCCAGTTCCTTAGCAGCGCGAGAAGATGAACCCGGAAACTCCATTGAAGGAATAGGACTTGCGAGAGAGAGAGAACTTGTAGGGCAGGGGTTTTCAGAAAGAGCGCGAAATGTGAAGCAGTCTTTGAGAAGAAACAGAGTTTAAAAAGAGTAGAGCATCGCCCGATGAGATGAAGTCACACATGTACGACCATTAATTTGATGGATCACACGTGTCAGAAGATTGAAAGTACATCATCTGATTCCTACCGATAGATGTGCATCTTCTGATGCCCATTTGAACAACACTGCTTCTACCGATGCATATGCATCTTCCGATGCCCACACAACTAAAAACAGCTCTATTACACAAGATTCACCAACAGAGAAATAATCTTAGTTTTTATCTACCCGAATGAGTCCTAACCTTATTCTAATATTATTGAAAGATTTTTCATCCAAAGGCTTGGTAAAGATGTCTGCTAGTTGGTCTGCTGAATTAACAAATTCTAAGGATATATCTCCTCTTTGAACATGATCACGAATGAAGTGATATCTAACATCAATATGCTTAGTTCTAGAGTGTTGGATAGGATTTTTGGAAATATTAATTGCACTGGTGTTGTCACACCTAATAGGAATCCTATCATAAAACAGATTATAGTCTTCTAGAGTTTGCTTCATCAAAAGCATTTGTGCACAGCAGCTGCCAGCAGCAATATATTCACTCTCAGCAGTTGATAGTGCAACAGAATTCTGTTTCTTAGAGTACCAAGAAACAAGAGATTCACCAAGGAATTGACAGGTTCCACTGGTGCTTTTTCTATCTACTAGACTTCCAGCATAATCAGAATCTGAGTATCCGATTAGATTGAAAGAAGTACCTTTAGGATACCATAACCCTAAGTCAGGAGTTCAACTTAAATATTTAAAAATCCTTTTTACAGCAGTTAAATGAGACTCCTTAGGGGCAGCTTGAAATCTAGCACAAAGACAAACACTAAATAGAATATCTGGCCTACTAGCAGTCAGATATAACAAGGATCCAATCATGCCACGATATTTCTTAATGTCCACACATATACCATTTTCATCTTTGTCCAATTTGGTTGTGGTACTCATGGGAGTTCTAGAAGATTTGACAGATTCTAAACCAAATTTCTTTAGGAGTTCCTTGATGTATTTTTCTTGACAGAAGAAAATTCCATCAGGAGATTGACTAATCTGAAATCCTAAGAAGAATTTTAACTCCCCCATCATACTCATATCAAATTCACTTTGCATGAGGGAGGAAAATTCATTACACATGTTGACATTAGTTGATCCAAAAATAATGTCATCAACATAAATTTGTACTAACAGAATATCCTTATCCTGTTGCATGGTAAACAGAGTTGAGTCGGTGTTACCCTTTTTGAAATTCCTTTACTCAAGGAAGTTCCTCAACTTATCATACCAAGCTCTAGGAGCTTGTTTATGTCCATAAAGTGCCTTCTTAAGTCTATACACATAATCAGGTTTTGCAAAATCTTCAAATCCTAAGGGCTGCTCTACATAAACTTCTTCCTGAATATACCCATTTAAGAAAGCACTCTTCAGATCCATTTGGAAGAGTGTGAAGTTTTTGTAGCAAGCATAGACTAAGAGCGTCCTAATTGATTCTAATCTAGCAACAGGTGCAAAGGTTTCCACAAAATCTATTCCTTCTTCTTGATTGTAACCTTTAGCAACTAGTCTAGCCTTATTTCTAACAACAATCCCATTTTCATCTAATTTATTCTTATAAACCCATTTTGTTCCAATAATGGGATGATCCTTAGGCCGTGGAACAAGTTCCTATACCTTGCTCCTTTCAAATTGATTTAACTCCTCTTGCATAGCTAAAATCCAATTCTCATCATTCTCGGCCTCTTCAAACTTCTTAGGCTCTATTTGATAAATAAATACCACATTGACACAGAGATTCCTAAGAGAGGATCTAGTCTTTACTTCTAATGAAGGATCACCTAAGACTTCATCTATTGGATGATTTCTGACATATTTCCAATCTCTAGGGAGAGTAGGATTTTCATCCTTGACAGGAACAATATCTAGAGAAGTAGATGAGGGTTCTAAGGATTTTTCCACTTGTAGTGAGTCTGAGGGTTTTTCTAAGGAAAGAGAGTCCAAATGGTTTTCCAAAGTGACATGCTCATCTACATTGATTGTGGGTTGAGGGGACTCATCAAAGTTAACATGAACTGATTCCTCTACAACTAGAGTTCTCCTATTGAATACTCTATATGCTTTACTAGTAAGAGAATAACCAAGAAAAATTCCAAGATCAGATTTGGAATCGAATTTTCCTAAGTTATCCTTAGTGTTGAGAATAAAGCATTTACTACCAAAGGCTCTAAAGTATTTAACAGAAGGTGTTTTACCACTCTAGAGCTCATATGGAGTTTTCTCAAGAATAGGTCTTATGGAGACCCGATTGAGCACATAACAAGCTGTTGTAACAGCTTCAGCCCAGAAATACTTAGGAAGGGAATTTTCATTTAGCATGGTTTCGGCTAGTTCTTGGAGAGACTTTTTTTTCCTCTCAACAACACCATTTTGTTGAGGGGTTCTAGGAGAGGAGAAATTGTGCTCAATTCCATATTTGAGACACAAGAGTTCAAATCTCTCATTTTCAAATTCTCCACCATGATCACTACGAATAGCAACAATGGTGAGCTCCTTTTCATTTTGAACTCTTTTCCTAAAGCTAGAAAAGGTATTAAAAGTCTCATCCTTAGACTTCAGAAAGAATACCCAGGTGAATCTAGAGAAGTCGTCAACAATGACATAAGCATAGAATTTTCCACCTAGACTAGCTATATTGGAAGGACCGAAGAGGTCCATGTGGAGAAGTTGGAGAGGCTTGGAAGTTGAAATTGCATTCTTCAATGCAAATGAACTTTTGATCTGCTTACCCATTTGGCAGGCTTCACAAACCTTATCTTTTTCGAAGAATATCTTAGGAATCCCTCTAACTAAATTATCTTTAGTAATCTTAGCTAAGGTATCAATTCCTACATGTCCTAATCTTCTATGCCAAATCCAGCTATCATTAGAGGAATTAACAGTAAAACATTTCTCATTATCACAAACAATATTATCTAAGTCAATGATATAGATATTTTCTTTCCTAAATCCAGTAAAGAGAACTTTGTCATTTGCAGCATCTTTAATTATGCAAGAATTTGACTTAAAGGTCACCTTATATCCTTTATCACATAACTGGCTAATAATAAGTAAATTATGCTTCAATCCATCAACTAATAACACATTCTCAATAACAGAATTAATACTGTTACCTATATTGCCTATGCCAACAATCTTGCCCTTTTGGTTTCCCCCAAAAGTAACACTGCCCTTCTTCTTGTTGACAATAGCAAACTTGGTTGAGTCTCCCGTCATATGTCTTGAACAACCACTATCAAGATACCACTGATTCTTTCCGGGAGAGCAGTCAACCTGCAAAACAGTGATTAAACAGTCTTCTTAGGTACCCAAATCTTTTGGGTCCTAGTGTTAGTTTTGGTTCCTTTGGGAACCCATTGCAACTTACTGCCAGTTTTCATATTATTTGTTTTTAAAGGACATACAAAGGACTTATATCCTACTTCATTACAGGTATGGCAAGTAGTCGGTTTGACAAAGAAATTCTTAAAAACTTTCCTCTTATTGAACTTATCATAGCCTAAACCTGCTTTATCATGAGTAGCTCTATGATTCCCTATTAGCAATGTTAAGTTCTTGCTACCATTTGAGAACCAAAGAACAAGTTTATTCAAAGATTCATTTGTCTTCTTAAGTTCAGTGATTTCTTTTTCATGCGAGTTCACTTCTTTAGCATGCTTATCAATTAGACTTGTATTTTCCTTTTTCAGTGTATTGTATTTAGCCTTTAACATGCCAAACTGTTTAACTAAATCGTTAAAGGCATCAACCATATTCTCATCATCATCAGACTCACTCTCACATAAAGAAATGCTAACCTCATTATCGTGAGCCATGAAGCAGAGGTTGGCCACCTCCTCATCTTCTGAAGAGGATGTGTCACCTTCACTGTCATCCCAAGTGGCCTTCATAGCCTTCTTCTTAAATTTCTTGGGATTCTTCTTGGCCTGTGGACAATCTGCCTTCATGTGGCCAGGCTTGCCACACCCGAAGCATGTGATTTCTTTCTCCTTATGAGATTTCTCACCCTTTGGAAATCTTCTTCCCTGCATTTTTTTTCTCTGAAGGAATTTGCTGAACCTCCTTGTAATGAGGGCTATATCCTCATCATCTTCTTCTACTACTTCTTCAGATTCTTCATTTTTTCTTGAAGAGGCTTTCAGAGCGATATCCTTCTTTTTGTTGATCTCCTTTTCTTTGAGATCTTCCTTATCATTGGCCCTCATGGTTATCTCATGAGTCATCAGAGAGCCAATGAGCTCTTCCAGCTTGAGCACCTTTAGATCTCGAGCTTCTTGTATTGCTGTCACCTTTGGTTGCCAGGCTCTGGGTAGGCATCTCAAAATTTTTCTTACTAGTTCTTCACCTGAGTAAATCTTACCGAGAGCTTTTAAACCATTAGTAATGTTAGTGAAACGAGTAAACATAGATAAAATAGACTCATCCTTTAACATGGTAAAAAGTTCATACTCGTGAACTAACATATTTAACTTGCTCTCTTTCACCTGATTTGTGCCCTCGTGTGTGACCTCTAATAAGTGCCAAATCTCTTGGGTACTCTCACACCCTTGTACTCTATTAAATTTGTCTCTATTCAGAGCACAGTATAGGGTGTTTATAGCCTTGGCATTTAAGCTCAAGTTCTTTTTATCTGTATCATTTAGTTCATGTGAAGCTTTGGGGATCTTCACACCATTCTCTGTTTTGACAGCAATCTAATGACCATTTTCTATGTTATTCCATAGTTCATAGTCCACAGCTTGAATGAATATTCTCATTCTGGACTTCCAGTAGACATAATCACTCCCATCGAAGAAGGGAGGTCTATTTGTTGCTTGACCTTCTATTTGTGTGGTGTTAGTGTTGAATGCCATTGTGAAAATATATAACACAGAGTGTTTAAACACATCTTAGACAATGATAACCTTGCTCTGATACCAATTGTAGGATCGAGATTGTCTAAGAGGGGGGTGAATTAGATCTTTTTAAATTTTTCTTAATTACTAACTACAAGCAGTCAACCAGTAAATATAAATAGAGAGATAGAGAGAAAAATAAACACAAAGATTTTTACGTGGTTCGGTCAAAGCTTGCCTACATCCACGCTTCAAGGTTAACCCCTTGAAGATCCTTAACCTTCTCCTTAGTGAGAAAAACAGATCGAAATTCCGGGCTCCGATCAACTGCCTTTACAATTCTGGATTATTCTTCGCGGGCGATAATCCACTGCCTTATACAGATTTGAGTTTGTAATAATCAAAACGATCTAAACTCCCTCAAAGGTTAAATCTCAAGTTTAGGTTTGAGAGGAGTAGATGAAATACAGAGTATGAATATTTCGCAGATTAGGGCTCAAGAATAAAATTCGCAAAAGTTGTGTCTTCGTGCTCTGACCTCGGCTTAAATACTCTGTCTTATTTTTAGCTCAGAATTGAATGCTTCTTTCTTCAAATGGAAAATGTTACCGTTGGGAAGCATCCGTACTAGTTTAGGTAGCTGTTGCTGTCTGTAGTTGCAAGTCGTCGTCGCCATTAAAGTTCTGGAGTTAATGCTGAAAACGACGTCACTGTAGCTTTGCGGCTATTTTTAATTCTGGCGGAAGATCATCGGTGGAAGCAGCTTTAAAAGCTATCGGCATGAGTATCTTCAAAAACTCCATTGGTAGATGCAACACGATAAGTCATCGGCAGATGCAAGCTTTGAAGTCCATCGGAAGATGCAAGCTTCGAAGTCCATTGGCAGATGCAAGCTTCGAAGTCCATTGGCAGATGCAAGCTCGACAGCGCCATCGGCAGATGCATCTCCAAACACTATCGGCAGATGCAGCTTTAAAACGCGATCGGTAGATACAGCTTCAAACGCCATCGGCAGATGCAGGCTTGACAGCGCCATCGGCAGATGCAGCTTCAAACGCCATCGGCAGATGCAGGCTTGACAGCGCCATCGGCAGATGCAAGTTGATATGTCATCGGCAGAAGCATTCTTTTCTTTGTCGTTTAGCGATCGGTTTAAGGAACCCTTCTCTGTCGTTTAGTGATTGCCATCGGTATGTGTTGCTTCAAATCCCATCGGCAGAAGCACTTTGAAACTCATCGACAGATGTAACCTTTGAATAAATTATTTAGCCCTGTACACTTAACCCGATTCATTAGACAACTAAAATACCCTTTTCAAGGGTATTTCCACAGGATTAAAATCAATGCAGAATTCAATATTCTCATTTTATAAACATAATCAAATTACTTACTTATCATTCAAATACATCATCAAAAACATATTTAGACTTAAACTCTATTTAGGTCAACAAAGACCACCCAAAGCAAGAAGACAAGAGGTCCTTCAATCGTAATTGGCCTCTGATAGGATCAACCACCACTCACAATCTTCACCAACAAATAAAATCCAAGAAAATCAACCAAAAGGACCAAGAGCATGTGATGTCCAATGCTTTAAATGTCTAGGCAATGGACACTATTCTAATGAATGCACTAACCACTGTGTTATGGTCATTAAGGAGTCAACGGGTGAATGAGAGAGTGAGGAAGATGAAGGACAGTATAATAAAGTTGAGTAAGAAGTAGTGGAAGATAGTGACCAAGAATCCAAAGAATGCACATCTCAAGAAGGTCCCCTACTATTAGTTATAAGGCGAGCCCTGATTTCTAAAAATGCGGATGACGACTGCCAATGCGAGAACCTTTTCCAAAGTCGTTGTGTAGTAAAAGATAAGGTTTGTTCATTAATTATTGATGAAGGAAGTTGCATCAATGCGGCCTCCTAAGACATGGTTAGTAAATTAGGGTTAGAAACCATTAACCACCCTACACCCTACAAGCTTAATTGGTTAGACGATAGAAATGAACACGTGATAACTAAGCAAGTGACTGTAGACTTCACCATAGGAAAATATAAGGACTCAGTTCTTTCCAATGTTGTCCCAATGAGTGACAACCATATCCTATTAGGATGACCATGACATTATGTAACACCCGACATTTTTAGCCAGGTGATTTTCTTAACGGAATTAACTGTCACCTTTATTGTTGATTTTAATTTAAATTTTAACGCCTAAGCTTATTTGGTTTCTATTTCTGTGGTGGCAGAACGGTAATTAAGAGGGATTTTATTTAGTATAAAAAGAAAATGGAAACCTGAAACCTCACTTACACCCCATTGTAGCTGACATTCTCTCTCGGTGATTTTCGTGCTTCCAGAGCTCTTTCTCTGCCGGCGACTCCCTCTTTGGTGATCGATTTCTCCAGCCTCCACTCCGATAACCTATATTCGAGGTAAGATTTAGACAATGTAGTTGCCGAGTAATTATTTGGAACTCTATTTTCAGCTAGAACCCAATGTTTCAAGATTCTTCAATGGCCGAATAATAGGAACATTTATAATCGGTGTTTGGTAATAGCATTCCTGATTCAAATCTGGACTTTAGATAACCGACTGGAACTAGTGGTTAAGTTGAATTAGGCTATTTTAGATTTTGGAAACTTAGTCCACGCACAAGGTGCTCGGCTGAAAGGACTCAGGAATACAGATTCTAGGATGACATTTAGTTAGGAATTTTCTAGCTTTAATTTCAGAATACTTAGGATCTATTTTAACTCTGAAATGTGAAATGATATCAGGTGAAGAAGTTTGAAGTGTAGTGCACGAATTTGCTAAGGAAGCCAGGTAAGTGAATGTATTAAGATTTCCGGCCATTAGGGCCCTACATCTTAAGGGTACTAAAATTAGTTATGTGTTTGATGTTTGTTTTAAGTTAGTAAGATGGTTTGTACTTGGATGATTTACGGATGTTTGAGAACTAGGTTATGTGATGTTCTGATAGAGTCTATAAAGTCAACTGTCTAGTATGATATTTTCCATAGTCTGATGATTTAAGAACATTCATGTCATGCATCATGATTTACTTCTCAAGCATATGAAAATGATTTATGAGCATGTTTACCCCCATGAACAAGATATGAGAATGAATATGAAACTTATGCAACCGGATTAAGTGAGGGTTGGAGGTGGTTTGACGTATGTCACTGTCCAAAGAGAAGGACCATGAATACGGCCCGAAAGGGACTATGTACACTTGCACTGTCATCCCCCCTTTATGGCACAAATCCTCTCTTAATCCATATGATGAAAGTGATGAATAAGAACACGAACAAAAACAAGAAAAGAGCATGAAACGAACATGATCATGGTTTTCTTGCAACTATGCATTCACGTATACATGTTAGTATTGCATTCCTTACTAAGCATTAGGCTTATAGTTTAAACCTTATGATGTAGGTGACGAAATATCAGGTGAGGATTCCAAAGTTAATGAAGATGTCTAAGTTTGGTTGCTGGAAGGTGTTCAGGGAGCAATTCTGTGGCTGGATGGCGAACAAGACCCCCTGGTTAATGCTCTTATGATTTTAGTGATGATTATGAATATGGAAGTCTAAGTAGGATGAGATTATTTTAAAACATCGAGCTTTTGAAATTGTCTGGTTTAATTACTGAGTCTGAGAATGCTTACAAGGATATAGAACGAGTTATTTTAACTAAGCCTTCCGCTACAAGAATTCTGGATGAGTCTCTGATTTTCATTTATAAGAGTGATGAGTCAATGAAGTTAGAAGTCTGTGTATATTTGCATCCACCGATAAATGTTCTCTATCGGAAGATGTATGAGCTTGCATCCACCGATAGATGTTCTCTATCGGAAGGTGTCTTAAAAGAACAAGTGGATTGCACATGACTATCGGTAGATGTTGTGTATTTCAAATACTGGATGGTGTAAGTGTTGTTTTGTCGTCTAGTGATCGGGCGACGTAGTGTAATTCTAATGTCGGGCGATGTACGAATCGTTTTGTCGTCTAGTGATAAGTAGATGTTGTGTATTTCAAATACCGGATGATGTAAGTGTTGTTTTTTCGTCTAGTGATCGGGCGATGTAGTGTATTTCTAATGTCGGGCGACGTACGAATCGTTTTGTCGTCTAGTGATCGGTAGATGTAGTGTATTTCAATTACCGGATGACGTAGATGTTGTTGTCGTTTAGTGACCGAGTGATGTTTAATGAGTCACGAGAGATGCACGTGCCCACCGGAAGATGTCTTCTATTGGGCAACAATAATTGAGTCATGCAGAGTACACGTGACAAATCGGAAGAAGTACACTCTGTTAGCCGATGCATGCAAACCCATGCAAACCCGATCAGAATAACGTCGAATAATTTTGGGGCATTTCTTTCATGCCCGAATTTGTTATAGAACTGATGACTGCGTACGGTCGCTCGACTCTGTGAACGAACATGTTGTTAGTTTTAAGATAAAGTCAAGTTCGATGAATCTAGTTTCTGTCTGTTATGTTAAAGTCCTTAAGTTCTGTTGAGGAAAGGTCAAAAAAAAATAATACAAAAGGGACCTTAGTGTAAAGTGGTCGAAGGGTGAAAGATCTAAAGAGATCAGGGTAAATACGTAATTAAGAGGTTAAGTCATGAATTACGAGGCGACTCCAATTGGGGTCGTTACACATTATGACAGGAGAGTACAATATGATGGATTCCTCAACCGTTACACTTTTAACTTTGGAGGAAGAAAAATCAATTTATTGTCTATGTCGCCCAAACAAGTGGCTCGAGATGAGGCCACCCGCAAAGAAGGAAAAATAAAAGAAAATCTTTTATTATCGAAACACGGATTGATAAAAGAACAAGAGCCATTTCTTATCAAGTGGCATACCAATCCCTTATATGACGAAGAGATGTCGTACCAATTAGAAGGCGTACCCTTATGGCATCAAGAGAAAAGGGAGATAAGCGAGGAAAGTATTTTTGGACTAGGTAGTATGATTGTTGCTCCATTCCTTTCCTTTTAGAATCTTGAAAAAATTCCCTTACAATCTCATCCAATTAGGAAGAAGTTAGTCTATGGCCTTGAGCCTACCTATTGTCTTCCTACATTCCTTCTTAGAGCCATACAAATAAATAGGAATTTTACTTCCTTTGTGATCAACAAACGTCCTATCTTACAATTGGAAGAATTACCGAAACAATTAACCCCACCATGTGCCTATCATAAATTTTACCTCTTTGGTCGAAAGGGTATAATGGAAACCCAATAGTGCTACATGCCGAATTCGACTACTTTAGAAACTTTCATTCTTTCACTGAGCAATCGCCCTCCAAAGTAGTTCTCGAATTTAATCATTCCAACTTTACCAAAGAAATTTTTAGTAAGACCATCCAACCCCGATGCTATTTAGAGTATCGTTTGGTGAGAGACTTTCAAACGGAAGAATATGTCCTCATTGCCTTCAAACTCAAACCTTTCGAGAGTATCGATCAAGCTAGTAGACGAGAAATTGTAGGAGTCATCTTTGGGATGAAGTCAACCAATGGATTTGAGGTCAAATCCTCAAATCACCCGGAGAGGATGACATGCCTCGGGTTGCATTCAAAAAGAAATTTGACAAAGTCCCATATATTATCTAATCTCTCTACTTATTACGTGTGCTCTTTTTGCAGGTATAATTATGTGGAAGGAATGCACTTGGAGCGCATGGAAGGAATCACCAAATGCCCATGGGAATTTGTCTTCCCAGCCCTCTAAATGTGTAATTTTATTTTTGAACTTATTTGGCATACATTAGTGTAACACCCAGTTTTACGGGATTTTGTAATTCCAATAAATAATGACATTTTTGTAAATATGTCAAATTAAGTCCGTTTTGCGAACGGAAAGTTTTATTGGGACCTAAATAATAAATTAGAATTTATGGTGAAATAAAGAAATTTGGAGAAAACGAATAATTAGTCAAATAACGAGATAAGTTGGAGAAACCAAACTAAGTTCAACCAAACAAGCAATTGGATGGAGGGGCAAATTAGGAAGTAAAAAGGGGGTAGTTGGGAGCATCAAGTGAGAGTGTGACAAGTGTCAAAACTTGTGGGAGAAGCTTGGCAAAGGCAACACCTTCCTTTTCCCTCCCTTACGAGAAACCACATTCACTTTCACTCTTTCTCTTCTTTAACTTTCACAGCCACGAAAATTCTCTCCACCCTTACGCTTCTTCACAATTCAACGGCTCCTCCAACCGATCAATTTCCTTCACGATTCATTCCTAAATTGTGACCGTAGGTAAGGTTTTAATGTTTTGGATTGTTAGCCTTCGATTTTAGAGTTGTTATTCAAATAGGGTTTCGTTAGAAATTGTCGATGGAAGTTAGAAATTGTTAGCTATTGGAATGTTGAATGATAATAAGGCATTTATGATTATGGAGGATAGTTAAGTGGAATTAACGGAGTCCGATTGGGTTAGACTCGGTTCTAATGCCGTGTGTTATAAATTGTCTTAGGTGAACAAGCTCTCGGATAGTGCTTGGTGTGCTGAGGACTTGAGGTAAGTTCTCGTGACTTACTGTGGCCGATTGGCCTACACCATATGCCAAGTTTTGTCTCTTGAGGATTGTTGGTGCCTTGGTTGGGTAGTTTAAGTTTGGTTGTCTTATAGGTTAAGTATTGTGATGTTTTGATGGTATACACGTTATATATGTTTGTATTGCATATTGAACTATTTATGCATCATGGTTTCAAAATGTCATGAAAACAAATTTACGCATCGGTTTCATGAAAAGAAAATGCATGTAAAGACAAGTAAAGTATCACAGTAAACAACCATAGCATGGGGTTATCGGGAATGAGGTTCAGATCTGGCGTTCCGTGGTGAGCGGGTTTTCCTCCCTTCAGATGGTGTGGGCTGTCTAACTACTTTACGCGCCCTATCCATCTGTCGAGCGTTGTCGATAACCATAGGCTGACATGTACTGAAATATGAAATGACATGGATAGTTTTCATAGCATTATGCATACACGATCATGCATTGACATTTACGTAGAATTTACTGAGATTTTTATCTCATAGGTGTTTTTATGGTGTAGGTGATCTTGATACAGGTGAGGATGAGATCCCTCCACCCGAGGAATGATCAGTTGAAGAAGGATGGCCCGTGGGAGTGTGCTGGGCAGTCGGTGCGCTTTTGACCCATGGGGATGTAAGTAAACGTCTTGGGAACATTTCGGGATGTTTAGAACTGATGGTGGATTAGATAATATTTGTATAGTTAGAAACATTTTTAGGATGCTTGGTTTCTAGATAGTTAATATTTGATGTTTGGATGTGTATTATGGATAGTGCGTGAACATATATATATATATATAATGTTCATTTTGATGTTTCTGGAAATGGAGAATGTTATGTTTAATGTTTTGGAAGTTCTGAGTGAATGATGTGTAAGTGTAGGGGGAAATTGTATGGGTTTCGGTTAAGTGTTTGGTCAAAGTCAACCGGTAGATGTGTTAGGTTACTGTTGAGCGGTGGATGTGTTTGATGTAAGCGGTAGATGAGCGGTAGATGTGATAAGGCTCGTGACCCCTTCGCTAGATCAATGGCCAAGAAGATATTTTCTAATATGTTTTCGAGTTTTGCAGGTACATTACAATTTGGAGACATGATGGAAGAAGCCCAACCCAAAGATGAAGAGAAGCCCATACATTTACTAGCTTGGAAGCCCGCCAATGACTTAGCATCAATTGGTCACATTGAAGAGTCTTAGTCTAGATTCTTGTTTAAATTTCGTCATTATCATATCTCCTAGAAAAGAGCAAGAGTCTAAGTCTAGATTCATAGTCAAAGTTGTAATAAATGCTTAGTGGACATTTAATGGAATCCACTAAGCATGTCTTTTCATTTCCAATCAAAGGCCTATAAATAGGCTTTCTTTTGTACTTTTGAAGGACATCTCGAATTATCAAAAAAACCGCTTTTGTTGTCTTTAGACAAGTTTCTTGAGTTTTGACTCAAAACCGGGCCAAACTTGTGAGGTGGATTCCGAGCGAGTGTGACCACAACTTGTATCTTTCTCTTGGTTTGTTTGAGAGATACATTTTACTACCTTTCTTTCCACCTTCCACGAAGGTATTCCCCAGTGAAAGAGAGGCCAAACAATCCTTCTTTTCGTTGGAGACTCCCTTACTGCATAAGTAGCCAATCAAATGCAAGTGGTATTTCTAGCCACCGAAAACCAACTAGGAAGTCATCTTTCAAATACGAACCAGAATCTCATTATTTGGTATCAAAGCCACAACATCCATCCCATGTTCTTCTATTTCCTTTTACTTATCTTATAGTTCTTGTGGAATTCTAAGATGAAGACTAGAAGTGGGGGAAATGCCATTCGCATTGAAGAGCCACAACAACAACAACAACCATCACCATCACCACCACCACCACCATCGCCAAACGGAGTTGAATCCACCATTCAACGTCAACTTGATGAAATGAGGGGTATGATTGTTCATTTGCAGCAAATGGTCCTAGAGACTAGAGAGAAATCATTTCCACAACCACAAATCCCAAGGAGTAGAGATGGACATGGGAAAAATAGTAACCGAGAACTTGAGGAGTTCACCGAAGTGAAAGAATTTGACTATCAACCACGAAGGAGAAACACTTATCAAGATGATATGAGAAATATCAAGGTGTCTATTCCTATATTCAAGGGAGCCACCAAAGGAGAGGAATTCTATGAATGGATGGAGAAAGTTAACCGGATCTTTGAATGCTACAACTATTCCGAGAGATTGAAACTTCAATTAGTGGCATTAGAGTTTGAAGGCTATGCGCATTTATGGTGGGAGAATTTAAAAGCTCAAAGAATGAGAGAAGGCGAAGAACCTATTCAAACATAGGATGAATTAAAGGCATTAATGAGGAAGAGATTTGTTCCAAACCACTACAAACAAGAGTTATTTTTGCAAGCCCAAGAATTAAAGCAAGGAAACTTTTCGGTGGAAGAGTATCTCGCAACCTTTGAAATGCTTCGAATTAGATGTGGATTAAATGAACCGGAGGAGCAAATTATAGCACGGTTCATAAGAGGGCTTACCAAGGAGATTGGAGATATAGTTGAACTACATGACATAGGCACCATGGATGGAGTAATTCAACTAGCTACCAAGGTTGAAAGACAAAGGAAGAGGAAAGGCAGAGAAATTACTTTTCGGTCTAACCTACCAAAAACACACGGTAATTTTCAATCACAAACAAAAACATGGGAGAAGGGCAATAACTATAAGGGAGTCTTCCATAAAGGCGTTGATGACAAGAAGCCGTTGGAAGATTCAACTCACCAAAAGACAAGAGAAATTAAATGCTTCAAATGCCTTGGCCTTGGTCACATTGCTTCTCAATGTCTAAATAAACGAGTTATGGTAATTAATGCTAACACTCAAGAAGTGGAGAGTGAAGAAGAAGTTGAAGAATCAACCAATGAGGAACTAGAAGAAAGTGAAGAGGTTTGTCTTGCACAAGAAGCGCCTTTGTTAATGGTGATAAGAAGGTTTTTGATTTCTCAAAACCGAGGAGAGGAGGAACAAAGAGAGAATATTTTCCATAGTAGATGCCTCATCAAAAACAAGGTATGCTCTCTAATCATTGATGGAGGGAGTTGTACCAACGTTGTTTCCAAAGAATTGGTTGACAAATTGAAGTTGGAAACCAAAGCACACCCGCTGCCATACAAACTTCGGTGGTTAAACGACAAGGATGACATTAAGGTAAATAAACAAGTAATCCTTCAATTTTCTATTGGTAACTATGTGGATCAAGTTGTGTGTGATGTAGTGCCAATGAGTGCAAGCCACATTTTGCTTGGACGGCCATGGCAATTTGACAAAAAGACGATTCATGACGGTTATTCAAATTATTATTCATTCAAATTTGGTGGAAAGACTATCAAGCTAGCACCACTTGGACCAAGACAAGTGGCTATGGATGAAGAAGCAAGACATGAGCACTCGACCAAATCAACCTTATTCATATCAAGACAAGAATAAAAGAAGGTCATATTTAAAGGAGGTCCATTAATACTTATTCTATTCAAGGAAGGAGTGGAAAAGTTTGAAAATATTCCAAGGGACGTTCAACCATTGCTCGTGGAGTTTCAAGATGTTTTTCCCAAAGAGCTACCTCGAGGGCTACCTCCCCTTAAAGGAATTGAGCATCAAATAGACTTGGAGCCGGGATCCACTTTACCAAATCGTCCATCTTATCGGATGAATCCAGAAGAAGCAAAGGAGCTCCAAAAACAAGTTCAAGATCTATTAGACAAAGGTTATATTCAAGAGTCTCTAAGCCCTTGTGTCGTGCCCACTCTATTAGTACCAAAGAAGGATGGTTCAATGAGAATGTGTATGGATAGCTGAGCTATCAAACAAATAACAATCAAGTATAGGTATCCAATACCTCGGCTAGAAGACATGCTTGATGAACTAAGTGGAGCTTCATATTTTTCCAAGGTTGACTTGAAAAGTTGTGACCACCACCTTAACACTGTACCCAATTTTCCCGTACTAAATTTTTTTTATCTTTATATCCTAAATAAATCTCGTACGTGTGAGCGGAATTAAAACTTTTTAAATCAAGATCGAAGTCTAAGTTAATAAACCATTAACAAACTTTAAAACAATTTAAATAAAACTTAAAACAATTAATTAAAACCATTAAAAACCATTGAAAACGATCGGCCAACAAAACAAGACAAAAACAGGGGCAGAAGGGACCTTTGTCCCAAAAAATGTGAGGGGCGATCGATCGCCCAAAACCGGCGATCGATCGCCCCTTGACGATCACACACTGCGATCGCTCGCCAGTTGGATCGCCCCTGGGCGATCAACTTATGCCCAGCGATCGCCTTTGCTTGGCGATCGCTCGGCATGCGCTCTGGAAATTCTTCCAGAGTGCAACCAAGAGGGGCGATTGATCGCCCCTTGTAGGCGATCGATCGCCAAGTCCTCTGGAATCCGAAATTCTAGAGAACTTTGCGTCCTCTTTTCTTTGCTCATTTCTTCCCTACTTAAACACATATATCTCATCCACACTTTCTGCTACAACATTAACATACAACAACCTTCATCTCCCTAAATCTTCACCAATCACTCAAAATAAACGGCTCCAAAACACATTTAAAACATAATCCGTTTTCATAAAAACAAACTGCGTGGTTCGGTTTAAAACTACAACATTTACCTAATACCAAACATTTACAAAATACATTTTCAAAACGTTTTAAAAAAAACTCAAAACGTAACCTATCAACTATCATAACCAAACACCCTAAAATGTTTCTATACAACTATCAGCCTGACAATTCCCAAAAACTCTCAAAACACCTAACCAGGTGTCCCACGGGTCAAAATACGCCTTGACTGCGCCAGCACACTCTCGCAACCATCCTCCGTCAACTGGGTCACTCCTCAGGTGGAGGGATCTTGTCCTCACCTATGTCGAAGTCACCTACACCATACAGACACACTATGAGATAAAAATCTCAGTAAGCTCTACGTAAATGCAATGCGTGCTGTGTATATGAGTTCGTAAATCATGCATCATTTTCATTATCTTTACTTTGGTTGTCACCGAGATCTAAACCCCCTAACCGGCGAGGGCACATCCAACGGTCGGACTATCCTTTCCAGCTAGAGGAGGGGGGTACACGCTTACAACACGTACAGCCGTGCTTGAGCCCCATATCGCATGACCTATAACTGTATGAGTACATATTAGATGCGGTATTGTGACAGACCCCTTCGTGCCTACACAATAGATCAATATCCCCTCTCCAGGCCGCATCGCCATTTTCTTTGAAACATTGTGCGGAAATTCATTTTCTATGCATAATTTAAAACTGTGATGCGTGAACAGTTAATGACATAATTTAAACATACATCATATATACCATCAAGACTATAGAAACATAAACTATAAATAACACTAAACCTAACTACCCCACCAAAGCAAATTAAACCAAAAGCGTCACCAAAATTCCTCGAGACGACCTCGACATACGGTGTAGGCCAATCGGCCAGAGAAGATCACGAGAACTTACCTCGTGTCCGTTGCAGCTCAAACTCCGTCCACGAGCGTTGTTTACCTAAGGCTAATGTCACAATTGTCGTTAAAACGAGCTTAAACAATTAAATGCTCGAACTAGCAAAATCCTTAACTAAGGAATTTCTCCTAGAGCTATAACTCAACTAATCAAGGCGTTTCAACAACTAATTCCCGCTCTATACCACGAAACATCCATTTACGAGTTTTCTGCAAAATCCCCAAATTCTCAAATTTTAACATTTCTCACAATTCGATCTAACTTCATCCCATAACGTTCAATACGTCCTTTATATCCATAAATTCGATAAACCTATCGATTTCGAACCCTAAATCGCGTTTTTAATGAAACCCTAAACGAACTCTAATCGTTTAAACTTCGTAAAAACTGAAATAAACTTTCCTAAAATCTTAGAATCATACCTAGGGTTGCGAGAGGAGGAAGAAACGTGAAGGATCGAGACGATCGGAGAGCTTGATCGCCGGAAATGGAGGATTGCCGTTGAGAAGAAATCATCGCCGTGAAGAGAGAGGAGAGAAAATGGGAGGAAAATCGTGAAGGTGAAGGAGAAGTGAAGATTTTTGGTTTTTAATTATAATTTGTCTTGGCAAATTACCATTCTGGCCTTCCTTTGATTTTCTATTTGTTTCGTCCTTCATTTCGTTAATTTTCTAACGATTCGGTTTCTCCAAATCTCCTTATTTCGTCAATAATTCCAATTTATTACTAGGGTTCTATTAAACCTGTCCGTTCGCAATTCGGACCTCGTTTACTATTTTTACCAAAACGTCCTTCATATTACGATAACGTAATTCTCGTAAAATTAGCGTTAAACTCCTAAAATTCCCGAAATTTTTTTAAAATCCTTATTAATTATTAGGATCGTAATAACACATTCTTTTCGCTAAATGGACTTGATTTGACATATTCACAAAAATACCATTTACATTAAAATAATAATATTTCGTACAGCCGGGTATTACAATCCATCCATCTTATTTAAATTTTGTCCTCAAAATTTGATTATACAAACAACTCAGGATACTTAGTCATCAACTCCTGTTGTCGCTCCCAAGTTGCTTCTTCAACCTCGTGGTTCCACCACAGGACTTTAACTAGCGGAATCTCTTTGTTGCGCAATACTTTGATCGAAGACTCCAAAATACGCACATGCCTCTCCACATAAGTCAAAGTAGCCTGTACCTCGATGTCTCTTGCCTCCACAATATGCGATGGGTCGCGCAAGCATTTCTGAAGCATAGATACGTGAAATACATTGTGGATGCCCTCCATTGAAGCCAGAAGCTCTAATCTGTACGCTTTAGTCCCTATCTTCTTCAGAATAGGAAAGGGCCCCACATAACGAGGGTTCAACTTACCCTTCCGTCCAAATCGCATTACACCTTTAAACGGAGAAACTTTCAGATAAACCTCGTCACCTTCTTCAAACTCTAGCTCTCTCCGTCTGGTGTCAGCATATCTCTTCTGTCGACTCTGAGCTATGTCGATACACTGTCTAATAACGGCAATTTTCTCTGCCGTGTGTTGTAGGATCTCGGGACCAACAATACTGGCTTCACCAACCTCGTCTCAATATAACAGAGACCTACACTTTCGACCATACAAAGCTTCGTTCGGAGCCATACCAATGGTAGCCTAGAAGCTGTTGTTGTAAGAGAACTCTACTAGTGGCAAATATCTGCTCCACGAGCCCTGAAATTCCAGCACACAAGCTCTAAACATATCTTCTAGAATCTGATTCGTCCTCTCAGTCTGTCCATCAGTCTGAGGATGAAATGCCGTGCTGAAATTAAGCTGAGTCCCCATAGCTTTGTGCAGACTCTTCCAGAACTTCGATGTGAATCTCGGATCTCTATCTGAGACAATCGAAACTGGTACTCCGTGCAATCTCACAATCTCCTGCACATAAAGCTCTGCGAGCTGATCCATCGAAGACGTCATCTTCACAGATAAGAAGTGGGCCGACTTTGTTAATCGGTCCACGATCACCCAGATGCCGTCATGGCCTTTCGTTGTCCTCGGGTGTAACACCCGGTTCTTTAGAACTAAGTCTTATTTCTTCCTAAAAATTAATGACACACTTTAAATGGTGATAGTAAATGTAGGGTTAGTGAGTGACTAGGCAAGGGTATAAGGGTAACTTGAAATTTAAAAGTGGATAACCTATTAAAGAGAAGAGATTTAGTGATAAATGCGCTATAGCCGCCACTGTTTCATCTTTACTCCTTTCGGTATTCGACTCAAGCTCAGCAGAGCTCTCAACGATTCTCCCACCCGATTTCCCTTTCAACCTGGTAAGTTTTCCTCATTTCTCTCGAGTTTAAGCAGTTGGACAACTGAGGGAGTATAACGTGGGGATTTCGTGGATGTTGTGAATGAGAGTAGATTCGGGTTTAGTATAAAATTTGGGGATGCTCAGTGAATAGAACTCCTAACTGTTCACTTAGGTTTTCTGAATGCTTTAGAATGAGGATTTGTAAGGATTGGCTTAATGTTCTGTTTATGGTTCTAGGTGAGCAATTTCGAAGCAACTCCTAACCGAGTATTCACCAAGAATTCAGGTAAGTGAAGTATTGTGTGTGCCTTCGGGTCTACATCACAAAACAGTAGGGTTATGCATGTTTGAGTGTTTTCTTTATGTCATGCATCATGTTTTTGAAGAAACACGAAAAGGAATTTACATGGAATGAATGGTAAGGCATGAACAGAACGTGTTATGATAGCTATTAAGGGAACTAATCCGCCCTTTAATTGATGTAGTGGATTTATAACATTGGGAGATTGATCCCACTCCCAAGGGAACTTAGGGATCAGATTAGCTATTAAGGGAATCCATCCGCCCCTTAATCGAGTAGAGGATGTATAACATTGGGAGGATTGATCCCACTCCCAAGGGAACCGAGAGATCAAACCAGTTATGAATGAATGCGAATGCAACTGAGATGAGAAAGTAGAAATTTGCATGTTTAGGAATTTTATGTTTCAGCGTTTCAGCATCTCATTTTTCTTACTGCTTTACTTACTTAGCATTAGGCTAATAGATGAGTTTTGTGATGTAGGTGTTGAGGATACTGCAGGTGTTCCTTTTTGTGCACAGATGAATAGATGAGGTTGGAGGAGTACATTCCTGCTTCGGTCTAGTAAACTGATGAGGCGGGTTAACTGGTGTCAGTAGTATGAAGGTTTAGTTGACAATGTTTCAATTTAAGTGTGTTGAATTTTCATGACCGTAGTGGTTTTATGTTTTGAATACCGTTCTTTTTTGAGATTTACTAATAATAGTATTCTGTTGGGATTTTACGTTGGTATTCACTGGATTTTAGTAATGCAATAGTTTGAATTGTTTCTGAATGGTTTCAGTGAAGTGAGTAAATTCCTTTTCGAATGTTGAGTTGTTATTCTGTCCCTTATCGGTAGATGTTGAGTTATAGTTATGTTGTCTATCGGAAGATGTCTTCAGTAAAGCCATCGGATGATGTCTCAGTAAAGTCATCGGTACATGAAATAAAATTCTATCAGAAGATGTAGATTTTACACTATCGGTATGAGTGGGTATTATGCTTTGTCGTTTGGTGATCGGTGTATGCAGTTTATTCTATCGGAAGAAGGGAATGAGAGATTTTTTTCGTTTTGCCGTCGGTAGATGTGAGTCGTAAAACTTGTCATTTTGCGATCGGTTGATGTTGGATAATTGATTTATCCGGCTGACGTCATCGGTAGATGCAGTCCACCGAGAGATGTCTTTTGTTTCCAACTCTTCTAGTTGACGTCATCGGTAGAAGCCTTCTATTTTTCTGTTTCTGCTTCTTCCGACTGACTTATTTCATCGGCAGATGCGTTTGACTTCTGCATCTTCTCAAGTATTCCACGGTTTAAACCCTTATTTCCTAATTGATGATTGTTTCTTAGCATTTCAAACAGCGTTTCGCAGTTTTGTTTAAATTCCATTGTCGCTCAAATGATTTCCGCTGCAAGATCTTAAATGTTTCGAGCTTTTAGAAAATGTCAAAATTTTGAGTAAACTGATTTAAATATTTTGGCCAAAATCTCTTAGTTATGTTCGGGTCTACGAGTAACAAACCGGGTTTATATAATTCGGGGCGTTACATCGGGAGCCCCACAATAAAATCCATGGAGATCTGCTCCCATTTCCACTCCGGAATAGGCAGTGGCTGCAATGTTCTGGCCGGCCTCTGGTGTTCTGCCTTAACCTGTTGACAAACTAAACAGGTTTCAACGTACTTGGCGACCTCCCTCTTCATGTTTGGCAACCAGAAATGCTGCTTTAAATCCCAGTACATCTTGGTACTTCCCGGGTGCACAGAATAAGCTGAAGAATGTGCCTCGGCCAAAATATCTTTCTTCAACTCCTCATCGTTAGACACGTACCACCTATACCTGAACTTCAGAGTACTATCATCTAACAAGTTGAATTCAGACACGTCTCTAGATGTCAAACTCAATCGAAGCTCCTCACACTCCATATCATTCTGCTGAGCTTCACGTATCTTATCTAGAATAGTCGGCCTGAGAGAAATGTTGGTGAGTATACTGGACAACTCTGCCACTATCTCCACATCGAACCTCTCGATCTCAGACCGCAGTGTAACTGACAATGCTGCAAGTGAAGGCTGACTCGCAGAAGGCACTCGGCTCAGAGCATCAGCGACCTTGTTCGCCTTTCCTGGATGGTACTTGATTTAAAACTCGTAATCTTTAACAAATTCCAGTCATCTCCGCTGCCTCATGTTAAGCTCCTTCTGCGTAAATAAATACTTCAAGCTTTTGTGGTCAGAAAATATCTCGCACTGCTGCCCATATAAGTAATGCCTCCATATCTTCAGTGCGAAGACCACAGCTGCTAATTCAAGGTCATGTGTAGGATAATTTTGCTCATACGGCTTCAACTGTCGGGAAGCATACGCGATAACCTTGCCTTCCTGCATAAGCACGCATCCAAGCCCAACTCCGGAAGCATCGCAATATATGCTGAACTTATCGCCTTCAACAGGCAATGTCAACACCGGAGCCGTAGTCAATCTCTACTTTAACTCCATAAAACTGTTGTCACAAGTAGCCGACCATATAAATTTCTCATTCCTCCGAATCAAACGTGAAACAGGAACTGCAATCTTCGAAAATCCCTCTATGAACTTACGATAATAACAAGCTATGTAACACCCGACATTTTCAGTCAGGTGATTTTCCTAACGGAATTAACTGTCACCATTATTTTTGGACCTTTTGTGTAATACCCGGCTTTTCGGGATATTAATATTTTAATATAAATGGCATTTTTGTAAATATATCAAATCGAGCCCGTTTTGCAAACAGAGGGTTTCGTTGGGATCCTAATTATTAATAGGAATTTTAAGGAAATTATGAGAATTTTCGGAGTAATAATGCTATATTCCGAGTAATTACCTCAATCGTAACGTAAAGGACGTTTTAGTAAAAATAGTAAATGTGGTCCGATTTGCAAACGGACAGTTTTATTGGGACTCTAATAATAAGTTGGACTTATGGGTGAAATAAGAAAGTTTGGAGAAACCGAATCGATAGACGAAACAATGAAAGAAATAGAATATAAAGCAATGAGGGCAAAAAGGTAATTGCCAATCTAAAATTTATTAAAATGTTAAATACTTTTCTTTCCCTATTCAGTTTCTTCATTCGTGAAGAAACTTCTCCAGAGAGAGAAGTTCTCTCTTTAGCCGCGACTCCCCTTGTAACACCCAGGAATTTCGTTTTAAGAATTTCGAGCTTTATGTTCGAATACTAAGTATTTAAGCATTATAGAATTTTAAATTCGTAGAAATATTAAATTAAGCCCAAATGACCAACGGGAAGTTCCATTAGAACCCTAAGAATAAATAGGAATATTTGGTAAGATAAAATAATTTCGGAGGAACCAAATTGGTTGAGGAAACAACGGATTTAGCTAAGGGAAATAAGCTATGGGCATTTTGGTCATTTTAAAGATAAAATTTTAATAAATGGCTAAATGCTCTCTCTCTCTTCCACACTTCTCCTCCACGCACGAAATCTCCTTTCTCCTCTCCTTTGGCGATTTCTTTCTTTCTCCATCGCCATCTCCACGGTTCAATCTCTCTTCCATTTTAGGCGATTTGTTCCTTCAAGTTTCTTCAACAAAACAACGTGCTAGGTAAGCTCTACGTTTTGGTTAAGCTTATTTGTGGTTTGGAGTGATTTTGAGTTAGGGTTTGTGAAGAAAAATTAGGGGTTTTGTTAGAAATAGTTAGGGTTGTTTATTAATTACTTATTGATGATGTTTAATGTAAAATCGAAGTTGTTGGAGTAGATTAATGGTGTTGGATGATATTAATGTCAAGTTAGGGTTGTTGGAAATGTGGTTGAAAGACATTAATGGAGGTTTTTGAAGTTGTGAGCACCAAGTGCTCGATAAGATGTCTAAATGAAGTGATTAAGAGTTTTTGGAAGAATTAGTCCTAGCTCGAGAAGACAAATTGTTTGATGTGAGGTTCGTGAGTCGATATTAATGGTTTGTTGTTAAATGCCTTAGGTGACTCAAGCTCAAGGACGGTGCTCGGCATATTTAGGACGCCAGGTAAGTGAGCGTTAGGCTTTCCGGCCACTAAGGCCCTACGTCGTACAATGTTGAAAATGTTGATTGTTATGAAGAAAGTGGTCATACGGGTAGCTAAGGAACGACGGGTAGTTAAGTAGTGCCTTAGCGATTTAGATAGCGTTCATTCGATAAGTTTTCCTTACGTGTATGTTAGTGCTCATGTGATAGGCTTTTCCTTACGTGTATGTCTCCTCATGCATCATGTTTTAGTAAAGTGCATTCGAACTGTTTATGAACATGTTTTTATGAAAAGTTAAATGAAAGAACGATTATGTGAATGATGTATGTTCTCACGGGAGTAATGATATGTTTCTCACGGGAGTAAATGGATGTTTCTCACGGGACTATGTTTCTCACGGGACTATGTTTCTCACGGGACTATGTTTCTCACGGGACTATGTTTTCACGGGACTAAATGAATGTTTTTCACGGAAAAAAGAAAGATGATTTACGAAACGAAACTGTTTTATAAATGTCGTGCATATAGGTAATGTTATGTTTAGCACGCTCCTTACTAAGCATTAAGCTTAATGTAGTTATTGTATGATGTAGGTGACGAGAACGAAGGTGAGGAACCACCTTATGACGATCAAGTGTAGCGGTCGGTGGCGGAGCTCGTGGCGGCGGAGCGTGTTTTGGCAGGGCGGGTTTACTCATGGTTAGAAGTTTTTGAGGGTTTTGGTATTGTTTGGGATAATGATGAATTTGATGGATTTTTAGTACGTTTAGATATGTTTTAGGACGTTTGGCGATTGTATAGAAAATGTAAAGCGTTTTTGTGGTGTTTTTTTGATGTTTTTAAAACAGGTAGGATTGTTCAATGTTTAAACGGAACCACGCGGTTTGTTTTTATGAAATTGATTTTGTTTAAAGTAAGTTATGTTGGTTTTAGAGAATTTTGAATGAAGTAATGTTTGAAGTGTAATGTTATGGAAGCACGAACGGATTGGGTGAAGAAGTAGTGAGGAATTGATAAGTGTTATGTTTATGAGTGTTTGGTGTTTAGTAATGATAAAAAGGAAGAAGTGCAAGTGAAATGAAAGAAGAAAAAGGAAGGAAAGAAAAACAAGTGGCGGGCGACTGGTCGCGGAAGGGGTGGCGACTGGTCGCGGAACTCTTGGGTTTTCCAGAGAGTTCAGCGATCGGGCGGGGAAAGAGTGGCGCCCGATCGCAGGTGGCCATCAAAGGGGCGGCGCCACAAATTGTGGCGCCCAGTCGCCACAAGTTGTAGCGACTGGTCGCCACTCTGCCTATTTATAAAAAAAAAAATGTTTTAAATATTTAAATTCTTTTACGATTTAATTGATTTATTATTAGTTTTAAGTTATTTATAATAGATTTTGAAGTAGTTTTCAAATGTTGTTAATGATTTCAATTCCGATTTCGACTTTGGTTTAGATTTCCGCTTAAGTACAGTTAAAGTAAAAGTTAAAAAAAAAAAAAAAAAAAATGTGACATCACGGGTACGGGTCGTGACACCCCTTCGCCGTTTCTCCCTCAATTGACAACGGATTCTCCTCCAATCTCCGGCAGATCTTCACGTTTTCTTCTCCACTCAGCGCTATAGGTAAGATTCCGTAGCTTTGGTACATTAGGTTTCGATTTCTAAGATTTATGACGATTAGGGTTTTGTTTAGGATTTCGTTAAAAATGTCGATTAGGTTTCGTAATCGATAGATTAACTGTAAATATAGATATAAAGGATGTATTGAACGTTATTGGACGAAATTATAGCGATTTGTGAGAAAAGTCGAAATTGGTGAGATTTAGGGTTGTTTTAGAGAAAAATTCATAAATGGTGGTTTGTGATATCGAGCGTAGATTGTTCGATAAAACGCCTCGATTAGTTAAATTGGAATTTTAGGAAACCCCTTTGGTTAAGGATTTTATTAATTTGGACGTTAACGGTTCAATCGCATTTTAATAATAATTGTTGTGAATTGCCTTAGGTGCACCTCGCTCGTGGACGGAACAAGCATTTCAACAGACGTCAGGTAAGTCTCTGCGACTTGTTTGGCCGATTGGCCTACACCATACGATATTTTGTTGTTCGAGGAAATTGGAGAATTGTTTGTTTAAATGCTTTGGTCGGGTAGTTAGGGTTAGTTCTTTTGTAGGTTATGCTTGAGTGTCTTGATGGTACGTATGATGGTTTATATGTTCATGTTTTAATTATGTTTATAGTATTGCTCATGTTCACGCATCATGTTTCTGAAAAGCACGAAAAAGGAATTTCTACGCATGTTTTCATGAAAAGGAAAAGGTTAAAGAAATGATATGAATGAATGTAATCTGGTCAAGGAGGTGGCGGTGGTTCAGACATGGCTGCTTGGGGAGCATGTTTTCCCCCCGGTTAGATACGAGGGGCTATCTAATTGCGGGATGTGCCGCTCCTATCTAGCGAGAGTGAGGCCACGGTGACGTATCTGTAATGTAATGAAATGAAATGAATAGCGAAAAGGTAGGAAGCATGTTTTTACGAACGGCACGCATAGCATGCATTGCATTCACGTAGACTTACTGAGCCTTAAGCTCACGACTTATGTTTATGGTGTAGGTGACCTCTACACAGGTGAGGATGAGATCCCTCCACCCGAGGCATGATCGGTTGAAGAAAGATGGCCCGTGGGAGCGTGCTGGGCAGTCGGTGCGCGTTTTGACCCGTGGGGATGTCTGCGTAAGTATTTTGGGGGATTTAACAAATGTATAGATGAACATGTTTGGATCTGGCTAGAAGTTAGATTTATGTTGAGGTTTTAAACGTTTTTGGAAATATGTGGAAATCTGTTTATAATCTGTGTTTTTATAGTTTTTACTGGAACTGCTTGGAATTTGAAACAGGAGGGCTAGACAACTTTTAAACGTATCCATGCAGTTCGTTTTTATGAATGTTCAACGTGAATTTATAATGTTTAAACAGGGTGTAAAGATGTAAAAGTATGGAAGAAAATTACGGGTTAGCTCTCTGGAATCTCGGATTCCAGAGAGTACTGGTCGCTGCACAATGCAGCGATCAGGCGCTGCAGTTATGCAGCGCCCGATCGCTGCACCATGCAGCGATCAGGCGCTGCATTGGTGCAGCGTCCGATCGCTGCATGTGCAGCGCCCGATCGCTGCACCATGCAGCGATCAGGCGCTGCATTTGTGCAGCGCCTAAGTGATGCTGCTCTTCTGTTCCTCTGTCCTTTTCGATTTTACCCTCCACCGATTTATAAATGTTTTAATTGTTTTAATAATTATTTTAAATAAGTTTTAAGTTTATAAACGGTTCGTTTTATTTTAAGTGGTTTAAAATGTAGAATTCAATCCCGATTTAATTTCCGCTTAAAGTGTAAAATAAAATGAAAAAATTTATACGGGTAAAATGGGTACGGTTTTATGGTCGTTACAATTATAGTATCAAAGCCTCCGGGTTTTAAAATCGGTTTTGTAGACTGCTCGACTGCACAGCCACTACGCGGACATCCTTCCTCAACTGTAAGTACGTTTACTGTTTTGTTTGATTTCATATTTCTTAGGATTATTTGTCTTAATTTTTATAGGATTTAGAAAATGGTTCGAGGACGTGATGCGAGGGACGACGCCTTGGAAAGACTTACAGATTTATTGGATCGTCAATATCGGCATATGGACCGGCAAGCGCAACAAATTACAGACTTAGTGAATCGAGAGAACCAGCGAGAGAATCAGAGAGCTCAGGAGCTGGTAGTCCCCAGTAATCAGGGTATGCAGAGGTTTGAAAGCCTACGGCCTCCAGTATTCGAAGGCCAGTCATCGGATCCGACGCGTGCCGAGGAATGGATCCGGGTTATGGAGGATATGTTGGCTTATGCCAAGGTTGGGAACGGAAGCAAGGTGGCTTATGCTACCTTTCACTTGGCATTGGATGCCCGTTTCTGTTGGGACTCAATTAAGTCAACGACGGATGTCTCAGTTATGACCTGGGAACAATTCAAGGCCATATTCTTTGATAAGTATTTCAGCCGCGCTGTGAGGGTGGCTAAGAGGAACGAGTTTACGCAGCTGAAACAGACCGGGTTAGTTGTAGAGTATATACGGAAGTTCGAGGCTTTATCACGGTTTGCACCACGTCTGGTCAGCGACAATGAAGAAAAGGTGCATCAGTTTATGGAGGGACTTAATCCAGAGATTCGGATGCACGTTGTTGTATCAGGTATTATTGACGTGCCATACTCTGACATCGCAGCCAGAGCTCTGGACATTGAGGCTGCTAGGGCGACTTGTGTTAGGTCGAAGGAGTCAGCTAAGGGCTTCTTTCGTGAGATCCAACGTCAGTCATGGGACCGAGACTGGCAACCAAGTGAGCAACAGCAGCCACAACGACAAAGGAGCGATAAGAGGCCCTACGATGGTAGGAACGACCAAGGAAAAGGAAAGCAGGTTCATGGGGCTACTCAGAAGCCTTTATGTCCGCAGTGCCAGAAGCAGCACTACGGTGATTGTCTGACGCGTACCAATAGGTGTTACCGGTGTGGGGAAGCTGGTCACTATATCATGAATTGTCCGTTGTTGAACCGAAATCAACCAGGCAGAGATCAGCAGAACAGAGGTCAAAGAAAAATTGTGCCGAGGGTATTTGCATTGATTGAGCCTGGTGACGTCGATGATGGGGCCCAGCCTTCTACAATTGCAGGTATTGTTTTAATTACCTGTATGACAAATATGCATATGATAAATAATTATATAGACTTGAAAATAGAAAAGTAAGAAAATAGAACGTGGGTAAGAAGGATTATTAGTTGAACCTCGAAGAGAAAACCATGGACTACATATAGGACAATAAAGACTAAATAGAAATATAGTTATACATTAGTAGAATTAGTTCAATTTAATCAACGGAGTTTGCACACCTAGAGTTTAGTAACAATTAGAGGAATGCGCCCTAAGAGATATGGCTTTCAAATAGGTAGAAACTGGATTTATTTGGCAACCCCCTTGGAGTATTAGAATACGACTAACCACGAAAGATGAAGGTTTAGATATGAACCTATTAAGGGATACCTTAGATTGTTGTAATACTTGAAGTGTATTTAAATAGATGAAGTAGTACTGTAGAAATCGTGTATTGAGGATTCGTATGAAGTTAGGAGTATCTAGATTAAGATAGAATTCAAGAGTTAAACTTAGAATGACTTTCGAGTAGAATAGTTGGAACCTGATTGGAAAGAGTGAACAAAAATAGATTAGTCGATGAACTCAAAGTAGCCTTCAGGAATTTAGTGAAGGTAAAGTAGATCGTTGGAATAAATGAGAGCTTAAATTGGCGTTTAAAGGATAGCAAATTGAGAAATTTGCGATTCATAGAATAAGGAGAGTGAGATTAAGTTAGTAAATTTCTAGTGATCGACTCATGTGTGACAGGTCGAAACCAAGTAGTGCATGAATGGCTTAGGTTAGAATGACTAGTTTAGAGCGCATCAATGAGGAGATTTAGAGATTTGACCGTGCTTAGAGCAAATAGAGTTTAAGATAAACAAAGGAGTGTAATGTAAGCAGTGTGAGAACTTTAATTAAGAATATAGTGGTAGAATTTAAGGACAAAACTTAGAATGGAAGCGATGTTTATAAGGAAATTCTGGTGACATAGTTCGAGGAGTATAGCAGTGTAAGCTTAGTTGTGAAATCCGCCCTGAAATAACTGGCGGGATTAGTAAGTGGTCCAGGAAGGTATGTGACTTAGGGGATTTGGTAAGACTTAAAGTTTAAGTAAGGATAAATACAGTCCAATTGAGAGTAGAGGTTTTGAATTTAAGGCTAATGTTGGAAGGTATAGTTGAGGTTTTGGTTTAGAATCATAGAGATTGACCCTAGGGATGATGGGATCAGAGTTAATAAGGGGAAGTTTGAATTTTGCTAGAGATAGGATCCTAAGTAAGTACTGACTGTAGCTCATAGTTTGACTCACATAGACCAAGTAGTGTTATAGTCGTCTAGTTGCAAAGCATAACAATGAGAGCTTAATTAGGAAACCCACACCGAAATATTCTCCAAAGGTCAAGGGGTTACCCAAGAAAGTAGGTGACCAGGAAATGCTATGAGTGGTACAGTTACGGGGAATCGTTACCCGAGAATATATATAGCAATTTGGGTCGACACGAGTTTCGACTACAGACGAAGCCGATGAAATTGCGATGAAGTTTGGGCAAATCTATTGGAGATTTAAGAATTTAACTAAGCTCAGTACTCTAGTAAGGAAGTGTACGATCAGATCGTGGGCAGAGAATGCTAGTTTAAGGCCGATATTGGAGGGTACAGTGGACATGTTTAGTTAAGAACCACGAAGAATGATTGTAAGTACAAATGATAATCGAAACATAAGGCCGCGTGACATGAAACGTTAACGCCAAGGGTTATGAGTTAGGACAAATTTTGAGGACAAAATTCTAAATAAGGTGGGTGGAATGTAATACCCGGCTTTTCGGGATATTAATATTTTAATATAAATGGCATTTTTGTAAATATGTCAAATCGAGCCCGTTTTGCGAACAGAGGGTTTCGTTGGGATCCTAATTATTAATAGGAATTTTAAGGAAATTATGAGAATTTTCGGAGTAATAATGCTATATTCCGAGTAATTACCTCAATCGTAACGTAAAGGACGTTTTAGTAAAAATAGTAAATGTGGTCCGATTTGCAAACGGATAGTTTTATTGGGACTCTAATAATAAGTTGGACTTATGGGTGAAATAAGAAAGTTTGGAGAAACTAAATCGATAGACGAAACAACGAAAGAAATAGAATATAAAGCAATGAGGGCAAAAAGGTAATTGCTAATCTAAAATTTATTAAAATGTTAAATACTTTTCTTTCCCTATTCAGTTTCTTCATTCGTGAAGAAACTTCTCCAGAGAGAGAAGTTCTCTCTTTAGCCGCGACTCCCCTTCGCCGTTTCTCCCTCAATCGACAACGGATTCTCCTCCAATCTCCGGCAGATCTTCACGTTTTCTTCTCCACTCAGCGCTATAGGTAAGATTCCGTAGCTTTGGTACATTAGGTTTCGATTTCTAAGATTTATGACGATTAGGGTTTTGTTTAGGATTTCGTTAAAAATGTCGATTAGGTTTCGTAATCGATAGATTAACTGTAAATATAGATATAAAGGATGTATTGAACGTTATTGGACGAAATTATAGCGATTTGTGAGAAAAGTCGAAATTGGTGAGATTTAGGGTTGTTTTAGAGAAAAATTCGTAAATGGTGGTTTGTGATATCGAGCGTAGATTGTTCGATAAAACGCCTCGATTAGTTAAATTGAAATTTTAGGAAACCCCTTTGGTTAAGGATTTTATTAATTTGGACGTTAACGGTTCAATCGCATTTTAATAATAATTGTTGTGAATTTCCTTAGGTGCACCTCGCTCGTGGACGGAGCAAGCATTTCAACAGACGTCAGGTAAGTCTCCGCGACTTGTTTGGCCGATTGGCCTACACCATACGATATTTTGTTGTTCGAGGAAATTGGAGAATTGTTTGTTTAAATGCTTTGGTCGGGTAGTTAGGGTTAGTTCTTTTGTAGGTTATGCTTGAGTGTCTTGATGGTACGTATGATGGTTTATATGTTCATGTTTTAATTATGTTTATAGTATTGCTCATGTTCACGCATCATGTTTCTGAAAAGCACGAAAAAGGAATTTCTACGCATGTTTTCATGATAAGGAAAAGGTTAAAGAAATGATATGAGTGAATGTAATCTGGTCAAGGAGGTGGTGGTGGTTCAGACATGGCTGCTTGGGGAGCATGTTTTCCCCCCGGTTAGATACGAGGGGCTATCCAATCGCGGGATGTGCCGCTCCTATCTAGCGAGAGTGAGGCCACGGTGACGTATCTGTAATGTAATGAAATGAAATGAATAGCGAAAAGGTAGGAAGCATGTTTTTACGAACGGCACGCATAGCATGCATTGAATTCACGTAGACTTACTGAGCCTTAAGCTCACGACTTATGTTTATGGTGTAGGTGACCTCTACACAGGTGAGGATGAGATCCCTCCACCCGAGGCATAATCGGTTGAAGAAAGATGGCCCGTGGGAGCGTGCTGGGCAGTCGGTGCGCGTTTTGACCCGTGGGGATGTCTGCGTAAGTATTTTGGGGGATTTAACAAATGTATAGATGAACATGTTTGGATCTGGCTAGAAGTTAGATTTATGTTGAGGTTTTAAACGTTTTTGGAAATCTGTGGAAATCTGTTTATAATCTGTGTTTTTATAGTTTTTACTGGAACTGCTTGGAATTTGAAACAGGAGGGCTAGACAACTTTTAAACGTATCCATGCAGTTCGTTTTTATGAATGTTCAACGTGAATTTATAATGTTTAAACAGGGTGTAAAGATGTAAAAGTATGGAAGAAAATTACGGGTTAGCTCTCTGGAATCTCGGATTCCAGAGAGTACTGGTCGCTGCACAATGCAGCGATCAGGCGCTGCAGTTGTGCAGCACCCGATCGCTGCACCATGCAGCGATCAGGCGCTGCATTGGTGCAGCGCCCGATCGCTGCATGGTGCAGCGATCAGGCGCTGCATTTGTGCAGCGCCTAAGTGATGCTGCTCTTCTGTTCCTCTGTCCTTTCCGATTTTACCCTCCACCGATTTATAAATGTTTTAATTATTTTAAATAAGTTTTAAGTTTATAAACGGTTCGTTTTATTTTAAGTGGTTTAAAATGTAGAATTCAATCCCGATTTAATTTCCGCTTAAAGTGTAAAATAAAATGAAAAAATTTATACGGGTAAAATGGGTACGGTTTTAGGGTCGTTACATTTTGATTTAAATTTAATATCAAGATTTGTTCCAAATTGTGTGAACTAGGTTGAGTGGCAAAATTAAAATTAGGGTGGGCAGTGATCGATATATAAAGGAAATGGTAAGTTTTTAAATCTCACCAACACCACTGTAGCCGACACTTTCTCCTTTCAGCGATTTCCTCTCCCGAGCTCTCGCTCTCTGCCTGCCTGTAATCCTTCCTTCGATGATTTTGTTCCCTTGCCATTTCTCGGATACTCTACACTCGAGGTATGGATTAGACAATGTAGTTGTCAGTTAGTCGTTAAACTCTGTTTTTCAGCTTGGTGTTGGAGTTTGGTTTCTCTAATGGCCGAGTAGCAATAGCAACACTTATAACCTGGATTTTTTTAATGTCATTTCCGAATCGATTCTAGACATTTAATATAACTGACCGTGATTAATCGTTAGTTGGAACTAGCTGTTTTGGTTTTGGATTTCTAACTGCACACAGAGAACTAGACTAGGGGATTCGGGAATGACTTTAGTTATTAGATTCTAGGATGACTTGTGATTGAGACTTTTAGGGTTTTGTTTTAACTACTGTGATGTGAAATGTTTAGGTGAAGAAGTTTGAAGAAAAGGAGTTCGAGTTGCTAAGGAAACCAGGTAAGTGAATGTGTAAGATTCCCGGCCATTAGGGCCCTACATCACAAGGATACTAGGTAGAAACCGATACAATGATTAGAAGTTATTTAAGCTACTGTCTATTACTTATGTTGATGTTTGACTTAATGGTATGATTTCCCGTTGAATGAATGCACTATTCTGTGGCTTGATGAGTTAGGAGTTCTCATGTTCATGCATCACGAACGTTTTATGCATATGATAATGTTTTAAGAGCATGTTTTCCTCATGAACAAGATAAGAACATAAAACTTATGCAACGTGAATTAAGCGAGGGTTGGGGGTTGTTTGGCGTATGTCACTGTCCAAAAGAAAGGACCATGATTACGACCCGCAAGGGACTATGTACACCTTCACTGTCAACCCCTCTTACCGGAACAAATCCTCTCTTAATTCACACAACCGGAATGATGAATAAGAATGATGAATATGAATGATGAATATGAATGATGAGCATGAATGATGTTTATGAATGATGAATACGAACAATGAATAAGAAAGAAGACCATGAGTATGAATATGAATAAGAAAAGATTCATGAGCATTTGTTTTCTTAAAATGAGCATTGATGCATACTTGTTAGCATTGCATTCCTTACTAAGCATTAGGCTTATAGTGTAAAGCTTATGATGTAGGTGACGAGTTTTCAGGTGAGGATCTCAAAGTTAATAAAGATGTCTAAGTTTGGTTGCTGAAGGTATTCAGGCAGTAATTCTGTGGCTGGATGGCGATTGAGACCCCTGGTTAATGCTCTATGATTTGTTATGATTAAGAATATGATAGTTTAAGCAGGATGAGTTTATTTTTATAACATTGAGTTTTGAAATAGTCTGGTTGACTACTGAGTCTGGGAATGGTTAAAAGGATTATTAAATGATCTGTTGTTAAGTCTTCCACTATATGTATTCTGGATGAGTCTCTGATTTTCATACATAAGAGTGTTGAGTCAATGTGGATTAAAGTATGTGAAGAGTTTGCATATACCGACGGATGATTTCTATCGGAAGATGTTAAGAATTTGCATCTACCGACGGATGATTTCTATCAGAAGATGTTAAGAGTTTGCATCTACCGACGGGTGATTTCTATCGGAAGGTGTTTTAAGTGAACACGTGAATTGCACATATCTATCGGTAGATGTAAGGTATTTCAAATACCGGATGATATAAGAGCTAGTTTGTCGTCTAGTGACCGGTAGATGTTTTACCATCGGTCGATGCGATTCTATGACTCTATCAGCAGATGCAATTTAAGAGATGTTTAGAAACAGATGTGTCGCGTGGCGGGCACGTGACCATCGGTTGATGCGAGTCTATTACTCTATCGGCAGATGCAGTTTAGGAGATGTTTGCAAAAAAAAAATATTTATAATACTAATAATGAACAAGGTGCATGAAGTAAGAACCGATTGATTAAGAGGCTAAGTTATGAATTACGTGGCAACTCCAACTGGGGTTGTTACATTTATGGTATCAAAGCAAAACCGGGTTCTAAAATCGATTCTGCAGACTGCCTTCCAGCACAGATTGCCACCTGAGTACACTCCAGCCACTGTAAGTATTTACGTTTTTAAGTAATGTCATTATGTTAAGATGTATTTATGAATATTTGTTTAGGAATCTCAAAATGGTAAGAGGCCAGCAAAGAGAGGCTAATGAGGATAGTAATGCCATTGCCCAGTTGACAGAGTTGGTCATGCGCCAATCTCGCCAGATCGAACAACTGATGGCTGCTAGAGAAGAACAAGCGAATTCTAGTACTAATGCAACTCATGATCATGGTGGTGAGCGTTTTCACCGGCTTCGACCGCCGGTGTTTAATGGACATGTTTCGGATCCTGTTTATGCTGAGGAATGGATTCGAAAGATGGAGGATATGTTTAAGTATGCAAAGGTCGACGAAGGGGATAAGGTCACATATGCTGTCTTCCATTTGGAATTGAGTGCAAGACATTGGTGGGATTCAATCCAGAGCATCGCTAATGCAGGAGCTATGACCTGAGAAATGTTTAAGACTGCCTTCTTGACAAGTACTTCAATAGGACTGTTCGGGCCAACAAAAAGAAGGAGTTCATGAGTTTACGTCAGTTTGGCTCTGTGACGGACTACGTATGTAAGTTTGAGGCTTTATCCCGGTTTGCACCCAGACTGATAGAAGATGATGAGGATAAGATCCACCAATTTGTTCAAGGACTGAAACCAAGTTTGTATATGAGAGTAAAGACTGCTGGAATACATAATGTACCTTATGCTGAAGTGACAGCTAAGGCTCTAGAACTGGAAGAGGCTGAGATATCGACATATGCGCAGCGCGAATCATCAAGGAAGTTTACTAAAGAGGCTTAGCAGCCGCCGCGTCAGAACAAAGGATGGCAACCGCAACAGAACAGGGGACCACAACAACAACAGCAAGGCATAAAGAGACCCTTCAATCCAAATGACGATCAAGGAAAAGGAAAGCGACCAATGGCCCCTTTATGCCCCACCTATCAGAAGAACCACTCCGGCAAATGCAAGTTACTTTATGGCCGCTGTTTTAGATGTGACAAGGTCGGACATGTAGTCAGAGACTGGCCCATGCCACCAGACCCCAATCGAGCAAGAATAGCACTCAGAGTCTTTGCTATGATGGAGGATGAAGAGGGTGTGTAGCATAAGGTCATATCAGGTACAATTATAATCTGTGGTGTTTCTGCTTATACACATATAGACATAGGAGCCACACACTCATTTATAGCAACCCTGTTTGTCTATAAGCATAAGTTAGGATACTTATCGGCTGATAGGCCATATAGTGTCATGTTACCGTCAGGGAAATCCTTACATTCTGAAAAGATAGTGAAGGGTGACATTGTGTCCTTAGGAGATAAGAAGTTATATGTAGAGCTGATTGTAATTGACATGAGGGGATATGAAGTTATATTAGGAATGGATTGGTTATCCAGACATTATGCCACGATAAGTTGTAGGTCTGGATTAGTTGAGTTTCGACCCCCAAATGGAGATCAGTATACTTTCCAAGCTATCCCAAAAATAAGTAAAATACCGATTATATCCTCACTAGAGACTCAACGGTTATTGAAAGATGGTTGTGAGAGTTATCTAGCTAGTGTAATCGATATTCGGGTAAAGCACAAAGTTGAACTTCAAGATATTCCCATAGCTAAGGAGTTTCCTGAAGTATTTATAGATGACTTGCCCGGATTACCACCTGATAGAGAAGTTGAGTTTGTAATTGATACATATCCCGAGGCATTGCCTGTATCCAAGAACCCTTACCGCATGGCACCAGTTGAGCTGAAGGAATTAAAGGTCCAACTACAGGAATTAGTAGACAAGGGATTTATACGCCCTAGTAGTTCTCCCTGGGGTGCACCTGTGTTATTCGTTAAGAAGAAAGATGGTTCCCTAAGGATGTGCATAGATTACCGAGAACTGAACAAGTTGACAATTAAGAATAAGTATCCTTTACCCCGAATTGATGATTTGTTTGACCAGTTACAAGGAGCTAAGGTGTTTTCAAAGATTGACTTACGTTCGGGTTATTACCAATTGAAGGTTAAGGAGAGTGATATACCTAAGACAGCTTTTAGGACCCGTTATGGACATTATGAATTCCTTGTAATGTCGTTTGGGTTAACCAATGCACCTGCAGCCTTTATGGACCTGATGAATCGAGTGTTTCGTGATTACTTAGACAAGTTTGTGATTGTATTCATAGATGATATCTTAATTTACTCACGGACTAAAGCTGACCACGAAGAACACTTAAAAGCAGTTTTGACAACATTAAAACAGCAGCAACTCTATGCCAAGTTGTCTAAGTGTGAGTTCTGACTGGATAAAGTTAACTTCTTAGGCCATGTCATCTCTGCTAAAGGTATATCAGTAGATCCAACCAAAATTCAGGCAGTTAAGGACTGGCCACAGCCAAGGAATGCTAGTGAAGTCCGCAGTTTCCTAGGTCTGGCAGGTTATTATAGGAAGTTTATTAAGGGATTTTCTATGATAGCTAAACCTTTAACAAGTTTGACTAAGAATAACACCAAGTACTCTTGGACTGAAGCTTGTGAAGATGGCTTCCAGACACTTAAGCTGAAGTTGACAACAGCCCCACTACTGGCACTCCCAACCGAAGAAGGAAAGTTTAGTGTTTACTGTGATGCATCCAAATTGGACTGGGGTGTGTTTTGATGCAAGAAGGCAAGGTGGTGGCATATGCCTCTAGGCAGCTGAAGAGTTATGAACAGAATTACCCCACTCACGATTTAGAGTTATCCGCAGTTGTATTTGCTTTAAAGATTTGGAGACACTATTTATATGGTCAACAGTGTGAGGTGTTTTCTGACCATAAAAGCCTGAAGTACCTTTTCACCCAAAAGGAATTAAACATGAGACAAAGACGTTGGTTGGAGTTTGTTAAGGATTATGATTTCGAAATTAAATATCACCCAGGTAAGGCCAATGCTGTGGCTGATGCATTAAGCAGAATGTCTAAGACAATGCAGCCCGCAGTATCAACCATGTCTGTACCATTATAGAAGGAAGTTCAGAAGTTCGAGTTGGAAATAGTTCCTGAGTTGTCAACTTTACTTGCTGACTTAACCATTCGACCAACTATTTTGGATAAAATCAAAGAGGCACAACAGAAGGATTCAAAGGAGAATAATAGCATGATGAGTAAGTTGCAGAATGCCTCCTCTGAATTCAGTCTCTCCAACGATGGTATTTTGAAGTTTAGGAATTGATGGTATATTCCAAATGATGAAGAACTACGTAAGTTGATCTTGACCGAGGCTCACTCGTCTCCCTTTTCTGTACATCCTGGTAGCACCAAGATGTATCGGGACTTGAAGTTACATTATTGGTGGCCAAATATGAAGAGAGATATTGCCAAGTATGTGGAGTCATGTTTGGTTTGCCAACAGGTTTAGGCAGAGCACCAACTCCCAGGAGGTACTCTTCAACCCCTACCGATCCCTGAATGGAAGTGGAAAAACATTGCCATGGATTTTGTAGTAGGATTACCAAAGACAATCAAAGGACATGATAGTATTTGAGTTGTGGTTGACAGAATGACAAAATCAGCACACTTCATACCAGTAAGAGTGACTTTTACAATGGAACAACTTGCTAACCTGTACATTCAAGAAATCATGAGATTGCATGGGATCCCCTTGTCCATTGTCTCCGACCGTGATCCTAGATTTACCTTGAGATTTTGGCAAAGTTTGCAAGGCACGTTAGGAACAAAATTGTCGTTCAGTACTGCTTTTCACCCTCAAACCGATGGTCAATCTGAGAGGACCATTCAGACACTAGAAGACATGTTAAGAGCGTGTGTGCTGGATTTCCAGACATCTTGGAGTCAATTTTTACCCTTGGTGGAATTCTCCTACAATAATAGTTACCAGTCCACCATTGGTATGGCACCTCATGAAGCACTTTATGGCAGAAAGTGCAGATCACCTTTGTACTGGGATGAGGTCGGTGAAGCAAAACTCCTAGGTCCAGAGATCTTGCAACAGATGTCAGACAAGATTACCATTATCAGAAAAATAATGATTACTGCACAAAGCCGACAGAAAAGTTATGCAGACCAAAGGAGGAGAGATCTTGAATTTGCCGTTGGAGATGAAGTTTTCTTAAAGATTTCACCGTTTAAAGGAGTACTAAGATTTGGCAAGAAGGGGAAACTTAATCCGCGATTCGTCGGACCGTTCCCTGTCTTGGAGAGGGTCGGCAACATAGCTTATAGAATGCTATTGCCGCTATCATTGGAAAAGATTCACAATGTTTTTCATGTGTCAATGTTAAGAAAATGCATACGGGATCCTACACAGGTTGTTAAGTCAGTGGATGTCGAAATTGAGCCAACACTAATGTATGAAGAGAAGCCAGTGCAAATTTTGGAATCTGCTGTGAAAACTCTGAGGAATAAGGAAATTCCATTGGTTAAGGTCTTATGGACAAACCATGGAGTTGAAGAAGCCACATGGGAACGACGGCAAGATGTGTTGGACAAATATCCAAAGCTCTTTGTTGATCAATTTTCGGGGACGAAAATTTTGTTTAAGGAGGGGTGGATGTAACACCCGACATTTTCAGTCAGGTGATTTTCCTAACGGAATTAACTGCCACCCTTATTTTTGGACCTTTTGATATAAATTTAATATCAAGTTTTGTTCCAAATTGTGTGAACTAGGTTGAGTGGCAAAATTGAAATTAGGGTGATCTGTGATCGATATATAAAGGAAATGGTAAGTTTTTAAATCTCACCAACACCACTGTAGCCGACACTTTCTCCTTTCAGTGATTTCCTCTCTCGAACTCTCGCTCTCTGCCTGCCTGTAATCCTTCTTTTGACGATCGGTTCCCTTGCCATTTCTCGGATACTCTACACTCGAGGTATGGATTAGACAATGTAGTTGTCAGTTAGTCGTTAAACTCTGTTTTTTAGCTTGGTGTTGGAGTTTGGTTTCTCCAATGGCCGAGTAGCAATAGCAACACTTATAACCTGGATTTTGTAATGTCATTTCTGAATCGATTCTGGACATTTAATATAACCGACCCTGATTAATCGTTAGTTAGACCTAGCTGTTTTGGTTTTGGATTTCTAACTGCACACAGAGAACTAGACTAGGGGATTCGGGAATGACTTTAGTTATTAGATTCTAGGATGACTTGTGATTGAGACTTTTAGGGTTTTGTTTTAACTACTGTGATGTGAAATGTTTAGGTGAAGAAGTTTGAAGAAAAGGAGTTCGAGTTGCTAAGGAAACCAGGTAAGTGAATGTGTAAGATTCCCGGCCATTAGGGCCCTACATCACAAGGATACTAGGTAGAAACCGATACAATGATTAGAAGTTATTTAAGCTACTGTCTATTACTTATGTTGATGTTTGACTTAATGGTATGATTTCCCGTTGGATGAATGCACTATTCTGTGGCTTGATGAGTTAGGAGTTCTCATGTTCATGCATCACGGACGTTTTATGCATATGATAATGTTTTAAGAGCATGTTTTCCTCATGAACAAGATAAGAACATAAAACTTATCCAACGTGAATTAAGCGAGGGTTGGGGGTGGTTTGGCGTATGTCACTGTCCAAAAAGAAGGACCATGATTACGACCCGCAAGGGACTATGTACACTTTCATTGTCAACCCCCCTTATCGGAACAAATCCTCTCTTAATTCACACAACCTAAATGATGATTAAGAATGATGAATATGAATGATGAATAAGAATGATTAGCATGAATGATGTTTATGAACGATGAATACGAACAATGAATAAGAAAGAAGACCATGAGTATGAATATGAATAAGAAAAGATTTATGAGCATTTGTTTTCTTAAAATGAGCATTCATGCATACTTGTTAGCATTGCATTCCTTACTAAGCATTAGGCTTATAGTTTAAACCTTATGATGTAGGTGACGAGTTTTCAGGTGAGAATCTCAAAGTTAATGAAGATGTCTAAGTTTGGTTGCTGAAGGTATTCAGGCAGTAATTCTGTGGCTGGATGGCGATTGAGACCCCTGGTTAATGCTCTATGATTTGTTATGATTAAGAATATGATAGTTTAAGCAGGATGAGTTTATTTTTATAACATTGAGTTTTGAAATAGTCTGGTTGACTACTGAGTCTGGGAATGGTTAAAAGGATTATTAAATGATCTATTGTTAAGTCTTCCACTATATGTATTCTGGATGAGTCTCTGATTTTCATACATAAGAGTGTTGATTCAATGTGGATTGAAGTATGTTAAGAGTTTGCATCTACCGACGGATGATTTCTATCGGAAGATGTTAAGAGTTTGCATCTACCGACGGATGATTTCTATCGGAAGATGTTAAGAGTTTGCATCTACTGACGGGTGATTTCTATCAGAAGGTGTATTAAGTGAACACGTGAATTGCACATGTCTATGGTAGATGTAAGGTATTTCAAATACCGGATGATATAAGAGCTAGTTTGTTGTCTAGTGACCGGTAGATGTTTTACCATCGGTCGATGCGATTCTATGACTCTATCAGCAGATGCAATTTAAGAGATGTTTAGAAACAGATGTGTCGCGTGGCGGGCACGTGACCATCGGTCGATGCGAGTCTATTACTCTATCGGCAGATGCAGTTTAGGAGATGTTTGCAAAAAAAAAAAATATTTATAATACTAATAATGAACAAGGTGCATGAAGTAAGAACCGATTGATTAAGAGGCTAAGTTATGAATTACGTGGCGACTCCAACTGGTGTTGTTACAAGCTAATCCGAGAAATCCACGCACCTAACGTACGTTCTTCGGCTGTGGCCAATCTTTGACCACCTGAATTTTTCTCGGATCCACAGAAACTCCATCCTGTGATATGATATGGCCAAGAAAACAGATTTTGTCCAGCCAGAATTCGCACTTAGAAAACTTTGGATACAGCTGGTGTTGACTCAGAATCCTTAAAACAATTCTCAAATGCTCCTCGTGTTATTCCTTCGTCTTAGAGTAGATCAGAATGTCGTCGATGAAAACAACAACAAACTTGTCCAGATACTCCTTGAAGACACGGTTCATCAAATCCATAAACGCTGCAGGGGCATTAGTGAGTCCAAAAGACATGACAAGGAACTCATAATGCCCGTACCTCGTTCGGAATGCCGTTTTCGGTATATCTTCCTTCCGGACCTTCAACTGATTGTAACCCGAGCATAGATCAATCCTCGAAAATACTCGGGCACCTTGCAGTTGATCAAATAAATCATCAATCCGGGGTAGTGGATACTTATTCTTCACTGTAAGCTTATTCAGCTCTCTGTAATCCACGCACATCCTGAGGGTTCCGTCTTTCTTCTTGACGAATAGAACGGGCGAACCCCAGGGTGAAACACTAGGTCGAATAAAACCCTTCTCCAATAACTCGTCAAGTTGAGTCTTCAGCTCTTTCAACTCGGCTGGTGCCAACCGGTACAGATTTTTAAACCTTGGCGCGGTGTTCAGATACACATCAATAGCAAATTCAATCTCCCGGTCTGGCGGTAACCCGGGAAGATCATCAAGGAATATCTCAGAGAATTCTCTGACTATAGGAATGTCACTCGGCTTTACTCCGCTGAGTAACTGAATATCAAATACTGCGGCCAAATAAATACAGCACTCACCTTTAAACTGTTCGTTGACCTTCATGGAATAAGAAATAGGCGATCCACTAAATCGGTTCATCGCCTGATAAGAAAACTTGGCTTTACCCAGGGGTCGAAAGGTCACAATCCCAGTTCGACAGTCGATGGTGGCGAAGTGCTGCGAAAGCTAGTTCATCCCTAAGATAAGATCATACGCTCTATGCTCATAACTATCAAACGAGCATAAAGGGTAATATCCCCCACCGAGATGATATTGCCCTAGAGAATACGTTATGACTGCATATGTTCTCCTGAAGGCAGCATCACTCTATACTCGACCCCAGCTAACTCAGACTCTAATCTCAATCTAGTCATGCATGCAGTCGATACGAAAGAGTGCGTAGCTCCCGTATCCATCAAAGTAAAAACAGCCGTGCCCATAATCAATATAGTACCTGCTATCACAGAGGGATGAGACTCGTCGTCGACATCACCAGGCTCAATAAATGCAAAAATCCTCGGCATAATCCTCCTCTGATCACTGCCTGACTGATCTCGACCCTGCTTCGGGCAGTCTTTAACAAAATGGCCCACTTTTCCACACCGATAGCACATATTCGTGCCCACTCTGCACTGGCCACTGTCCTCCCTTTGGCATTTAGGGCAAAGAGGTAACTGAGAAGCCCCTTGTACCTGTTTGCCTTTTCCTCGGTTGTTGTCTCCTTCCAAAGGTCTTTTAACTCCCCTCTGTTGTTGTTGCTGAGGCTGTGCTCTCGGTTGCCAGCCCTTATTCCTGATCTGAGGGTGAATCTCTCGAAAGAAGCCCTTAGCTGGCTCCCTCGGTTTGACAGAATCCCTATCAACTGCCTCAATCTCTAGGGCCCTGGCCACAATCTCGTTATAGGATACATTCCGCACCCCTAATATGGTAAGACGCATCTGAAATTCCTGACCAACGCTGACTTGACGTGGCGCGAATCGGGACAGTGCTCCAAACTTCCTCACATACTCGGCAATATAACTAACCTGCCACAACTGCATAAATTCAACCATCTTCGCCTCTCGTACGGTATGGCTGAAATACTTGTCATAGAACAGCATCTTGAATCGCTCCCAGCCCATTATCGTCACATCGGCAGTCGCCTTGATGGAATCCCACCAGAATCGGGCATCCAGTGCCAAATGGTAAGTCACCAATGCAACCTTTTCTACATCCTCAATGCTAGCATAGGCCAGCATGTCCTCCATAGTTCGAATCCACTCTTCGGCTGAAGAGGGATCCGTAGACTGTCCGTTAAATATAGGAGGTTGGAGCTTCTGGAATCTCTCCATCCCCTTATTGCTAGGAGTTGCTGCCTCCCGAGCTCTAACGCCCTCGCGGTCAATTAAGGTGCCCAGTTGTTGGGACTGCCTTTCTATCTGTTGGGCCTGACGCTCCATCTGTTGGGACTGTTGGGCAATGAAGTCCTTGAGAGTGTCTATCGTATCGTCTTGGTCATCTCGGTCATTTCGGTCATTACCTCGACGCACCATAGTTATATACTCCTATATAAAAGTTAAAACAAATATTCTAAGAAACTAGAAATCAGATAAAGCTATAAACGTACTTACAGTTGATGAAGAATGTCCGCGTAGTGGCTGTGCAGTCGAGCAGTCTACAGAACCGATTTTAAAACCCGGGGGCTTTGATACCATAACTTGTGACGACCACCCTAACACTGTACCCAATTTTCCCGTACTATATTTTTTTTTATCTTTATATATTAAATAAATCTCGTACGTGTGAGCGAAATTAAAACTTTTTAAATCAAGATCGAAGTCTAAATTTATAAACCATTAACAAACTTTAAAACAATTTAAATAAAACTTAAAACAATTAATTAAAACCATTAAAAACCATTGAAAACGATCGGCCAGCGAAACAAGACAAAAACAGGGGCAGAAGGGACCTTTTGTCCCAAAAATGTGAGGGGCGATCGATCGCCCAAAACCGGCGATCGATCTTTCCATGGCGATCACACACTGGCGATCGCTCGCCAGTTGGATCGCCCCTGGGCGATCAACTTATGCCCAAGGATCGCCTTTGCCTGGCGATCGCTCGGCATGCGCTCTGGAAATTCTTCCAGAGTGCAACCAACAGGGGCGATCGATCGCCTCTTGCAGGCGATTGATCGCCAAGTCCTCTGGAATCCGAAATTCCAGAGGACTATGCGTCCTCTTTTCTTTGCTCATTTCTTCCCTACTTAAACACATATATCTCATCCACACTTTCTGCTACAACATTAACATACAACAACCTTCATCTCCCTAAATCTTCACCAATCACTCAAAATAAACAGCTCCAAAACATATTTAAAACATAATCCGTTTTCGTAAAAACAAACTGTGTGGTTCAGTTTAAAACAACAACATTTACCTAATACCAAACATTTACAAAACGTTTTAAAAAAAACTCAAAACGTAACCTATCAACTATCAGAACCAAACACCCTAAAATGTTTCTATACAACCATCAGCCCGACAATTCCCAAAAACCATCAAAACACCTAACCAGGAGTTCCACGGGTCTAAATACGCCAGAACACTCCCGCAACCATCCTCCGTCAACTGCGTCACTCCTCAGGTGGAGGGATCTCGTCCTCACCTATGTCGAAGTCACCTACACCATACAAACACACTATGAGATAAAAATCTCAGTAAGCTCTACGTAAATGCAATGCGTGCTGTGCATATGAGTTCGTAAATCATGCATAATTTTCATTATCTTTACTCTGGTTGTCACCGAGATCTCAACCCCCTAATCGGAGAGGGCACATCCAGCGGTCGGACTACCCTTTCCAGCTAGAGGAGGGGGGTACACGCTTACAACACGTACAGCCGTGCCTGAACCCCATCTCGCATGACCTATAACTGTATGAGTACATATTAGATGCGGTATTGTGACAGACCCTTTTGTGCCTACACAATAGATCAATAGCCCCTCTCTAGGCCGCATCACCATTTTCTTTAAAACATTGTGTGGAAATTCATTTTCTATGCATAATTTAAAGCCGTGATGCGTGAACAATTAATGACATAATTTAAACATACAACATATATACCATCAAGACTATAGAAACATAAACTATAAATAACACTAAACCTAACTACCCCACTAAAGCAAATTAAACCAAAAGCGTCACCAAAATTTCTCGAGATGACCTCGACGTACAGTGTAGGCCAATCGGCCAGAGAAAATTACGAGAACTTACCTCGTGTCCGTTGCAGCTCAAGCTCCGTCCACGAGCATTGTTTACCTAAGGCAAATGTCACAATTGTCGTTAAAACGAGCTTAAACAATTAAATGCTCGAACTAGCAAAATCCTTAACTAAGGAATTTTTCCTAGAGCTATAACTCAACTAATCAAGGCGTTTCAACAACTAATTCACGCTCGATACCACGAAACATCCATTTACGAGTTTTCCCGAAAATCCCCAAATTCTCAAATTTTAACATTTCTCACAATTCAATCTAACTTCGTCCAATAACATTCAATATGTCTTTTATATCCATAAATTCGATAAACCTATCGATTTCGAACCCTAAATCGCATTTTTAACGAAACCCTAAACGAACCCTAATCGTTTAAACTTCGTAAAAACCGAAATAAACTTTCCTAAACCCTTAGAATCATACCTAGGGTTACGAGAGGAGGAAGAAACGTGAAGGATCGAGACGATCGGAGAGCTTGATCACCAGAAATGGAGGATCGCCGTTGAGAAGAAATCGTCGCCGTGAAGAGAGAGGAGAGAAAATGGGAGGAAAATCGTGAAGGTGAAGGAGAAGTGAAGATTTTTGGTTTTTAATTATAATTTGTCTTGGCAAATTACCATTCTGGCCTTCCTTTGATTTTCTATTTGTTTCGTCATTCGTTTCGTTAATTGTCTAACGATTCGGTTTCTCCAAATCTCCTTATTTGGCCAATAATTCCAACTTATTACTAGGGTTCTATTAAAATGTCTGTTCGCAATTCGGACTTCGTTTACTATTTTTACTAAAACGTCCTTCATATTACGATAACGTAATTCTCGTAAAATTAGCGTTAAACTCTTAAAATTTCCGAAATTTTCTTAAAATCCTTATTAATTATTAGGATCGTAATAACGCCTTCTTTTCGCTAAATGGACTTGATTTGACATATTTATAAAAATACCATTTACATTAAAATAATAATATTCCGTACAACCGGGTATTACAAAAGTGGATACCACCAAATCCGCATGAAGGAAGGAGATGAGTGGAAAACTGCGTTCAAAACAAAGTCTGGGCTATTTGAATGGTTAGTTATGCCCTTTGGGCTTTCTAATGCTCCTAGTATGTTCATGAGATTGATGCACTTCGTACTTAAGGAATACCTAGGCAAATTTAGTGTCGTATATTTTGATGATATCCTTGTTTATAGTACAAGTCTTGCTGACCATTTAATGCATCTGAGGACTTTATTTGATAAGCTAAGATCGGTCAAGCTTTACGGTAACATGAAGAAATGCTCTTTCATGCAAGAGAGAGTCTACTTTTTGGGGTTCATAATATCAAAGCAAGGCTTGGAGGTGGATGAAACTAAGGTGAAAGCAATAAAGGAGTGGTCAACCCCCAGTTGCCTCTTAGATATCTGAAGCTTCCATGGTTTAGCCTTTTTTTATAGAAGGTTTATTCGTCATTTCAGCTCAATTGTAGCACCACTCACGGATTGCACCAAGAATGGAAGAGAATTCAAGTGGAGCTCCGCGTGCCAAGAAAGTTTTGATTCTATAAAGGAGAAACTATGCAAGGCTCCGATTTTGATGTTACCTGACTTCAATAAAGTATTCGAAGTTGAGTGTGATGCCTCTGGATTGGGCATTGGAGCAGTGCTAATGCAAGAAGGAAAGCTGATAGCCTATTACAGTGAAAAATTGAAGGGAGCGGCTCTTAACTACTCCACGTATGATAAGGAGTTCTTAGCCATTATTCGGACACTTGAGGTATGGCAACATTATTTACTTCCAAGGGAATTTATTATTCACTCTGATCATCAGGCATTGAGGCATATCAAAGGTCAAGGAAAGCTGAACAAAAGGCATGAAAAATGGGTGGAATTCCTTGAGAGATTTCCATACATCATTAAGTACAAGAAGGGTGACATCAATGTGGTGGCCGATGCTCTATCAAGAAGAAGTGCCTTGTTGACCGAGATGAATGAAAGATTCATGGGGTTTGAATGGATCAAGGATGCCTACAAAGAAGATCAAGACTTTGGAGATTCTTATAAACTTTGTCTCCAAGGAGCCGAATGTGGATATTTCCTTAAGGATGGTTTCTTATTCAGAAGTGGAAAGTTATGTATTCCAAAAAGCACCTTAAGAGAATCTTTGGTAAAAGAAGCTCATGGAGGAGGACTTGCTAGTCATTTTGGGGAGAAAAAGACAATTGAAGTTCTCAAAGAACACTTCTATTGGCCACAGATGATGAAAGATGTACACAGAAGAGTTGAAAGGTGTATTATTTGCAAGAAGGCCAAGAGCCGATTATTACCTCAAGGGCTTTACATGCCTTTACCTATTCCCACTCATCCTTGGGTAGAAATCAGCATGGATTTTATCTTGGGGTTGCCACGTACCTCAAGATCAAAGGAAGCCATTGTGGTTGTAGTAGACAGGTTTTCTAAGATGACACATTTCATACCATGCTCTAAAATAGATGACTCTATGCATATAGCAGATCTCTTTTTCAAGGAGATAGTCCGTCTTCATGGAGTTCCAAAGACTATTTTGTCAGATAGGGATACTAAATTTCTTAGCTCATTTTGGACAACATTATGGAGGAAGCTTGACACTAAGCTATTGTTTAGCACTTCTTTCCATTCTCAAACCGATGGACAAACTGAGGTGGTCAACCGAACTTTGGGAACACTCTTAAGGAGCATAGTGGGGAAGCGACTAGGGGATTGGGACATCCAACTCCCATATATCGAATTTGCATACAATATGAGCATACATAGTACAACTAAGAGGAGTCCTTTCGAAGTAGTCTATGGCTTTAATCCTCTTAATCCTTTAGACTTACTTCCATTACCCACCAAGGAGCTAATAAATGCCGATGGGGCTCAAAAGGCCAAACAAGTCCAAGTCTTGCATGAAGAAGTTCGAAAAATTATTAAAAAAAAAAATGAATCCTATGCTAGAGTTGCTAATAAAGGGAGAAAAGAAGTTATATTCAAAGAAGGAGATTTGGTATGGTTACACTTAAGGAAGGAACGTTTTCCAAAACAAAGGAAGACAAAACTATACCCAAGGGCAGATGGACCTTTTAGAGTCTTGCAAAGAATCAATGATAACGCATAAAATTGGAGCTTCCAGGAGAGTATGGAGTCTCAGTAACTTTTAATGTTCAAGACTTATCACCATACCTTGGAAAAGAAGATGAATTGGAGGACACTATCCAATAAGATTTGAGGTCAAATTCTCAATCACTTGGGGAGGATGATAAGGCTCGTGACCCCTTCGCTAGATCAATGGCCAAGAAGATATTTTCTAATATGTTTTCTAGTTTTGCAGGTACATTACAATTTGGAGACATGATGGAAGAAGCTCAACCCAAAGATAAAGAGAAGCCCATGCATTTACTAGCTTGGAAGCCTGCCAATGACTTAGCATCAATCGGTCACATTTAAGAGTCTTAGTCTAGATTCTTGTTTAAATTTCGTCATTATCATATCTCCTAGAAAAGAGCAAGAGTCTTAGTCTAGATTCATAGTCAAAGTTGTAATAAATGCTTAGTGGACATTTAATGGAATCAACTAAGCATGTCTTTTCATTTCCAATCAAAGGCCTATAAATAGGCCTTCTTTTGTACTTTTGAAGAACATCTCGAATTATCAAAAAAACCGCTTTTGTTGTCTTTAGACAAGTTTCTTGAGTTTTGACTCAAAACCCGGCCAAACTTGTGAGGTGGATTCCGAGCGAGTGTGACCACAACTTGTATCTTTCTCTTGATTCGTTTGAGAGATACATTTTACTACCTTTCTTTCCACCTTCCACGAAGTTATTCCCCAGTGAAAGAGAGGCCAAACAACCCTTCTTTTTGTTGGAGACTCCCTTACTGCATAAGTAGCCAATCAAATACAAGTGGTATTTCTAGCCACTGAAAACCAACTAGGAAGTCATCTTTCAAATACGAACCAGAATCTCATCAAGATGTAAGTAGTTTCGGTCGTTTTGTAATCGTCAGAAGTTTATATAAGTGTTTGGTCAAAGTCAACCGGTAGATATGTTAGGTTACTGTTGAGCGGTGGATGTGTTTGATGTAAGCGGTAGATGTAAGCAGTTTCTGTCGTTTTGTAATAGGTAGAAGTTTATATAAGTGTTTGGTCAAAGTCAACCGGTAGATGTGTTAGGTTACTGTTGAGTGGTGGATATGTTTGATGTAAGCGGTAGATGAGCGGTAGATGTAAGCAGTTTCTGTCGTTTTGTAATCGGCAGAAGTTTATATAAGTGTTTGGTCAAAGTCAACCGGTAGATTTGTTAGGTTACTATTGAGCGGTGCATGTGTTTGATGTAAACGGTAGCTGAGCGGTAGATGTAAGCAGTTTCTGTCGTTTTGTAATCGGCAGAAGTTTATATAAATGTTTGGTCAAAGTCAAGTGGTAAATGTGTTAGGTTACTGTTGAGCGGTGGATGTGTTTGATGTAAGCGGTAGATGAGCGGTAGAAGTGTACCGTGATATGAGCGGTGGATATGATCAGTGGTGGATGTGGCTTGGTAGGAGTTAGCGGTGGATGTGAGCGGTAGAAGTGAACAGGGAAAATTTTGGGCTTGGACCCTTTTTGCCCTCTGTTCTGCTTGGCCGATTCTTCTTTTATTGTTTTAATTGTTTTATTTAAATGTTTTCTTTAGTTTTCTTTACCTTAAATACGTTTTATTAAAGGATTTTCAAATGGTTTTCCACTTTAACAATAAACTTAAATTTTTAGGGATTAAAAAAAAAAAACAAAGAATAGTAATACGGGGAAGTTAAGGGTATAGTTTTAGGAACGTCACAGTTATGGTATAAGAGCTCCCGGGTTTTAAAAACGGTTTTGTAGACTGCTCGACTGCGCAAGCCACTACACGGACATGTTTCTTCAACTGTAAGTACGTTATATGCTTTCTTTGTTTTGATTTCTTAGAATTGTTGTCTTTAATTGTTTTAGGTTAGCAAAATGGTGCGAAAAGGAAATGATAGAGACTTGAGAGACGACACCATAGACCAACTGAAGGAAATTATTGCCCAACAGTCTCAAAACCTTGCCCAACAGTCCCAACACGTAGAACGATAGACTCAACATATGGGAAAGACAGTCCCAATAGCTAGATATGCTGATTAACTTAGAGGGCAATAGAGCTCAGGAGGTGGCAACTCCTAGTAATCGAGAAATGGAGAGGTTTCAGAAATTACAACCCCCTGTGTTCAACGGATAATTGTCGGATCCCTCTTTAACTGAGGAGTTGATTTGAACTATGGAGGATATGCTGGCATACGCGAGCATAGGGGATGGGGAGAAAGTCACGTTCGTTGCATATCAGTTGGCATTAGATGCCCGTTTATGGTGGGATACGATCAAGGCGACCGCGATGAGCTGGGAGCGGTTTAAAACCATATTTTATGACAAATATTTTAGCCATACGGTACAGGAGGCAAAAATGATGGAGTTCATGCAATTGAGATAGGTTGGCTCAGTTGCCGAGTACGTCAGAAGGTTTGAGGCCCTATCTCGGTTCGCACCACGCCAAGTCAGTGTTGATGAGGACAAGGTGCTTCGATTTATGCAAGGGCTAAGTCAGAGGATCAGAAAAAGTGTCATTATATCAGGGGTGCGGAATGTGCCCTATACTGAGATTGTAGCAAGAGCGCTAGACATTGAGGCCGCCAAACAGACTTTTGACAAACCGAGGGAGCCAGCCAGAGGGTTCTTTCGGGAGATACAGCCACGGCCTCAGAACAAGGGCTTGCAACCGAGGGGACAGCCATAACAACAACAGAGGGGTGCAAAGAGGCCCTATGATGGTAAAGGTTACCAAGGCAAGGGGAAGCAAGTCCAAGGGGCTATTCAAAAGCCTATTTGTCCTAAATGCCAGAAGGAACATTACGGCCCTTGTCGATTGGGCATGAACAGTTGTTACAGATGTGGAGAGGTAGGCCATTTTGCTCAGAACTATCCAAGGGTTGCGACCGATCAAAGAAGGGTGGCCCGAGAATATTTGCGTTTATCGAGCTCTGCGATGTTGACGATAAGGCCCAGCCCTCCGTTATAGCAGGTACTATTTTGGTCACGGGAGTAGCCGTATTTTCATTAATAGACACGGGTGCTACGCACTAGTTTATTTCTACTACATGCGTAGCTAGACTGAAGATTGTACCTGAGTTAGCAGAGTACGAATATCGAGTAATGCTGCCTTCAGAGGAGTTTATGCAGTCAGATCACATCTTTCAGGGCAATGTCGTCTCTGTAGGGAACAACACCCTTTATGCCAAGTTGATAGTTATGGGCGTAGAGCGGTACGATCTAATTCTGGGAATGGATTGGCTTTCACGTCACTTTGCCACCATTGACTGTCGATCTGGGTTGGTAACTTTTCGGCCTTCGGATAAGGAAGAGTTCTCATATCAGGCATTAAATAGGTCAAGTGGGTCACCTATTTCTTATTCTATGAAGGTTTAAGAGCAGTTTAAGGGCAAATGCTCTGTTTATCTAGCTACCGTGATTGATACTCAGTTGCTCAGCGAGGTAAAACTAGAGGACCTTCTAGTGGTTAGAGAATTTTCTAAGATCTTTCTCGATGATCTTCCCGGATTACCGCCGGACAGAGAGATTGAGTTTGTGATTGATGTGTATCCAGGCTCTGCGCCTGTGTCAAAGAATCCTTACAGACTGACACCTGCTGAATTAAAGGAGCTGAAGTCTCAGTTGGAACAGTTGTTAGACAAGGTGTAACAACCAGCACTTCGGTCAGGTATTTATTCTAAGGACTTCTTTTGGTATGGTTGGAGGAATAAGAAATTTACGAGGAGCTAAATTTATGGGTATTATTGGTTTGAGTGAAAAGTAGGGTTAGTGGCAAGATTGTAAATAAAGTTGATTCTAATTAATATATATATAGAAAATGGAAAGTCTAAAACCCACACAAAACCTCTCCCTCCACTTTTCAGCCGACTCCTCTCTTTTTCTTTACAATTTCTCCTTCCCTTCAGCGACTCTCCTTTCGCACAGCCACGGCTTCCTCGCAACTGATTCTCCCTTTTTCCGTTTTCTTCAAGATTCAATCCCTAGGTAAGATTTTAAGTATTCTGGACAGTTAACCTCGATTTTTGGAATTCGCATTGGTTCGGGTTTGAAGTTCTAAGGCTTTAAAATGCTAGAGTAATGTTAGTATTTAAAGGACTGTTGTATCATTGGCTTAGATGTTGGAATGTAGGATGTTATTGAGGATAGGTTGAGAAATACTGAATGTTGGTTTAAGTTCTGGCGGATGAAGGATTTAAAATGCCACTGATGCTTTTGAAAATTAAGATATGCACTCAAGGTGTTCGATGGAATGTCTAATAACTATAAACCGGATTCTTAAGGGGTTACCTTAGTTAGGAACTTAGCCGGTTTTGATTTCAGGATATTTAGGGTTTGATTTTAACATTGTAATGTGAAATGTTTTAGGTGAAAAAGGTCTAAAGTGAAGGATCGGCATTGCTAAGGAGGCCAGGTAAGTGAGTGTGTTAAGATTTTTGGCCATTAAGGCCCTACATCACAAGGGTATTAGGTTGGTTTCCTCTCTGATGTCTGGATTCTATTTATGAAAATTTTCTGTTCTGGTATGATGTTTGGGTTAATGTTATGATATGTTACCTGAAGTATGATTCTTTCCATAGTCTGATGATTTAAGTGTATTCATGCTCCTGCATCAGGGATGGAAATGGTAATGGATAAGGTAGCAATTCACGTGAGCTAAGCGTGGAAAGATTCAGACGGCTTAGGCCTCCAACTTTCGATGGACAGTCCTCGGATCCCACTAGTGCTGAAGACTGGATCTGCAAACTTGAAAGCATGTTTGCTTATGCGAAAGTGGAAGAATCTGAGAAGGTAACATGTGTGGTGTTCAACTTAGAGAAAGATGTCGTATTCTGGTGGGATACAGTGATAGCCACTACGGATGTGGGAGTTTTGACATGGCAGAGGTTCAAAACAGTATTCTACAACAAGTATTTTAGCCGCGCCCTTCGGGCCAACAAGAGAGCTGAGTTTTCTCAACTACGCCAGACAGGATCTGTGGCCGAGTACGTGCGCAGGTTTGAATCATTGTCCAGATATGCAGGTATGATGGTCAGTGAGGAGGAAGATAAAATATACCAGTTTGTTCAAGGTTTGAAATTAGAGATCTTGAAAGGGGTGAAGATGGCAGAAGTTGAAGATATGTCGTATCATTGAATTGTAGCCAAGGCTCTCGAGCTTGATGACATTGAAATGAGACTGCAGCGGCAGAGAGAAACGTCGAGGAGGTTTATTAGAGAATTACGGCCTCAGCAGAACTGAGATTGGCAGCCACAACCACAACGTGGTGTCAAACAGGCGAATGAAGTGCCTATAGCTCAAGACAAAGGCAAACGCCCACAAGGAACACCGCCGGCTTCTTTGTGCCCTACCTGTCAGAAATATCATCTGGGTGATTGTAAGTTGTACATGGGCCGATGCTTCAGGTGTGATAGGGTGGGGCATAAGGCCGCTGATTGTCCTGGGCCGGCTGGGAGACCTCCGGACGGTTCTTCAAGGGTCTTTGCTCTAATTGAAGATGAGGAAGCTACTCAGCCTTCAGTTGTTTCAGGTATGGTTCTAGTCTGTGGAAATGTAGCTCATGTTTTAATTGACACTGAGGCAACCCATTCTTTCATAGCACAATATTATATATCTAAGTGGAAACTGGATTTCGTCCTAGCTGATCGTAATTATAGTGTCATGTTGCCCTCCGGGGAGCTTTTACATTCCGACCAAGCAATACGGGGAGAGGTTATATTTATTGGTGGCCGGCAACTGTATACAGATCTCATCATCATAAGTATGAAGGGGTATGATGTAATCTTGGGCATGGATTGGTTGTATAGGCACTATGTCACAATCAATTGCAGGTCGGGTGTGGTAAGTTTTAGACCCCCGTGCGGGGAGGATTATTTTTTTTCAGGCGACCCTACGTTCGAATTGTATGCCTCTAGTATCATCGATGAGTACCCTGTACTCGGTAAGACCTAGATGTTTCAGTTTTATAGCGAGCATTGTGGATGTAAGAAGGCAAGATGAATTGGAGTTAAGTGACATCCCGACAGTTGGGAGCCTTAAAGGTGTGTTCCTAGATGAGTTACCGAACTTGCCTGTGAGTGCCCGGTACTCAATGAAGCATGGATGTTTTGGCTTTATAGCAAGCGTTGAGGAACTAAGTGTGCAAAATGAGTTGAAGTTGTGTGACATTCCAGTAGTAAAGGACTTTATGGAAGTGTTCTAGACGAGTTGCCTGGCTTGCCTCCAGATCGAGAAATGGAATTCACTATTGAGATTATTCCTGGTGCGATGCCAGTGTCTAAGAATCCTTATAGAATGACACCAGTTGAGCTGAAGGAGTTGCAAGCCCAGCTGAAAGAGCTAACAGACAAGGGTTTTGTACGGCCGAGCGTTTCTCCTTGGGGCGCTCCAGTCTTGTTCGTGAAGAAGAAAGATGGTTCCTTAAGGATGTGTGTGGATTATCGAGAGTTGAATAAGTTAACCATTAAAAATAAGTATCCACTGCCAAGGATTGATGATCTGTTTGACCAGTTGCATGGGGCTAGTGTGTTCTCGAAGATTGATTTACGATCAGGGTACCACCAATTGAAAATTAAGGCCGAGGATATACCAAAGACCGCTTTTAGAACACGTTATGGGCACTATGAGTTCAGGGTTATGTCCTTCGGTTTAACGAATGCCCCGGCAGCTTTCATGGATCTCATGAACAGAGTGTTTCGGGAGTTCCTGGATAAGTTCGTGATAGTGTTCATAGATGACATTCTGATATATTCCCGAAATGATGAAGAACATGCGAAGCACTTGATGGCCATTTTAGATATGTTGAAGCAGCACAAATTGTATGCTAAGTTTTCTAAGTGCGGATTTTGGCTGAATCAGGTGAATTTCTTAGGCCACGTAATTTTAAAAGAAGGCGTTTTGGTAGACCCGGCTAAGGTTCAAGCTGTGAAGGAGTGGCCTTAGCCGAGAAATGCAACCGAAGTACGAAGTTTCGTAGGCCTGGCTTGGTATTATCGGAAGTTTATTGAAGGGTTCTCAATTATAGCCAAACCCCTGTCAAACTTAACAAAGAAGGAAGTGAAATACATGTGGTCTAAGGCCTGTGAAGAAAGTTTTCAGACCTTGAAGCAAAAGTTGACCACAGCGCCATTGTTGATTCTGCTCGTGGAGAATGAGATATTCAGTATCTACTGTGACGCATCCAAAGTAGGATTAGGATGCGTATTGATGCAGAGCAGAAAGGTAATTGCCTATGCCTCTAGGCAATTGAAGATTTATGAGTAGAACTATCCGACGCATGACTTAGAATTTGCAGCGGTAGTATTTGCGTTAAAAATATAGAGGCACTATCTCTATGGTCAGAAGTGTGAAGTGTTTTCGGATCATAAGAGTTTAAAATATCTTTTTACGCAGAAAGATTTAAACATGAGACAAAGGAGATGGTTGGAGTTTGTGAAAGACTACGACTTCGAAATTAAGTATCATCCTAGAAAGGCGAATATGGTGGCAGACGCTTTGAGTAGGATGCCTAAGACCATGGAGTCAGTTGCTTGCTGTATGCCAGCTTCATTAAGAAAAAAAGATGAAAAGGTTTGAGTTAGAGGTAGTTTCAGAGCTTTCGATCCTACTTGCCGACTTGACCATACGACCTACTCTATTGGACAAAATTAAGGAGGCTCAACAGATGGACTCGAAAGAAAAGGAAGCTATTGTGGCCAAGTTGACCGATACGTCTTCTGAATTCAATTGCTCAGAGGATGGCATCTTGAGGTTTCGGGACCGTTGGTGCGTTTCGAAGGATGATGAGCTAAGAAAGTTGATCATGGCGGAGGCACATTCGTCGTCATTCTCAGTGCATCCGGGTAACACTAAGATGTACCAAGATCTGAAAGTACAATATTGGTGGCCTAACATGAAAAGAGAAGTGGCCAATTATGTACAGTCCTGCCTGGTTTGCCAACAAGTGAAGGCAGAGCACCAGAGACCAAGTGGAATGTTACAACCTTTACCGATTCTCGAGTAGAAGTGGGACCATATAGCAATGGATTTCATTGTTGGATTACCAAGGACGACAAAAGGACATGACAGCATATGGGTTGTAGTCGATAGATCAACAAAGACGGCTCATTTCTTACCTGTGAAAATGACCTACACGATGAATCAGTTTGCAGAGCTGCACGTTCAGGAGATTTTAAGGTTGCATGGAGTTCCTATGTCGATTGTTTCGGACCGGGATCCAAGATTTACTTCGAGATTTTGGAAAAGTTTACAAAGCGCTATGGGCACTAAGTTAACTTTTAGCACGGCTTTCCACCCATAGACTGACGGACAATCTGAGAGGACGATTAAGATACTCGAGGATATGCTGAGAGCGTGCGTGCTAGAGTTTCAAGCCTCTTGGAGCCGATATTTACCGCTGGTTGAATTTGCGTATAATAACAACTATTAGTCAACGATTGGTATGGCTCCGTACGAAGCACTGTATGGCAGAAAGTGTACGTCGCCTCTATATTGGGATGAGGTAGGCGAAGCTAAGTTGATTGGACCGGAAATTTTACAACAGTTATCGGAGAAGGTTGCTCAGATCAGACAAAGGATGGAAACTGCACAGAGTCGCCAAAAGAGCTATGCAGATCGAAGAAGGCAAGAGTTGGAGTTTGTAGTTGGTGATGAAGTGTTTTTGAAAGTTTCACCGTTTAAGGGAGTGGTTCGCTTTGGTAAAAGAGGAAAGTTGAATCCACGGTTTGTCGGACCGTTCCTGATTATCGAAAGGATTGGAGCTACAGCATACAAGCTTCAATTGTCAATGTCTATGGACGGAGTACATAATGTCTTCCACGTGTCGATGTTGAGGAAATGTGTACGAGACCAAACGCACGTGGTAGAACCAGTTAACCTTGAGATACAGCCAACTTTAACTTACGAAGAGAGGCTAGTGCAGATTCTGGAGTCTGCTAATAAAGTATTGCGCAATAAGTCAATCCCACTGGTTAAGGTGTTGTGGAGAAATCAAAATGTGGAGGAAGCCACATTGGAGCGCCAACAGGAAATGATGGACAAATATCCAGAGTTGTTCAGGTGCGAAATTTTGGGGACAAAATTCTAAATAAGGAGAGTAGGATGTAACGCCCAGAAATTTCGATCATGGTTTTGAGTTTTAGAATAGTAAATTAAATCCGATTGGCGAACGGGAAGTTTTGTTAGAACCTTAGGAATATCTGTAGAAATAAGAAATGTCGGGAGAAATCAAATCGATAGACGAAATTATGAACGAAGCAAAGGATTTAACTAAGGGCATTTAAGTAAGTTATTAAGTAAAATTTTAGAATAAAAACTAGAAATTTCCCCCCTTAGTCTTTCACTTTCTCTCTTCCCCATCGCGAAACCCCCCTCTGGCGAAGAGTCATTCCTCCCCTCTACGTTTTCTATTCCTCCGATCGTTCTCCTCCGATTCTGGCAATTTTCTTCACAGTCTTCTTCCCCAAATAGTTACTCTAGGTAAGTTCTATACATTGGATATGTCTAGTAGTTGTAATAGAGCTGATTTTTGTCTAGGGTTACGTGAAAAATTTCCAGATTGTGAAAAATCGATAGGATAACGATTGTATTGCCCATTGATGATGCTTTGGTGGATATTTGGATAAGTAGAAGGAACTAATGATGTTTGGTTGATTATTTAGGGTTAAGTTTTGGTGTTGGAAGTTGTAAAACACTGTTAATGGAGTTAAATAAATGATGAATTGTCTTAGCTCGGGGTTTCAATTAGTTTTGAATTTGATTATTTAGGACTGATACTAATGACGTGTTATGAACATGACTTAGGTAACCCAAGCCCTCAAAGAACGGTGCTCGGCATAGCTAAGAGGCCAGGTAAGTGGGTGTTAGGTTTCTGGCCCTTAAGGCCCTACATTGTAGCGATGTTAAGTTTTATGTGTTTTGATGATGTTTTCTGATTGTGGGGCTGAAACGAGTCGGGTAGCTTAGGTTGTTGGTTAGTAACCGTGTGTTAGGTTTGTTTTACGAGTTAAGTGTGTTTAAACACATTCATGAATTGTTTTGATGGTATGTTATGATCAGATCTTCATGCATCATGTCTTCTCAAAAGAAAAACACACAGAATATTTTACATGCATGATTTAAAGTAAACGATGTAAAGTATGTGATGATGAGTAAGGTTTGAGGATGAGTAGGTCCCAGGGCACGCGTAAATGGAAACTCATGGCAAGACAATTACACCCAAATGGTAACTCAGGGCAGGTGCGGTCTACAGGGTAGACGGGGTGGTGACTGAGGCTACTCATGCCTAAACTTACTCTTATATGTTAAGGAAATTAAAGAAATGAACATGTTTTGATAAACCATGCATTGTTATTACTCATGGATAGTGCACCTCCTTACTAAGCTTTAGGCTTAATGTGATTATCGTATGATGTAGGTGACGAGCACGAAGGTGAGGAACCTCCTCCCAATGATCATGTGTAGATAGTCGGTGGTTGGGGCTCGTGGCGACGGGCCGTGTTTTGGCTAGATTGGATTGACCGTGGGCGTTCTCCGAGTGTTTTGTGGTAGTAAGGTGTGAAAAGGATGGATTTTTTTTAGGATGCGATGAAATTTTAGGAATTGCAGAAGAGTTTGATATTTTGAAATTGTATAGTAGATTTAGACTTGGAGTTATGTCATTTTGAATGATTTTATAAAAGTATTCGTTTGGTGATGGTTTAGGAAAATTCCATGTTTACCTTTGGTGATGGTTCTGTGAGTTATGTGAGACGGTATTGGATGAGTTTAGGTTTTCTTACCGTAAGGATTAGTTTGTTTTTAGAACGATCCATGAAGTCTATCCTATGTGAGTTAGACGGGTTCGGTGAAGTTATCGTCCACTGTCACATGAGGGTTTAAGAGGGTCACGTGGACGAATGAGTCGGTTGGACGTGTACGTTAAGTAGTCGGCGTGACGAATAAGTTAAGTAGTCTGTTTGGACGATAAGTCACATGACGAATGAGTCTGGGTGAACGAGTACGTTAAGTAGTCCTGCGTGGACGAGTAAGTTAAGTAGTCTGTGTGGACAATAAGTCACGTGGACGAAGTAGTCTGTGGACGATGGTCTGGGGACGGTAACGTAGCCCAATTTTGTTTGTTTATCGCGGTAGATTCTGAGGACGTTTTCGTAGTCAGATTCTGAGTATGTTAACGTCGGCCGGTTCTCAATTAGTAGAAACCCGAGGGAATTGAATGTTAATAACTCGCCTACGATACTTTCTGTTTGGGCGAATTTGCTCTCCCTCACTGGCGATTGCTGCCAGCTTTAATTGAATGATTCTCCATTAGTTAGAATGTGATAAAAAAAATATATATGGGAAAGGTAAGGGAGAACTTCTTATAAGAAATGTTGAGGTCTTATGTTAAGTCTACGTCACGGAAACTTCGTGGCGGCCCTGGCCGGGTCGGGGTCGTTACAAAAGCTCCTCACGATTTTCTTCCCCTTTCCACTGTGATCTCTCAACGTTGATCGTGCTCCTCCGTTCCAGCGATTTTCCTTCAAGTTTTCTTCCCCTAATCCATACTCTAGGTAAGCTCTACACTTTGGGTATGTTTAGTTGTCGTTTTAAGGTTGATTTTGATTTAGGGTTAGTGTAAAATTTCTGTATTTGAGAGAAATTGATAGGATAGCGATTCTATGCCCATTAATGAACATGTTTTGAAAACCATGCATTGTTATTACTCATGGATAGTGCACCTCCTTACTAAGCTTTAGGCTTAATGTGATTATCGTATGATGTAGGTGACGAGCACGAAGGTGAGGAACCTCCTCCCAATGATCATGTGTAATAGTCGGTGGTTGGGGCTCGTGGCGACGGGCCGTGTTTTGGCTAGATTGGATTGACCGTGGGCGTTCTCCGAGTGTTTTGTGGTAGTAAGGTGTGAAAAGGATGGATTTTTTTTAGGATGCGATGAAATTTTAGGAATTGCAGAAGAGTTTGATATTTTGAAATTGTATAGTAGATTTAGACTTGGAGTTATGTCATTTTGAATGATTTTATAAAAGTATTCGTTTGGTGATGGTTTAGGAAAATTCCATGTTTACCTTTGGTGATGGTTCTGTGAGTTATGTGAGACGGTATTGGATGATTTTAGGTTTTCTTACCGTAAGGATTAGTTTGTTTTTTAGAACGATCCATGAAGTCTATCTATGTGAGTTAGACGTGTTCGGTAGAAGTTATCGTCCACTGTCACATGAGGTTTAAGAGGGTCACGTGGACGAATGAGTCTGTGTGGACGTGTACGTTAAGTAGTCTGCGTGGACGAATAAGTTAAGTAGTCTGTTTGGACGATAAGTCACATGGACGAATGAGTCTGGGTGAACGAGTACGTTAAGTAGTCTGCGTGGACGAGTAAGTTAAGTAGTCTGTGTGGACAATAAGTCACGTGGACGAATGAGTCTGTGTGCACGAGTTCGTTAAGTAGTCGGTGTGGACGGTACGTTTAACTAGTCTGTGGACGATGGTCTGGGGACGGTAACGTAGCCCAATTTTGAGTATGTTATCGCCGGCAGATTCTGAGGACGTTTTCGTAGTCAGATTCTGAGTATGTTAACGTCGGCCGGTTCTCAATTAGTAGAAACCCGAGGGGAATTGAATGTTAATAACTCGCCTACGATACTTTCTGTTTGGGCGAATTTGCTCTCCCTCACTGGCCGATTGCTGCCAGCTTTAATTGAATGATTCTCCATTAGTTAGAATGTGATAAAAAAAATATATATGGGAAAAGGTAAGGGAGAACTTCTTATAAGAAATGTTGAGGTCTTATGTTAAGTCTACGTCACGGAAACTTCGTGGCGGCCCTGGCCGGGTCGGGGTCGTTACAAAAGCTCCTCACGATTTTCTTCCCCTTTCCACTGTGATCTCTCAACGTTGATCGTGCTCCTCCGTTCCAGCGATTTTCCTTCAAGTTTTCTTCCCCTAATCCATACTCTAGGTAAGCTCTACACTTTGGGTATGTTTAGTTGTCGTTTTAAGGTTGATTTTGATTTAGGGTTTAGTGTAAAATTTCTGTATTTGAGAGAAATTGATAGGATAGCGATTCTATGCCCATTAATGATACATTGGTTGTTATTTTGGTAGATGGGGTGAATTGATAGTTTTGGGTTGGTGTTTTTGACTAATTTTAGGTTGTTGGAAGGTAGTTAGAAGCCATTAATGGAGTTTTCTAAATCATGAGCGTGTAGTGCTCGATGAAATGTCCGAATGAAGTGAAATAGAGTTTTTGGAAAAAAATTATTTTAGTTCAGGGTTTCGTTTAGTCTTTACTTTTATAATATAGTGTCGATACTAATGACGTGCTATGAAAATGCCTTAGCTAACCCAAGCTCTCAAAGGACGGTGCTCGGCATATCTATGACTCTAGGTAAGTGGTGTTAGGTTTCCGGCTCCTAAAGTTCTACATTATGTCGATGTTAGGAATTAAATGTCTTAATGATGTTTTCCTTATTTTGGGGTTCTAAAGAGTCGGGTAGCCTAGGATACTTCCTATTAGTGGTCGGATAGTTTTGTTTATGAGTTAGGCTCGTTTATGTACGTTAAGAATTGGTTGATGATTGTTTGGAGTACCTTACCTCGTGCATCATTTTTTCCCCTTTAAGATTTAATGAAATGTTCTTGCATGCAAGTTTTCAAGTAAACGAGGTGAAGTAGGTAATGTCGAGTAAAGTTGGAGGATGAGTAGGCACAGAGCATGTTAATGGCAACTCAGGGCACGATATTACACCCAAGGAATGGCAACTCAGGGCAATTGAATGGTCTACGGGGTAGACATGGTGGTGCCTGTGACTACTCATGCCTAAAGATATATATATGTTATGTAAAGTGAATAGATGAAATACGAACATGTTTTGAAAAACCATGCATTATGTATACTCATGTTTTAGTGCACCTCTTTACTAAGCATTACGCTTAATGTGTTTATTGTATGATGTAGGTGACGAGAACGAAGGTGAGGAACCCCCTCCTAATGATCAGGCGTAGTTGGTCGATAGGCGGAGCTCGTGGCGACGGAACGTGTTTTGGCTAGGCTAGAGAACCCGTGGGTGTGCTCCGAGTCATTTTGTGGTAATTAGATGTAAGTTAGATGAACATTGGGTATTGAAGGATTTTAGGTTGTATGTAGAAGTTGAACATGTGGGAAATTTCGTATGGAACATTGGTTTGAAGTTATATATTTTGTATAGGTTGAAAAACGTATTTGTTTTGGACAGGTTTTAGAAAATTCCGCGTTTAAGTTTAATAATTGTGTTATGGATTATGTTGGACTTGATATGTTGATTTTAGGTACTTTAAACTTGGGAGAATACGCTCGGTCTTTAGAGCAATCCATGCGGTTTATTTTCATGAATTTTAAATATGGATTCGGGTACGTTTTTTAGTCGGGTTTTTCGGAAGTTCGAAGTATCGTGTGTTTAATGTGGTGGGGGAATGATTTTTGGAAAGTTTAAGGTGAAGGGTAAGAGTTTGGAGGAGAAAATTTGGCTAAGTGTAAGAAAAAGGGTAGGTGGGCGTTGTTGGGCGTGCTGGGCGTTCTGGGCGCGCCCAGGATGTTGCCCACACAATCGATCGCGCCCGCAGCGCGATCGATCGTGGTTTAGGGTCGTTTTTAGTCGGGAAACCCTTGCCGGCGCGATCGATCGAGCTTTGGGCACGATCGATTGTTTTTGGCACATGTTGGTGGCGCTGCGAGCGCGCACCACAGGGCACCCACGTGCATTTTTTTTTATTTTCGACTTTTCAAAACATGTTTCGACCCGACCTTTTACAATACCTTTTAAACTTATTTTACGGGCGACCCCCACGTATTTTAAAGGATTTTAAGGGCCCAAAAATCGAGTCGACATTTTTCCAAAAAAGGGTTTTTACTTCGTTTTAATGATTTGAAAGTTGACGAATTTTATGCCCGTCATGTTTAAGTTGAAGTTAGTCTATTTAGGGTCGATCGAGGCGGGTCAATTGTCTATGTCCGGTTGGTTTTAGTGTGTTGTGTAAAAATGAAAAATTTTACGTGAGCTTTTCGAGGGTTTAAAGTTATGATTACGTCATGACTTGGCCGTGGCGGCCCTGATCGGGTTGGGGTCGTCACATTGTTGATTGTTTAAGTTTATTGTTTGTATGTATCCATTTCGTTTATGACATAGTACATGTTCAAACATGAAAAAGAGATTTCTCTGCATATTTTCATGAAAAAGGAAAAGGTTAAAGAAAATGTAAAAAGTATTTAATGATGGTCACGTCGGTGGCGGTGGTTCAGACATGGCTGTCAGATAAAGCATGTTTTTCCCCCGGTTAGATACGAGGGGCTATCCAATCGTCGGATGTGCCGCCTCTATCTAGCGAGAGTGTAACGACCCCGGCCAGGAGCCGTCACGTATTCATAATCTTTCATTAATCGTTCGCTTGACTTTTACTATTATTACATCTTCTCTAACTCTCGACAGACATTCACATTTGCATAATACATATTTTTTTTTAAAACTGAAAACAGAGACGTAGAACCATCAAGGAAGACGAATCCTCTCGTGCACGATTTCCTACACCTCGTCGGCTCAAACTCTCACAGAGTCGAGCGACTAGGCTCGGTCATCGGTTTCTTGACAAAATTCGGGCAAGGAAGGAATGCCCTCAACTCTCTTAACATAATTCTACTCGGGTTTGCATGGGTTGCATATGTTGACAATCCACAGGAATTTCATCGTCCGGTCATCACGTGCATTGCGCGTGACCCGCTTAACACCGCCTAAAAGGAGACATCTTCCGGTGGGCACGTGGGCCTCGCGTGCTCAATTAAAACATCATCCGGTGACATCCACCGGTCACTAGACGACAAGATAACATTTACAACTTCCGGTGACGTCAGCCAACATCCACCGGTCGCTAAACGACAAAACACATTCTACATCTACCGGTCGCTAAACGACAAAACACATTCTACATCTACCGGTCGCTAAACGACAAAACACATTCTACATCTACCGGTCGCTAAACGACAAAACACATTCTACATCTACCGGTGACGTCATCCAGAAGACTAAACCATCAAACTACCATCATTCGGCATCTACTGATGACGTCAGCCGGACGATTGCCTCATCCAGCTTCCATCTTACGGTAGAAAACACTAAATCATCAAATGACTCCTTCCAACAGAAAGAAACCACAACTCATTCAGAATGCATATAGCGGAAGACTTAAACTACAGATCATTTATAAATCTATATAATCATTCCCTGACTCAGTGATCGACTAGACAGTCTCAAGGCTCAACATTATAAAATAATCTCATCCTACTTAAACTACTATATCCTTTATGTTACTGAAACAAAAGAGCGTTAACCAGGGGTCATAAATCGCCTTTCCAGTCCTGCACTGTCATTTTGAGCTTCCTCCAGCAACCAGCCTTAAGCATCCTCTTTGAACAAAGTATCCTCACCTGAACCTCCTTCACCTACACCATAAGGTTTAACTATAAGCCTAATGCTTAGTAAGGAATGCATGCTGACAGATATACATGAGTGCACAAATTAAAGAACACAAGTTCATAAACCTTTCTTCATTCATGTTCATTTTCATTATTTACATGGCATGTATTAAGGCAGGAAACGAGGGAGAAAGACAGGGGTTCATAGTCATTTGCCTATCGCGGCAATCATAGTAACAACTAACTCGGCCTCCACCAGTGGGAGAATTCGCGAGCCATACACATCATCAACTCGGCCTCCACCAGGGGGAGAATTCGCGAGCCATACATATCATCAACTCGGCCTCCACCAGGGGAGAATTCGCGAGCCATACATATCATCAGCTCGGCCTCCACCAGGGGGAGAATCCGCGAGCTATACTTGTCATGGTCTCTTTTCCCCGTCCTATACTTAATCATGATTACATTTACTTTTCATGTTCTTAACTCAGTCGTAAACGTGGACTCAATACATAAACATGAAGTTCACAGAGAGAAATCATACCATAAGGGCAAACAAAACATCCTGTAACTTAACATCTTCTTACACAATTTCTTCATATCATGGCAATAACTAGTCATAGTCAACAGACAGACATCTCAATGATTTCCTAATACCCTTGCGGTGTAGGGCCCTAGTGGCCGGAAATCTTAATACATTCACTTACCTGGTTTCCTTAGCAATCCGAGCTTCTTCCCTTTAAACTTCTTCACTTAAAACATGTACATTACAGTAGTTAAAACAAAGGTCCTAATAGTTCTATTCATAAATCGTCCTAGAACTCTAATAGCTAAGGTTACTCCGAATCCTCTGTTTGACACACTGCAGTCTGAAATCTGAAACTAGGTGGACAGGTTTTACCATTGATTATATCCGAGTTGGTTACTTTGAAATGTTCAGAATCGATTTGGGATGACATTTCTACTCTCAGACTTAAAAGGGTCTTAAACTACTCGGCCACTGCTAAGAAAATTTCGAACTCAAATGCCGAGTTGAAAGCAGAACTTTAATCACTAATAAATGACTACATTGTCCATTTCATACCTCGGGTGCGGATTTGCAGAGAAAAGCAGGCTGAAACCAGCCGTCAGCGAGGGAAGATTCTGGTAGCCGAGAGCAAAAGCTTGGGAGAGAAGGAATTGCCGAGAGGGAATGTCGGCTACAGTGGTAATAAAATGAGGTTTAAGGTTTCCATTTTCTATTTATACTCAACCCATCAATCTTAATTACAAAACTGCCACCCAACCTAGTTTTACTCTACTTGTAATAAATTTGTCTTAACATTAAATTTAAATCATAAAGGTTAAATAAGAGGGTGACAATGAAAATGGTCAGAGAATCACCTGGCCGAAATGTCGGGTGTTACAGAGAGTGAAGCCCCAGTGACATAAATGAAATGAAATGAATAGAGAAAAGGTAGGATGCATATTTTACGAACCGCATACGCATAGCATTCACGTGCATTCACGTAGACTTACTGAGCCTCTAGCTCACATTTTTATTCTATGGTGTAGGTGATTTTGAGACAGGTAAGGACGACGTTCCTCCGCTAGAAGTATGAGCGCGTTGATGGAGGATGGCCCGTGGGAGTGTGCTGGCGCAGTCGACGCTATTTTGACCCGTGGAGATGTAAGTAATGTTTGAGAATTTTGATAGATAGAAACGTAGGAAAATTGTATAGTAGAACCATATTAGGATGTTTGATGTCTTGATAGAAAATGTATAGTATTTTGTTATATTTTTGATAATTTCAAACAGAGGGAAAATGTTCAGTTTTTAAACGGATCTACGCAGTTCGATTTTATGAAATTTGGTTATGTTTTAAATGTGTTTTGAAACGGTTTTTGGGTGAGTATGAATTGTATGTGGGTAGTAGGGTTGTTGTGTTGAAGTGTTTTTATGAAAAGTAATTAGAAGAAGTGATGAAATGGTGAAGTGTTTAAGTACGGGGTGCAGGGCAATTGAAGGGAGAAAGAAAAAATAAGGGAGGTAGCTCTCTGGATAAAAATCCAGAGAGCTTGCCGATCGATCGCCAGTGAGGGCGATCGATCGGCCCTCTTTGTTCACGCTCTAGAAGAAATTCCAGAGCATGTGTCGATCGATCGCCCACAGGGGCGATCGATTGGTTGGTGATTGATCGCAGAGGCGATCAATCGCCCCCATAATTTTTAACACGGCCGATCGATCGGCTGAAATGGCCGATCGATCGGGACATGTTTTTATGGGCAAAATGCCTTTTCTGCCCTCGGTTCTGCTTGGCCTATTCCTCCTCTGTTTTTAATGGTTTATTTAAATGGTTTTTAAATATATTTCAACGATTTATACTTTGAATTAACGAAAAGGGGTTCACTTGAAAATCTTTAAAAAAAATTTTTTACGAGAAATTAAGGGTAAAGAATTAGGGACGCTACATTATAGATGGACTAAACCCAGAGATTCGAAAGAACATTATAGTGTCGGGTGTTTTGGATGTGCTCTACGAGGACATCATGGCAAGAGCCTTGGAGTTTGAGGCTACAGAGTTGATGTGCGTTACGCCAAGTGAGCCTGCTAAGGGCTTCTTTTAAGAGATCCAGCCTCAGTTACGAAATAGAGGTTGGCAACAAAAAGGACAACCACCAGTACAACAACAAAGAGGAGTCAAGAGAAAATTTGAAGGACGTAATGACCGGGGCAAAGGAAAACAAGTACAAGGGACTACTCAAATGCCTTGGTGCCCTAAATGCCAGAAGGAGCATAGTGGTGAATGCCGATTGAGCACAGATAGATGTTTTCGGTGTGGAGAGACAGGCCATTATGTTAAAGATTACCCAAAGCCGGGTCGAGAATAGCCAGATAGAGACCAGAGGAGAGTTATGACAAGGATCTTGGCCTTTATCGAGCCTGACGACGTCGACGACGAGGCTCAACCATCTGTTATAGCAGGTACTATCTTAGTCGTGAGTGTACCAATATTTTCATTGATAGACACGGGAGCTACGCACTCCTTTATTTAGACTGTATGTGTGTCTAGATTAGGGTTAGTGCCGAAGATAGCAGAGTTCGAGTATAGAGTCATGTTGCCTTCGAGAGCGTATATGCAGTCTGATCATGTTTTCCAGGGCAATGTCGTCTCGGTGGGGAATAATGTTTACTTAAATAGAGTTTAAGTCTAAATATGGTTTTGATGATGTATTTGAATGTTAAATATGTAATTTGATTATGTTTATAAAATGAGAATATTGAATTATGCATTTGATTTTAATCTTTTGGAGATACCCCTAAAAAGAGTATTTTAGTTGTCTAATGAATCGAGTTAAGTGTACAGGGCTGAAAAATTGGTAAACAAAAGTTACATCTACCGATTACATCTGCTGTTTTTAGTTCTTCCTGCTTATGGCATTTGAAGACAACTCAAACCGATTGCTAAACGACAAAGGCAAAGTACTTAAATAAAGACATCTACCGATGGCGTTCAAGTCACATCTACCGATGGCATTCAATGCTCACATCTGCCGATGGAATGTCAAGATACTTCTGCCAATCGATTTGAAAGATGCATCTGCCGACGATTTTTCAAGGTGCATCTGCCGACGATTTTTCAAGGTGCATCTGCCGATGGAATTCAAAGCATGCATCTGCCGACGATTTTTCAAGGTGCATCTGCCGATAAATTTCGAGCTCCATCTGCCGATAACTTTCGAGCTCCATCTGCCGATAACATTCGAGCTCCATCTGCCGATAACATTCGAGCTCCATCTGCCGATAACATTCAAGCTGCATCTGCCGATGAAGTCCTCAAGGTTGCATCTACCGATGGCGTTTTGAAGATACTCATGCCGATAGCTTTTAAAGCTGCTTCCACCGATGATCTTCTACCAGAATTCAAAATAGCCGCAAAGCTACAGTGACGTCGTTTTCAGCATTAACTCCAGAACTTTAATGGCGACGATGTAATATCCAGCTTGTACAGATTTTTGGTTTTAATATATTATATTCATATTTTTATATATGTGGCATTCTTGGTAAATATGTCGAACCAAGTCAGTTTCTCAAACGGAAAGCGTCATTACGACTTTAACGATTAATAGGAATTTTAGGAAATTTTGGGGAATTTTCGGAGATTAAACGCTATATTCCGAGTAATTACCTCTATCGTAACGTAAAGGACGTTTTAGTAAAAATAGTAAACAAAGTCCGTTTTGCGAATGGATAGTTTCGTTAAATCTCAAATAATAAGTTGGACTTATTGGCGAAATATGGAAAGTTGAAAAAGTCGAATCGTTGGACGATTAACGAAACGAAGGACGAAATTAATATGGAAAACTATGGAAGGGCAAATTAGTCCTTTTGCAAGTCAAATTCTAGTTAAAAATCAATTTCTTTTCTCTCCTCTCAGCACTTAACGCAAATTCACTCCTCTCCCTCTCTGTTTTCTATTTTGTCTCTCGGTTCCTCACTGGCCGCCGGCGATTCCTCGACGATCCGACCTCCGATCGTTTCGTTTTCTTCGCGATTTCTCCTCCTTTCGCAACCCTAGGTACGAGCCTACAATCTTAGAGCTTTTATTTCGACGTTTACGGTGTTTTACGGAATTAGGGTTTCGATTAATTTTCGTTAAAAACGCGAATTAGGGTTCGTAATTAATAGGTTAGCCGTGATTAAGTATATATTGAACGTATTTGACGTTATTGGACGAATCTAATTGATTTAGGAAAAATGTTAGAAATTGTGAAATTTTGAGATTTTAGGGAAAGCTCGAAATTTGAGATTTAGGATCCCGAGCATGAATTTCTCGACGAACTAGCTCAATGAAGTGGATTAAAGCTTTAGGAAAATTTTCTTAGTTAAGGTTTTATCAATTTTGGACGTTTAGAAGCTTACACTCGTTTTAACGTTGATGATTCTAAATTGCTTTAGGTGAACGACTCCCGTAGACGAAGCTTGAGATTCAGCGCGCTCAAGGTAAGTTCTCGTGACTTACTCTGACCGATTGGTCTACACTGTACTTCGATTTAGCGTCGAGGATCTTGGAGGATTGATTGTTTTAACTGCTTTAGTTGGGTAGTTAGGTTTAAACGTTTTGTAGGTTATTTCATTTACAGTCTTGATGGTACGCATGCTTGTTTGTTACTTTTATATTGAACTGTTCATGTATCACGTATTTTAACTTGGCATGAAAACGAATTTCCGCACTGCACGATGTTTTCTGAAAACCATGTGGCCCAGAAATTGGGGGCTCTTGATCTATCGTGCGGGCCGATTAAGGGTCTGGCCGATACCACATCTCATGTACTGTAATTAATGAATGTAATCTGTTATCTGGTCACGCAAGGTGGGGCTCAGGCACGGCTGTACGTGTTGTAAGCGTGTACCCCCCTCCTCTAACCGCACGGTGTAGTCCGACCGCTGGATGGGCCCCCTTCGGTTAGGGGGATGAGATCTCGGTGATATACTGTCTGCGACGCTCTGTTATGCATGATTTCTGAACTCCATATGCACTGCACGCATCTGCATTTACGTAGAATTTACTGAGCATGTTAGCTCATAGGTGTCTGTATGGTATAGGTGACATCGAGCCAGGTGAGGACGAGGTTCCTCCTCCCGAAGTCTGATGCAGTTGACGGAGAATGACCCGTGGGAGTGTGCTGAGCAGTCGGCGCGTTTTGACCCGTGGGGATGTCGGTGTAAGTAATTTGTGGGATTTAATGAATGACACGTATGTATAGACGAACATGTTTGGATATGGTTAGATGTTAGGTTTATATTTGATGTTTTAAACGTTTTTTAGAAATTTGTTTATAATCGGTGTTTTGATAGTTTTTACTGGAACTGCTTGGAATTTGAAACAGGAGGATTAGACAACTTTTAAACATATCCATGCAGTTCGTTTTTAAGAAGTTTTATTGCGTTTAAAATATTGTGTTGTTTGAGGAATTGTTGCTCACTGGAATCGGATTCCAGAGAGCAGATCAGATTGTGGTTTTGCTCTCTGGAGTTTCCAGAGAGCACTTGGAAAAAATGGCATAAGAGAAGTGATGAAGAGAAAGAGAGATGGCGATCAAAGGCAATGGTGGATCGCTGCACAGAGTGTGCAGCGATTAGGCGCTGCATGCTGCCCAGCATGCAGCGATCAGGCGCTGCATGCTGGGCAGCATGCAACGATCAGGCGCTGCATGCTGCACAGCATGCAGCGATCAGGCGCTGCATGCTGCAGCGTCTGGTCGCTGCCCTCTGTTTTCAGGGCTGGACAGTTTTGCCCTCCCGATTGTTTTTAATTAAAATTAGTTTTTAATTAAATAGTTTTAATTGTTTTATTAAACAATTTTATGTATGTTTTAAATGGTTTTCTAAACAACACTAACGACTTCGATTTCGATTTAGTTTCCGCTTAAGGTGTAAAATAAAATGAAAAATTTATACGGGTAAATGGGTACAGTATTAGGGGTGTTACAGACGACGACTTACAACTACAGACGGCAACGGCTACCTGAAATTGTACGAAAGCTGCTCCAACAGTAACAAAGTTTCCATTATTGGATGAGGAGCATTGAAGTCAAGAGCCGACTAACATACAGAGTATTTAAGCCAAGGCTAGAGCACGAAGGAACAATTTTTTTTTGCGAATCTTACTCTTGAGCCCTAATCTGCAAAATCATTCATACTCTGTATTTCTTCTACACCTCTCTACATTAACTTGAGATTTAATCCTTGTGAGAGTGTAGTCTGAGCTTACCATTTACGAACCCTACAATCTGTATAAGGCAGTGGATTGACGCCCGTGAAGTTCAATCCTGAATTGTAAAGGCAGTTGATCGGAGCCCAGAATTCTGATCTTTTTTTCTCGCTGAGGAGAAGGTTAAGGATCTTCAAGGGGTGAACCTTGAAGCGTGGATGTAGGCAAGGTTTGGCCGAACCACGTAAAAATCTTGTGCTGATTTTTTTCTCTCTCTCTGTTATTTGCATTATTGTGTCTACTTGCTGATTAGTTTAAGAAAATTAAAAAAGGTCTAATTCACCCCCCTCTTAGACAATCTCGATGCTAAAATTGGTATCAGAGAGAGGTTATCATTGTCTAAGCTGTGTTTAAACACTCTGTGTTATATATTTTCACAATGGCATTCAACACTAACACCACACAAATAGAAGGTCAAGCAACAAATAAACCTCCCTTCTATGATGGTAGTGATTATGTCTACTGAAAGTCTAGAATGAGAATATTTGTGCAAGCGGTGGACTATGAACTATGGAATAACATAGAAAATGGTCCTTACATTGCTGTCAAAACAGAGAATGGTGTGAAGATTCCCAAAGCTTCACACGAACTAAATGATACAGATAAAAAGAACTTGAGCTTAAATGCCAAGGCTATAAACACCCTGTACTGTGCTCTGAATAGAGACGAATTTAATAGAGTACAAGGGTGTGAGAGTGCCCAAGAGATTTGGCACTTATTAGAGGTCGCACACGATGGCACAAATCAGGTGAAAGAGAGCAAGTTAAATATGTTAGTACACGAGTATGAACTTTTTACCATGTTAAAGGATAAGTCTATTTCATCTATGTTTACTCGGTTCATTAACATTACTAATGCTTTAAAAGCTCTCGGTAAGATTTACTCAGGTGAAGAACAAGTAAGAAAAATTTTGAGATGTCTACCCAGAGCCTGGCAACCAAAGGTGACAGCAATACAAGAGGCTCGGGATCTAAAGGTGCTCAAGCTGGAAGAGCTCATTGGCTCTCTGATGACACATGAGATCACTATGAGGTCAAATGAGAAGGAAGACCTTAAGGAGAAAGAGGTTACAAAAAGAAAGAATATTGCTATGAAAGCCTCTTCTAGTAAACAAGAAGTATCTGAAGAAGAAGAAGATGATGATGATGAGGATATTGCCCTCATTACAAGGAGGTTCAGCAAATTCCTCCAAAGAAAAAGGATGCAAGGAAGGAGATTTTCAAAGGTTGAGAAACCTCAAAAGGAGAAGGAAATCACATGCTTCGGGTGTGGCAAGCCTGGCCACATGAAGGCAGATTGTCCACAGGCCAAGAAATATCCCAAGAAATTAGAAGAAGGCAATGAAGGCCACTTGGGATGACAGCGAAGGTGACACCTCCTCTTCTGAAGATGAAGAGGTTGCCAATCTGTGCTTCATGGCACATGAGGATAAGGTTTGTACTTCTATTCCCACTACTGTAAGTGATAGTGAAAGTGATAACGATGATGGTGATCTAATTGACGCTTTTAATGACTTGGTAAAACAGTTTAGCATGTTAAAAGCTAAATACAATTCATTGAAAAAGGAAAATGCAAGTCTAATAGAAAAGCATGCAAAGGAAAACAATCAGCATGAACAAGAGGTCTCTGAAATTAGAAAGAAAAATGAGACGTTGAATAGACTTGTTATGAATTTCACTGAAGGTAGTAAAAATTTGAACATGTTGTTAGGAAGCCAGAGAGTCACTTTTTGATAAAGCTGGCTTAGGATATAATAAATTTAGCAAAAAGAAAGTATATAAGAATTTCTTTGTCAAATCGTCTACTTGTCATGCTTGTAATGAGATAGGACATAAGTCATTTGAATGTCCTTTAAAATTAGATAAGAAGTCAAGTAATAAACTTCAATGGGTTCCTAAGGGAACCAGACCTAACACTAGGACCCAAAAGATTTGGGTACCTAAGAAGACCAATTGATTACTGTTTTGCAGGTTGAGTGCTCTCCTGGAAAGAACCAGTGGTACCTCGACAGTGGATGCTCGAGGCATATGACAGGAGACTCAACCATGTTTGCCACTGTCAACAAAAAGAAAAGAAGTGTCACTTTTGGTGGAAACCAAAAGGGCAAAATAGTTGGCATCGGCAATATAGGTAACAGTTTTAATCCTATTATTGAAAATGTGCTTTTAGTTGAGGGATTAAAGCATAATTTGCTTAGTATTAGCCAGTTATGTGATAAAGGTTATGAGGTGATCTTTAAATCAAACTCTTGTTTAATTAAAGATGCATCTAATGACAAAACTCTGTTCATTAGCTATAGGAAAGAAAATATCTATATTATTGACTTGGATGTTATTGAGCATGTTGATGAAAAATGCTTTGCTGTTAATTATTCCCATGATTCTTGGATTTGGCATAGGAGATTAGGACATGTAGGGATGGATACTTTAGCTAAGATTACTAAGGAGAATTTAGTTAGAGGAATCCCTAAGATATCCTTTTAGAAGGATAAGGTCTGTGAAGCCTGCCAAATGCGTAAGCAGATCAAAAGTTCCTTTGCATCGAAGAATGCAATTCAACTTCTAAGCCTCTCCAACTCCTTCACATGGACCTTTTCGGTCCTTCTAATATAGCAAGCTTAGGAGGCAAATTCTATGCTTATGTCATTGTTGACGACATCTCTAGATTCACTTGGGTATTCTTTTTGAAGTCAAAGGATGAAACCTTTGATACTTTCTCTAGCTTTAGGAAAAGAGTTCAAAATGAAAAGGAGCTCACCATTGTTGCTATCGTAGTGATCATGGTGGAGAATTTGAAAATGAGAGATTTGAACTCTTGTGTCTCAAATATGGAATTGAGCACAATTTCTCCTCTCCTAGAACCCCTCAGCAAAATGGTGTTGTTGAGAGGAAAAATAGGTCTCTCCAAGAACTAGCCCAAACTATGCTAAATGAAAATTTCCTTCCTAAGTATTTCTGAGTTGAAGCTGTTGCAACAGCTTGTTATGTGCTCAATTGGGTCTCCATAAGACCTATTCTTGAGAAAACTCCATATGAGCTCTGGAGTGGAAAAACACCTTCTGTTAAATACTTTAGAGCCTTTGGTAGTAAATGCTTTATTCTCAACACTAAGGATAACTTAGAAAAATTCGATTCCAAATCTGATCTTGGAATTTTTCTTGGTTATTCTCTTACTAGTAAAGCATATAGAGTATTCAATAGGAGAACTCTAGTTGCAGAGGAAACAGTTCATGTTAACTTTGATGAGTCCCCTCAACCCACAATCAATGTGGATGAGGATGTCACTTTGGAAAATCATTTGGACTCTCTTTTCTTAGAAAAACCCTCAGATTCACTACAAGTAGAAAAATCCTTAGAACCCTCCTCTACTTTTCTAGATATTGTTCCTGTTAAGGATGAAAATCCTACTCTCCCTAGAGATTGGAAATATGTCAGAAACCATCCAATAGATGAAGTCTTATGTAATCCTTCATTAGGAGTAAAGACTAGATCATCTCTTAGGAATATCTGTGCCAATGTGGCATTTATTTCTCAAGTAGAGCCTAAGAAGTGTGAAGAGGCCGAGAATGATGAGTATTGGATTTTAGCTATGCAAGAAGAGTTAAATCAATTTGAAAGGAGCAAGATATAGGAACTTGTTCCACGGCCTAAGGATCATCTCATTATTGAAACTAAATGGGTTTATAAGAATAAATTGGATGAAAATGGGATTGTTGTGAGAAACAAGGCTAGACTAGTTGCTAAAGGATACTCTCAAGAAGAGGGTATTGATTTTGAAGAAACCTTTGCACCTGTTGCTAGATTAGAATCAATTAGGATGCTCTTAGCCTATGCTTGCTACAAAAACTTCACACTCTTCCAAATAGATGTGAAGAGTGCTTTCTTAAATGGTTATATTCAGGAAGAAGTTTATGTAGAGCAGCCCTTGGGATTTGAAGATTTTGCAAAACCCGATTATGTGTATAGACTTAAGAAGGCACTTTATGGACTTAAACAGGCTCCTAGAGCTTGGTATGATAGGTTGAAGGATTTCCTTGAGAAAACAAATTTCAAAAAGGGAAATTCTGATTCAACTCTATTTACCATGCAAAAGGATAATGACATTCTGTTAGTTCAAATCTATGTTGATGACATTATTTTTGGATCAACTAATGTCATCATGTGTAATGAGTTTTCCTCCCTCATGCAAAGTGAATTTGAAATGAGTATGATGGGGGAGTTAAAATTCTTCTTAGGTTTCCAGATCAGTCAATCTCCTGATGGGATTTTCTTTTGCCAAGAAAAATACATCAAGGAGCTCTTAAAGAAATTTAGTTTAGATTCTGTCAAATCTTCTAGAACTCCCATGAGTACCACAACAAAATTAGACAAAGATGAAAATGGAATAAATGTGGACATAAAGAAATATCGTGGTATGATTGGATCTTTGCTTTATCTGACTGCAAGTAGGCCAGATATTCTTTTTAGTGTCTGTTTGTGTGCTAGATTTCAAGCTGCCCCTAAGGAGTCTCATTTATCTGCTGTAAAAAGTATATTTGAGTGGGACTTATGATTTATGTCTATGGTATCCAAAGGGCACCTCTTTTGATCTGATTGGATATTCAGATTCTGATTATGCAGGTAGTCTAGTTGATAGGAAAAGCACTAGTGGCACCTGTCAGTTTTTAGGTGAATCTTTAGTCTCTTGGTACTCTAAGAAACAGAATTCTGTTGCATTATCAACTGCTGAAAGTGAATATATTACTGCAGTAAGTTGTTGTGCACAAATGCTATAGATGAAACAAACTCTAGAAGACTATAATCTGTTTTATGATAGGATTCCTATTCGGTGTGATAACACCAGTGCTATCAACATTTCCAAAAATCCTATCCAGCACTCTAGAACCAAGCATATAGATGTTAGATATCACTTCATCCATGATCATGTTCAAAGAGGTGTTATATCTTTAGAATTTGTTAATTCAGTAGATCAACTAGCAGACATCTTTGCAAAACCTTTGGATGAGAAGACCTTCAATAACATAAGAGTAAGACTAGGTCTCATTCGGGTTGAAAAAATCTAAGATTCTTTCTCTGTTTGGAAAATTCCTGAGTGGTAGAGATTTTCTGTCTGTAAAGGCATCGGTAGATGCTGTGTTTTTCAATAGGCATCGGATGATGTTTTGATACAGGTAGGTATCAGCAGATGCATATTTTCTAAAGGCATCGGAAGATGTATTTTTAATCTGCCGACACGTGTGATGCATTAGGCTTATCAGTTTTACACGTGTGACTTCATCCCGTCGGGCGAAGCCCTCATCCTTTTAAACTAAGTTTCTTTTCAGAGACGCTTTACTTTTCGCGCTCTTTCTGAAAAACCCTGCCCTACCAGTTCTCTCTCTCGAGTCCTATTCCTCCAATGGATTTTCCAGGTTCATCTTCTCGCGCTGCTAAGGAACCTGCCAAGAAAAAGGCCAAAGTATCAGCTCGTCCTCCACGAGAGATTCCTCGTGCCAAAGAGTGGCCATCTCTCTTCTTTCTCTCTAAGGCTGCTGAGTTAAGGTACCATGACGACTATAGGTACAAAACTTTAATCCTCAGTCGAGGGATTTACTTTGATGACTTAGCAGGAATGGATATTATAGAACCCTTGAAGGATCTTGGGTTGTTAGGATTATTTGAAGTAGAATTGTACTATTACCCAGAGGCAATCAGAATGTTCTATGCTAATATGAGTTTTACTTCTGATTTCTCTATTATTAAGAGCTATGTGTATAGCAAGCATATAAAGATTACTCCTCAATTTATTAATGCCCTTTTGGAGTGCTCCCATTTAGATAGCCGCCCTTTCCAGTACATGACCGGCTCTGAGCCCACTTTCTTTAGTACCTCTGAGGGTCTCAGTTTTCTACAGCTTATAGTTCTTGACCCAAACCATACCCCTGATCCTCTTAAAGGCAAACACCTGACTGCAAGAGCCAGGTTGTTTCATCAGATGAAAGGATACAATATTATCCCTAAGGGTGGTCACCATGATGAGGTGAATGCAATGGAGCTTTTTGTTCTGTTTGCACTGTACCAAAAGGCCCCCTTCAATCTTGGATATGTTGTGGTTCGAAGGATGATTCAGGCTGTGACATCTAGAGCTACCTCCTTTCCTTACAATTTGCTTCTCATGAAGGTTTTTATGCATCTTGAGGTTGTCTTCTAGAGGATGAAGACCCCTTTCGTCTTCAGCCCACAAGTTTCTATTCCAAAACCACTTTGACCAAAATGGGAATAAAGAGAACCAGAAATGGGGAGCTTGTTGTGAATGCTCCTAAGAGAAATACTGCTAAGGCAGCAGTTGCCAAAAAGGGAAAGAGAAAACTTAGCCTGCTAGAAGAGTCCACTGCTGAAGGAGGGGATGACTCTGAGATACCAACATTTAATAATTTCCCTTCTCAATCTCAGGCTTCTAGCTTCCAACCTCCTCTTGTGCGAAGGCGTCCAGCCCCTTTCTCACAGAAACTTATTTCAGAGGAAATTCTACTCCCTCCTCTGTGCCCCTACCCCTTCCAGAGAATCCTCCATCTCCTCCACCTGCACTTCCTTTGCCGGTTCTGCTTCCTCCTGCTCCTCCCTCTCCAGTCCAACAGACTATGTCTCCTCCATCACCAGTCCAACCACCTCCTACAGTCCAATTACCTCGTCCAAGTCCAACTGCTTCTCCAAGTCCTAATCCCTTCACCTCCTTCACCTGCACTTTTGATGCCTTCACTACCTGCCCTTCCACCTATCCCCCTCACTCCTCAAGTACCAGTATTCTCACCCATTCCCTCAGTACCACCTGCCACTCCTCTAACTTATCAGAGGAGATTTTCGATGAGTGAGACTCAGTATAATGAGCTGAAGGTCTCTGTTGCCCGCATTGAGTCAGCTCTCAGTTCCATTGAAAGTAGGATTGAACAGTCTCTTGATGCCAAGCTAGCCAAGAATCAAAAAGACATACGCACAGATTTAGATACCGGTCTTGGTTTGTTGTCTAAAAAACTGGATGCTGATAGGAGCATGGTTGTCAGGGAACTTGAATCACTCAAATCCTCAATTGACAATCTGTATCCCGAACCAAAACCTGAACCATCTAGCTCTGTCAGTGTTCCAGAGGCCTGCTTTGAAGATTGGTTTCTTCCTCTTTCCAGGCCTGCAGTTACTGAGGATGTGCGCTTCATGTCACTGGATCTTCAGGAGGCTGAATTTGTTTTCTCTCCTCCTGATGCGTCTACTGCTGGTCTTTCTATCTAGCCTCCTCCATGTATGGACATGGTGGTGTATCAAGGTCCCTCTACCTCTGTTGCTCCTCAGCCAGAGCCTACTCCATGCCAGGATTTAGTGCTTTATCAACCATCTATCCCTCTTGATATTCATTCTCTTCGTGCCCTTGTAGATGCATATTTTCATTCAAACCTTGAAGTACCTGCTTGGATTAGCCAAGCTTTCTGGAATCATTTAGTCTCTTTCTTTAAATAGATGTTTTTGTTTGTAAACAATTGGTACACAATTTTATTAATTTCTACTTACATTTTGCTGATGTTTCTACTCTGTGTGCTGAATGTCTTGGTTTTGTTTATCTCTCTGTTTGTTTTTGATAATGTCAATGGGGGAGAATGGTATAAATAAATATATTTGATCTATGCTTTGTGCCATTACTATATTTTGGAAATCTGAAAATCTGGATATATGCATATTTTTGAAACTCTGGTATGCTCCCTGTTTGTTTTTGGAATATATGCATTTGCTATGGGGGAGCTATAATTATGGGGGAGAGTAATGGTTAATCAAATTTTATACTCATAATTTGTCATCATCAAAAAGGGGGAGATTGTTGACTTAAATAGAGTTTAAGTCTAAATATGTTTTTGATGATGTATTTGAATGCTAAATATGTAATTTGATTATGTTTATAAAATGAGAATATTGAATTATGCATTTGATTTTAATCTTTTGGAGATACCCCTAAAAAGGGTATTTTAGTTGTCTAATGAATCGAGTTAAGTGTACAGGGTAGAAAAATTGGTAAACAAAAGTTACATCTGCCGATTACATCTGCTGTTTTTAGTTCTTCCTGCCGATGGCATTTGAAGACAACTCAAACCGATTGCTAAACGACAATGGCAAAGTACTTAAATAAAGACATCTACCGATGGCGTTCAAGTCACATCTACCGATGGCATTCAATGCTCACATCTGCCGATGGAATGTCAAGATACTTCTGCCAATCGATTTGAAAGATGCATCTGCCGACGATTTTTCAAGGTGCATCTGCCGACGATTTTTCAAGGTGCATCTGCCGATGGAATTCAAAGCATGCATCTGCCGACGATTTTTCAAGGTGCATCTGCCGATACATCTGCCGATAACATTCGAGCTCCATCTGCCGATAACATTCGAGCTCCATCTGCCGATAACATTCGAGCTCCATCTGCCGATAACATTCGAGCTCCATCTGCCGATAACATTCGAGCTCCATCTGCCGATAACATTCGAGCTCCATCTGCCGATAACATTCGAGCTCCATCTGCCGATAACATTCGAGCTCCATCTGCCGATAACATTCGAGCTCCATCTGCCGATAACATTCGAGCTCCATCTGCCGATAACATTCGAGCTCCATCTGCCGATAACATTCGAGCTCCATCTGCCGATAACATTCGAGCTCCATCTGCCGATAACATTCGAGCTCCATCTGCCGATAACATTCGAGCTCCATCTGCCGATAACATTCGAGCTCCATCTGCCGATAACATTCGAGCTCCATCTGCCGATAACATTCGAGCTCCATCTGCCGATAACATTCGAGCTCCATCTGCCGATAACATTCGAGCTCCATCTGCCGATAACATTCGAGCTCCATCTGCCGATAACATTCGAGCTCCATCTGCCGATAACATTCGAGCTCCATCTGCCGATAACATTCGAGCTCCATCTGCCGATAACATTCGAGCTCCATCTGCCGATAACATTCGAGCTCCATCTGCCGATAACATTCGAGCTCCATCTGCCGATAACATTCGAGCTCCATCTGCCGATAACATTCGAGCTCCATCTGCCGATAACATTCGAGCTCCATCTGCCGATAACATTCGAGCTCCATCTGCCGATAACATTCGAGCTCCATCTGCCGATAACATTCGAGCTCCATCTGCCGATAACATTCGAGCTCCATCTGCCGATAACATTCGAGCTCCATCTGCCGATAACATTCGAGCTCCATCTGCCGATAACATTCGAGCTCCATCTGCCGATAACATTCGAGCTCCATCTGCCGATAACATTCGAGCTCCATCTGCCGATAACATTCGAGCTCCATCTGCCGATAACATTCGAGCTCCATCTGCCGATAACATTCATATCCTCCATCTGCCGATAACATTCGAGCTCCATCTGCCGATAACATTCGAGCTCCATCTGCAGATAACATTCAAGCTGCATTTGCCGATGAAGTCCTCCAGGTTGCATCTACCGATGGCGTTTTGAAGATACTCATGCCGATAGCTTTTAAAGCTGCTTCCACCGATGATCTTTCGCCAGAATTCAAAATAGCCGCGAAGCTACAGTGACGTCGTTTTTAGCATTAACTCCAGAACTTTAATGGCGACGACGACTTACAACTACAGACGGCAACGGCTACCTGAAATTGTACGAAAGTTGCTCCAACGGTAACAAAGTTTCCATTATTGGATGAGGAGCATTGAAGTCGAGAGCCGACTAACATACAGAGTATTTAAGCCAAGGTTAGAGCACGAAGGAACAACTTTTTTTTGCGAATCTTACTCTTGAGCCCTAATCTGTAAAATCATTCATACTCTGTATTTCTTCTACACCTCTCTACATTAACTTGAGATTTAATCCTTGTGAGAGTGTAGTCTGAGCTTACCATTTACGAACTCTACAATCTGTATAAGACAGTGGATTGACGCCCGTGAAGTTAAATCCTGAATTGTAAAGGCAGTTGATCAGAGTCTGGAATTTCGATCTGTTTTTCTCGCTGAGGAGAAGGTTAAGGATCTTCAAGGGGTGAACCTTGAAGCGTGGATGTAGGCAAGGTTTGGCCGAACCACGTAAAAATCTTGTGTTGATTTTTTTCTCTCTCTCTGTTATTTGCATTATTGTGTTTGCTTGCTGATTAGTTTAAAAAAATTAAAAAAGGTCTAATTCACCCCCCTCTTAGACAATCTCGATCCTACAAATAACACACTCTACGCCCGGTTGATAGTTATGGGTATAGAGCGGTATGATCTAATTTTGGTAATGGACTAGCGGTCACGCCATTTCGCTACCATTGACTGCCATCTGGGTTAGTAACTTTTCGACCCCCGGATAAGGAAGAGTTTTCATATTAGGCAATGAATAAGTTGAGTGGGTCGCCTACTTCCTATTCTTTGAAGGTCCGTGAGCAGTTTAGGGGCGAATGCTCTGTTTATCTAGCTACAGTGGTCGATACTCAGCTGCTCAAAGGGGTAAAACCAGAAGACCTTCCAGTAGTTAGAGAATTCTCTGAGATCTTCCTCGACGATCTTCCCGGATTACCACTGGATAGTGAGATCGAGTTTACTATTGATGTTTATCCAGGCTCAGGGCCTGTATCGAAGAATCCGTACAGACTGGTACCTACTGAACTAAAGGAACTGAAGACTCAGTTAGAAAAGTTGTTAGACAAAGGGTTCATCCGACCTAGTTTTTCTCCTTGGGGTGCGCCAGTACTGTTCGTTAAGAAAAAGGACGGAACTCTCAGGATCTGTGTTGATTATAGAGAGTTAAATAAATTGACAGTGAAGAATAAGTATCCACTGCCCCGGATTGATGACCCCGTTCGACCAATTGCAGGGTGCCTGAGTGTTTTCGAGGATTGACCTACGCTCGGGTTATTATCAGTTGAAGGTCCGGAGAGAAGATATTCAAAAGACTACATTCCGAACGAGGTATGGGCATTATGAGTTTTTGGTAATGTCTTTTGGACTTACCAATGCTTTTGCAGTGTTTATGGATTTGATGAACCGCGTTTTTAAGGAGTATTTAGACAAGTTTGTCGTCGTCTTCATTGATTAAATCTTGATCTATTCAAAGATAAAGGAAGAGCACTAGGAGCACTTGCGAATTGTTCTGAGGATTTTATGTCAGCACGAATTGTATCCGAAGTTCTCTAAGTGCGAGTTTTGGCTGGACCGAATAAACTTTCTCGACCATATCATATCTCATGAGGGAATTTCGGTGGATCCGATTAAGATTGAAGTTGTCAGGGATTGGCCGCAGCCTAAGAATGTGCGAGAGGTACGCGGGTTTCTCGGATTAGCTGGATATCACAGGAAGTTCATTGAAGGGTTTTCAAAGATCGCAGTCCCTCTGTCCCGATTGACGAGGAAGAATGAAAGATATGTATGGTTGGCTGCATGCGAAAAGAGCTTCAATGAGCTGAAACAAAAGCTGACTACAGCATCAGTGTTAACATTGCCTGTTCAGGGCGACAAATTTAGTATTTATTGCGACGCCTCAAGGATCGGACTTGGGTGTGTATTGATGCAAGAAGGTAGAGTCATTGCTTATGCTTCTCGGATGTTGAAGCCGTATGAGCAAAATTATCCGACACACGATCTTGAGCTTATAGCGGTTGTCTTTGCGTTAAAAATCTGCAGACACTATCTGTATGGGCAGCAGTGTGAGGTGTTCTCAGATCACACGAGCTTAAAGTATCTGTTTACACAAAAAGAGTTGAACATGCGACAAAGAAGGTGGTTGGAGTTCGTTAAAGCTTATGACTTTGAGATTAAATACCATCCAGGGAAGGCAAATAAAGTTGCAGATGCCTTGAGCAGGATGCTTTCTACTGGTCAGCCTTCTCTTGCATCGATGTCGGTAATGCTAAGGTCTGAGATCGAGAGATTTGATGTGGAGATTGTGGCCGAGTTGTCCACTATGCTCACGAACATTTCTCTTAGGTCGACAATACTTTACAAACTCCGAGAAGCTCAGAAGGAAGACTTGGAGTGTGAGAGATATCGATTGAGCATGACATCTGAGGAACCGTCCGATTTCAGTTTGTCGGATGATGGCATATTGAGATTCAAACATAGGTGGTACGTGCCTAACGATGAGGAGCTGAAGAGAGAAATCTTAACCAAGGCACACTCCTCGGCATACTCAGTGCATCTAGGGAGCACAAAAATGTATAGAGACCTAAGATAACACTTCTGGTGGCCGAACATGAAGAGAGAGATTGCCAGGTATGTGGAAACTTGCCTTGTTTGTCAACAGGTTAAGGCAGAACACCAAAGGCCAGCCGGAACCTTACAGCCACTGTCGATTCTGGAGTGGAAATGGGAGCAGATCTCCATGGATTTCATAGTTGGATTGCCGAGAATGAAGAAAGGGCACAATGGCATCTGGGTGATAGTGGACCCTTTGACAAAGTCGGCCCACTTTCTATTAGTGAAGATGACCTATTCTATGGATCAGCTTGCCGAGCTGTATGTGCAGGAGATTGTCAGATTGCACGGAGTGCCCATCTCGATTTTCTTCGATTGAGATGCCAGGTTTACTTCAAAGTTCTGGAAGAGTCTACATAAGGCTATGGGAACTCAGTTGAGTTTTAGCACGGCGTTTCATCCTCAGACTGACGGGCAGACAGAAAGAACAAATCAGATTCTTGAGGATATGCTCAGCGCTTGCATGCTGGAATTTCAGGGCTCGTGGAGCTGATATTTGCCCTCGATTGAGTTCTCGTACAACAATAGCTTCCAGGCTACGATTGGCATGGCTCCGTACGAGGCGTTGTATGGTCAAAAATGCAGGTCTCCGCTATATTGGGGTGAGGTAGGCGAGGCTAGCGTAGTTGGCCCAGATATTTTATAGCAAACAGCGGAGAAGATCACTGTTATCAGACAACGTATCAAGGTAGCACATAGCCGCTAGAAGAGCTATGCCAACACTAGACGGAGGAACTTGGAGTTCAATGAGGGTGATGAGGTTTATCTTAAAATTTTTTCGTTTAAGGGCGTTATGCAGTTCGGAAGAAGAGGCAAGTTGAACCCTCGTTATGTGGGGCCCTTTCCTATTTTGAAGAGGATCGGGACTATAGCGTACAAGTTACGGCTTCTGCATCCATGGAAGGAATTCACGATGTGTTTAACGTATCCATACTCAGAAAATGCGTGCGTGATCCATCATACATAATTGAGACAAGAGAAATCGAGGTGCAACCAACGCTAACCTACGTGGAAAGGCCGGTACGAATTTTAAAGTCCTCTATCAAGGTGTTGCGTAATAAGGAGATCCCGCTGGTAAAGGTTCTATGGCGGATCACGATGTAGAGGAGGCTACTTGGGAGAGGCAGTAGGATATGATGTCTAAGTATCCTGAATTGTTTGTATAATCAAATTTTGAGGACAAAATTTTAATTAAGGTGGACGGAATGTAACACCCGGTTTTACGGGATTATAATATTCTAATATATAGTGGCATTTTCTCAAATATGTCAGATTAAGTCTGTTTTACGAATGAAAAGTTTTAATAGAGCCATAACAATAAGTTGAAATTAATGGTGAAATGAGGAAATTTAGATAAACCGAACCGTTAGCTAAATAACGAAACAAAGAATGAAACTAATATAAAATCAAAGGAAGGGCAAAACAGTAATTTGGCAAGTCAAATTATGTTAAAATGCCAAATCCCTTCCTTCTTCTCCACATTTCACGTTTGTCTCCAAGAAGCTTTTTCCCTCTCTCTCTGGCGACTCTCTCCTCCACGACGGTTCTCCCTCCCTTTTCAACAATTTCTCCTCCAATCGCTCGATTTTCTTCACATTTCCTCCTCCAAATAACGTTCTATGCTCTTGGACGGTTTATTCTCGATTTCTAGGATTTAAAAAGGTAGGGTTTCGTTTAGGGTTTTTGTTAAAAACGTGGACTAAGGTTAGAAATCAATGGGTTTAGTATGACTATGCCTCTAATTGACGTATTGGTGGTTATTTGGCGTAGTTAGTCGGTTTATTGAAGAATATGGAGTTTTTGGTTGTTGGAGAACTTAGAAACTCTATTAGTGGAGGTTAGGGATTCACAAGCACAAATTGCTCGATAAAATGCCTCAATGACATATATTGTGGTTTTAGGAAATACTCTTTAGCTAGGGACTTTGTTAGCCTTTAGAATTTGATTTCCTAAGACCGGCTTTTAATGACGATTGTTGTGAATTACCATAGGTGAACAACGCTCGTGGACGGAGCTTGAATTGCAACGGACGCGAGGTAAGTCTTCGTGCTTTGCTTGGCCGATCCGGCCTACACCATAGATGAGTGTTGTTGATAGAAGATATTGATGAAGTTATTGTTTAGCGTAGGTTGGATGGGTAGCTTAGGATGGTTGTCGTATTAGAATTGTAACACCCGGATTTACGGAATTTTTGTAATATATGTGAATAATGGTATTTTTGTAAATATGTCAAGTTGAGTCGGTTTCGTAAAAAGAAAGCGTCATTAGAATCCTAATAATTAATATAGATTTTAAGAAAATTTTAGGAATTTTAGGAGTTGTAACGCTAATTTTATGGAAATTACGTTTCTCGTAATTTAAAGGACGTTGTGGTAAAAATAGTAAACGAGGTCCGATTTGCGAACGGACAGTTTTAATAAAGCCCTGATAATAAGTTGGAGTTATTGATGAATTAAAGAAATTTGGAGAGAACGAATCGTTAGCTAAATAACGAAACAAAGGACGAAACAAATAGAAAATCAAAGGAATGGCAAAAAAGTAACTGCCAAGTCAATTTCAATTAAAAACCATAAGTCTTCTTCTCTTCTCCCTCATTCACGATTACCTTTTCTATAAAATTTTCCTCCAGGCGACTTTCATTGCCTCCCTCACAGTGTTCTCACTCCGACGATCGAGCTCTCCACCAACCGACCCGATTTCTTCACGATTTCTCCTCCTCTCGCAACTCTAGGTAAGGTTCTATGGTTTTCAGACGTTAAACTTTGGTTTTCAAGAGTTAAAATGATTAGGATTTTATTTAGGGTTTTCGTGAAATAGTCGAGTTAAGCTAGAAATGGCTAGGGTTGCCTTATTTATGACTTTGGTGAACGTATTAATGGCATTGAAGGTGGTTAGACGGATTAATGGCCATTAATTTGAGTTTTTGGGTGTTGGAAAACTTGGAAATCCCTATTAATCGATTTTTATGAACAACGAGCTCAAGGTACTAGATAAAATGTTTCAAAGAGCTAAGTTAGAGTTTTGGAGATTTCCTTAGTTAAGTTTTCGTTAGTTTGGACGTTTAATGGTTTAAACGCGTTTTAACGACAATTGTTGTGAATTTGCCTTAGGTGAACAACGCTCGTGGACGGAGCTTGAAGTTCAACGCGCACGAGGTAAGTTCTCGTGACTTACTGTGGCCGATTGGCCTACACCATATGTCGAAAATCGTGTTGAGGATACGTTGGTGCTTAATTGTTTATGTTGGTCATTGTTTTGTCTAATTATTTTGGTTGGGTAGTTTAGGTTTGGTTGCTTTATAGGTTGATTGCTGTGACGGTATTTGTAGTGTTTTGATGGTATTTGTATCGTTTTGATGGTATGCTCTTTATGTATGTTTATATTAAACTGTTCATCCATCATGGTTTCAAAACGTCATGAAAATGAATTTACGCATAGATTTCATGAAAAGAACACGCATATAAAGGAAAGTAAAGTATCACAGTAAACAACCATGACATGGGGTTATCGGGGATGAGGTTCAGACCTGGCGTTCTATGGTGAGAGGGTTTTCCTCTCTTCAGATGGTGTGGGTTGTCTATTCGCTTGACGTGCCCTATCTATCTGTCGAGCGTTTCCGATAACCATAGACTGACATGTACTGATATATGAAATGACATGGATGGTTTTTATAGCATTGAGCATACATGATCATGCATAGGCATTTACGTAGAATTTATTGAGATTTTCATCTCATAGGTGTCTTTATGGTGTAGGTGACATTGAGCAAGGTGAGGACGAGATCCCTCCACCTGAAGAATGATGCAGTTGATGGAGGATGGCTCGTGGGAGTGTGCTGGGCAGTCGAGACGTCTTTTGACCCGTGGAGAAGTAAATGTATGTAAGTATTTTGGGGATACGATAGTTAGATCATAGAAGAAATTGTATAGATTGTACATATTAGGATGCTTGGGATCTGGTTAGTTGATAGGTTTATGTTTTATGTTTTGAAAACCTATTTTATAAATTGTTTGGAAAAGTATTTTATCGATGATATACTGGAACTGCTAGATGATTTATATTATAGGGATACGTTCGATTTTTAAATGGATCCACGCAATTCGTTTTCGTGAAAAGGTATTTCGTGTTAAATACGTTTTGAGTTGGTTTGAGTGATGTTATATGAGATGTACAAGTATTGGGCAATCTTATGATGAAAGTGTGAAGTTGTGTGTTATGTGTATAAGTATGCAGGGAAAAGAAAGAAAGAAGAGGGAAGAAAAAAAAAAGAGGAGGCAGAGAACCTGCCGTTCGATCGCCATCAATCGGCAGGATGATCGCTGCTCTCTGGAATTTTTCCAGAGAGCCTGGCGATCGATCGTAGGGGCGATCGATCGCCACTGTGGGGGGCGAACAATAGCCCCCCCCCCCCCCCCCCCCCCCCCCCCCCCCAATTTTGTATCTTGGTGATCGATCGCCTGATATGGTCGATCGATCGCCCCTATAGATTTTGGGACAAATGTCCCTTCTGCCCCTCAGTGCTTTGGCCGATGATTTAAATGTTTTTAAATGTTTTAAATATTTGTTTTATTTGTTTTATTTCAATTTTTTTAAGTTTTATTAAAATTGTTTTCAAAATAGTTACGAAGGATTTTAACAATTTAGTCCACGAATTAAATTCCGCTCAAAAGTTACGAAATTTATAAGGATAAAAAAAATATATACGGGAAAATAAGGGTACAGTATTAGGGTCGCTACAAGAATGCTTTACTAGGTTTTACGTATTTTCTATGTTTCCTACTTTAAGCATGATTTATGTTCATACATCATATTTTTGAAAAGCATAGAAAATGAATTTCTCACGTTATGTTTTCATGAAAAGAAATAACTAATCAAAAGATATGAAATGTATGTAATCCCGGTCACATCGGGGTGGGGTTCAGACATGCCTGTCCTGAGAGGAGGAGCATGTTTTCCCCATGTAGATGGAAAGAACTATCTAACCGCGAGATATGCCCTCTTTATCTGGTGAGTCAACCCCCGGTAACACCTCCCGCTATGTAACTAAACAATGAAAATGAATGCATGATTTTACGAACCCCGCACGGATGGCACGCATGGCACTACATCTCTGTGGTGTAGGAGACTTCGAAACAAGTGAGGACGACATTCTTCCACCCGATGTATAAGCAGGTTTATGGAGAATGGCCCGTGGTATTGCGCTTGGCAGTCGATGCATATTTTGACCCATGGGGAAATCACGTAGGTATTTTGAGATTTTGATAGTTAGAAACGTAGATAAATGTATAGGGATGTTTAGTTGGCCTGATGGGTGATTAGCTAGAAAACTTACATGTTTTGATGTTTTGGAAACCCGTTTATGAATTCTTTTAGATTAAGTCCTTTATAGAGGTTATACTGGAACTGCTTGGTGACTTAAGTTTTATAGGGAAATGTTTAGTTTTTAAACGGATCCACGCGGTTTGTTTTCACGAAATTTTATTATGTTTTTATATACGTTTTGAGTAGGTTTTAGGTGATTGATAAGATTGAAGAATGTATGAGGGTTGAAGGGTTTTATGTTAAATGGCGTTAGATGTTGATGCATGATAATAGAAGGTGAAGGAGTGGAAAATATTGTGAATTGTGAAGTGTGTGCGAAATGTGCAGGGCATGAAAGAAAGAAGGAGGCAGCTCTCTGGATAAAAAAATCCAGAGAGCTTGCTGATCGATTGCCAGGGAGGGCGATCGATAGGCCCTTTTGGCTGCGCTCTGGAAGAAATTCCAGAGCGTGTGCTGATCGATCGCCCGTAAAAGGGCAACCTGTGGTTTGCCCCGCAACCTGAGGTTTGCTTCGCAATCGTACTCATACGTACACATTCAGGTCATCACAATCACCCCCCCTCGGGTGCCTAACGTCCTCATTGGCCACATTTCTGGTTGGGTACAGGTTCTGATACTATTTATAACTACCTTTTTTCCCAGTAAGATATTGTCCGCTCTGGGGATTGGGTCGTAGCCTAATATCCTCCCCTCACTGCTTTGTTTGACAAGGACTTTCCAGTCGGTCACCCAACTTGGTACTACTCTCGCCGAAGCACTTTTAACTTCGGAGTTCTTATGGGATCCGTTGTCAATTGTGCTCCAAAACGCATCTTACTATCTTAGGAGGGTTTCTTTAAATATGTTTCATTTCCATATACTTCCCCAAGTGATGTGGGATTGTGACGACCTTTTTACAACCCGGGATTTGCCTACATTCAGCTTAGGTCCTAAGGTTTGCCTCGCAGTCGTACTCATACGTACACATTCAGGTCATCACAGTGATACTTGGCACAATCTTTCTTTTGGTGCCCTTCTCCATTACAGAAGAAAAAACTAAAGCCCTTGAACTTCTTTTGTTTCGACTGAGAAGGAGCACCAACAGCTTCTTTCTTCATTTTCTTTCCTTTGTCCTTGGAAGATAATGTCAAATAAGTACTTTCTGTCGATCATGCTTAATTCTCTCTTCCTCTTTGACACAATGAGATTAATTTAGTTCATTAAGCGTCCACTTATCCTTTTGACAGTTATAACTGATCTTAAATTGCCCAAACTAAGGAGGAGGAGAAATCAAGACTAAGTGAACAAGCATGTCTTCATACAGCTCTAACTTAAGTTTCTTAAGTCTTAAAGCAAGATGAGACATTTTTATTATGTACTCCCTGATATTCCATTTTCTATTATACTTGAGTGAGACAAGCTTAGCTAAAAGCGTGCTTGCCTCAACCTTCTTGTTTTTCTCAAAATGTTTCTCAAGTTCTTCGATGAATGTTTTGGCATCAGTGTCTTCTGACATGTTGCCTCTAAATGCTTCTGGAATGACGCGCTTCATGATCATCAGACTTACATGATTCAAACGCTCTCATCTTTCCAGCTTCCTTTTATCATCAAGGATACTTGATGCTGAAAGAGGTGTGAAGCGTGCGACCATAAGTGCAATGTCTAGATTCAAGCACCCGAGAACAATCATAACGTTCTCTTTCCATACTTTATAGTTAGTCCTGTTAAGCATACAAACTGCATTAACGTTACCTATTATACTTGAGATGTTGCTTGTAACAACAGAGAAAATGATATAATATTAGCTCACAAAATAATATACATGTATATATGAAAATAATATAACTTAAAATATAGTGCATCCATCAACAAGAAACCGATACAACATTAACACTTAGTCTTTTGACTAAAAGTGTTAACTTGTAATTGGTAACTTGGTCTAGTATATAAATATTGACAATTAGACCTGTCAAACAATGAACTTATCTTTGGACAAGTTCAGTTGTTCACATGGCATTCTAATAATTGTCACATGTTTTTTATACTGCTAACAATCAATGCAATTGTATAAATGTCAACCTTCCTTTAGGGCCAGTCGATATTCATACAATTTCATGTCTCATGCCCAACATATAAAAACAGGATAGTTAATACAAGAGTAGCTAATTTTATAGTATGTTACCCAACTATCCTATTTTATAATGTAAGCCTTCATAAAATTGCACTACAAATGAGTTAAGAAAAATCATGTATATACATATTCAATAGCTAGACAACCATAACAGTCAATCAGTAACCAAATGATCAACCTACTTGGAATAGAAGGTTCAAATCGGCCACAACGGGCAAAAATAGGGTGAATCGGGGTGTACCGAGCCCTAAATTGTCTAGAAATAGTCATTAAAAAGACCCAAAATAGCCGAACCAAAGTGAACCTGGGCCCATTTGACCAAATTGACGGGCCCTTTTTTTGTAGGGCTTGTTCAACTTAACCAGATCAGTCCAGTCTAGTTGAACCGGTCTGGTTGATCGAATCGAAACAGACCAGTTCAGACCAAACCAAACCGGTCCGGATTGAACCAACCAAAGAACCGGTCCATACCATAACCAAACCGAGTTTGTTTTGGTCCGAGTGGGGCCAAACCTAAATGGTTTGGTCTGATTTGGACCAAACCTAACCCAATTGGACTGAATCATTCTGAACCACCGGAGAAGGGCTGCGAACTAGCAATGAAAATTGCCGAAATCTCATTGATTCTGGCAGATTTTCAACCCAAAATTGTCTGATTTATCAAAAATAATGATAAACCAGGCAATAATCCTCAACATGCATTACAAAAAATCAATTTTTTAAGGTCTCAAAACATACATTCTAGCAGAATTAGATGCATAAAAAAATTCCTGAAAATTAAAAAAAAATTGATTCTTAATCCGATTTGAAACCAAAATTGATTACTTGTAGTTTAACGTGATCAGCTCTCATACCAATTAAAGGAATCATTAGAATTAATGAACCCTAAAACAAACTAAAACTTAATTCCCAAATCGATACGTTAGAAATTCTACAAGGAAACCAATAAAACTAGAAAGACGTACCCGAATCCATTGTTTGAATGCAATATACTGAAAATCGGATATATGGATCTTCCGAATTCGACAATCGCTTTCTCAAATGCTCTTTAGAGTGATGGCGGTTCCAAAGAGGCAAAAAAAGGTTATATTGTGAATTAGGGACCATAACCCTATAGTTAACTTAATTGGATAATTTACCATTTTGCCCATCACAAATTAATAAATTACACTTAATGTTTCTACACATTATAATATAACTATATTATATTCAATATACTACAAAGTTCATTGAAATCATATTAAATCACTTTAATATGGACTTAAACCCGATGATAACATAATGTATAATTTATAGTTTAACAATTTAGATCCAAATAGAATTATAAATCCTTATAATTCTAACAAGGTGAATATGCATTGAATGTTTTTGCCACTGCTAGTTGAGAATCCAACACCTTATCATAGGTCGAGAATTCTATCTGACATTCTCTTTCCAGGATGAAATCTAAGAGATTCAGAGCAGCAATGCTCCGATTTTTCTTGCAAAGGACATATAAAAGCTTGTTCAAATATATGTGGCTAGAATTCATGAGTAGATTGTTCGTCCAAGGGCTTCCTTGACATGACCTCGAATGTAAAGTGCTTACAAGATCTTAGCAACCAAGTCCAAGTTCTCCTTTATTCCCTTCTCCGACAACGTCTTCGTAACTATGGGGTGTTAAAAAAAATAGATTTTAAAGTAATTTTATAAATAAGCTTAATCTCATAGTATGATAAATATAACAAAACAACCCTTAGTGAGTCCTCAGTCTCAGAGAACGGCCCTTTGATCTCTGTGACAACCATGAATGGGCAGCCCCCTGTTCGTAGAGAATGGGGGGTGGTGACCCCCACATCGGCATCATGTTCTCCACTTTATAAATTAAATTTCAAAAGAATTCATAGTGGCTACTTTGAAAAACATACAAAATAATATCATATTTGCTTAAATTTTTTTACCACATTTTCACCATATCATAGGAAGATAATTTGAAAAGCTTCGTGGTTTTTTGACAATTATAAAGTTTATTATAATTTTTTTACTCTTGTTTTATAAAATAATTCATTAAAATTACATATTTCATCTACAAATTATGAAACTTTCACAATATGTTCTTCTTGTAGTCTTAGTTAAAGCTGCAATATGGTTAGCAAAAACGAACTCTCATACATATATCTATAGTTTTAGAATCAAGACTATTTGTACGATCGTTTTATGAAAATTTAAGAATATATGCATGGCAGTTTTTTTTTACTAGCCATTTTGCAGCTCTAAGTAAGAGTACAAGGAGAGCCTATTGTGAAAGTTTCATAATTGTTATATGAAATATGTAATTGTAATGAATTATTTTATAAAAAAACGTAAAAAATTATAATAAATCGTACAAGTTTTAAAAAATCATGAAACTTTACAGATTATCTTGTCATGATATGCTAAATATGTGGTAAACATTTCAAGTAAATTTGATATCGTTTGATATATTTTTAAGATAGTCATTATGAATTTTTTTAAATTCAATTTATAAAGTTGAGAATGAGAGCCCGATGTGGGGGGTCACTACCTTCCGTTCTCGGAGACCAGAGGGCGGTTTAGGAGAACGGGGGGTGGTGACCTCCAGATCTCACTTGAATATTTCAAGTGAAATTGAATCACCATTCTCGGAGATTGGCCCCCTTTTTTTGGAGATTGGAGGGCCGTTCTCCGAGATCGGGGACCTGCCAAGAGTTGATTTGTTAAGTTTTTCATATTTTAAGGATGAGTTTGTTTACGAAATAATTTTAAGGTCCTTTTTGTTAAACACCTCATACTTTGGTGGTGATTTTGAATATTTCATTACCGAAACCGAACGAATCGAACCATGAACAACCCTAAGTTCTATAAATCTTGAGATTTTGGATTTAACTTTTGTGAAACCCACTTTTTATTCAAGGTTGTTAAAGTTGATAAATTCACAAAGTTAAGAAGTGTAAAATTTTGAGAAAGCTCTTTGGTTTTGACAAAGTGTGCTCAAACTTGCACCTGATAAAATGATTTGATTTCTTAACATCACCTTCAGAGGTTGGTCCATGTGACACATCAAAGATGTTCCTACTTATTATAAAAATTTTGGGAAAACCCTAGCCGAAAAGATAATAGCTTTGGAGCTCAAATATTCTAATACCATGTGAAAACTAAAATCAATTTTAGAGAAAGAAGAAAGGAATAATTTCATATTGAAAACTTAATTAATAGAAATACAACTGAAATAATATTAGAAAGTGTAAACCCTTATTGCACCAGTAAAAAGCAATTATACCTTAATAATAAAAGACTAAACAATAATTATTTAACACTTGTCCTCTACATTTAGGAGATGATTTAATATCTGAAGTATTATACCGAAATAGTATATTTTAAAATAAATTAGTTGAAGTTTAAATTGTGTTAATTCGAGAATTTATAAACAAACTCTAGGAAAGGATCACTTGACTCACTTCTCTTAACTGGGTAATGGTCCTATGATGTCAAAGTAAAGGCCAGCTTTATAAGGGTCAAATCGTAAAGAAATAGGGGTTTTTTCAAAAAAAACCCTGAACTAAGGGTTGGCATTGGAAAAACCCCAAAAAAATATTGTTCATCGAAAAAAACCTCGATCTATTGAAAATATTCAGTTTAAACCTGGCAGGGGGTGAGGAGTATGTACTCGGCTACCGAGTGCGGCCGGTCCACTGGACCGGCCGTACCGGACTTGTTTGCAAATTTTTTTGCCAAATATTTGAGGCCGAGTACGGCTGGTCCTCGGACCAGCCGTCCTTCGTTGGGTAAAACCAGTGACAAAAGTCACAGGTTTTGTCCTTTAGTGCCGAGTACGGCCGGTCTAAATGGACCGGCCGTACTCCCACCCTTTAAACCTGTGACAATAGTCACGGGTTTTTTTTCCTCTAGTGTCGAGTACGGCCGGTCCATTTGGACCGGCCGTACTCCCCGGGCAAATACCTGTGACTTTTGTCACGGGCCGCGTACTCTCCGCTGTACAACCCGTGACCAGTCACGGGTTTTACGTCCTCTAGCATGCCGAGTACAGCCGGTCCAGCTGGACCGGCCGTACTCGGCATGGCTATATAAACCCCCGCCTGGCGATTTTGAAACTGTAACACCCGACATTTTGGCCGTGTAATAATCTGTTAAATTATTGTATGAATTTAAATTGCCATAAATACAATAACTATTTTATTGTAAATTTTGGAGCATTTAGTGAGGGGAGAACCGAACTAATGGCTAACTAAACAAAACAAGTTAGTTGGAAATGGATGGAAGGGTAAAATGGGAGGGAATTAAGGTTGGTGAAAGAAAACCAATAGTTGAGTAACACCTGTCAACTTGCTGGAGAAGCAACACCCCTTTTCTCTCCCTTCCTCTTCTCTTCTCTTCACTCCTGCGTGAAGCACATCTCTGTTTCCTCTCGGCCAGGCGACGAAATCCATCGAAGCACCTTCGATCTCCTAGGTTTTTCCTTGCTTTCTGCCTAAGGTAAATACCTACTCATGCTAAAGTATTTAGACCAGTTAAAATGTGGGTTTTTGCTGAAGTTTCGGGTGTGAAACTTTGGTGAAAACTCACTGTCATTTCATGAAAACGCATTAGTTTGTTTTCTATAGGCGTGAATGGAGCTTGCTGCATTTTCTACTAAGTTATTAGTTAGCATTTGCAACTTTGCTCATTTTCTTTGCATGCATGTTTAGGTTCGTGCATTACCGAGACGATCAAGAACATCAACTCTGCAGCAACCAGGTAAGTTCATATCTGTAGGTTGGCCCTTAAGGCCCTACATCACGAAGGTACTAGGTGTTTCAGTTCCGTCGGGTTGTCTGGGTAGAAAGTTTATAGTTCATGTTCTGAGTTGTTTATGTCCTGCTTCATAAAATATTCTGTTCTGTTATTTCTGTCGTCTGCTATTGTAAGTTCAGGCACTGTAAATACTCATGCATACACGTTTTCACCGAAAGTTCATGCAAAACTGTTTTCTATACACGGTTTGAAGCTAAGCAAGATAAAATCTGACAGAAATGTATCGGTTAAGTGTGGGACGGGGACTGGCCCCCAGATCTATTTTTGTTCTGTTCTGTATTACTGTTTGTGCCTGATAGTGCACCCACTGTTCGCCAGTTCCCTTATAAGCCCCACTTATACCCCTCTGCCACTGAAACGTAATGTTCTGTACTGTCACTGTATTTCTGAAAGTTCATGCATAGTATATTCATCACTGCATTGTTTTATATGTTCTTACTGAGTTTTAGACTCATAGGTGAACTCCTTGATGTAGGTACTGAACCCGAAGATGAGGACTTTGTGCCTCAGACTGATAAATAGGTGGCTGGTGGATCGAGCTCTCGGGGGTGGCTGCTGCAGTCAGACATATTTCTGTCCCGAGGTTAAGTTTTTAAAGTGATGCACAAGTCTGTGAAACTTTACTGAGATTCTGCTGTTTTGTTTTTAAATTTCAGCTGTCGTTTTGTGTTTGTTTTAAAAACTTCTGTTTTGGGAAATTCTGTAATTATATGTTAAGTTCTGTACTGTCTCTGAGATTTTGAAACAATGTAAAGATTCTGTGTCAATGTTTAAAAACCGGTGTATTTGACAGTTAAGTTTATATTCTAAAGTATTCTGGAATTGCTTGGGATATTTTTTAGTCTGTGCATGGATGGTCTCTGGTTTTGAGCTATCTATGCAGTGTGAATATTCTTAAGTCTCTGTTATACCTTTTGTTGTGCTCGAGAACCATATTTTGAAGTGGTTTGAGAATCTGAGACTTTTAGGTCTTCTGTTTTATGCTCTCTGTCTATGTGTCTTCCTGTCAAAAGTTGTAAATTTTGCCTTTGAAACTATGTCCACCGATTTTCACTGTTCATTTCTGCCTACATCCACCGCTGCCCTCAAAATCGTATCTTCCGGTTGACGTCATCCATCTTCCGGCTGACGTCATCACCTCATCCGATTTCATCTGCTGTCTGTATCTTCTGGTTGACGTCATCCATCTTCCGGCTGAAGTCATCACCTCATCCGAATTCTGTCTGTTGCATGTATCTTCCGCCTGACGTCACCCATCTTCCGGCTGACGTCACTACATCTTCCGCCCAGTTTACTCAGCCTCTTCCGCTGAACAATGTTCGTCTTTTGTCGTATCTGAGTCCACCGATAGCTTTAATCTTCCGCGTGACGTCATCCTTACTTCTGTCTTTGCAAATGCATCTTCCGCCTGACGTTAGCTCACATCTTCCGCCCAATAGTATTTTGCTTTTGAAAACTAAGTCTTCTGCCAGATTTTCGCCTATGTCTTCCGACTTCATTTCCTGTTTTCTGCTGTTATTTATAACTGTTACTCAGAATCTTTTTACATTCCTTCTTGCACTCTTCAGATTTCTCCTTGTCTGATATTCTAAATGTCCAAACTTTAGTTTACTTCTGTCTCCCTGTTTCTTCAGCCTGTTATTTTCTGTGATTCAAAAATTAATATATCTTCTGATTCTGTTTTAAGTATTCTGTAATTCATCCTGCAGATTGGTTTTTAACTGTTTTCTTTCCCGTTATAATTTCTACTCTAGAGAACACTCTCTCTCTGTCAATGTTTTAAAAGCATAATGTTTAAAAAAAAAAGAAAAAAAAATAATAGCCTCGTTTTCTGAAAAATGTCCAGAGTGATGGCTCCTCGTCCCCGACCGGGTCGGGGGCCGTCACAGAAACCACACCCCCTCCTCTCCCATTTTCAACTTCACACCACTCCTCTCTTCTCTCATTTTCAACTTCTTATTACTCACAATCCTCTCTCTCTCTTAATTCCACTAATATTTCTCTTCCCTTCCAATATTATTTTTCTCCACTTCCAGGTATTATTTTTTTTATTATTTATATGAATATTTTTATTATTTATATCACAAATGTCAAAATGTATGCATTATATTTTTGTTGTTTATATATATATTTTTATTGTTTATATCACAAATGTAAATGTATAATTATTTTAATTTATCTCTTAATTCCACTAATATTTCTCTCCACTTCCAATATTATTTTTCTCCACTTCCAGGTATTATTTTTTTTATTATTTATATGAATATTTTTATTATTTATATCACAAATGTCAAAATGTATGCATTATATTTTTGTTGTTTATATATATATTTTTATTGTTTATATCACAAATGTGAATGTATAATTATTTTAATTTATGATTATTTATTTAAATAATTTCAAAAAATTCTAATACTTTTTTAATACTTTTAAATATTTCTAATGTTTATTTATTTAAATAATAAATATTTGTAATATTTTTTTCAATTATCGATAATTTTTTACTCTTTAGCGTAGTCTACACGGTTTAACTTTAAAAACTAAATTTTATTTTTACGTGAATTTGACAGGATCTTACCATGGAATTTTTGTCCCAAGATTGCCAAAGAAAGTTTGAGCAAGATCTGCGAAAATGCTCACTAAATTTTTGCATGTATGTAGACTTTAGTGGTTGGGAGTCGTTGGGCATCAAACAGATGTTGGAGAACATCGGCCTAAACGGGATCAATGCATTGACAGGTGAGATATGCGAGAGAATAGTTCGCTTATTCTACGCCAACCTGAGAACGGTCGGGACAGATGGTGTTTTAACAGGTTTGAGGGCGTACATTCTTGGGTTTGATTTTATGATACGGGCAGAGCAGGTGAATGATATCCTGGGATTTAACATACAAGGGGCGGAACGATATTACCATGCTTCCCGAGAATGCCCATTTTTTACATTGCCCGAGGGAGTAGAGTTCCTTCGCCAAATTCACAGCAACCCCAATATTGAGGTGTTCGTGAAGCCAAGAGCGCACGAGCTGAATGTTAAAGGTCGGGTTCTCCGAAACATGCTCGCCCATACCCTTCTGCCGCGAGAGGGCCATTGAAATCACGTCAGTTGCAAGGACCTCTATGTCATGGAGAAGCTATGCAATGAGAAGCTTTTTGACCCCGGTTTCTTGATTTTAAATCACATGCGTGAGATCGGGAGGGCACCAATGACCAATCTCTCATACGGGGCATTGATTATGAAGCTCGTCATGCGAGCTGGTATTCGCATACCGGTTGGAGAGCAGATAATTCCTCGTAGATAGACCGACGAATTTGACACGACCCAGTTGATACGGATGGGGATCGTCGAAGTCGATGGCGAGTGGGTGCTGAGGAGAAATGAGGGGGAATCCACCTATCAGGCATCCACCTCTCGGGCAGTGTCGATGGATGAGACTACATCGCCACCAAACTGTGACACCCGGCATTTTGCCATGTAGTAGTTTTCCCGGATCATTTAAACGGGATCATTATTGTATTGATACAGAGGAATGTTTTGGTGGAATTGTTGGAATGTTTAGTGGAAAACTAAACTAGGGTGTAATCAAAACATTCATTTAGTTAGAAATGCATGGAGGGGTAGATTGGGAAGAAATTAAGGTTGGTGGGAGAAATTAATGGATGTTTGCCAAGTGGCAACTTGCTGAGGAAGCTAAGTTCATCCTCCTACGTGAATGTTCATTCACTTCTCTGCTTCCTCTCATCTCTCTCGGCTTTCTCTCTTCCAGGCGATTGAAACAAAACTTCCACACTTTGTTTCTCCGGCATTTCTCTGTTTTCTTCAGCAAAGGTGAGCGTCTTTTAATGCTAACAAGTTTGGACAAGTTTAAAGTGAGTTTTTACCGAAGTTTAGGGTTTTTGTTTTTGGTGAAAACTCACTGTTTTGGATGAAAACACGTTGGTGTGTTTTCTAAAGTGTTTAAGTGTGTTTGCTGCATTTCCTACGAGATATTAGTTAGCATTTGTAGCGTTTAAATTCTGTACATCCATGTTACAGATCCGAGCATTCCAGGGACATTTGAGCATCTGACACCGCAGCAAACAGGTAAGTTCATAACTGAGAGTTGGCCCTTAAGGCCATACATCACGGAGGTACTAGGTTTTCAGTCTCTGTCGGGTTGTCTTGGGTAGAAATGGTATAGTTTATGTTCTGAGTTGTAAATGTTCTGCTTCACAGTTTGTTCTGTCATTTCTGTTGCATGCTGTTTAAGTTTAAGCACTGAGAAAGTCCATGCATACACGTTTTCCCCAAAAGCTCATGCAAAAATGTATTCTGCACCTGTTTTGAAGTGAAGAAAGATAAAATCTGACTGTCTGTAATGTACTGGTTAAGTGTGGGACGGGAACTGGTGTTCTGTTTCTGAATTTTTAGTGCCTTTAGTGCACTTCTGTTACGCCTGTTTTCCCTATAAGCCCCACTTTCTGACAGATAAAAGTAATGTTCTGTAATGTCACTGTATTTCTGAAAAGGTTCATGCATGGCATATGCATCACTGCATTTTCTGATATGTTCTTACTGAGCTCTAGGCTCATAGATGAACTCTCTGATGTAGGTACTGAGCCCGAAACTGAGGACCTTATTCCTCAAAATGACGATCTGATGTAGCTGGTGGTGTGAGCTATCGGGGTGGTTGCTGCAGTCAGACATAGCTTTCTGTCTTGAGGTTTAAGTCTTTAAAGTAAAGTTCATATCTGTAAACTCTTCTGGAATTCTGGTGTTCCATTTTAAAACTCTGTTATAGTCCTGTGTTTTGTTTATAAACTCTGCTGGAATTTTTGTAATGTATAGGTTCGGTTGTTGATGTATTTAAAACCTCTGTATTTGACAGTTGGATTTATGTTCTGAAGTATTCTGGAATTGTTTGGAATATTTTCTGCTAGTCTGTGCATGGATAGTTTCTGGTTTTAGAGCTATCCATGTAGTGTGATTCTTCTTAAGTTTCTGTCATGTTTTTCGTTGTGTTCGAAAAATCAGGTTTTGAGCTAGTTTATGAGTTTGAGACTTTCATGTCTTCTGTTTTTATGCTCTCTGTTCGTATGTCTTCATGATAAAAGTTGTCAATTTTGTCTTTAAACTCTACATCCACCGTTCCCTTTGTTTAAAATACATCTACCGGTTACTGTTCACTTTTGTCTTATATGCATCTACCGATTTCGTTTTATATACATCTACCGATTCCGTCTTATATTCATCTACCGGTACTATTCACTTTTGTCTTATATACATCTGCCGGTACTGTTCATTTTTGTCTTATTATATCCCGAAGACTATTTTCATTCCTTCCCGCTTCCAACCTCCTGGCTTTTGTTCTGTTATTCTTCTGTCATTTAATTTGAACTCCGATTTTAAGTATGTTTTCAAATTTAAATGCTTAAAGTGCTCTGCTTCCTGTATTCATCTGTCGTTCATTTCTGTGGTCCAACAAATAATATATTTTTCTGATTTTGTTCCAAAGATTCTGATCTACTTCTGTTGTTTACCCTGTAGTTCGGTGTTAACTGTTTTTCCCCTGTTTGATTTCGACACCAGAGAACTCTCTCCCTGCAAATGTTTTCTGTTATTCACTGTAGTTTTCCCTCTCCCTCTGACAACGTTTTAAAAGAGTTATGTTTTAAAAAAAAATAGTCACCGTTTTCTGATGACTGTCCCGGAGTGACGGCTCCGATCCCGGACTCCGATCGGGTCCCGGTTTCGGGCTGTCACACAAACGCCCCTCAAGAGGATGAGAGAAGCGGCTGGGATACAAGGCGTTACCTGCAACAGCTATATCAGATGCAAGAGACACATCAACAGCAGTTGAATGATATGCACCATCAACAGTACCAGCAACAGCAGCAGATAAATGAGATGCATCGAATGCACCACCACCAACAGTACTAGCAACAACAACAAATATATGAGATGCAGCGAACACACCAACAGCAGCAGCAGCAATTGCTGGAATCACAGCAAAGCCAGCAACGAGACATCCTGCAACTGGTCTCTGCTCAGCATTATCTCGATGAATCTTATAAAGAGATAAACGAGAGGTTACAGACTTGGATGGCGAATGTGACGACCCCCGACCCGATCGGGGTCCGAGAGCCATCACTTCGGGACATTTAACAGAAAATAGGATACACATTTTTTTTTGAACATAAGTGAACAGAACATTAGGAAACAAACAGAAAACAGACTGAACTTTTAAGAGTAATACCTTAAAGCTTAACGGAGAAGGAAAACATTTTCAGAATTTGGAATCAAAATAGAGAAAAGGAAACAGTTAAAACTAGACTACAGAATGAATGGCAGAAGGAGAGCAGGAAGATTGGAAGCAAGGAAAAATGAAACAGTGCAATCGGTGGATATAATAAGACAAGAGACGAATAGTGTTCAGCAGAAGAGACTGAGTAAAACTGGGCGGAAGAGGTGGTGACGTCAGCCGGAAGATGGGTGACCTCAGGCGGAAGATACAGGCAGTAGACGAAATTCGGAGAATGTAAACTATGGGTGACGTCATCGGAAGAGGAGATGACGTCAGACGGAAGATGCAGGCAGCAGATGAGATCGGATGAGGTGATGACATCAGCCGGATGATGGATGACATCAACAGGAAGATACAGGCATTTACGTAATCGACAGAAGAAAAACCTATGGTGACGTCATCGGAAGAAGAGATGACGTCAGACAGAAGATGCAGGCAGCAGATGGAATCGGATGGGGTGATGACGTCAGTCGGATGATGGATGACGTCAACCGGAAGATACAGACATTAATCGTAATCAGCAGAAGAAAGCCTAAGGCAGAAACACTGTTTGGCGGTGGATATGAATAAGACAAAATATGAACAGTATCAATCGGTAGATATAGTTTCAAAGGCAGAATTTACAACTTTTGACAGAAAAATAAACAGACAAAGAGCATAAAACAGAAGACCAAAAAGTCTCAGATTCTCAAACCACTTCAAAACATGGTTCTCGAGCATAACAGAAACTTAAGGATATAGAAAATATTCCAAACCATTTCAGAATACTTCAGAATTAATCCAACTGTCAAATACAGCACAAACAGAAGGCATGAAAGTTGTAGACCTTCAATACCTGACTCTAAACAAGGTTGTAGGACATACTTTACAATTGACAGATTCAAAGAAACAGACTGCATGGATAGTCCAAAAACCAGAAGTCATCTATGCACAAACTAACAGAAAATATCCCCAACAATTTCCAGAACATGAATTAAACTGTCAAATACAGTGGTTTTTGAAACTTAGACTTCAAAATCTTTGCATTGTTTTAAAATCTGAGGATCAGTACAGAACCTAACATATATTTGCAGAATATTCAACAGAATTTCCTACAGAGTTTTTTTTTTTTAACAAAAACACAGAATCCTAGCAGAGTTTTAAATCTAAACACCAGAGTCCTAGTAGGGTTTACAGACATAGACTTGACTTTAAATACTTGAACCGTGGGACAGAATTTGTCTAGCTGCAGCAACCACACCCCCATGAGCTCGATCCACCAGCCACCTATTCATCAGACTGAGGCACGAAGTCCTCATTTTCGGGTTCAGTACCAACATCAGGGAGTTCACCTATGAGTCTAAAACTCAGTAAGAACATATAAAACAATGCAGTGATGCACATGCTATGCATGAACTTTCAGAAATACAGTGACAATATAGAACATTACGTTTCAGTGGCAGAGGAGTATAAGTGGGGCTTATAGGGGAACTGGCAAACAGTGGGTGCACTATCAGGCACAAACAGTAATACATAACAGAACAGAAACAGATCTGGGGGCCAGTCCCCGTCCCACACTTAACCGGTACCTTTCAGTTAGATTTTATCTTGCTTAACTTCAAAACCGTGTACGGAAAAACAATTTTGCATGTCTTTCAGAGAAAACGTGTATGCATGAACGGTGCTTGAACTTAAACTGGCAGATAACAGAAATAAGACAACAGACAATAGAAATAAACCCAAGCCAGACATTTCAGAACATAACTCTAACTCTTCTACCCAAAAAAACCCGACAGAACAGAAAACTTAGTACCTCCGCGATGTAGGGCCTTAAGAGCAAACCTACGTATATGAACTTACCTGTTTGCTGCGGAGTTGATGTTCTTGATCATCTCGGTTTCAGTAGTTTGTGAACCTAAAACATGATTATACGGTCATTAACCCTAAACTTCTCAAAAATCAATAAATAGTGTCGTTAAACTTGTTAACTACCGACGGAAATTACCTTCACTGAAGAATGCAGGAGAAACAAAGTGTGGAACTTGTTTCAATTGCCTGGAAGAGAAGAATAGAGAGAAGGAAGAGAGGAAGTCGAGAAGTGAAATGAAGATTTCACGTAGGAGGAAGAACTTAGCTTCCTCAACAAATTGCCAAGTGTCAGTTATCCACTGGCTATCTCCCACCAACCTTAATTTCTCTCCAATTTGCCCTTCCATTGGTTTTTAACTAAAACATTATTTAGTCAGTCGATTCGGTCTCACGAATCCCCTTCGTTCTATTAATCACATCGACAATTTTATTAAAACAGTCATTGCATTAATATCGGAGTAATCCCGTTTAATTATTCGGGGAAATAATTACACGGAAAAATGTCGGGTGTTACATTCCACCCACCTTAACAAAAATTTTGTCCCCAAAATTTGCCTAAGCGAATAACTCCGGATATTGGGCTCTAACACCCTCTTGTCTTTCCCACGTGGTGTGACGACCCCCGACCCGGTCGGGGACGAGGAGCCATCACTCCAGACATTTAACATAAAACGGGATATATATATATTTATTTTTTTCTTCTAGGAACAGAACGTTTACAAACTTTAAAGCTTCACAGAGTTTGAACATTATACTTTTAAAACATTGACGGGGAGGGAGTTCTCTGGAGTTAAAAGCAAAACAGATTTCAATAATGGATAGCAGAAGAAACCGAAATGCAGGAAGGGTGACTGAGGGAAAGCAGTAAGACAGGGACATTAAAGAGAACTTAAACTGGAGAAGAAGTGAGCAGGAAATATAAATGGACCGGACCGAAAAAGGTAAGGCAAAAGATGTATTTAAAACGGGGTGGAAAGAATAATTAAACTGGGCGGAAGACTGGCGGAAGATGTGGATGGCGTCATCGGAAGATGTAATGACGTCATCGGCAGATACAGATAGTAAACGTAATCGGCAGAAGGTGATGACGTCAGCCGGAAGATGGATGACGTCACAGAAAGATGCAGGCAATAAACGGAATCGGCAGAAGGTGATGACGTCATCGGAAGATATAGGCAGTAAACGTAATCAGAATGTATGATGACATCATTGGAAGTTGTGATGATGTCATCGGCAGATAAAGGCAGTAAACGTAATCGGCAGAAGAAAAAGCTATGGCAAAATCACTGTTTGGCGGTGGATCCGAATAAGACAAAATGTGAACAGTGACTATCGGTGAATGCACACTTAAAACAGCAGTGAACATGATCGGAAGATGCAGTTTTTAAGGCAAAACTTGACAACTTTGACAGGAAGACATACGAACAGAGGGCATAAAAACATAAGACATATACGTCTCAAATTCTCAAACCACATCAAAACATGGTTCTCGAGCACAACAGAAGGCATACATGTTTTAGACCTTCATTACAAAGGACAGGTTCCAAGAAAACGAACTGCATGGATAGCTCTAAAACCAGAAACTATCCATGCACAGACTAACAGAAAATATTCCAAACAAATTCCAGAATACTTCAAACATAATTCAACTGTCAAATACAGAGGTTTTAAACATCAACACATGTTCCATACATCGTTTTACAAACCACAAGTAGTACAGAACTGGACCTACATTTCAAATGTTTTAAAACTTCAAAAGATGGTACAATATTGGACATAACTTCAAAAAAGCACATTCTCACAGGATTAACTCTTGTCTGACTGCAGCAGCCAAACCCCGTGAGCTCGATCCTCCAACTACATCAGCTCATCATTTTGAGGCACAAGGTCCTCATCTGGAGTATCCGTACCTACAACAGGGAGTTCATCTATGAGCCTATAGCTCAGTAAGAACATACTAGAATGCAGTGTGCATATGCTATGCATGAACATTTTCAAATACATGAACATTACATTACATTACATTTCACTGGACAGGAAGGTATAAGTGGGAAGAAGAGCTGGCGCAACAGGAGTACATGCCACAACAGAACATAACAGGAGTACATGACAGGATGCCAGTCCTCGTCCACACTTAACCATACATTTCATTACAGGTTTTATCTTACTTAACTTCAAATCGTGTGTAGAAAACATTTTCATGACTTTCAGAGAAAAACGTGTATGCATGAACATTCACAGACAGGCAACAGAATAATAAGCAGGATATAAAACAGAACACACTTAACCTAAAACATAACCTATAGTTTAACTACCCAACAGAAATCCCGACAACATAAAAACCTAGTACCTCCTTATTGTAGGGCCTTAAAGGCCAAACCTATAAGTATGAACTTACCTGTCTGCTGCGGTGTAAGATGCTCGAATGTCCCTGGAACGCTCGGATCTGTAGTACGCATGTAAAGGAATTAAACAGCTGCAAATGCTAACTAATAAGTTGGTATGATATGCAGCAGACTCTACTAAATCCTTCGTAACACAGTCTATCGTGTTTTTATCCAAAACAGTGAGTTTATTCCATATTATCGTAATCTTTAGCTCCAACAAGAACTCACATTATAACCTATTCAACTTGATAACTTTTGCGTATGATTACCTTTGTTGGAAGAAATAGAAGAAAACTGGGAAAGCGAAGTGTTGGTATTTTGTCAAAATCGCCAGAAAGAAAGAACAGGGAGTAGTGGGAAGAAACAGATGAGAAGTGAGGGTTTCACGAAGGAGGAAGAACTTAGCTTCTTCACCAAGTCGCCAGATGTCACTCAACCATTGGCTACCTCCCACCAACCTTAATTTCTCCCCGATTTACCCTTCAATGCATTTTAAACTTAGTGTTTAGCTTAGTTACACATTAGTTTGGTTCTCCCCATACTAAATGCTCCAAAATTTACAATAAAATAGTTATTGTATTTATGGCAATTTAAATCCATACAATAATTGAACAGATTATTACATGGCCAAAATGTCGGGTGTTACACGTGGCTTCCTCCACATTATGATTGCGCCACAAAACTTTCACCAATGGGACTACCCTGTTGCGCAACACCTTGAGTGACATATCTAATATCTGTATAGGCCTTTCTTCATATGTCAGCGTCGGCATAATATCAAAGTCCACATGCTCCACGACCTGAGTTGGATCTTGTACACACTTCCTCAGCATCGAAACATGGAAAACATTGTGAACACCATCCATTGACGCTGGTAGCTGCAGCCTATACGCCATGCTTCCCACACGCTTCAAGATGGGAAAAGGGCCAATGAACCGTGGGCTGAACTTTCCTTTCTTACCGAATCTCATTACGCCCTTGAAAGGCGACACTTTCAGGAATACCTCATTGCCCACAGCGAACTCTAAGTCTCTCCTCCTATGGTCCGTATAACTTTTCTGTCGACTATGAGCAATCTTTATTCGTTGCTTGGTAGCAGCTATCACCTCGGACAACTGCTGTAATATCTCAGGGCCGATAAGCTTGGTTTCTCCGACCTCATCCCAACACAATGGAGATCTACACTTCCTGCCATAAAGAGCTTTATACGGAGCCATACCGATTGTAGCCTGGTAGCTGTTGTTATAAGCGAACTCTATAAGCGGCAAGTATCTACTCCAAGGAGCATGAAATTCCAGCATGCACGACCTTAACATATCCTCCAGTATTTGGATTGTTCTCTCAGATTGCCCGTCCGTCTGTGGATGTAACGTCGTGCTGAAATCCAACTTGGTGCCCAGGGAGCCTTGCAAGCTTTTCTAGAACCTCGATGTGAATCTAGGATCTCGGTCAAATATAATCGACACTGGTACCCCATGCAGCTTGACAATCTCACTAATGTATAATTCTGCATACTGGTCCATAGAGAATGCCGTCTTCACAGGTAGAAAATGGGCCGACTTCGTCAATCTGTCCACTATGACCAATATGCTATTTGTGGCCTTTAGCTGTTCTTGGAAGGCCAGCAACAAAGTCCATTGTGATGTTCTCCCATTTCCACACGGGGATCGGGAGAGGCTGAAGTGTTCCACCTGGTCGTTGATGTTCAGCCTTGACTTGTTGACATATCATGCAAGACTCCACATACTTGGCCACTTCACTCTTCATATTCGGCCACCAGAAGTGAAGTTTCAAGTCTTGATACATCTTCGTGCTTCCAGGATGCACAGAGAAAGGGGATGAGTGGGCTCCCGACAAGATGTTCTTTCGTAACTCTTCATCTTTCGGAACATACCATCTATCTCTGAACTTAAGAATACCATCTCTCGAATAGCTGAATTCGGAACATTTCCTTTGAATTGGTCCTCTGGGCTTCCTTAATTTGGTCCAGGACAGTGGGCCGTAGCGTCAAGTTTGCTAGTATGGCCAACAGCCCAGAAACTACCTCAATATCGAACTTCTGTATCTCAGTCCTCAAAGGCATCGACACGGCCGATATAGCTGGTTGCATAGTATCTGACATCCTGCTCAATGCATCGGCTACTACGTTAGCTTTACCTGGGTGGTATTTAATCTCAACATCATAATCTTTTGCAAATTCTAACCACCTCCTTTGTCTCATGTTTAACTCCTTCTGAGTGAATATGTATTTTAAACTCTTGTGATCAGAAAACACCTCGCATGTTGTCCGTATAAGTGGTATCTCCGTACTTTCAGCGCAAACACAACTGTCGCTAACTCAAGATCGTGAGTAGGGTAGTTATGCTCGTGGTTCTTCAGTTGTCTGGATGCGTATGCTACAACTTTCCCTTCTTGCATTAGTACACACCCCAATCCAATCTTGGAAGTATCACAATATACGCTGAATTTGCCATCTTCAATCGGCAATACTAATAGAGGAGCAGTGGTTAATTTTTGTTTGAGTGTCTGAAAGCTCACCTCACATGCTTCAGACCACTTGAACTTGATTTCCTTCCCCGTCAAGCTTGTCATAGGCTTCGCTATCACAGAAAATCCCTTGATGAATTTCCTGTAATAACCAGCTAGTCCGATAAAGCTCCGTACCTCACTTGCATTCCTCGGCCTTGGCCAGTCTCTTGTAGCCTCAATCTTGGCCGGGTCCACAGACACTCCTTCAGCAGACACCACGTGGCCTAGGAAATTAATCCTACTCAGCCAGAATTCACATTTTGATAGTTTGGCAAATAATTGATGCTGCCTCAAAGTTGATAGCACAATTGCCAAGTGCTCCTCGTGCTCGGCCTTACTTCTGGAGTAAACCAGAATGTCGTCAATGAAAACGATTACAAATTTATCTAAGAAATCTTGGAATATCCTGTTCATCAGGACCATGAATGCTACCAGAGCATTAGTTAACCCGAACGACATCACCAAGAACTCGTAATGCCCGTACCGGGTCCTGAAGGCGGTCTTTGGAATATCGTCAGCCCTGACCTTCAACTGGTAATAGCCGGAGCGCAAGTCAATCTTAGAAAATACCCGAGCCCCTTGTAGCTGATCAAATAAATCATCGTTCCTCGGCAACGGGTACTTATTCCTGATAGTCAACTTGTTCAGCTCACGGTAATCGATGCACATACGTAGGGACCCATCTTTCTTTTTTACGAACAAGATGGGAGCACCCCACGGAGAGAAACTAGGGCGCACAAAACCCTTGTCCACCAAATCTTTCAGCTGAGCCTTCAACTCCCTCAACTCAATCGGCGCCATACGGTACGGATTCTTCGATACCGGTTCAATACCAGGATATACATCGATTTCAAACTCGATCTCATGATCGGGTGGCAATCCCGGTAGGTCATCCAGGAAAACCTCAGGGAAGTCTCGGACTACCGGAATATTTTGAAGTTCCACCTCACCTTGCCTCTAACATCAACTACGTGGGCAAGAAATCCGACGCATCCTCACCTCATCAGCTGTTGAGCTTTCAAGGAAGATATAACCGACACACAGTGTTCCTTTGGTACTGCCTGATAGGAGAACTCTACCTTGTTCGGGCGTTTAAACGACACATGCCCGGACCTACAGTTGATGGTGGCGTGATGTCTAAACAGCCAGTCCATCCTCAGAATCACATAGTATCCTTTCATACCGATAACGATAAGACTGGTATACAACTTCTGGTCTCCTACTGAAACCATATCACCCCGTACAACCTGGTCGGAGTGCATAAACTCTCCGGACGGCAGCATAATGCTGTAGGGCTGATCTGACGACGTACTACAAAACTTCTGTCTAACTACGAAGTCCATGGCCACAAACGAATATGTGGCCCCTGTGTCCCACAAGGTATACGCAGGTACATTACATATCAAGATTGTACTTGTAAATGCTGTGTGCTGATCAGCATCATCAACATCCTCCATCATTGCAAACACCCTAGGTATGGCAAGGTTTGGTCTCGTGTCCGGTATCGGGCAATCCCGAACATGATGGCCTCCTTTGCCACATCGGAAACATTGGCCAGTAGCAAGTCTGCATTCCCCTCTGTGAGGCTTTTGGCACTGCGGGCATACAGAAAGTTGAGGAGCCCCCATTGGTCTCTTTCCTTTGTCTTGATAAAGGATGGTTTAATTGGGCCTCTTGATGCCCCTGTTCTGCTGCTGTTGAGGTTGTAAATTCTGACATCTTTGTTGTTGTTGCTATTGAGGGTCATTTCGAATAATTCCCCTTGATGAATCCCTTTGTCTCAGGGATTTCATTTCCAAGGCTTCTAACTGGTAAGCCTTGGCCACTACCATCGTATACGGGGCCTCATCAAATCCTCCGTATGAAATTCCTTGTAAGAGGTCCAGCTTCAAACCTTGAATGAATTGGTGCACCTTATTCTCATCAGTGGCCACCAGGTGTGTTGCATATCGGGATAATGATTCGAACTTCTGAACATATTCTGCCACTGACCCATATTGTCGCAGCCGAGGAACTCAAGCAACTTTTCCTTCCTCAGTCGTCGGTCAAAGTACTTCTCGTAGAAGATTTTCGTGAATCCTTTCCAGCTTAATGCCACTGTAGTCGACTGCACTGTGTCCCACCAAAATCCAGCACTTTCGATGAGATAGAACGTGGCACAATTAACTTTCTTGTTGTCTTCCACTTCTGCATAACTGAACATCTTCTCCATTGTTCGAATCCAGGTTTCAACACGGGTCGGGTCTGTAGACAGTCCATCAAATGAAGGCGGCTGAAGTCGTCGGAATCTATCTCCACTGTTGTCACGTGAAGCATTTCCATGGTTGTTATTGTTATTGTTCCCGCTGTCTTCTCTGGCCATCATACGTTCCACCATGTGGGACTGTACTCCCACCAGTTCGGTTAGTCGGTCAATGGCACGAAAGCTTTCGCTTGACTCTTCATGATGTCCTCTCACCATTTCTAATAAACCCTATAAACAGAATAACCTAATTTAATAAATAGAACTTTGACAGGGATTTAAACATGTAATATCCGGCTTGTACGGACTACGGATATAATATATTATATTATTATTTTATTATATAATGACATTTTTTGGTAAATATGTCAAATCAGGTCCGTTTTACGAAAAGAAAGCGTCATCACGATCCTAACAAATAATTAGAATTTTAAGGAATTTTGGAGAATTTTCGGAATAGTGACGCTATATTCTGAGCAATTACCACTATTGTAAAGTAAAGGACGTTTTAGTAAAAATAGCAAACGAAGTCCAAATTGCAAACGAACGGTCTTAATAAATCTCAAATAATAAGTTAGACTTATTGGTGAAGTAAGGACATTTGGAGAAGTCGAATGGTTGGACGATTAACGAAACGAAGGACGAAACGAATATATAATTAAAGCTAAGGGCAAAATAGTAATTTTGTAAATCATTTTTTTATTAAAAAGGCAAAGCCTTCTTCTCTTCTCGGCAGAATGCCCTCCCCTCCCTGTTTCTCTCTTCCTCTCTCTCGCGAGCTCTCTGGCCGCCAAGGTTTCAAGCGATCCGACCTCCGTTTCTCCTCCCGTTCGTCTTCCGTCCTTCACGTTTTCTCCTTCAATCGTCATTCTAGGTATGTCTCTGTAGTTTTAGAACGTTTATTTCGAGTTTTACGGAGTTATACGTTTAGGGTTTTCGTTAGGTTTTCGATTAAAAACTCGAATTAGGGCTCGTAATTAATAGGTTAGCCTTGATTAAGTATGTATTGCACGTATTTGACGTTATTGGACGAAGTTTAATTGATTTGCGAAAAAGTTTAAAATCCGAGAATTTTAGGGTTTTCGGAAAATTCGTGAATTGGATTTCGGAGTATCGAGCGTAGATTAATGGATTAATTGCCTCGATAAGTTAAGCTGAAATGTTAGGAAATTTCCTTCGGTTAAAGTTTTGATAATTTGGACGGTTAGTGATTTAGAATCGAATTTAACGTCAATATTGCATGTTGATTAGGTAATCAGAGCTCGTGGACGAAGCTTGGATTGCAGCGTGCACGAGGTAAGTTCTCGTGATTCTTCTCTGGCCGATTGGCCTACACCATACGTCGTGGTCTCGAGGAGTTTGGTGATGCACTATGTTTATTTGTTTTGGTTGGGTAGACAGGTTTAATTGTTTTATAGGTTATAGGTTGTGTGTTTTATAGTCTTGATGGTATATATGTTATTGTTTACCTTATGGCATATTGAACTGTTCACGCATCACGTGTTTTAAAGAAAAGCATAGAAAATGAATTTCCGCACATTGTATAAAGATAATGCAAAGAATAAAACGGTCTAAAGGCTTATAGTATTTCGGCCGAAAGGCTTACAGTATAGCGGCCTAAAGACTTATAGTATGTCGGCCGAAAGGCTTACAGATTATTGGTCATGCGAGGTGGGGCTCAGGCACGGCTGTACGTTTTGTAAGCGTGCACCCCCCGCCTCTAGCTGGAAAGAGTAGTCCGCTCGCTGGATGAGCTCTCTCCGGTTAGAGGGATAGGATCTCGGTGACACCTACAGTGCATAGCATGGCATAGCACAGCATAGCATGGCATAGCACCGCATAGCATAGCCTGGCATAGTACTTGCATTTACGAGTCTTACTGAGATTTTATCTCATAGTGTGTTGTATGGTGTAGGTGACATAGATTTCGAGAAACCAGGTGAGGATGGGATTCCTTCTCCTGAGGCATGAGTCCGGTTGATCGAGGGTGGCTGCGGTGGTGTGCTGGCGCAGTCGAGGCTCACCTGACCCGTGGGGACGTATGTATAGGTTTTGAGGGTCTTTTTGGGATATTTTGGGCTGATAGCTTTATAGACATTATAGGATGTTTAAATAATGACATTTGTTTTGGAATTCTGGAACTGTTTGGTTTAAACTGTATTTAACGTTATAGAGATGTTTTGAAATGTATAGAATGTTATGGATAGTCTCGATTTTTAGATACGTCCATGCAGTTGGATTTCGCAAAGTCCGTTGCTAATTGGTAGAGTTCTGGTCGTAATCAAGTTGAGTTTAGGTTACATGATGAATGCATGTTATTGGTGATCATGGGTGTTAAAGGGTGATATGCTCTCTGGAAATCGGATTCCAGAGAGTGTTTAAGTATTTGCTCTCTGGATTTCAGAGAGGACTTGTGAAAATGAAATAGAAAGGGAAGTGATAGAAGGAAATCTAATGAAGAAAGGTGGGATCGCTGCAAGGGAGTGCAGCGAACGATCTCTGCAGCAATGCAGAGATCGATCGCTGGCAGCTGAAGAGCTGCCAGAGATCGATCGCTGGCAGCCGAAGGGCTGCCAGCGATCAAGCGCTGGCAGCAGGGAGCTGCCAGCGACTTGTCGCTGGCAGCATGCCAGCGCCCGATCGCTGGGCAGACATGCTGCTCAGCGATCGTGCGCTGAGACTGGTCGCTGGTCAGCGACCAGTCGCTGCTTCTTCTCCGGCCGAATTGTCAATACTGCCCTCCCGATTGTTTTCTTCTGTTTTATTAGTTTAATTGATTTAATTTAATTGTTTTACAGGTTTTATTTTAAATGGTTTTAAAAGTTAGATTTAAATTCCGATTTCGATTCTGGTTTCGATTTCGGTTTAGTTTCCGCTTAGAGTCTATTTAAAGTATAGAGTTTATTTAAAGTAATTATTGGGATAAAAAAAAAAATATATAGTACGGAATTACGGGTACAGTATTAGGGTCGTGACAGTTATGGTATCAAAGCCCCCGGGTTTTAAAATCGGTTCTGTAGACTGCTCGACTGCACAGCCACTACGCGGACATTCTTCATCAACTGTAAGTATGTTTATAGCTTTATTTGATTTCTAGTTTCTTAGAATATTTGTTTAACTTTTATATAGGAATTACATAATTATGGTGCGTCCACGAAACGAACGAGATGACAGAGACGATACGATAGACCAATTGAGAGAGTTGATAGCACAACAGTCCCAACATCTTGACCAACAGGCCCGACTTATAGATAGCCAATCTCGTCAACTAGAGGCATTGATAAATCGAGAAATGCCTAGGACCCAAGGGATGGTTGCTCCTGATGACCATGGTGCAAAGAGGAAGGACAAGGAAGAAATAGAACAAAGCCGATCGAAGCGCGCACAAGGGACTTATCGAGGACCACTATGTCCTAATTGCCAGAAGGAGCATTATGGAAAATGCAGGTTAGGCACAGAAATGTGCTATAAATGTGGAGTGATTGGCCACTACGTCAGGAGGTGCCCGAAACTGGGTAGGGATCAGAAAAAGGTTGCACCAAGGATAATTGCCCCGAACAAGGGCGAGAATGATGGCCAACCCTCAGCTGTTTCAGGTATAGTTTTATTTCGGTAGTTAATAAAATAAAGAATATTAGAGTTTAAATTCTGGGAATATAACTGTGTGATAGGTTGACCTAAGTTTAAAAACAACAACAAACAAACATAAACTTCGAATATAGGAGGGGTAGAGTTATGCGTTAAAGTCCATGACTCGGTGTAACCGAGAGAGTTGAACACTCGAGGTTCATATTTCCAAGGGAGGAGTACAATTTATGACAAATAAGGTTTAAATAAATGAGAACTAACCCTAATTGATAGACCCTTAGATTTTAGAATGTGATCAATCAATGAGAAATTTGTAGTTTAGGGAATGTTCTAGGTTGTCAAGGTATCGTCAGTACGCACAAGTAGACAAGAAAATATCGCAGGAAAAATTTAGTAACTTGGATCCACGGGAAGCAAGGAACACCTGGACATGGGTGGTACCCGAAAGTTTAATTTAAGTAGATTGTTGAAGGGGTATACGATACGTTGACTTCTTTTGTAAAGGGGTGGTGGAACAACGCAACGTTGAAGACGCGAATACAAAGGAGTGTTCGTATCGACAAGTATCGATGAAGAGAATGAAGGAATATTGCTTGGAACTGTGAGGTTAATAAATCTCGAAGCAATAGAGAGATGATGGTTATACAAAAAGGTAATGCTCGAGTTCCGAGTTTGGTCAATCCTTAGAAAATAAGTATATAGTCTTAGAAGACTAACCGACGATGATCGACTACTCAATTTGTGAGTGGGATTTTGTCCAACTTTCTATAAGAGGAAGACGTAGTAAAGTAGAGAGTAATTAGTAAATAGTAGACACTTCGTGCATTAGGAAGTGTTGAGTGGAGGTTATGAAGCGGAGGCCTAAGAACTACGAAGAACTTAGGAACACAACGTGATACCTACTTGAGAGAAAAGTTTAGTACTTTGAATCAGATGTCGTATTTCCAGGTTTAAAGTAACTAGAATGACTGTAGAGGGAGTCAGTGGTGATTTAACTAGAGTCAGGATGTAGGAACGTCAGTGTTCGAGGAACTAGAAAGGGTAGCTTTAACGAAGAGATGTTTCAAATTATTGGAGAATTATATGGTAGAGTTTGAGGATTTGGGGAGAATTTAGGGAAGAAGTGAAGGAGACTGTTAGATTAAGATCAGAGGTCTAATCTAGGGTTTAATGTTGCGTGATTTGGGGGAAATTAACAAATTTTCGAATAAGGAAAATGAGAGACTTCACAGAGACTATTAAGTAGACTTAGAGACGAGGTTACGTTAGAACATTTCAATGATTCGACTCGTATTTGACAAGTCGATACCAATAAGTACACAAATGACCTACGGTTAGAAGGAATAGTTTAGAGCAAATCCATAACAAGACTTAGGGACTTGACTGTGCTCGAAGTTGATGGAAATTCTAGTTGAGAAGCTCACCTGGAAAACAGTTATTAAGACCTGCGAAGTGTCCACGAAAGAGTACAATTTGGATACTGATTGACAAAGAAGATATACGGAAGCATTACTAGAGAAATGTAGACTCTGATGGGTGTGGTAGTGACCAAGGTTAAGGACAACGAACTTTTACGCAATTAGTTTGCAACTCCGAGGTATATATATATATGTGTATAAATTGTTATGCCCGATGGATGGATAAGGGTGTAGTGTAGTTGAGATCTAGCGTGAGAGTAAGTAATTTAAGAAGGCTTCGATAGCGTGAGGTAGTTAGGTAAGTATTGGATAGACACGAGGTTAAGAAAGTAGAAACTAAAGAAAACTTGAAGTTAAAATAAGGGAGAATTCGGATTGCAGCTTGGGTGTTGTTAGGAGTCCTTGAACGGTAGTCAGCCCAAATGACGTCGGGAAGTCGAAGTTATTTCGAGGATTGAGGATAAGAGACAATCTTTAGTAGAGACCAATTGATAAGTTAGAGAGAGTTTAACGTTTTGGGTGACTGAATGTAAACCAATGTGTGCTTGGAACGTTAGGTGTCAAGTACACAGTTAGTGGTCGTCTAGTTAAGACCTAGAGATTTGGTAAGATTTGATGCGTGAACTAAAAAATGAGGACTACGATTAGAAAGTTAATATAGAAATTCGGTTGGTGTGTATCCCGATTGTGAGTAAGATCGAGAGAATTGCGTTGAGGTATGAGTTACAGCCCAGAAATTGGATGAAATTGTAGGCATTCAATCTGACTGGCGTTAGAAAGCTTGCGTATAGTGTTGACCTGAAGGGACAGCGGAGGAAAGACGATGATGAAAGAAAACTTTGAAGCTAGTATTAATGAGAAGTTTAATGAGTGAGTTATTAATTAAAGGTTGAAAGTTGAGACATGCACAAATATTAAGGTAGCAGATAGGTCGCAAGGTTGACTGATTTGAGAATTTCCGTTTTAAATTGTGCTCAACACTTTAGAAAGAAAGTATATGATCGAGTCGAAAGTAGTGAATGCAGATTAAGGCTGATGTTAGAGACTATAGTGAAGGGTTTTGGTTTAGAATCACGATTTACGACCGCAAGTACGAATGATAAATCGAAGTATAAGGCTGCAAGACATGGGACGTTAATGTCAAGGACTATAAGCCAGAGCAAATTTTGAGGACAAAATTCTGAATAAGGAGGGTGGAATGTAATATCCGGCTTGTACGGACTACGGATATAATATATTATATTATTATTTTATTATATAATGACATTTTTTGGTAAATATGTCAAATCAGGTCCGTTTTACGAAAAGAAAGCGTCATCACGATCCTAACAAATAATTAGAATTTTAAGGAATTTTGGAGAATTTCGGAATAGTGACGCTATATTCTGAGCAATTACCACTATTGTAAAGTAAAGGACGTTTTAGTAAAAATAGCAAACGAAGTCCAAATTGCAAACGAACGGTCTTAATAAATCTCAAATAATAAGTTAGACTTATTGGTGAAGTAAGGACATTTGGAGAAGTCGAATGGTTGGACGATTAACGAAACGAAGGACGAAACGAATATATAATTAAAGCTAAGGGCAAAATAGTAATTTTGTAAATCATTTTTTTATTAAAAAGGCAAAGCCTTCTTCTCTTCTCGGCAGAATGCCCTCCCCTCCCTGTTTCTCTCTTCCTCTCTCTCGCGAGCTCTCTGGCCGCCAAGGTTTCAAGCGATCCGACCTCCGTTTCTCCTCCCGTTCGTCTTCCGTCCTTCACGTTTTCTCCTTCAATCGTCATTCTAGGTATGTCTCTGTAGTTTTAGAACGTTTATTTCGAGTTTTACGGAGTTATACGTTTAGGGTTTTCGTTAGGTTTTCGATTAAAACTCGAATTAGGGCTCGTAATTAATAGGTTAGCCTTGATTAAGTATGTATTGCACGTATTTGACGTTATTGGACGAAGTTTAATTGATTTGCGAAAAAGTTTAAAATCCGAGAATTTTAGGGTTTTCGGAAAATTCGTGAATTGGATTTCGGAGTATCGAGCGTAGATTAATGGATTAATTGCCTCGATAAGTTAAGCTGAAATGTTAGGAAATTTCCTTCGGTTAAAGTTTTGATAATTTGGACGGTTAGTGATTTAGAATCGAATTTAACGTCAATATTGCATGTTGATTAGGTAATCAGAGCTCGTGGACGAAGCTTGGATTGCAGCGTGCACGAGGTAAGTTCTCGTGATTCTTCTCTGGCCGATTGGCCTACACCATACGTCGTGGTCTCGAGGAGTTTGGTGATGCACTATGTTTATTTGTTTGGTTGGGTAGACAGGTTTAATTGTTTTATAGGTTATAGGTTGTGTGTTTTATAGTCTTGATGGTATATATGTTATTGTTTACCTTATGGCATATTGAACTGTTCACGCATCACGTGTTTTAAAGAAAAGCATAGAAAATGAATTTCCGCACATTGTATAAAGATAATGCAAAGAATAAAAACGGTCTAAAGGCTTATAGTATTTCGGCCGAAAGGCTTACAGTATAGCGGCCTAAAGACTTATAGTATGTCGGCCGAAAGGCTTACAGATTATTGGTCATGCGAGGTGGGGCTCAGGCACGGCTGTACGTTTTGTAAGCGTGCACCCCCCGCCTCTAGCTGGAAAGAGTAGTCCGCTCGCTGGATGAGCTCTCTCCGGTTAGAGGGATAGGATCTCGGTGACACCTACAGTGCATAGCATGGCATAGCACAGCATAGCATGGCATAGCACCGCATAGCATAGCCTGGCATAGTACTTGCATTTACGAGTCTTACTGAGATTTTATCTCATAGTGTGTTGTATGGTGTAGGTGACATAGATTTCGAGAAACCAGGTGAGGATGGGATTCCTTCTCCTGAGGCATGAGTCCGGTTGATCGAGGGTGGCTGCGGTGGTGTGCTGGCGCAGTCGAGGCTCACCTGACCCGTGGGGACGTATGTATAGGTTTTGAGGGTCTTTTTGGGATATTTTGGGCTGATAGCTTTATAGACATTATAGGATGTTTAAATAATGACATTTGTTTTGGAATTCTGGAACTGTTTGGTTTAAACTGTATTTAACGTTATAGAGATGTTTTGAAATGTATAGAATGTTATGGATAGTCTCGATTTTTAGATACGTCCATGCAGTTGGATTTCGCAAAGTCCGTTGCTAATTGGTAGAGTTCTGGTCGTAATCAAGTTGAGTTTAGGTTACATGATGAATGCATGTTATTGGTGATCATGGGTGTTAAAGGGTGATATGCTCTCTGGAAATCGGATTCCAGAGAGTGTTTAAGTATTTGCTCTCTGGATTTCAGAGAGGACTTGTGAAAATGAAATAGAAAGGGAAGTGATAGAAGGAAATCTAATGAAGAAAGGTGGGATCGCTGCAAGGGAGTGCAGCGAACGATCTCTGCAGCAATGCAGAGATCGATCGCTGGCAGCTGAAGAGCTGCCAGAGATCGATCGCTGGCAGCCGAAGGGCTGCCAGCGATCAAGCGCTGGCAGCAGGGAGCTGCCAGCGACTGGTCGCTGGCAGCATGCCAGCGCCCGATCGCTGGGCAGACATGCTGCTCAGCGATCGTGCGCTGAGACTGGTCGCTGGTCAGCGACCAGTCGCTGCTTCTTCTCCGGCCGAATTGTCAATACTGCCCTCCCGATTGTTTTCTTCTGTTTTATTAGTTTAATTGATTTAATTTAATTGTTTTACAGGTTTTATTTTAAATGGTTTTAAAAGTTAGATTTAAATTCCGATTTCGATTCTGGTTTCGATTTCGGTTTAGTTTCCGCTTAGAGTCTATTTAAAGTATAGAGTTTATTTAAAGTAATTATTGGGATAAAAAAAAAATATATAGTACGGAATTACGGGTACAGTATTAGGGTCGTGACAAAACACTTACAGTTGGTGGAGCGATCTTACATAGCGGTTGTGCAGTCAGACATTTCACAGAATCGGTTTTAAAACCTTGTCTCTCTGATACCATGACTGTGATGACCCCCGACCCGATCGGAGTCCGAGAGTCATCACTCCAGGACATTTAACAGAAAACAGGATACACATTTTTTTTTTAACATAAGTGAACAGAACATTAGGAAACAAACAGAAAACAGACTGAACTTTTAAGAGTAATACCTTAAAGCTTAACAGAGAAGGAAAACATTTTCGGAATTTGGAATCAAAATAGAGAAAAAGAAACAGTTAAAACTAGACTACAGAATGAATGGCAGAAGGAGAGCAGGAAGATTGGAAGCAAGGAGAAATGAAACAGTGCAATCGGTGGATATAATAAGACAAGAGACGAACAGTGTTCAGCAGAAGAGACTGAGTAAAACTGGGCGGAAGAGGTGGTGACGTTAGCCGGAAGATGGGTGACGTCAGGCGGAAGATACAGGTAGCAAACGAAATTCGGAGAATGTAAACTATGGGTGACGTCATCGGAAGAGGAGATGACGTCAGACGAAAGATGCAGGCAGCAGATGAGATCGGATGAGGTGATGACGTCGCCGGATGAGGTGAAGACGTCAGCCAGATGATGGATGACATCAACTGGAAGATACAGGCATTTACGTAATCGAAAGAAGAAAAACCTATGGTGACGTCATCGGAAGAGGAGATGACGTCAGACGGAAGATGCAAGCAGCAAATGGAATCGGATGGGGTGATGACGTCAGCCGAAAGATGGATGACGTCAACCGGAAGATACAGACATTAATCGTAATCGGCAGAAGAAAGCCTAAGGCAGAAACACTGTTTGGCGGTGGATATGAATAAGACAAAATATGAACAGTGTCAATCGGTAGATATAGTTTCAAAGGCAGAATTTACAACTTTTGACAGAATAACAAACAGACAGAGAGCATAAAACAGAAGACCCAAAAGTCTCAGATTCTCAAACCACTTCAAAACATGGTTTTTGAGCACAACATAAAGTATAACAGAAACTTAAGGATACAGAAAATAATCTAAACCATTTCAGAATACTTCAGAACTTAATCCAACTGTCAAATACAGCACAAACAGAAGGCATGAAAGTTGTAGACCTTCAATACCAGACTCTAAACAAGGTTGTAGGACATACTTTACAATTGACAGATTCAAAGAAACAGACTGCATGGATAGTCCTAAAACCAGAAGTCATCCATGCACAAACTAACAGAAAATATACCCAACAATTTCCAGAACATGAATTAAACTGTCAAATACAGTGGTTTTTGAAACTTAGACATCAAAATCTGTGCATTTTTTTAAAATCCGAGGATCAGTACAGAACCTAACATATATTTGCAGAATATTCAACAGAATTTCCTACAGAGTTTTTTTTTTAACAAAAACACAGAATCCTAGCAGAGTTTTAAATCTAAACACCAGAGTCCTAGTAGGGTTTACAGACATAGACTTGACTTTAAATACTTAAACCTTGGGACAGAATTTGTCTGGCTGCAGCAACCACACCCCTATGAGCTCGATCCACCAGCCACCTATTCATCAGACTGAGGCACGAAGTCCTCATTTTCGGGTTCAGTACCTACATCAGGGAGTTCACCTATGAGTCTAAAACTCAATAAGAACATATAAAACAATGCAGTGATGCACATGCTATGCATGAACTTTCAGAAATACAGTGACAGTATAGAACATTACGTTTCAGTGGCAGAGGGGTATAAGTGGGGCTCATAGGGGAACTGGCGAACAGTGGGTGCACTATCAGGCACAAACAGTAATACATAACAGAACAGAACAGAAACAGATCTGGGGGCCAGTCCCCGTCCCACACTTAATCGGTACCTTTCAGTCAGATTTTATCTTGCTTAACTGCAAAACCGTGTACGGAAAAAAAGGTTTTGCATGTCTTTCAGAGAAAACGTGTATGCATGAATGATGCTTGAACTCAAACTGGCAGATAACAGAAATAAGACAACAGACAATAGAAATAAACCCAAGCCAGACATTTCAGAACACAACTCTAACTCTTCTACCCCAAACAACCCGACAGAACAGAAAACTTAGCACCTCCGCGATGTAGGGCCTTAAGGGCTAACCTACGGATATGAACTTACTTGTTTGCTGCGGGGTTGATGTTCTTGATCGTCTCGGTTTCAGTAGTTTATGAACCTAAAACGTGATTATACGGTCATTAACCCTAAACTTCTCAAAAATCAATAAATAGTGTCGTTAAACTTGTTAACTACCGACGGAAATTACCTTCACTGAAGAATGCAGGAGAAACAAAGTGTGGAACTTGTTTCAGTCGCCTGGAAGAGAAGAATAGAGAGAAGGAAGAGAGGAAGCCGAGAAGTGAAATGAAGATTTCACGTAGAAGAAAGAACTTAGCTTCCTCAACAAGTTGCCAAGTGTCAGTTATCCACTGGCTATCTCCCACCAACCTTAATTTCTCTCTAATTTTCCCTTCCATTGGTTTTTAACTAAAACATTATTTAGTCAGTCGATTCGGTCTCACGAATCCCCTTCGTTCTATTAATCACATCGACAATTTTATTAAAACAGTCATTGCATTAATATCCGAGTAATCCCGTTTAATTATTCCGGGAAATAATTACATGAAAAAATGTCGGGTGTTACAGCGAACCACGCCACGGACTCTGACGATGATACCCATCCTGCGTAGTCTGCTTAGTTGTTGTATGTAAATTTACTGTACTTTATTTATAATTAAATGAGTTTATTTAATTATATTTAACCTTAAAAATAATTAACTAAAATTACAATAAATCATACAAATGTTATTAAATCACAAAATTTTTACCATTTGTAGAACAAATCATGGAAATGTAATTTAACTCTAAAATAATTAATTAAAATTATAATAAATTTTATAAATATTATAAAATCATGAAATTTTTACCATATGTAAACCAAATCATTAGATAGTTAACTACAATTATAATAAATAGTTCAAATGTTATTAAATCACGAAATATTTATCATATGTAGATAACATTATGAGAAGGGGAGGTGGGGAGGCCGTCCTCAAAGATCGAGTACAGCCGGTCCAGCTGAACCGACCGTACTGGACTCCCTTTACAGTTTTTTTGCAAAAATAAAGTTGGAGTATGGCCCGTCCAGTGGACAGGCCGTACTACTTTGATGACGTCAGCTGGAAGATGGATGACGTCAACCGGAAGATACAGACGGCAGATGAGATCGGATGAGGTGATGACGTCAGCCAGAAGATTGATGACGTCAACCGGAAGATATAGACAACAGATGAGATCAGATGAGGTGATGACGTCAGCCGGAAGATGGATGACGTCAGCCGGAAGATACGGACAACAGACAACACCGGATGAGATGAAGACGTCATCGGATGAGATAATTGAACTGGGCGGTGGAGGTGGGTGACGTCACCGGTGGATATACACTTAAACAGCAGTGGACGTGATCGGATGATATAGTCTAAAAGGGGCAGAGTTTGACAACTTTTAACAGAAAGACATACGGGCATGGAGCATCAAAACAGAAGGCATAAGGGTTTCAAACCTTCAAAACCCGATTCAAAACAAGATTTTTTAAACACACTTTGCAGATGATAGATTTCAACTGACAGATTTAAGAAAGACAGACTGCATGGATAGCTCTAGAATTCGAGACCATCCATGCAAACCTTAAAACAGGAAAATATTCTAAAACATTTATGAACATTCAGGACATAAGTTCAACTGTCAAATTCAGTGATTTCTAAAGTTGAGACATCAGAACTTGTACATTGTTCTAAAAGTAAAACCTCTGAATTAGTACAGAACCTAACATGCAATTGCAGAATCTACCAAAAGAAGAGTTTGTACAGAATTTACAACACAACTAGAACAACCAGAAGACTTTACAGATATAGACATTACAGAAAACTTAAACCTCGGGTCAGAATTTGTCTGGCTGCAGCAACCACACCCCCATGAGCTCGATCCACCAGCCACCTATTCATCAGACTGAGGCATGAAGTCCTCATTTTCGGGTTCAGTACCTACATCGGGGAGTTCACCTATGAGTCTAAAACTCAGTAAGAGCATATATATATATATATATATATATATATATATATATATATATATATATATATATATGCAGTGACGCAAAATGCTATGCATGCGGTTTTCAGAATACAGTGACAGTACAGAACATTACGTTTCAGTGGCAGAGGGGTATAAGTGGGGCTTATAGGGGAACTGGCAACAGTAAAGTGCACTTTCAGGCACATTCAGACATTCAGTAGTTTTTCAGAATCCCAGGGAGTGATAAAACCAGAGGGTCCTTGGCAAGGACAATTTTTCAGAATCCCAGAGAGGGATAAAACCAGAGGGCCAGTCCCCGTCCCACACTTAACCAATACATTACATTCAGATTCTGTTTTATCTTTCTTAACTTCAAAATCGTGTACAGAAAACATTGTTTTGCATGAACTTTTGGGAAAACGTGTATGCATGAGTTTTCACAGTGCTTAACTTGAAACAGCAGTTAACAGAATAATACAACAGAATCTAGAGAGAAAACAGATAACTCAGAACTTAACTCTAACTTTCTCTACCCGAAACCTCCCGACAGAACAAAAAACCTAGTACCTCCGAGATGTAGGGCCTTAAGGCCAACCTACGGATATGAACTTACCTGTTGCTGCAGAGTTGATAGTCCTGAACATCTCGAAAATGCTCGAACCTGTACATGCACGTTCAGAAAATAAACAAGCTGCAAATGCTAACAAATAAGTTAGAAGAATTTGTTCCAAACTCATTCAAACCCTTAGAAAACAAATAGGTGTGTTTTCATCCAAAAACAGTGAGTTTTACCAAAGTATCACTATCCTTCACTCCAACCAAAACTCACTTTAAACTTGTCCAAACTTGTTAGCATTTAAAAAATGCTTACCCTAGTAGAAAAAAAAACAGAAAGGAGCCGAGGAGATCGAAGCAACTTCGATGGCTGATTGTCGACTGGAAGAGAGAGTGCTGAGAAGAGAATGGAGAGAGAGCAGAGAAGTGAAATGAAGAGGGTTTCACGTAGGAGGAAGAACTTAGCTTCTTCAACAAGTTGCCAACCTCCCACCAACCTTAATTTCTCCCTAATTTACCCCTCGGGCCTTCTAAACTTAGTGTTTAGTTTAGTTACACATTAGTCTTGTTCTCCCCTCACTAAATGCTCCAAATTTACAATAAAATAGTTATTGTATTTATGGCAATTTAAATCCATACAATAATTCAACAGATTATTACACGGCCAAAATGACGAGTGTTACAAATGAAGCATGCAATCGCCACCCACATCCATCTCCACATTCAGCCGTCAGTCGACTTCTTTCACATTTCTTGTATGTAATACCATAACCATTTTCTATGGAATATTGGTCTATCTCGTGTTTCAGTTCCTGCAAAGAACCATAATGTTTACCCTTATGAAATCCCAGTGAGATTTGTTCTCTTACCGGTATGTTTTCCACCTCGTCGTCATCTGAGCCGACTGGTGTTCGAAGCTCATCGTCTAGCGATTTGGAGGTCGAATAGACATATATTTCTTCATTTGCCAGTGGGTTATCGAATGCTCGTACATCACCATATTCCGGCGTGTTGCCCAAATTCCGATCCATTTCGGCATCACCACTTGATCGCTCATCTAAATCAATCGATCTACTTGAGTCGGAATCCATTTTCGTCGCTAATAAAACCTTCGTTAAAAAAAAAAATAGATACAATTCAATTATTTACAGTATAATATATAAATATATGGTAAATGATAAAATCGAAGAAAATAGTTTTAGAAATATCGTTGGGGCGGGAAAATAGTCGTCGGTAATCGAGAAAGTAGTATTAGAAATATGGATAAAATAAACCCAAATATAAATTCAAATAATAAAAAAAAAATATTATACCTGTAGATGAATACGGAAGAATATTGTCGAAATAAGAAATAACAAGAGAGAAATTTGATGAAGAGGGCTTCGAGAGAGATTTGAGAGAGAGTGCGTCGAGAGAATTGAGAGAGAAGGGAAGGGGAGAGGCGTGTTTTTTTCAAATGCCGGGTGCCCCTTTAAATAGGGTAGTCGAGTACGGCCGGTCCAACTGGACCGGCCGTACTCGATCTGTCACAGGTTTTGTCCTCTAGTGGGGAGAGTACGGCCGGTCTAAGTCCGTCCTACATGGCAGGTTTTGGTCCACAAAACAAAAGTAGCACGTGACGGGCACCTGAGCATGATTGATCCTCCCCTCCCTCCGTCTTCTTTATCTATTATTATTCCTTGTGTCCACACCCTTTCTTTTTGAAAATTTAGTATTATTTTTCGTTAGTAAATTATCTACAAAAACTTTAAATTACATGTTAAATAACAAAACAAATTTTAAACTATATTTATTAACAAAATAAATTTATTATCATTCCCTAACAATTCGACTATATGTTGTCACCTGTAATTTAAATTCAGTCACTCGCACTTAAAATGGTACAAAACATGTTCGACGACGGACGATCTCAATTTCTCGCGATTGACTATGCAGTCGCTGCAGTTAAAATGCAGTCGCTTACACTTGAAAATGATACAAAATGCATTGGGCAACCAACAACCTCTAGTTTATATGGTCGGCCACATTTAAAATGCAGTAAACCAAATATTTATTTTTGCTAACAAATATAGTTTAAAGTTAATTTTTTTCATTGATTCTAGCTCCTTTACCAATTAATTAATTAAATTTTAAAAATAAGACATCAACAAGAATTGAAAAATGTTCCGTAAGAATATAAATTAAAAAATAAAATTAATATTATTAATAATGTTTAATATACATTTTAACGTAACATTTATACATTGAATTGATCAGGGCACCATAGTTCTATAAAATAAACGTGGAGTTGGTCGGGACCAACCATAGCCATGTTCTCAAAAGTAAAATTTTTTATTTTATTTTTTGAAATTCAAATTATAATATTACTAGTTATGTATGGCCATGGTTTTGCTGAAGTGGCAAGGTCACGTAAATTTTGCTAGTAGGAGGAGAATAGAACTAGAAGCAGCTTTAATGCTTTCTAGGTCACCTGATTAGTTGACTTTCTTCCCACATCACCAAGAAAAGTTTATGGCCCCACCACTCCACATTTAGGAAAATTATTAAGAAAATGAAATTTTGTTAATGTTTTAAACTATTTATTTTGATTCTTCTAAATAATATATTATTTTAATTATTTATAATAATTAAGCAACGGCACGTGCAATGCACCGTCCCTCTATCGTATAATGTGACAGAATCCTCAAAGTGTTGTTTGTGCAATATCATTAAATATTTTGAGATTAAAAATAATCCTACCAAGATTTTGAAGAAAATACAAGTAGATATTTATACAAAAAAAATTGTCCAAAAATACAAAAATTATATTTTAAATAGAGACACAAGATCAGAGATGTGTAAAATGAATATAATGAGAAGAGTCTACAAGTTATAATAATAGTTATCATAAGGAAAACAAGAGTAAATGTTGAACTGTCACAATATAAATATTTTTTTATTGACTTTCTAATGTGAATATTTATTTTGCGACAAACTACGAATTATTGCAAAGTAAAAAGATTGCCACTCAGTTGTCAAGATTGTTAGATTAGGTTTCTTACGGTAGAAAACAAGTCAAAGTTCTCTAGAATAAAGTCTAATGGAGGAGATAAAATATATATTTAAGACGACTTTTTAAAAAGGAGATTAAAAGTAACAATTTGAATATTAAACTGTGACGTGGTGCTTATATTAGTTAGAAGTATATTTTATATAATACAATAATGAATGAATTACATTGCAAAAAAATACCTAAATGATGCAAGAGTCGTGTTCTAGAGAAATGAAAAAAGAAACAAACATGAACTGGTAAAATTAAGACTTCAACGGAAAGACATGCTTTTACCCTTGACATAGCAAATAATAGCTAACAATAAAAACTGATTTAGGTTGACAATAAAATTTAAAGTTTGATTTTGAACTTTATTTATATATAAAATTTTATTGAATCTTTTTTTTTTTCATTTTCTATTGGTATAAAAAATATTCATAGTGACAACATTACCTTTTTCAGGTAATTGTACTAAATGAATTGATTTTTTTCGATCTTTTTCGAAACCTAAAGCTAAGGAATACATTTGTGTAGAAGTGTAGATGCATTATTCTGACAGGATTAATTTCTGTGTAAAGATATAGTTGCTAGAGGGCATGTATGACATTGTCTGTTCTTGCTCTTCTCAATTAAATTAGAGGTAGCCTATCTTTCACTTTCATATTGCAAGATATTATTTCAAAACTTTTTTTTGAGTTTTTATAATTTTTGATTATTTACTTGCAAGGTATTACCCAACATTAACTATTCATCTTCTGTTGTCGTCTTTTCCTCTTTCTACTGCAACACTAACAATCTTTTTCCGTCACTTTTTGATTTTCCATTTTTTCTCATATCCACATTTTTCAATTATGCTTAATAACTTTTCTCACACAATATAATGACAACATTAAATTGAAAAATTTTAATAACTAAAACATCAATATATTTTCAATAGGGGTAACAATAAGTGCACTCTCTTATTTCACTTTTACTGACGTGTTATACATTTATTGATGAAATTAATGAAATAAATTATAAAATATAATTTAAGTCATATTTAATAAAAAATACTTAGATAAATTGTTCAATATACATATATATTTATTTTCACTATGTGAGATAAGTTTGAAAAGTAATGAAATATTGTTTAAGAAAAACTGACAAAAAAACAAACAAACAATTGTGCATGAACATCCTTTTAGGATAAAAATAAATGTGTGAACAAAAGAGAGGAAATAAATTCATTAATATACAACGGTTAATTCAGATTAAAATTTACAAGAACTATAACATGGCGCACTAATTAATGGCAAACATATAAAAAAAACTAACTTGTACATAAAGAACACAAAACATCCATTCCGTGCCAACAACAAAGAAAGATCATTGCCAAAGTGAAAAGATAATCAATAAGAACATAGAGAAATTTCTTCCAAATCGACACCAATGGAAGGTCAGTGCAACTTTATAAAAAACTTTAATAACCATTAGTAACATATAAAAATAAGTTTAGAATGACATAACATAAGTACAAACAATAGTACTTAATCAACGATGAAGAAATAAATCCCAAATAACCACAAGTGAAACATAACTGTCACTTTGTAAAGAAGTTAATAGTAATAAAGGCATAGAAAAACAAAATGAAAATTCTCACCATCAGCAGTAGCGTGGAACAAAGAGAAATCTTGCCCAAAACAGGCAACACCTAGTAAATTCCTTTAAAGTAAAGTTCAAACGTTAAAAATGATGCGGAGATAACAGATACTTACAGAACGCAGAATGAGTACACGCAACTGATGAGTAGTCGAAAGGAGAGGGGGACCTTCACGAATAAATAAAAGAAATGTAAAATGAGCTAGTGAAATTACTAAGAAAAAAGATTACTGAAGAAATCAAAATAGAACATGCACAAATTTTTAAGAGTTAAAATTATTTTAACCCTCAAAAAATGAGATTTAAAATAAACCTTGAACTATTAAAAATCTATAAAAAAATCTCTGTCGGTCAACCGATAACCCCTCGTTCTGCATTTTACACATAGAACGAGGGACCGTTCTAACATTTTGTCAAGGGGTTTTCTCCATGCAACACACGCGGAGAGCGGGGGGTGCAGACCCCCCGTTAGAACGGTCCCCATGTGAAGAACACGTATGGGGTGTTCACTCTCAAACGGGAGGCCGATATCGGAAAGTTCTCCCCATGCAACGCACGTAGAGAACAGGGGTGAAGACCCCTGGTAGAATGGTCCCCGTTTGAAGAACACGTAGGGGTGTTCACCCTCAAACGGGGAACCGATCTATGTTAGGATAAAAACCGACGATCTCATTTTGACGATTTTTCTTCAGAAAACCAATTTTTCTCTCGTCCAAATTCTTAAATTGGAGCATTTTGCCGCCAACATTCTCAGATCCTACCATTTTTTGGCTGCAATCTGTAAAAAAAAACCTTAGAAGAAATCCCAAAATCGAGCCAAATCTCTAACCCTAAGCTAAAAATTGCCAAAAATTTTTTTTATCAAAAATCCCAAAAATCGAGTGGTTTTTTCGCCAAAATCTGCAAAAAAAAACCTTTCAGAAAATCCCAAAACCGAGCCAAAAAACCTAAGCTCGAGCTGAAAATCGCCAAAAAAAATTTTCACGAAAATCTCAAATCCGGTCTGTTTTCTCGCAGAAAATTCCAAAAAACCCAAAAATCAGAAAATCCAAAAAAATCATCGAACCCAAAAATGATCCCCCATGTTTATTGGTCAAAAGGCTCCTCAGATGACAAAAGGTGGCCTATCAAACTGGGCGGCGGATCAAGTGCCGCAACCGCCTCCTGGTTATTTGTCCATGGAATTTCGTAACTAGAGGTGTCAAGAGCAGATTGAGCGGGATACGAGAATTCGATTGATTATTTATGAGAACACTGTCAACTTTAGCAGTTGGGAGTCTTTGGATATCAAGGACATGTTTGACGTCATCTCCTTGCACGGGGTGTAGGACATGAGGGGCGACGGCTGCGATAGAATTGTTTGCTTATTTTATGTGAACTTATGTACTACCAGGAGATCGTGCTGCTTGAAGACGTACATATTCGGTACAGTTATTATCGTATCTCCATCTCTTATCAACGAATTGCTCGAATTTGCCGTAGAAGATGCAAAGAGATATTATCACACTTCCCGAGAGTGTGATTTTGCCAGATCATAAGAGGGACTAGAGTTCCTTATGCAAATCCACTGCAATCCGGGCATTGCAGCGTTCGTGAAGCCGAGATCAAAGAACCTGAACATCAAAGTTATGGTTCTTCACAACCTGATCAGTCACACCCTCCTGCCGAGGGATGGTCGTAGAGATCTCATCAACTAGATGGATTTGTATGTCATAGAGAAGCTCTACAGCGGTACGATTTTTGACCCAAGACATATAATTATATGTCACATGCATGAGGTCTGGCGAACCAAGAATAAGAATCTGTCATACGGGACTTTGATTTGAAATACCGTCCAGTGATATCAGCTTCATCTGCCCAGTGGAGAGTAGATGGGATCACACAGATTTGTCGATGTATTTGATATGACCCATTTGACTCGGATGGGCCTAGTTGTAGCCAATGGGTCTTGGATGCTGATGAAGGGAGATCTCGGAGCTTCTATGTAACGCCCCTGAACCCACCCTGGCTCGGTTCGCTACTTTCCTTACACTTACTACGTTTAAAACGGAGTTTAAAATAATTTTTGAAAAAATTTCGACTCGATGTTTGGGTTTTTCAAACCCTCAAAAATGGTTGGAAATCGTGTGTAAAATACGTGCAAAATGTGTCAGAAAGGATCGGGTTAAAACATTTTAGAAGTAGGAAAATTTTGAAAAAAAAAATCAAAGTGGCCCATCCATAGCGCCACGTGCGCGCCTGCTGCGTGCACTGTGCATGCAGAAGCGCACTGTGCGCGCAGCAGCGCACCGCGCACGCTGGTACCGATCTATCGGCGCCTGGTACCGATCTATCGGCGCCTAGCGCCGATCTATCGGCACCCTCTCGGGTGCGTGATTGATGAACAGGAAACTCTGTCGATCGATCGGCGCTGGGCGCTGCGCGCTGCGCGCGCCTATAGCGCCCAGCCTGCGCCCTGCACACGCACTCTCTCGGCCACCAGCGCCCTTCTTCAATATTTTTTCCATTTTTCTTCAAACCATTCACACCCAAAATTTATCCCAAACGTTCCCAATATTCCCGAGTCTTTGACACGTAAAATTCACGAAAATCCGACTATAAAATGTCAACAAAACGAGAAGACAATTGAAAACTGACGTCATTTACTATCGAAAATCGAGCAGCATAACAACTAAAATTTTAAATCCACAAACCTGAAAATCTAACGATTTATAAAATACGTCCTAAACAATTCTTAAACAATTCCCAAACAACATTTACAACATTGTAAAACCATCTTCATTTACACAATAAAATCCAACTCAAAATACCTATACACAAGACAAGGTTTACCCATTCCTCAAAACTCCAAGCAATCCATGGTCGAAACCACTTGACAACTGTCTGCACCAGCACGCCACGTACGTCAACAACCGTAACCTAGTCCTGGGTCCCCTCATCTAGCTCACTTGTATATAAGTCGTCACCTACACCACAGAACACAAAAAGTAAGCATAATGCTTAGCAAGTAGGGAATAAAGAATTCAAACACATGCAATGTACACCCATCCTAATACATGCAGTTTCTACTCACTCGGTTGTTTTCGTTTCATTAATCTTTCCACTTTTATGCGTGAATCAAGTAGGAACATCCGAGCTCCCCGCTCATTGGACGGCCACACCTTGACCCACAGAGCAAGATCGGCCAGCTACATCTGGGTCCCCCCCATTGGACGGCCGCACACAACCTTCTCCCACATTTCTTGTAGAGTCCCTCACAAATGCCTCCCCGACAAGTCATAAGTGCCTCCCCGACAACTTGCGCAACCTAGCGACTCTACTCGAAATCACATTTTATTTCTTTTTATCTTTTACTTTTCTTACTCACATTTCGAATTATGCACAAAACTCGTTTTCTTTTCGTAGCTTAAAACATGATGCATGACAATCACACTACTTAAAAATAACTCAAAACGACAACCAAACAATAAACCCTACCGTTCCATGCTGTAGGCCCGAAGGCAAAATAAATGCAATCCACTACTTACCTGATTGCTTAGCACGTGCTCGATTACTTTGTCAATTTCAATCACTCACTCGTCAACCTAAGAAATAGGAAAAATCACTTAGTACCAATGTAAAAGATTCTAAGGAATTACCTAAACTAAAACTAACAAAACACTTAAAGTTTAAACCTAAACCCGAAATTCCCATAATATCTATCACCTAACTTCAATCGGCCATAACTTACTCGTTTTTCAACGGATTGAGACGTTCCACCCCATTCCGTAAACCTCTACACATCTATAATCCATTGAAACAACCAAATTCAACAACCAAATAAGTTGGCCAATTCGAAATCTCAGAAACAGAATCGGTGCACATAACACAAAATTTGATTTTTGCACAACTTTCACCTATTCTCCAATCTAACTCTAGAAATAACCTAAACCAACATATTCTAAGTTTAAACCATCAAATTTGGGAAGAAAACTAGCAAAAGTATTCAAAATTTCGGACCCCTAAATTAGGGTTTCCCAAACCTTAACCAAAATTCCTTAAAAACACCTTAAAAACATCAAAAACCACCACCTAAATGATTTACCATCATAATCCCATAAAAACTTACCTTAAAACTTTGCAAAACTTGATGAAAATGGAGGAGATGAGAGCTTCAATGGCTTGAAATTTTCGTGGCCAAAGGGAGGAAGAAGAAAGCTAAATTCTATCATACACCCTCACTGTACCAATTTTATAAACACAATTTTTTTCTTCTTTTTGATTTTTCCACCAACATTTCTCATTTTCTAAAATGGCCTCTCCTTCCCTTTTACTTCTCTTCAGCGTGAAATGCACCACATTTAATCCCTCTTTTCACTTAAATTCTCCATTATAATAACTTCCAACACAACACAAATTTTCTAACCCCTAAATCCTAGAGTTTTCTTTCAAAATCCACTTACAATATCACTTTCCAAACTAATTTATTAAGATGACTCTAGAACTAATGTTAACGCTTATAACATACCCTAGACTAAGGTTATGTGCGTTATAGAAAATTTTCGAGTGTTACATTCCACATCTTGGGATATTCCGATGGAGGAAGATGTCCCCGCCACTGCCACTGCCACCGCTCCACCATTATCCCTTGAGGATGGTAGTAGCTGGGACATGATGCAGCATATGCAGCAAATGTACGAGATGCAGCAGCAGATGCATCAACAGATGCAACATATGTATCAAGTGCAGCAACAGATACAGTGTATGTATGAGATGCATGAAAAAGTGGTTGAATTACAAGACTATTTCAGTAAGTCCCTTAGAGAGCTCACTTAGAGGATGACGGATTGGCTAGCGTCCGAAGACGACGATGTCCCTCCTCAATAGTATAATTTAGATGTTGTATTTTATTTTATGTATTATATTTGTCTTCTGTAAATTTGATGTACTTTAATTTTATGTCTTGATGTATAGTATTTGTACTAGAATCTGGCTGTTGGGTATATATTTGTGATTTGAATTTGCAGGAACTGTGTGAAGATAGCTATGGAGGAGTCATAAAACAAAAGAAACTCTGTCCATTTTTTCAATTTTATTTTTGTTTTTTTAAAATAAATTGAAATAAATAAATAATTGTAATTTGAATAACCTATAATAAATAAGTATTATTATTTGACCGCATGTTTAGTAGATTATGGGAAGATAATTTGAAAATTTTCGTGATTTTCTAATACTTGTACCATTTATTGCCATTTTAGTAAATTAAATCATAAAACAGACGTAGATTACACATTATAAAAAATTAATTTTATAAAAATACGATATTGGATTTACTTGAAAATTTTACCGCATGTTAACCACACCCTGAGAAGATAATATAAAACTTTTCGTGATTTTCTAATACTTTTATCATTTATTGTCATTTTAGTAAATCAAATCATAAAACAGACATACCTTATATATTATAACAAATTAATTTGATAAAAATAAAAAAAAAATATTGGATTTACTTGAAAATTTTACCACATGCTAACCACACTGTGGGAAGATAATCTGAAAATGTTCGTGATTTTATAACACTTGTACCATTTATTGCCATTTTAGTGAATTAAATCATAAAAGAGACGTACCTTACACCTTATAACAAATTAATTTTACAAAAATAGAAAAAATATTGGATTTACTTGAAAATTTTACTGTATGTTAACCACACTATTGGAAGATAATATAAAAATTTTCATGATTCTCTAACACTTGTACCATTTATTGCTATTTTAGTGAATTAAATCATAAAACAGAAGTACATTACACATTATAACAAATTAATTTGATAAAAATACAAACAATATTGGATTTACTTGAAAATTTTCCCGCATGTTAACCACACCGTGAAAGATAATATGAAAATTTTCGTAATTTTCTAACACTTGTACCATTTATTGTCATATTAGTGAATTAAATCATAAAACAGACGTACCTTACACATTATAAAAAATTAATTTTATAAAAATACCAAACGATATTGGATTTACTTGAAAATTTCACCGCATGTTCACACATCATGATAAGATAATTTAAAATTTTTTGTAATTTTCTAACACTTGGTCAATTAAATCATAAAACAGACGTACAATATGATTGAGTATTTCACTATTTTCATAATGTAACGATTTTACCACATGTTCACCGCCTCTTTCTTTTGAAACAAATATCATTTAATATATGTTTCGTTCTATCAATCTTGATCCATGAATGTGATTGAGTACTCCACTCTTATTATAATTTAACAAAACGTATTTTGACAACTTTTCTAAACTTGCCTTGCAAGCATTAAGTTTGGAAAAGTTGTCAAAATACGTTTCATTAGACTATGAAAAGAGTGGAGTACTCAATCAAATTGATGGATCTTTCGAGATTGATGAAGCGAAACATATATTCAATGAGATTTGTTCCAAGAGAAAGCGGCGTTGAATATGCGATAAAATCGTTACATATGCCCGAAGAAGTCGATATAACAAATTATAGCCCAAAGATAGTCATATTTTTCTTCTCCTATAGCCGTGTGTAGAAGACTCCTGCACATAATGAAAGCTATATTAAAACATATGTACTGTGTGTTTATGAGCGAAATGTATTTGATTGTACTTGCGTTTCGTCAAATGTGTTGAAACTCATAAACGTGTCTTGAAAAGCAATGTCTGAAGTGGATCCCCAGTGAGGACAAGTCCGACTATTGTGCCCCTTCTACCGATATCTACCACACGACATTTTTGAGTTCCGCCTACTAATTGTCGAACTTGATGGCTTATCGACATCTCGCACTCTTGTCTTCTTCGGCCTACTAGGTTGGCGATATCTTCTGGGCAGGATCAGTTCCTTCAGATCTGGTATTTGTGGCCACATTTGGGGACCGCTCATGGGTTGAATAAACTGTGAGTACATCTGCAGGTAAGTTGTTTGATGATAGCATTGATGCACGTAATTTTTCAGTGTCAGTCTCATGAAATGCATGCATAGAATAGAATGGACACACGAGATTCCAGTAAGCTCTCACCTGGTGCAGTTATGTCGACCATGTATTGTTCATAGCTGTTGCTGACCTCAAATTGTGCAACTCCTTCAAACACGGTACTCCAATTTTGAGATGCACTTTCTAGCTTCTCAAGTTTTTTTCTTTATATGGGGGCACATAAGGCCTGTTGATTGCGCTAACTACTCAAATTTTTTCACAATGCGAGTCTTCAAACACCTTCGAATCATCTCGAACACCTCAATTCCATTTTAATCTTGTCTCCATCAACAATTCACCGACTACTTCTCTTAATTGCAAGATAATTTTTCATTCTTATTCTTGCATAATTTAGGACCTTTCAACTAGGGGTGGGAAAACCTCGATTCGGTTTAAGTTTGTACCAAACTGAACTAAGATTTTCAGTTTCTGAAACTTATGATGACTATAGACTTTTCTTGACAATTTTCGATGATTTCTCTCGAAGTACTTGGGTTTATCTTTTTAAATCCAAGGCTGATGTTGCTCTTACATTTCAAAAAAATAAAAATTCAACTGATCGAAAATCAATTTAACATTAAAATCAAGGGACTTCGATAAGATAATGGATCTGAATTTTTTCTAAAGTCTTTTATTCAAAAGGCATACTCCATTATCATTCTTGAGTTGAAATGCTACAACAAAATTATGTTGTTGAAAGAAAACACCAACACATATTAAATGTTGTCTGATCTCTACTTTTTCAATCTAATGTTCCTTTAAAATTTTAGGGACATTGTAAAGCCCTTGAACCCACCCCGGCTCGGTGCGCTACTTGGTTCACTCTAACCCCAAAACATAAAAAAAAGGACACAGTGGAATTTAAAGCTAAGTCTCTCGAAGCTCTCTTATGTCCTACCTAGCTGCCTAGACTCACTAATTTCCCTTAATCCTAACCGTTAAGCACCACGGCGTCCTCCCCGAAAATTTTGACAAAGTAACGCCTGAAAATGGCGCCAACAAAATGCTAGGTACCTGCAAACGAATAAATCCTCAACCAGATCCAGAATACTCTTATTCAACTATCCACTCAAATCTCCAAATAGCAGTAAAGAGGGAAACTATAATACTAACATCCCTAAGTGAAGAAAGTCCACAGTATAGGGCGACACATCACCCTTAACTATGACTATATACTACAAATGCACATAGCTATACCATAACTGTCAAAAACATCAACCAAAAAGAGTTATGCATTCCCATCATTTCTACAAATAGACATTTACAATAAATTACCAAAATACAAACATCCCCCGAAGACCATGGTCGAGGCTCCCCGACAACTGCCCACACCGGCGTGCCCCGTGTGCCACCGACTGCCGCCTAATCCTGGCTCCATCGACTAGCTCACCTGTAACACGTCACCACCTACACAATAGAACACAAAAGTAAGTCTAATGCTTAGTAAGTAGGGAAATAATGCACAGCACATCAACACATGCTCGACTCAACCCTAACATGCAGTTTCTACACACTCTGTTGTTTTCTTTTCATTCAGGTTGCATTTATCTTTCACTTTCATGTGAATCAAGTAGGCACACGCCCCAACACAGTCCAGGACGGCTACACCTTGACCCACGGAGCAAGACCGGAAGCACACGTCCTAACAAAGTCCGGGACGGCCAACCGAATCTCCCCCAATCGATCGTAGAATCCTCATTGTGCCTTCAAGCATAAAAAGGTCGAGGCATTCATACTCACGACACATTACGTACATTAGCATAGCATCTCGAGTAAAATCCCTTGCGGGGTGCTCAACGAGCCACTTTCCTGACGAGGCTATTCTACCCGAGACCAAGTTGCATCTCAATTCTTATCTTGCATTTCATCCTCACCCCTTAAACATGCAAAACACGTGGTTTCGTAGTTTAGAAAACAATGATGCATGACACACAATGCATGAAACGAATTTAAAACATAGCAAACAAACAAACAATCCCTACCGTTCTATGGTGTAGGCCCGAAGGCAACAAAACACGCATCCACTACTTACTTGGCGTCCTAGCTCGCTGAGGATACTTGGTTCCCTGCCCATCTACAGCTCGACCTACGACAAATATTCAAATTTCATTAAATCAAGCTTACAATCACCAATTACTCTTAAACTACTATTTCTAGCCTAATCCAACTAAAACCTAACTAAACGGGCCACTAATTTGGGTTTGGCAAAAACTGACCTAAAACTTCGAACGCGCGTAACTTTTGCGTCGGTTATCAGAATCGCACAATTCCAGCGGCCACGTACTCGTCTAATAACCTAGTTTCACCTGCCAAAAGAAAATTTTAAACAAACGGCCGCAGCTAGGTCAAAAATGGCAAAACCCAAATCTGCCCTAAATCGGGAATTTCACCACTATCGGTTTTCCATCAATTTCCACAAAATTCCTCACCAATCGACCACCCACACCTTCAATTAGTATAATCTAACCAAAATCTCGAGGCTACACACACAAAAACCGAAACACCCAAATTTGGAGTTCACTGTTTTTCGCTCAAATTGAGCTCCTCATAGCTCGGCGACCATTGCTGGTCCAAGGGTCGGCAAACCCATGCCGAGAACACCCAAAATCAACCGGTGATCGGAGCCAAAACAAGCTCGTCACTCACAGCCTCAAACGAACCGAAAACAGGGTGAAAATCGAACCTTACTGGGCGGTTCGTGCGCGGAGAGAGTCGGACCCTGCTCGTCGCCGTCGTCTGGCCGGAGAACACCAAAAAACGCGATGAACCGGCTGTCGATCGTCGCTCGCCTCTCCCTCGTCTCCCTCCTCTCCCCTGTTCTCCTCTCGGCCGTCGGGCACTCGAACAACAGAATGGCTTCGAGCCATTCTGTTGTTTTTTATTCTTAATAATAATAATAATAATAATAATAATTCCTATTAAAACATTAATAAATCATCATTTACCGTTTTTCCCTCCCGTGTTTTCGACCATTTCGAATTTCGTTAAATCTTGTTCTTAAATTATAACCTCCGGCTTAATTTCACTGGGAATACCCGGCCTAATTTCATTGGGAATACCCGAACCTAAATTAAGAAACCATTTAGTTCCACCAAATTTATTCACTTTTCTTTTAAATTAATTAAAACAACTATAAATTAAACAACCACCTTATCCTTTTATTTTCTCTCCAATTTTTCCTTTCCAATTTAAATAAACCTAAGATCCATAACTTAATTCAATCTAAAGCAATACACATTGAGGAAACAAATTCTCGGGTGTTACAGACATTGTATTCTAACAGCTGTATTGTTAACTTAATAAGAATTAAGTATTTTGATGATAGATGTTTAGATTTTAAATTGTTGCATTGTGTTGAAAGAGTCTTATTGATTTATTGAGTCATTTGGAAATACCCTCGATAAAGAGTATTTGGTTTATCTAACGAGTGTATTAAGTTTGCTCTTAGCTAAACATGTGACAAAGACATTACTCGGACACATTATGAAAAAATGTTGAAAGCTACTACAGGTTCTTTTAATTGCAAATAGTGTCGACCTGTGCGTAGGAAGTATCAACCGCCAGAACAAATGAGAAATTCCAGAGAGCTTTAAAATGTCGACCAAGCAAACAAAGTGTCGACCGCCATAAAGAAATTCTAAAGAGCTTTGAAGTATCGACCGAGCAAACAAAGTGTCGACTGCAAGAACAAATGAAAAATTCCATAAAGGTTTGAAGTGTCAATCAGGTCCTCATACTGGTGACACTCTCTCTATTAACAAAGTTGAGAATAATAAAAGTGTCGACTGTGCAATCTTTTCAAGTGTCGATCTAGTTGTTGAACGATTTTAAAAACAACACATAATACCAACAAAGTGGCGACCGATCCAGATGATGGGTCGACCAGACTGTCTGATTTAAAACGATCTCTAACAATAAAGAAGAGGAGCTTTTGGGAAGCACAACAACTTCAAGAAAAATTGCAACGAAGTGCAGCCAAATTTTTCCCTTGAGTATCTACATCTTGCTCTAAACCTTACCACTCTCTAATTCCCACATTTCAGATTGTCTAACTTGAGTGTGTGTAAGAATTTATTACTTGAGTTTCAAACTATATATCTCGTAGTAAAAGAGTGAAGGGTGACACCCAAGAAAAGTCATTGTAAGGTTTGATTGACACCCAGAAGTTCAATCAAGTGAACTCATTAATTGAGGTTGGTATTATCTTCAAAGAGGAGTCTTAAAGCACGGATGTAGACAAGGTTGACTGAACCGCATTAATAAATTTGTGTACATCTTTCCTTATTGTATCTCATAATTTATTATTGTGACAAGTTAGAACTAAGTAGTTGAGGATTATAGACTAAGTAAATCCATTCCTTTGAAATTGCACGAATTTGGTATTTATTGCAAAAACATTTTTAATAACCTTCTCTTATTTTAGACAATAAATCTTCTTTTGGAAACCTATATTCTGAAGTTCCTAGTTACAATTAGCTCAAATGTTTTTGTTGTCTATGTTTTGTGTCCATGCTTGCGAGTGGTCATCATAAATTTCCTCCTCATGCTAAGGTTGCAATTTTTCTTAGATATCTTTATAGATATAAAGGCTATAATGTTCTTGATCTAGAAACGAACAATGTTATTATATCCAGAAAAATGTTATTTTTCATGAGCATCTATTCCCACTCAAAACATCTACAACTTCTACTAAAATTTCCAAGAGTTTATTTCTTGTTGCGCCTTCAGTAACTTCTAACCATTCTCCTTATATTGATGTTTCTTTATCTACTCATAAATCTACTCGTTTATCCAAACCACCCTCTTACCTAGTTGATTATCATTGTTATCTTGCACATTCATCTTATAACATCCCTAAAACTGTACCCATTTTCCCGTACATATTTAATGTTTATTTTTTTTATCTCTATACTTTATCTCTATAATTTAACTAAACTCTAAGCGGAAACCTAAACCGAAATCGGAATCAGAATCGAAATCGTTAGCGTTGTTTGTAAACTATTAAACCAAACTTAATATAATTAATATAAAACCATTTAAAACAATTAAAACTATTAAATAAAACTATACTTAAAACTAATTAAAACAGAAGGGAGGGCAGTTCTGTCTTTCTGCCGAGAGAAATTTGCAGCGCACGATCGCTGCATAATGCAGCGATCAGTCGCCGCATAATGCAGCGATCAGTCGCTTTATATTGCAGCGATCAGTCGCTGCATAATGCAGCGCACGATCGCTACATATTGCAGCGATCAGTCGCTGCTAGCGACTGATATATCCTCCCTCCCTGGAATTTCATCTTCCTTAACCAATCTGCTCTCTGGAACCCGATTCCAGAGAGCAAAACACTTCGATTCCAGAGAGCAACCTCACCTATTTTACACCAATTTCTCATCAATAACCACAATCATCTTATACCTTAAACTCAATCAATTCGTTTCCTAAACTCTGATCAACTTGCTGCGGATTTTGCGAAATCCAACTGCGTGGATAGCTCTAAAAACCGAGCATATCCGTAACCATCCTAAAACCATCAAAACATTCCTATAACGTTTAATTAACAGTTTAAACTAAAACATTTTCTATATACAGTTTACCAAAACATTTGAAACATTAAACATAAAACCTATCAACTACCAGTACCAAACACCCTATAATTTCTATACAAACCTCAGCCCAAAACATCCAATTAACCCCAAAATCTATACATACTTCCCCACGGGTCGGTTAAGCATCGACTGCGCCAACACACTCACGCGAGCATTCCCCGTCAACTGCATCATGCCTCAGGAGGAGGGACATAGTCCTCACCTGCCTCGATGTTTAGGTCACCTACTCCATACAACACACTATGAGATAAAAATCTCAGTAAGACTCGTAAATGCAAATGCTATGCTATGCTATGCAATGTTATGCTATGCTATGCAATGCTATGCACTGTAGGTGTCACCGAGATCCTATCCCTCTAACCGGAGAGAGCTCATCCAGCGGGCGGACTACTCTTTCCAGCTAGAGGCGGGGGGGGGGGGGGGGGTACACGCTTACATCACGTACAGCTGTGCCTGAGCCCCACCTCGTGTGACCTATAAACTGTATGCCTTTCGGCCTGTATGCCTTTCGGCTTGTATGCCTTTCGGCCTATATGCTTTTCGGCCCATTTTAACTATATGCCTTACGGCCCATTTTAACTGTATGCCTTACGGCCCATTTATTTTATTCTTTGCATTACCTTTAAAACATTGTGCATATGCTTTTCTTTAAAACGCGTGATGCATGAACAATTCTATATCATAAAGTAAACAAGCAATAACGTGTACCATGAAGACTATAAATGCATAACCTATAACCTATCAAAACCACTAAACCTGTCTACCCAACCAAAGCAAATAAACATACGCATCTCCAAAACTCCTCGAGACGACATTCGACGTACGGTGTAGGCCAATCAGTCAGAGAAAATCACGAGAACTTACCTCGTGTCCAAAGCAGCTCAAGCTCCGTCCACGAGCGCTGTTCACCTAAGCAATTTACAAGGATTGACGTTAAAACGAGTTTAAGTTGATAAACGTCGGAATCATCAAAACCTTAACTAAAGTAATTTCCTAAAACTCTAATCCAATTCATTGAGCTATTTATTCGAGCAAATTTACGCTCGGCACCTCAATATTCCAATTACGAGTTCTTCCTAAAATCTCGAATTCTCACAAATTTGAACATCCGTCCTAAATCAATTAAATTCGTCCAATAACGTCCAATATGTTCAATATACACTTAATCATAGTGAATCCATAAATTTTGAATCCTACATCTCGTTTTTAATCGAAACCCTAAACGAACCCTAATTGGTTTAACTCTACGAAACTCGAAATTTAACGTTCTAAAACTGTAGAATCATACCTAGAACGTCGATTGGAGGAGAAAACGTGAAAAAAATGGGACGATTGGAGGAAGAATCGGAGTCGGCGTGAGAAACCGTCGCCTGGCAAAGAGGAGAAGTCGAGAGGGAGAGAGAGAGAATGCTCTCTGGAAACGATTTTCAGAATGAAAATCGTTCTAAGGCATTTTGCCTTTTAATAAATTTGATTTAGCTAAATAACCCTTTTGCCCTTTACTTAATTTTCTTATTTGATTCTTCTTTCGTTCTGTTAATCGGCTAACTATTCGGTTTCACCAAATCTCCTTATTTCACCAATAAGTCCAACTTACTATTTGGGATCTATTAAAACTGTCCGTTCGTAAATCGGACCTCGTTTACTATTTTTACTTAAACGTCCATTTCGTTACGAGAAGCGTATTTACTCGGAATATAGCGTTACTATTTCGAAAATTCCCTAAATTTCCTTAAAATTCCTATTAATCGTTAGGATCGTAATGACGATTTCTTTTCATAAAACAGACTTGATTTGACATATTTACAAAAATGCCACTTTATACTAAAATAATAATATCCCGTAAAGCGGGGTATTACATTTCATCCACCTTATTTAAAATTTTTTCCTCAAAATTTGTTATACCACATAGTCCTTGATACTAACGTCTCATGTCATGTGGCAGTATACTTCGATTCATCCTCTTTATTTACGGTCATTCTTCGTGGTTCTAAACAAAAACTCTCCAACATCAGCGTTACATTCGTATTTTCTACTCTCGATTGGACTGTGTACGTCCTTACTCAAGCATCGAGCACAATCAAATCTTTAATTTTCCACTTGATTTACCTAAACTTCTCAGTAATCTCGTTGGTTCAATCCATAATCGAAACGTATACCAACTTTCGACTTTCGCTTAATCACTCGCAGATTAAATCTCTTAATAATACAAACTTCAAAATTCACTCTTTATCGACGTCTTTCTTCCGCTACCCCTTAGGTCAGAGCTATACCTAGGCTTCCTAACGCCAGTCAAATTGAATGCCTACAATTTCATCAAATTTCTGGGCTGTAACTCATACCTCAACGCAATTCCCTCGATCCTATCCAGAATCGGGATACACACCTACCAATTTCTACATTAACTTCCTAATCGTAACCCTCATTTTCAATTCACGCATCGCATCATACCAAATATCTAAGTCTTCACCAAACGACCTCTAACTGTGCACTTCACACTTAACGTCTCGAGCACGTTTTGGTTTGCATTTAGTCACCCAAACCTTAAACTCTCTCTCACTTATTAATTTGTTTCTACTAAAGATTGTCTCATATCCTTAATCCTCGAAATAACTTCAACTCCTCAAATTGAATTCCTTTACTTTAACACTAAATCTCAACTATACTACGTCTACGACCTTATCCATCTATTGGGTATAACAACTTCTATATCTATATCAGAGCAGTACACTAAACTTGGTTACAAGTTCTTTGGCCTTAATCCGTAGTCACTATCACAATCATCCGAGTCTACATTTCTCTAGTAATGCTCCTGTATAACTTCTTTGTCAACAGTACTCCAATTGTGCCCATTCTTGGGCACTTCATGGATCTTAAAAACTATTTCAACGTGAGCTTCCCAACTAGAATTCTACTCTCAATGTTTCGCAAGGTATCCTTCCTATGTTATCCTGCGTCGCATTATACTACCTGAAACGCTTATACTACCTACCATATACTCATTCGTTCTACTTAGATTTCCATTAACTTCGAGCACAGTTATGTTTCTAAGTCTCGCCCTAGACTATTTTTTTTTTTAACCTTAAATTATTTTTGTATCCATGGGTCCCAACGTGTCAAATACAAGTCAGACCACTAAATTTGCGAACTTCACAATTTATACGATACTAACCATAGAGTTAAACTTCTAATCTTAACTCTTCATTGAGCCTAACAATCTCTCACACTCCAGGTATCTCTACAATCTAGGGTGTTCCTCAATAAGTTTATATCTAAACTTTCATTTTTCCTGATTAGTCTTATTCTAATATTCCAAAGGGTTGCCAAATAAATCAAGTTTCTACCTATTTAAAGCCGTATCTCTTAGGGTGTATTCCTCTAATGGTAACTAGATTCTTGGGTGCACAACCTCACGTGGTTAAGTCAGGCTAATCCTATTAACACTTAACTCTATTCCTCTGTGGCTTATATTGCCCTATGTGTAGTCTATTGTCTCCTCGTCAAGGTTCGCTTAGTAACCCTTCTTACCCTCTTGCTATTCTCTCACCTCCCTATATTCTTTCTATATCAAATACGTATCGCCATACAAGTAATTAAAACAGTACCTGCGATTAGAGAAGGCGGGGCACCAGCGTCGACGTTGCTAGGCTCAATAAAGGCAAAGATCCTGGGCATGACTCTCCTCTGATCACCACCTAACTGATCTCTGCCGGGCTTCGGGCAATCTCTAGCAAAATGGCCCGGGTCTCCACATCGATAGCACACACCCGTGCCCAATCTGCACTGGCCACTGTGCTCCCTCTGACACTTAGGGCAAATAGGTATCTGAGAAGCCACTTGTACTTGCTTCCCCTTACTCCGATCATTACCTCCCTCAAGAGGCCTTTTGATGCCTCTCTGCTGCTGTGGCTGTGGCTGCGCTTCAGGCTGCCAACCTCAGTTCAGAGACTGAGGACGTAACTCTCGGAAAAAGCCCTTAGATGGCTCCCTCGGTCTGGCAGAACTCTGATCAACTACCTCAATATCAAGCACCCTAGCCACGATATCGTCATAGGATACATTCCGTACCCCAGATATGGTAAGGCGCATCCGGAACTCCTGGCTAAGTCCCTGTAAGAATCGGCGTACCTTGTCCTCGTTTACGCTGACTTGTCGTGGCGCGAATCGAGAAAGGGCTTCGAACTTCCTCACATACTCGGCAATCAAACCTACTTGCCATAACTGCATAAACTCAACCATCTTCGCCTCCCGTATGGTATGGCTGAAATACTTGTCATAAAATAACTCTCTGAATCGCTCCCATCCCATAATCGTCACATCGGTGGTCGTCTTGATGGAATCCCACAAAAACCGAGCGTCTAGTGCCAAATGATAGGTCACCAATGCAACCTTCTCTCCGTCCTCTATACTAGCATACGCCAGCATGTCCTCTATAGTGCGAATCCACTCCTCGGCTGAAGAGGGATCCATAGACTGTCCGTTAAAGATAGGGGGCTGGAGCTTCTGAAATCTCTCCATCCCACTGTTACCCAAAATAGCTGTCTCCCGAGCTCTAACGCCCTCTCGGTCAATAAGGATGCCCAACTGTTGAGACTGTCTCTCCATCTGTTGAGCCTGTCGCTCCATATGTTGAGACTGCTGAGCAATGAAGTCCTTGAGGGTATCTATCGTACCGTCTCGGTCATCTTGGTCGTTTCTTTGACGCACCATATCTATAAAACTCCGATAAAATTTAAAAGCAAACATCTCTAAGAAACTGAAATCAAATAAAGCTATAAACATACTTACAGTTGATGAAGAATGTCCGCGTAGTGGCTGTGCAGTCGAGCAGTCTACAGAACCGATTTTAAAACCCAGGGGCTCTGATACCATAAATTGTAACATCCCTAAAACTGTACCCATTTTCCCGTACATATTTAATGTTTATTTTTTTTTATCTCTATACTTTATCTCTATAATTTAACTAAACTCTAAGCGGAAACCTAAACTGAAATTGGAATCAGAATCGAAATCGTTAGCATTGTTTGTAAACTATTAAACCAAACTTAATATAATTAATATAAAACCATTTAAAACAATTAAAACTATTAAATAAAACTATACTTAAAACTAATTAAAACAGAAAGGAGGGCAGTTCTGTCTTTCTGCCGAGGGAAATTTGCAGCGCACGATCGCTGCATAATGCAGCGATCAGTCGCTGCATAATGCAGCGCACGATCGCTGCATATTGCAGCGATCAGTCGCTGCTTGCGACTGATATATCCTCCCTCCCTGGAATTTCATCTTCCTTAACCAATCTGCTATCTGGAACCCGATTCCAGAGAGCAAAACACTTCGATTCCAGAGAGCAACCTCACCTATTTTACACCAATTTCTCATCAATAACCACAATCATCTTATACCTTAAACTCAATCAATTCGTTTCCTAAACTCTGATCAACTTGCAGCGGACTTTGCGAAATCCAACTGCATGGATAGCTCTAAAAACCGAGCATATCAGTAACCATCCTAAAACCATCAAAACATTCCCATAACGTTTAATTAACAGTTTAAACTAAAACATTTTCTATATACAGATTACCAAAACATTTGAAACATTAAACATAAAACCTATCAACTACCAGTACCAAACACCCTATAATTTCTATACAAACCTCAGCCCAAAACAACCAATTAACCCCAAAATCTATACATACTTCCCCACGGGTCGGTTAAGCATCGACTGCGCCAACACACTCCCGCGAGCATTCCCTGTCAACTGCATCATGCCTCAGGAGGAGGGACATCGTCCTCACCTGCCTCGATGTTTAGGTCACCTACACCATACAACACACTATGAGATAAAAATCTCAGTAAGACTCGTAAATGCAAATGCTATGCTATGCAATGCTATGCTATGCTATGCAATGTTATGCACTGTAGGTGTCACCGAGATCCTATCCCTCTAACCGGAGAGAGCTCATCCAGCGGGCGGACTACTCTTTCCAGCTAGAGGTGGGGGGGTACACGCTTACATCACGTACAGTCGTGCCTGAGCCCCACCTCGCGTGACCTATAAACTGTATGCCTTTCGGCCTGTATGCCTTTCGGCCCATTTTAACTATATGCCTTACGGCCCATTTTAACTATATGCCTTACGGCCCATTTTAACTATATGCCTTACGGCCAATTTTAACTGTATGCCTTACGGCCCATTTTAACTGTATGCCTTACGACCAATTTATTTTATTCTTTGCATTACCTTTAAAACATTGTGCATATGCTTTTCTTTAAAACGCGTGATGCATGAACAGTTCTATATCATAAAGTAAACAAGCAATAACGTGTACCATGAAGACTATAAATGCATAACCTATAACCTATCAAAACCACTAAACCTGTCTACCCAACCAAAGCAAATAAACATACGCATCTCCAAAACTCCTCGAGATGACATTCGACGTACAGTGTAGGCCAATCGGTCAGAGAAAATCACGAGAACTTACCTCGTGTCCAAAGCAGCTCAAGCTCCGTCCACGAGCGCTGTTCACCTAAGCAATTTACAAGGATTGACGTTAAAACGAGTTTAAGTTGATAAACGTCGGAATCATCAAAACCTTAACTAAAGTAATTTCCTAAAACTCTAATCCAATTCATTGAGCTATTTATTCGAGCAAATTTACGCTCGGCACCTCAATATTCCAATTACGAGTTCTTCCTAAAATCTCGAATTCTCACAAATTTGAACATTCGTCCTAAATCAATTAAATTCATCCAATAACGTCCAGTACGTTCAATAGACACTTAATCATAGTGAATCCATAAATTTCGAATCCTAAATCTCGTTTTTAATCGAAACCCTAAACGAACCTTAATTGGTTTAACTCTACGAAACTCGGAATTTAACGCTCTAAAACTGTAGAATCATACCTAGAACGTCGATTGGAGGAGAAAACGTGAAAAAAATGGGACGATTGGAGGAAGAATCGGAGTCGGCGTGAGAAACCGTCGCCTGGCAAAGAGGAGAAGTCGAGAGGGAGAGAGAGAGAATGCTCTCTGGAAACGATTTTCAGAATGAAAATCGTTCTAAGGCATTTTGCCTTTTAATAAATTTGATTTAGCTAAATAACCCTTTTGCCCTTTACTTAATTTTCTTATTTGATTCGTCTTTCGTTCTGTTAATCGGCTAACTATTCGGTTTCACCGAATCTCCTTATTTCACCAATAAGTCTAACTTACTATTTGGGATCTATTAAAACTGTCCGTTCGTAAATCGGACCTCGTTTACTATTTTTACTTAAACGTCCATTTCGTTACGAGAAGCGTATTTACTCGGAATATAGCGTTACTATTCCGAAAATTCCCTAAATTTTCTTAAAATTTCTATTAATCGTTAGGATCGTAATGACGATTTCTTTTCGTAAAACGGACTTGATTTGACATATTTACAAAAATGCCACTTTATACTAAAATAATAATATCCCGTAAAGCGGGGTATTACACATCTACTCATTCTTTTGTATCTGTAACGAACTCATTTCTCTCCAGTAAGATATTATCCACTTTGGGCAACCCTCAACCCTTATAGATTTGTTTTCTATGAGTACTTCCCAGTCGATCACCCAATATGGTTTTGCTCTCGCCTAAGCACTCTTAACTATGGAGTTCATATGGACAAGGTCGGTTTTCTTGGCCATATCATATCACAGGAAGGAGTTTCTGTGGATCCGAGTAAAATTAAGGTGGTCAGAGATTGGCCACAGCCTAAAAACGTGCGTGAGGTACGTAGATTTCTCGGGTTGGCTGGCTATTATCGGAAGTTCGTAGAGGAATTTTCAAAGATTGCAGTTCCTCTCTCACGCTTGACTCAGAAGAATGAAAAATTTATATGATAGGCTGCTTGTGACGGGAGTTTTATGTAGTTGAAGAAAAGGTTGACCACAGCTCCAGTTCTAACGCTGCCTGTTGAAGGTAATAAATTCAGTATTTACTGTGATGCGTCTGGAGTTGGACTTGGTTGTGTGTTGATGCAGGAAGGTAGAGTTATTGCTTATGCTTCTCAGCAGTTGAAGCCGTATGAGCAGAATTATCCTACGCATGACCTGGAGTTAGCGGCCGTGGTTTTCGCACTGAAGATTTGGAGACATTATTTATATGGGCAGCAGCACGAGATATATTCAGACCACAAGAGCTTGAAGTATCTGTTTACGCAGAAGGAGCTTAATATGCGGCAGAGAAGATGGCTAGAGTTCGTCAAAGACTATGAGTTTGAGATTAAGTACCATCCGGGAAAGGCGAACAAGGTCACTGATGCTTTGAGCCGAATGCCTATTGCGAGTCAGCCTTCACTTGCAGCGATGTAGGTTACGTTGCGGTCTGAGATTGAGAAGTTTGATGTGGAGATTATGGCAGAGTTGTCCAGTATGCTCACCAACATTTCTCTCAGGCCGACTATTTTGGATAAAATACGTGAAGATCAGCAGAAAGATATGGAGTGTGAGGAACTTCGATTGAGCATGACGTCTGGAGACTTGTCTGATTTTAACTTGTCAGATGACGGTATTCTGAAGTTCAGACATAGGTGGTACATGCCTAACGAAGAGGAGCTAAAGAAGGAAATATTGGCCGAGGCACATTCTTCAGCTTACTCTGTGCACCCGGGAAGTACCAAGATGTATCGGGATTTAAAGCAACACTTCTGGTGGCCAAACATGAAGAGAGAAGTTGCCAAGTACGTGGAAACCTGTTTAGTTTGTCAACAGGTAAAGGCAGAACACCAGAGGCCGACCGGAACATTATAGCCACTGCCGATTCTGGAGAGGAAATGGGAGCAGATCTCCATGGATTTTATTGTGGGGCTCCCGAGGACGACAAAAGGACATGACGACATCTGGGTGATTTTGGACCGATTGACAAAGTCGGCTCACTTCTTATCTGTAAAGATGACATCTTCTATAGATCAGCTCGTCGAGCTTTATGTTCAGGAGATTGTTAGACTACATGGAGTACCAGTTTTGATTGTCTTGGATCCAGATCCGAGGTTTACATCGAAGTTCTGGAAGAGCTTGCACAAAGCTATGGGAACTCAACTAAATTTCAGCACCACATTTCATCCTCAGACTGATGGTGAGACGGAGAGAACGAATCAGATTCTGGAAGATATGCTCAGAGATTGTGTGTTGGAATTTCAGGGATCGTGGAGCAAGTACTTGCCACTGATCGAGTTCTCTTACAACAATAGCTTCCAGGCTACCATCGGTATGGCTCCGTACAAGGCATTGTATGGTCGAAAATGTAGATCTCCGTTATATTGGGACGAGGTTGACGAAGCTAGTATTATTGGTCCCGAGATTCTACAACAAACGACAGAGAAGATTGCTGTTATCAGACAGCATATTGAGATAGCTCGGAGCCAACAGAAGAGGTTTGCTGACACGAGACAAAGGGAATTAGAGTTCGAAGAAGGTGATGAGGTTTATTTGAAAATTTCCCCGTTCAAAGGAGTTATGCGATTCAGAAGAAAGGGCAAGCTAAGCCCTCGATATGTGGGGCCCTTCCCTATTTTGAAGAAGATCAGGAAAATGGCGTATCGACTGCAGCTTCCAGCTTCAATGGAAGGTATCCACAACGTGTTTCACGTGTCTATGCTTCGAAAGTGTTTGCGCGATCCATCGCATATCGTGGAGGCAAGAGAGATCGAGGTACAGCCTACCTTGACTTATGTGGAGAAGCCCCGTATGTATTTTGGAGTCTTCCATCAAGGTATTGCACAACAAAGAAATTCCCCTAGTCAAAGTCTTATTGCGGAACCACGACGTGGAGAAAGCTACTTGGGAACGGCAGCAGGATATGATGTCTAAATATCTTGAATTGTTTGTGTAACCAAATTTTGAGGACAAAATTTTAAATAAGGTTGATGGAATGTAACATCCAGTTTTTTACGGGATTTTGTAATTCCAATATATAATGGTATTTTTGTAAATATATCAAATTAAGTCTATTTTGCGAAAGGAAAGCGTTGTTAGAATCCTAATAATTAATATGGATTTTAAGAAAATTGCGAGAATTTTAGGAGTTGTAACGCTAAATTACGAGAATTTCATTTATCATAATATAAAGAATGTTTTAGTAAAAATAGTAAACGAGGTCCGATTTGCGAACAGACCGTTTTAGTAAGGCCCTGATAATAAGTTGAAGTTGTTGGTGAAATAAGGAAAGTTGGAGAAACTGAATCGTTAGTTAATTAACGAAACAAAGGACGAAACAAATAGAAAATCAAAGGAAGGGGCAAAAAGGTAATTTGCCAAGCCAAAATTAATAAAAATCACAAATCCTTCTTCTTCTCCAGCACTCCACGCGAAACTCTCTCTGTGTTTTTCATCGCCTCTCCTCACGACGTTCTCCTTCCAACGACCGATTCTCCTCCGATCGACTCTGACTCTTCACGTTTTCTTCTCAAAACCCAATCATAGGTACGATTCTAAGGTTTTATGGAGTTTAAACGATCAGGGTTTGTTTAGGGTTTTTGTTAAAAATGTGACTTTGAGTTTGTAATCGATAGGGTTACTGTATTAATGAATATAATGGACGTATTGGACGTATTGGCCGTATTGGACGAAGATTGATCGATTCGTTGTGGAATATAGGGTTTGATGAATTTTCATGATTTTGGAAAACTTAGTTAATGAAGGTTTCCAGGTGTCGAGCGTGGATTGCTCGATAAAAATTCCTCAGTGAATTAAATTAGAGTTTTAGGAGATTTCTTTAGTTAAGGGTTTCGTTAATTTGGACGTTTAATGGTTTAAACGCGTTTTAACGACGATTGTTGTGAATTTGCCTTAGGTGAACGAAGCTCATGGATGGAGCTAGAATTTCAACGCACGCGAGGTAAGTTCTCGTGACTTACTATAGCCGATTGGCCTACACCGTACGTCGATGTCGTGTTGAGGAACCTTGGTAATTTGTTTGTTTAAATGCTTTGGTTGAGTAGTTAGGATTAGTTCTTTTATAGATTATGCTTTTTATTGTCTCGATGGTATATATGTCGTATGTTTACTTTATGCACGTAATTGTCCATGCATCATGGTTTTCAATTATGCATAGAAAATGAATTTCCGCACTATGTTTTCATGAAAAGAGATGTGGCCCGAAAGGGGGTTATTGATCTATTTTGAAGACCAAAAGGGGCTTGTCACAATACCACATCGCCTTTAACGAAATGAAACAATGTAATCTGTTATCTGGTCACGCGAGGTGGGGCTCAGGCACGGCTGTATACGGATGTAAGCGTGTACCCCCTCCCCCCCCCCCCCCCCCCCCGTTAGGTGGAGAGGGTTGTCCAACCGCTGGACATGTCCTCTCCATCTAATAGGCTGAGACCTCGGTGATATTCTGTCTGCGACGTAATGATAAGAAAATGTTGCATGATTTCTGAACTCATATGCACAGCATGCATTTGCATTTACGAAAGTTGCTGAGCCTTTAGCTGATAGTTGTCTGTATGGTGTTGGTGATCTTTATACAGGTGAGGACGAGATCCCTCACCCCGAGGAATGATCAGTTGAAGAAAGATGGCCCGTGGGAGTGTGCTGAGCAGTCGGTGCGCATTTTGACCCGTGGGGATGTAAGTAAGAGTTTTGAGGGTGTTCGGGTTATTTTGGGCTGACGGTGGATTAGACAGGTTAATTGTACAGTTAGACACATTTTAGGTTGTTTGGATCTGGATAATGGATTGGTGTTTTATAAAACGTTTTGTTAAACCTGTCGTTTAGTGAATTGCTAGATTGTTAAATTTCTTAGGGATTTTGTTTGGTTTTCAAATGGTTCCACGCAGTTCGTTTATATGAAATTTTACTATGTTTTTAAATATGTTCTAGGATATGTTTTGAGTGAAGTTATGAACGGTTTTATGTTGAAATGTTTTAGTGTGTATGTGTGGTAAGGAAAATGTGCAGGAAAAGAAAAAGAGAGAGGCGAGCTCCCTGGAATTTCGGATTCCAGGGAGGTTGCCGATCGATCGCCTAAGGAGTTGATCGATCGGCAACTATGGTCGCCGCTCTCTAGAAAATCCAGAGAGCGTGGCGATCGATTGCGGGGCAATCGATTGGCAGTGTGAGGGGCGATCGAGCGCCCCTCCAATTTCTGTTCTGGCGATCGATCGCCTGGTAATGGGGCGATCGATCGCCCCTATAGTTTTTGGGACAATTGTCCCTTTTGTCCCTCGAGTTGTTGGCCGATGGTTTTATTGTTTTAATTGTTTTATTTAAATGTTTTCTTTAGTTTTCTTTACTTTAAATATGTTTATTAAACGGTTTTCAAATAGTTTTCCGCTTAAACAATTAACTTAAAGTTTATAAGGGTAAAAAAAAAATAATACGGGAAAATAAGGGTACAGTTATATGGTTGCTACAGAAGAGATGCTGATCGATCGGCCATTTTAAGCGATCGATCGGCTGAAGTAATAATTTACGCAAAGCAGAAGAGTTGCCGATCGATCGGCTATCTTTGGGCGATCGATCAGCAGAAGCAGAGAAATTCGTAGTTTGAGTAGAAAGTTAAGCCGATCGATCGGCTACACCTCAGGCGATCGATCAGCTATTTTAATTGTCTTAATCCCCACAGTTGATCGATCAGCTATTTTTAATTGTTTTAATCTTAACCGTTGAGATTAATAATGGGCTACAGATTAATTAATAAATAGGTTATATGTTAACCCAATTGAGATAGAGAGAGAGCAGCCCCATTCAGACATTCAGACAGAAGAGGCGAGATAGAGAGAGGGGCAGAGGAGCTCTAGCGAGACGGAGACTGGAACGAAGCGAGAGCTTCGGGAATTGGTTTTCAGTATAGTTTTTTTTTTCCTTTCTCTTCTGAACTATGAACTTCTTTATTATTCTTGTTGTTTTTCTTTATTTTAGCATGAACTAATTTATTTTTCTAGGGCTATGATGTAGGCAGATTATGAATATTTGGTATTTTCTTTAATTCAAGTTATTGATTTTTTGTTTCAATATTGTGTTGAGTAACTTATTCTTTTCTTAATGCTTGCAATTGCCTGATCACTAAAAGCATGTTCATAGGATTGTTTTGAGACCGAGAGGAGATAAATAATCGTGTACTGAATATTTTGCCATGAAAAGGATGTTAGGCTAGACATAGCTAATGCGTTCATGTGGTATTTTAATTTCTTGTTCTTAATGTATCCAATTAATTCTCAGGATTAGAGACCGAGAGGTAATAGTTCGTTAATTGAATAAATTTGTCATTGCTCGAGAGAGATTGATGAATATTTTTGTGAAATTGCCATCAACACATAGTGTAACGACCCCGATGGGATCGCCACGTAAACATGACATTCATAATCATTTACTTCTTAATTTCCACACCCTATTCATTATTGGTACTTTTTTTTAAAACTTAAACTTGACTTCTTCATGTTTCTAAAATTCACTCATCAACAAAGTCAGTCGATTAAGTTCAATTGTTAGCTCCAAAACATAATCGGATAGGGAGAAATGTCCTTAAATCATTTGACGTGATTCTACTCGGGTTTGCATGGATTTGCATGCATCGGCTGGCAGGGTGTGCCCATCAGATTTGTCACATGTACTCCGCGTGACTCACTTATCATAGCCTAATAAAAGACATCTTCCGGTGGGCACGTGGGTTTCACATGCTCAATTAAAACATTGCCCAGTAGGGGGCATCCACCGGTGGACACAAGACAAACACGTGACTCTTTAAAATCTCACCCGGTCACTAAACGACAAAACCATGTTTATATCATCCGGTAAAAGACTCCTCAGATCATCCGGTGACTATATCACGCTACATCTGCCGATCGCTAATCGACAAGATAGTACGTACATCATCCGGTGAAGGAATTCATTTCATTCACCTAACGCTGGGCGACAAACTGACATTTACATCATCCGGCGAGGAAATATACTACATCTTCCGGTGACGTCATCCGGAAGACTCAATCTCTTAACTCTCTTCTATTGATACCCGCCGATGACGTCAGCCGGATAGTTATCTCATCCAGCTTCTATCATACGGCAGTAAAACACTATAGCCATCAAATATCTTCATTCGATAGAACATATCACAACTCACCAAAGAGTAAAAATCATAAACTCATCTAAAATACGCATAGCGGAAGACTCAAACAAAGCAAATCATCCATAAATCCTTAAAATCGTATTCAGACTCTAAAGACAAACTCTTCAAATCTATACCTCATTGTTATAAGAAATTCTGTTCTATTTAATCATCTGTTCGTGGTAAACTTTTCTAACTTACTATGAGTATAACCAGGGAGTTTAGTCGCCTATCCAGCCTTCACTGTCACACTGAGCAACCTCCAGCTACCGATCTTAAACTTCTTCATTAAACTTGGTATCCTCACCTGTAAATTCTTCACCTACACCATAAGATTTAACTATAAGCCTAATGCTTAGTAAGGAATGCATACTGACAAACATACATGAGTGTACAAATTAAAGAAACATAAGTTCGTAAATCTTTCTTCATTCATACTCATTTTCATCGTTTACATAGCATGTATTAAGGCAGGAAACGAGGGAGAAAGACAGGGGTACATAATCAATTGCCAATCGGGCAATCATAGTAACGACTAGCTCGGCCTCCTCCAGTGGGAGAATTCGCGATCTATCGTACAGTATTAGCTCGGCCTCCACTAGGGTGAGGATTCGCGAGTTTTCCTGCCAATCCGGTCTCCACCAGCGGAAGAATTCGCGAACCGTACTTAACATCAACTCGGCCTCCTCTAGTGGGAGAATTCGCGAGCCATACTAATCTTCAACTCGGCCTCCACCAGTGGGAGAATTCGCGAGCCATACATATCATCAACTCGGCCTCCACCAGTGGGAGAATTCGCGAGCCTTTCATGAGCCTTGTGAACATATCATAGCCATTTCCCCCGTTCTGCACTTAATCATGCTTACATTGGTTCTTCATGTTCTTAACTCAATCATGAACAAGCTCATAGCGCATGGACGCGAATTTCACAGAGGAATGTCATACTATTTGAACGAGTAAAAACATCATGTAACTTAACATTTTTCCTGCTCAAATACTTCTTATCATAGCAAACTACTAGTCAAAATCATCAGACAAACATTTCAACAAATTTTCATAGTATCCTTGCGGTGTAGGGCCCTAGTGGCCGGAAATCTTAATACATCCACTTACCTGGATTCCTTAGCTGAGCAGCACCTTCACTTGAGCTTTCCTCGCCTATGACATTTCATATTCAAAGTTAGAATAAAATCCTAAATAACTTAAAACTCAAAACTAGTAAGGTCCTAACTAAATGTCATCCTAAAATCTGTATATCTTAGTCCTTTCCGCCAAGCACCTTGTGTGCGCGGTTTAAGCTCTGAAACTCCGGACATTCAGATTCAACCTAGCAGCTACTTACAGTCGGTTGTCAAAGTTCAGATTCGAATCGGTAATACTATTATCAAATTAAGATTAACAATGTTCCTATTATTACTCTGTCAATACAGAATCGGGACTTCGGGTTTCTAGCTGAAAACAGGACTCTAAATAACTACTCAACAACTACATTGTCTGAACCTTACCTCGAACGTGGGTTTTCGGAGTGAATACTGGAGAAATCGTTCGTTGGTGAAGAAGTCGCCGGCTGAGAGAGAGCTCTGGAGAGTGAAGAAATCGTGGAAGGGAGTGTGTCGGCTACAGTGGCTTGAGTGGAATTTAAAACTTTTCCTTCTTCTTTATATACTGATCTCAACTTCCAATATTACAATATTGCCACTCAACCTAGTTTAAAACCCACATGTAAATAATTAAACTTGTCATAAAATTCTAAACCGCGAAGATTAAATATTCATGACCGTTAATATAGTTAGGAAAATTACCTAGTCGTATCTCGGGTGTTACATCCACCCCTCCTTAAACAAAATTTTCGTCCTCGAAAATTGCTCAAACAAATAACTCCGGATGTTTGTCTAGCATGTCTTGCTGTCGCTCCCATGTGGCTTCTTCAATACCGTGGTTTGTCCATAAAACTTTCACCAATGGAATTTCTTTATTCCTCAGAGTCTTAACTGCATAATCCAATATTTGTACTGGTTTCTCTTCATATGCCAGCGTCGGCTCCAACTCAATGCCTGTTGGTTGAATAACTTGTGTCGGATCTCGTATGCATTTCCTTAGCATTGACACATGGAAGACATTATGAACTTTATCCAATGATGGGGGCAATTGCAGTCTGTAAGCTGTACCACCAATTCTAGCCAAGACAGGGAAGGGTCTAATAAACCGTGGAGTGAGTTTTCCTTTCTTGCCAAATCTTAGGACTCCTTTAAATGGTGAAATCTTTAAGAACACCTCATCACCGACTGCAAACTCAAGATCCCTCCTTCTTTGATCAGCATAACTCTTCTGTCGACTTTGCGCCGTTATCATCCTTTTCCTGATAACAGAAATCTTATCCGACATCTGCTGCAGAATATCGGGTCCAAGAAGTTTTGCTTCACCAACCTCATCCCAATACAGAGGTGATCTACATTTCCTACCATACAATGCCTCATAAGGTGCCATACCTATAGTGGACTGGTAACTATTGTTGTAAGAAAACTCAACCAAGGGTAGATGTCTGCTCCAAGTCGTCTGAAAGTCCAACACACATGCTCTCAACATATCCTCAAGTATCTGAATAGTCCTCTCTGATTGGCCATCTGTCTGTGGGTGAAAAGCAGTGCTGAAGGATAGCCTTGTACCTAATGTACCATGCAAACTTCTCCAAAATCAAGAGGTAAATCTGGGATCACGATCAGAGACAATAGATACGGAGATTCCATGTAATTTAATGATTTCTTGCACATAGAGATCAGCAAACTGGTCCATTGTGTAAGTTGTCTTTACGGGTAAGAAATGGGCTGATTTTGTCATCCTATCGACTACAACCCAAATACAATCATGTCCCTTAGTTGTCTTAGGTAATCCTAAAACGAAATCCATAGCTATGTGTTCCCACTTCCATTCGGGAATAGGTAAAGGCTGGAGGGTACCTCCTGGGCGTTGGTGCTCGGCTTTAACCTGTTGGCATACCAAGCATGACTCTACATATCTAGCAACATCCCTCTTAAGGTTAGGCCACCAGTACAATGTTTTCAGGTCTCGATACATCTTGGTGCTACCAGGATGTACAAAAAAAGGAGACGAATGTGCCTCGGCCAAGATCAACTTACGTAGTTGCTCATGACAAGGGATATACCATCGATTTCTAAATCTTAGAATACCATTCTTGGAAAGACTAAACTCAGAGGTGGTGTCCTTCAACCGGTTCATCATTCTGTTATTCTCCTCTGAATCCTCCTGTTGCGCTTCTTTGATCTTTTCCAAAATCATTGGTTGAATGGTCAACTCTGCAAGTAAGGTTGACAATTCCAGAACTATATCCAATTCAAATATCTGAACTTCTGTCCTCAAAGGCAAAGACATAGCTGACACAACGGGTTGCATTGTTGTTGACATCCTGATCAATGCGTCAGCTACAGAGTTAGCCTTACCCGGGTGATACTTGATCTCAAAGTCGTAATCCTTAACAAATTCCAACCAACGCCTCTGCCTCATGTTCAATTCCTTTCGATTAAAGAGGTACTTCAGACTTTTATGGTCAGAAAACACCTCACACTGCTGTCCATATAAGTAGTGTCTCCATATCTTCAAGGCAAAAACGACAGCGGCCAATTCTAAATCATGGGTGGGGTAGTTCTGTTCATAACTCTTTAACTGCCTAGAAGCATAAGCTACAACTTTACCTTCTTGCATCAGAACACAACCTAAACCAACTTTAGATGCATCACAGTAGACACTAAACTTTCCTTCATCGGTTGGGAGAGTCAAAACCGGGGCTGTTGTTAACTTCACCTTCAATGTCTGGAAGCTATTCTCACAAGCTTCGGTCCAAGAATATTTATTGTCCTTCTTTGTCAATTTTGTCAGGGGCTTAGCTATCATAGAAAATCCTTTGATGAACTTTCTGTAATAGCCTGCCAATCCAAGGAAACTGCGGACTTCACTGGCATTTTTGGTTGTGGCCAATCCTCTATTGCTCGAATTTTGGTCAGGTCCACTGATATGCCATTAGCAGAAACTACATGGCCAAGAAAATTAACCTTATCCAACCAAAATTCACACTTGGATAATTTGGCATAGAGCTGGTGCTCCTTCAAGGTCGTCAAAACTATTCTTAAATGTTCTGCATGGTCAGCTTCAGTCCGTGAGTATATCAAAATATCATCTATGAATACAATTACAAATTTGTCCAAATATTCACGAAACACACGATTCATTAAGTCCATAAAGGCCGCAGGTGCATTGGTCAGTCCAAATGACATGACCAAGAATTCATAGTGTCCATAACGGGTTCTGAAGGCTGTCTTTGGTATATCTCCTTCCTTAACCTTCAGTTGGTAATAGCCCGAACGTAAATCTATTTTCGAAAACACCTTAGCTCCTTGCAATTGGTCAAACAAATCATCAATCCTAAGTAAGGGGTACTTATTCTTAATTGTCAACTTATTTAGTTCCCTGTAGTCTATGCACATTCTAAGGGAACCATCCTTTTTCTTAACAAATAAGACAGGTGCACCCCAAGGGGAACTGCTAGGGCGAATAAATCCTTTGTCTACTAATTCCTGCTGTTGAGCTTTTAACTCCTTTAACTCAACAGGTGCCATACGGTAAGGGTTCTTAGATACAGGTAATGCCTCGGGGTATGTATCAATTACAAACTCTATTTCTCTATCAGGTGGTAATCCTGGCAAGTCATCCAAAAATGCCTCAGGGAACTCTCTGACTATGGGGATATCTTGTAACTCTATCTTATTCTTAACCCGGACATCCATTATGCTAGCTAAGTAACTCTCACAACCATTTTTCAGTAATCGGTAAATTTCTAGTGAGGATATAATCGGTATTTTGCTTATCTTAGGAATAGCTTGGAAGGAATAATGATCACCATTTGGGGGTCGAAAATCAACCATTCCAGATCTACAACTTATTGTGGCATAATGCCTAAATAACCAATCCATTCCTAATATCACCTCATACCCTTTCATGTCAATTACAATCAGTTCTGCATATAGTTTCTTACTTCCTAAGGACACAACATCTCCTTTAACAATCTGTTCAGAATGTAGAGATTTCCCTGATGGTAACATAACATCATATAGCCTTTCGGCTGGCAAAAGTTCTAAGTTGTGATTGCACACAAACAATGTTGATATAAATGAGTGTGTGGCTCCTGTATCTATAAGTGTGTAAGCAGCAAAACCACAGATCATAATGGTACCTGTTATGACTGTATGCGGAACTGCATCCTCATCTTCCAACATGGCATAAACTCTAGGTACTACTCTTGCACGGTTCGGGTCTGGCGGTATGGGGCAGTCTCTGACTAGGTGTCCAGCCTTATCACACCTGAAACAGTGGCCAGAAAGCAACTTGCACTCACCAAGATGGTTCTTCTGGCAAGTGGGGCATAGGGGTGCAAGGGGTCTTTTTCCTTTTCCCTGGCCATCATTCTGGTTGAGGGGTCTCTTTATTCCTTGTTGTTGTTGCTGTGGTCCCCTGTTCTGTTGCGGCTGCCAACCTTTGTTCTGACGTGGTGGCGGCTGAGTGTCCTTTGTGAGTTTTCTCGGCTGTTCCCGCTGTGCATAAGCTGTCATTTTTGCCTCTTCCAACTCCAAGGCCTTAGCCGTCACTTCACCATAAGGCACATTGTGTATCCCAGCAGTCTTCACTTTCATATACAGACTTGGCTTCAGTCCTTGAACAAATTGGTAAATCTTGTCCTCGTCATCCTCAATCATACGGGGAGCAAACCGGGATAAGGCATCAAATTTGCATATGTAATCCGTCACAGAGCCAGTTTGTCGTAGATTCATGAACTCCTTCTTCTTGTTGGCCCGAACAGTCCTATTGAAGTACTTGTCGAAAAAGGCAGTCTTGAACATCTCCCAGGTCATAGCTTCGGCGTTAGCGGTGTTCTCGATCGAGTCCCACCAATGCCTCGCACTTAACTCCAAATAAAAGACGACATAGGTGACCTTATCCCCTTCATCAACCTTTGCATACTTAAACATGTCTTCTATCTTTCGAATCCACTCCTCAGCATGAATAGGATCTGAAACGTATCCATTGAACACCGGGGGTCGAAGCCGGTGGAAACGCTCACCCTCATGATCATGAGTTGCATTAGTACTGGAGTTGCCCTGTTCCTCCCTAGCTGTCATCAGTCGTTCTATCTGGTGAGATTGGCGCATGACTAGCTCAGTCAACTGAGCAATAGCATTGCTATCCTCATTAGTCTCTCTCTGCTGACCTCTAACCATTTTGGGATTCCTAGACAAATCATTACAGATATATCTTAACTTAATGACATATACTGGAATCATAAATACTTACAGTTGCTGAAGTGTGCTAATGTGACAGTCAGTGCTGGAAGGCAGTCTGCAGAATCGGTTTTAGAACCCGGTTTTGTTTTGATACCATAATTGTAACGACCCCGATGGGATCGCCACGTAAACATGACATTCATAATCATTTACTTCTTAATTTCCACACCCTATTCATTATTGGTACTTTTTTTTAAAAACTTAAACTTGACTTCTTCATGTTTCTAAAATTCACTCATCGACAAAGTCAGTCGATTAAGTTCAATTGTCAGCTCCAAAACATAATCGGATAGGGAGAAATGTCCTCAAATCATTTGACGTGATTCTACTCGGGTTTGCATGGATTTGCATGCATCGGCTGGCAGGGTGTGCCCATCCGATTTGTCACATGTACTCCGCGTGACTCACTTATCATAGCCTAATAGAAGACATCTTCTGGTGGGCACGTGGGTTTCACATGCTCAATTAAAACATTGCCCAGTAGGGGGCATCCACCGGTGGACACGAGACAAACACGTGACTCTTTAAAATCTCACCCGGTCACTAAACGACAAAACCATGTTTATATCATCCGGTAAAAGACTCCTCAGATCATCCGGTGACTATATCACGCTACATCTGCCGATCGCTAAACGACAAGATAGTACGTACATCATCCGGTGAAGGAATTCATTTCATTCACTGAACGCTGGGCGACAAACTGACATTTACATCATCCGGCGAGGAAATATACTACATCTTCTGGTGACGTCATCCGGAAGGCTCAATCTCTTAACTCTCTTCTATTGATACCCGCCGATGACGTCAGCCGGATAGTTATCTCATCCAGCTTCTATCATACGGCAGTAAAACACTATAGCCATCAAATATCTTCATTCGATAGAACATATCACAACTCACCAAAGAGTAAAAATCATAAACTCATCTAAAATACGCATAGCGGAAGACTCAAACGAAGCAAATCATCCATAAATCCTTAAAATCGTATTCAGACTCTAAAGACAAACTCTTCAAATCTATACCTCATTGTTATAAGAAATTCTGTTCTATTTAATCATCTGTTCGTGGTAAACTTTTCTAACTTACTATGAGTATAACCAGGGAGTTTAGTCGCCTATCCAGCCTTCACTGTCACACTGAGCAACCTCCAGCTACCGATCTTAAACTTCTTCATTAAACTTGGTATCCTCACCTGTAAATTCTTCACCTACACCATAAGATTTAACTATAAGCCTAATGCTTAGTAAGAAATGCATACTGACAAACATACATGAGTGTACAAATTAAAGAAACATAAGTTCGTAAATCTTTCTTCATTCATACTCATTTTCATCATTTACATAGCATGTATTAAGGCAAGAAACGATGGAGAAAGACAGGGGTACATAATCAATTGCCAATCGGGCAATCATAGTAACGACTAGCTCGGCCTCCTCCAGTGGGAGAATTCGCGAACTATCGTACAGTATTAGCTCGGCCTCCACTAGGGTGAGGATTCGCGAGTTTTCCTGCCAATCCGGTCTCCACCAGCGGAAGAATTCGTGAACCGTACTTAACATCAACTCGGCCTCCTCTAGTGGGAGAATTCGCGAGCCATACTAATCTTCAACTCGGCCTCCACCAGTGAGAGAATTCGCGAGCCATACATATCATCAACTCAGCCTCCACCAGTGGGAGAATTCGCGAGCCATTCATGAGCCTTGTGAACATATCATAGCCATTTCCCCCGTTCTGCACTTAATCATGCTTACATTGGTTCTTCATGTTCTTAACTCAATCATGAACAAGCTCATAGCGCATGGACGCGAATTTCACAGAGGAATGTCATACTGTTTGAACGAGTAAAAACATCATGTAACTTAACATTTTTCCTGCTCAAATACTTCTTATCATAGCAAACTACTAGTCAAAATCATCAGACAAACATTTCAACAAATTTTCATAGTATCCTTGCGGTGTAGGGCCCTAGTGGCCGGAAATCTTAATACATCCACTTACCTGGATTCCTTAGCTGAGCAGCACCTTCACTTGAGCTTTCCTCGCCTATGACATTTCATATTCATAGTTAGAATAAAATCCTAAATAACTTAAAACTCAAAACTAGTAAGGTCCTAACTAAATGTCATCCTAAAATCTGTATATCTTAGTCCTTTCCGCCAAGCACCTTGTGTGCGCGGTTTAAGCTCTGAAACTCCGGACATTCAGATTCAACCTAGCAGCTACTTACAGTCGGTTGTCAAAGTTCAGATTCGAATCGGTAATACTATTATCAAATTAAGATTAACAATGTTCCTATTATTACTCTGTCAATACAGAATCGGGACTTCGGGTTTCTAGCTGAAAACAGGACTCTAAATAACTACTCAACAACTACATTGTCTGAACCTTACCTCGAACGTGGGTTTTCGGAGTGAATACTGGAGAAATCGTTCGTTGGTGAAGAAGTCGCCGGCTGAGAGAGAGCTCTGGAGAGTGAAGAAATCGTGGAAGGGAGTGTGTCGGCTACAGTGGCTTGAGTGGAATTTAAAACTTTTCCTTCTTCTTTATATACTGATCTCAACTTCCAATATTACAATATTGCCACTTAACCTAGTTTAAAACCCACATGTAAATAATTAAACTTGTCAAATTCTAAACCGCGAAGATTAAATATTCATGACCGTTAATATAGTTAAGAAAATTACCTAGTCGTATCTCAGGTGTTACACATAGAAATAGAAATTAATGATTTAGATTAGAAAAACTAAATATGATTAATTTAAGTGAAATTGGAAACCCTAGAGCTTTTTCATTATATTTTTAAACTCGTTTAATTTCTACTATTTAATTAAATTACTTTATTTTGTTATTTTAAATTCAAACTTATCAAAATCTCGTATTCATTATAAACTAGGATTAATTTGTTTGATTATCAATTAAAAAGTCCTTGTGGGTTCGACTCGTATTTATACACTTTATTACTTTTGCGACACGTTCACTTGCGCAGGATTTTTCGCAACAAGTTCCAAACCGGTTGCTCTTTGGTTCCCAAAGTTTGTCTCCATTTTGTCTTTGATTTGTGCTTTATCATCTATACTAAAAATGAAGAACTTATAACATGAACAAACAAGTTAGAGTACCTTTTGGCTCGAGGTTTCGGAAGTAGATCTCGTGGCACATCATACTCTCCGGGTTGAAAATGATTTATCCTCAAATCCAAAGTCTGGCATGCTTTGAATAATTGATGCCCTTCATGAGAAATGTTACCCACTTGGCATTATCCAACTTCTCTCTATCCCACCTTATGTTACAAAGTACGAAGCCTTGGAGGTCCACCTCATATTGTTCCTAAAGAGTAATACGATACAAAAATTTAACCTCATTCTGTTTGCAAGAAGGATAATAATTTCCATCATTTAAGGTTGAAACATTCATGAATAAGGCAACTTCTAGGGATTAAATTGAGCTTGGCCTCACGATGTTAATGTAATATGGATCCCTCTTCACAACACTTAACAAGTCAACATGCATAATGTTAGGCACCTTCATTAGGGCATGAAACGTCTTTTCCCTTTCTTTTAGTAAGGGCCGATTCAATATTCCTCTTATTTCTAAACTTGTTTCCAAGGAGTTAATCCCACAGTCCAAGTGCTCTTCTTTTAAGACTTCTTCTCCTTCTATCAAATCATCTTCTTCTTTATCTCTTTGTCCTTCAATCTCAGGTAGTGTACCTTCATTGGGGTAGGAGATTTCTTCCCATTCAATTTCTTCTTATTGGTTTGGAGGGTCTAGAGAACGTTGCATCCCCATAAATGGAGGCTCCTCTTGAGCATTAGTCACCTCCACATAATCACTTTCTCCCTTCATGGTTGCTGCCAAGGAAGTGTCTTTACTTTCTATTTCAAGAAAAAGTCCTACAACCTCAAAATCTTCATTAAGATTGATTGGGGTAGGTATCTCTACAAGATCAATGTTTTCTTCATCTCCTTTGGACTCTTTCAAAACTATAGGCTCTTCATTGGAGAGGATGATCTCCTCTTTCATTTCTTCACTTTTTTTAAGGGGTTCCTCATCAAACTCAACTTGAGCTTGCACTTGCAAATGGAGAATTCTGATTGTATTTGGAGAATTTGACAAGTACCAATAACCATGATCTTTCTCTTGTGGCTTTGGTGATGCAACATTAGACTCTTCATCAATTTCCAAGTACTCTTTCTCTTCCACTTCTTCATATTAGACTCTTCATCAATTTCCAAGTACCAATTTTAGCCTCATCATTTCTTCTTCTTTTGGCCAAAAAATTTTCCCACTAATAACTAGCATAATCAGTGAACTCTCTAGAAACTAGTTTAATTTTCCCCTTATCCAAAAAATCACCACAAATAAAATACACGTTAACCATTTTAATCTAAGAAAAATACTCATTCTTATCAATGAAGCCTCTAAAGGGAGGGACTTATGTCTCATCATAGTCCATCTCCATAATAAAACCGTGCCTAGCATGAGGGTCGTCAAAGTCCTCACTAGGGCCATGCCTACCTTGAGCAAAAACAAACTCCTCATCCTCGGGGTTTAGCTCTTCTACAAAGTCATTATTTTGGTTTCTCATCCTCGGTAGTTCGGTTCTTCTTATTCACAAGTAATTTTGAGGGGCGTTCATTAGGTTATTTCTTATATCCATTAAACATTGATTCATGCTTGCCATTCTAAGATTTATGTCATCAATTTGTCCTTGGCAGCTAGGCTCACCAACACTCAGATTAGTTACATCGGGTGGTCGGTTATGAGTGTTCTGATTTTGGTTAAGTGTAGCACCACTTCTCGTCATCATATTAACCTAACAAAATAACTCAAAAAAATATCACAACAACTTAACAAAATGGTGCACCAAAACAACAACCCTCAGATAAAACAGAACTTTGGTCGAGGACTAGTCCAACTTGTAGCAACGGCAACTTGTGCTTAATAACTTCAATAAGAATAAAACCACAACTGAAAAAATATTGAGGAATGAATAAAGACTCTGATACCAAATGATATGCTTCAAACTTAGGGAACAAATAGAAGGACAATAGCAACACAAATTTTGCTCGGTAAATTAACAGTTTTAGTCCGAAAATACCTTAACTTCCCGAAAGTATAACTTCTTCAGTTTAAATTTAAATGAGCTCTAAATTATCATGAACTTACTTTATGGATGGATGAAATACCTTAAAATTTGAAGGATTCTCTTTGTGGATCAAAAGATATGGGCGGAGGAAGGCTTGCTGGTCAGAAAGGTGATAAACAATACCTTTTTGGATTTGGCTTTCTTTTGAAGAAGAGGCACTCCAACTTACTATTAACAGGGATGAAATACAGTCTTGCTGCGGAGTCTCCATGCCAATGAAGGGAGGAGGAAGGCTGCAACAAGGAACTACCATTTTGGCTCTCACAAAGTGGCAACAAAATCACTCAACTCTCGAATATTACTCATCGAAGAGAAGGAATGAGGGAGGCCGAGTTGCTCAAAGCAGTTTGAAGTTTCTTGACATTCAAAAAGTACCTCTCAACAGCCATAAGGATGACTTAAATAGCCCCACCCTTCAGCCATTAAGGTTTACAAAATTCAGCCAAGAAAGGAGAACAAAAGAGGAGGGGTTCTCGGTCATGGTGTAGTCGAGGACACTACATGTTTTGACAAATTTGGCAAACTCCGTCTCTCTCCAAAAGTTCATTTTAAGTTTGTCCACAATCTTAAACTTTGCCTTGCTGAAGAACATGTTCGGAAAAACAAAATAGACAACAAAAAACAACTAAGTTTTAAAAAAACAAAACAAAACATGCTCGGTTACATTCTTTGTCACAAGGAAGAGAAATTCCTTCTTGAAACTTGATGTGGCCGAGGGTTGTTCTTATGCTAGCAAGGTGGCATGAATTCTCCAAACCTTGAGCCTCATTGATCTTTAAGCCCTCAAGGAGGAAGTGGTCGAGATTGATCTCCTTAAGTGAGTTGCAAACCGATTGCTCTTTGGTTCCCAAAGCTTGTCTCCATTTTGCCTTTGATTTGTGCTTTATCATCCATACTTAAAAATGAAGAACCTATAACATTAACAAACAAGTTACAGTACCTTTTGGCTCGAGGTTTCGGAAGTGGATCTCATGGCACATCACTTTCGCCCTAGCCTAGTTTTTTGTTCTTTCCTTTTTCCTTGTTCATCTTCATTTACTTTTGGGTTAAATCTAATTTGAAGCTCAAAGTATAGGTTTAATTCAAAATAATCTTTAAACTAAAAATTTTAACAACTAAAACCTTTAACTATCCAAATTGTAACAAATCACACCCTGACGGGGGGCTGATCACCTCTTGTTCTAAATTTACGCCGAGATCAAGGGGCTGATCTAAATTGAACGGCCCTCTGATCTGTTCAGTGCTTACATGGCACTGTACATATTGGGTGGAAGGGTTAATGTGGGGGGTGGAGACCCAAAAAAAATCTTCAAACCTCTACTCTTTCTTGCTCCAGTGAATTTACTCTACATTAGCAACGTCGATAGATTCTGATTCGAGTAGATCGGTTGACTTAGACAAAATAACAACTTGTGATGCCAATATGGATTGGTATTCGCACTCCAGACCCATATATGGTGATCTTCGGGTATTCGATCACCTTTAAGATAATGAAGAAATAGAGGTACAATCGACGTCGAAAACTCTAGACGATGAACTTCAAACACCGGTCGACTCAAAGGATGATGAAGTGGAAAACATACAGATAAGGGAAGAAATTTATATGAGATTTTATCTGGAAAAAAATATAATTTTTTAAGGGCAATTAGAGAAGAAATAGTGAAATATATTTTGAATAATGGTTATGGAATCAAATTCATTAAAAATGAATCTCGACGATTGACGACAATGTGTGAAGACGGATGTGATTGACGATTGCATAGTTCGAAGATGGAAAATGAGCATATGTTTCAAATAAAAAGTTTCAACGATTGTTACAACTGTTCAAGAAAAATTGAGAATCGACACACTACTGCAAAATGGGTGGCAAATCATTATTTCGATAGGTTCAAAAGTTCAACGTGCACCGCACATGATTCAAGAACGGGGGTTAACCACCCCGAATCGGTCCCCCATTCTCTGTCTCTCTCTTTTCAAGGTTCTCGGGAATAGGGGTCACCGTCCCCAATCAGCCTCCTGTTGTTGGCCCTAACATTTTGGTAAGATAGAAAACGGGGGGTTGCCGCCCTGAAGCGGTCCCCTGATCTCAATTATTTTGCTTGAGAATAAGGGGCCGTTCTCAGAAATGGGTGGCCGATCTCTGACACTATTTAAGGAAACACCCCCCCCCCCCCCCGGCGCCCCCCGCCCCCCGGTTCTCACTTTCTGTTGGCAAAAAAAAACCTTCAAACCTTTACTCTTTCTTGCTCCGGTGAATTTTCTCTACATTAGCGACGTCGATAGATTCTGATTTGAGTAGATCGATTGATTTAGACGAAACAACAACTTATGATGCCAATATGGACTGGTATTCGCACTCTACGCCTATATATGGTGATCTTTGGGTATTCAATAACCTTGAAGATAATGAAGAAATAGAGGTGCAATCGACATCGAAAACTCTAGACGATGAGCTTCGAACACCAGTCGACTCGGAGGATGATGAAGTGGAAAGCATACCGGTAAGGGAAGAAATTTTGATAGTATTTTATCTGGGAAAAAAATATAGTTCTTTAAAGGTAATTAGAGAAGAAATACTAGAATATGCTTTGAATAATGGTTATGGAATCAAATTCATTAAAAATGAATCTTGGCGACTGACGACAGTGTGTGAAGATGGATGTGATTGGTGACTGCATGGTTTGACGATGCAAAATGAGCTTATATTTCAAATAAAAAGTTTAAACGATTGTTACAACTGTTCAAGAAAAATTGAGAATCGACATACTACTGTAAAATGGGTGAAAAATCATTATTTGGATAGGTTCAAAAGTCAACATAAGTGGAAAATTCAGTCTATTATCAAGACATTGAGTAAGGATTTGAATGTTAACATCACACCAAGTCTTGCAAGAAGAGCAAGAAGCGAACCTTGAAAACTTAATTAAGGGAAGAGCGACAAACAATATAAGCTATTGTGGTCGTACGCAGAAGAAGTTTGTAGATCAAATCTGATTAGCACATTGGGCTTATAGACTTACTTGGTGGGCTATGCGATAATGAACCATGTGTATTTCGAAAGAATGTATATGTGTATGGCTGCTTGCAAGACAGGTTAGCTACAGTGTGGTAGACCTATTATATATTTGGATGGTTGTCATCTAAAGGGCTCCTGTTCTGGCCAATTATTAACAGTCGCTAGTATTGATGACAACAATGGAATATATCTCATTATTATTGCAAATATAGAATCAAAGTGTATGAACTAAATTACGGTGGGGCATCGTCGTCGTCGTCTTACTCCACCCAATCCATGAAGAATTTCTTTAGCTCTCTGTGAGACTCCGCTAGCTCTCTATGTGTCACGGTAAGCTCCTCGACTCTGCCTATAAGAAAATCCAGTCTCTGTTCCATCATGTCCCACCTACTAGACATCTGAGGGGATAATGACTAAGCATGGGTGTCCTCCATATGAACATATGCAGAGGTGCAGACCCATTGATCTCTCTTGAACACCCAAGTTCCATCGACTTCAACTAGGCTCATCCGAATCAAATGAATCCTATCAAATACATTGTCGGATCTATGTGCTCTCATCTGTTCTCCAGTCAGTAGCTGAATCTGAGCTCGCTCTAGTCCCTCTGCCAATATGAAAAAATCACAATCCCAAGAAGCATGGTAGTATATCTCCACATCATTTCCTTTTCTGGCAAACATGAGCAATTCATTAATTGACTCTGGAGGTATAACAATCTCTATACTAAGGATGTACATCTTCAAACATCCTACTGACATAGAGGCCCTTAGAAAAGGGGCCGTGTAAAACCCACAAGAGATGACAATGTGCTCGGTGAAGAGGTGTTGCACAAAATCGAAAATATGGAGAAGAAAATGGAGATGATGATGCTAACAAAATAAAAAATGAAGATGTGGGTGATGGTGGCCGAATATCATGTGGAAAGAAGTGCATGAAATATAAAAGAAAGTGGAGTAAAGGTGACGATGAAGATGGTATGCAAACCGTGGCTAAAATGGTGATGAAAGTAATAATAAGATAAGGATGAAGTGTGTGAGGTGTGTGGCCGAAATGGAAATGAGATCAAATGCATGAGATGTAGAAAAGATGGAAATACCCTTGGCGGACCCGAGAGTTATCTTACGTTGTGCTCTCGGGTGCACGTTTTCCTAGAGAAAAACGACCACTATAGGCCTAGGTTTTCTTCCTTAAACCTTAAACTCTAGAGAGAGTAAAGGTGACGAAATGAGTAAGGGTTCACCTAGCAACTGGAGGGCTAGGGAAACAATTGAGGGCCTTTTCACTCGATATAAATCGAGGAACACCCAAAAGGGGCTTCTAACACTTAGGTTAGAAAAATGATAATTCTCATAAAAATGGCAAAAGCTTTTTTACACACACCAATGCAATGCTTAAATAGACAACCTAGGGTGGATGATTAGGGTTTGGCATTTGGAAGAGTGAATGACAACCATTGGATGAAGGGGAGATCGGGTGGCTAGGATGACAAGCCATTGGCGTGCTCATCAGCCAACCAGGTGCTGCCGCACGCGCGCCATCCGATGGACTAGAGCTGCTTCAGCTTGCCTCATCAACGGCGCAGATGGTGATCCAGTTGTGCGCCACACCAGCGATCCAGATGCTGATCCAGCGCGCGCCATGGTCCTCGCTATTGCCCGGGTGCGTGCGATCAACGGCGCTAAATGGCCCGCGCGCCTTCGCTGCTGCCCGCGTGCCTTCGCTGCTACCCGCACCTCACACTGCTGTCTGCACGCGCTTATCCGATGCCAACCTGCCTGCCCGCGTGCATGCCAGATCCAGCTCCATTTGATCCGAGACATTGCTTAGCCCATGAATGAGATTTTGCCAAGTCTTTGATCCATGTTGCCACTAACACTTGTACCTGCAAAATCCATACCTTAAGAGTGGGCTCTTCTTTGGGCCAAGGCTTCCTTTAAGTCCAACTTGTTGAGTAGAAAATCCATAACTGTTGAGAGGCTCCTTTACTTGGGTGGCCAAGTCTTCAACCCATCATCCACCATCATTTATCTAGTCCTAACCAACAATCTTGTAACGACCCCAAAACTGTACCCTTAATTTCCCATGTAATTTTTTTTCTTTTTATATCTTTCAAGTTAACCCTTTTGTTAAACCGTCAAGTCAAGTGTAAATCGTGGGAGTATATAAAAAAAACATTTAAATGAAACAGATAAAATTGAGGAGTGAGAATTGTTTAAAACCCATTCAAATAGGTGTTGAAATTGCTTTGAAAAACATTTAGAGAAATTATATAAAACGTAAGGATGACACAGCAAGAAAATCGAGGACAAAAACGTCAAAATTAACAAAATAGAGGGGCGATTGATCGGCTGCTTGAAAGCCGACCGATCGGCCCATAGGCAGCCGACTGATCGCACCATGTTTTACGATCGATCAGTTGCTGTTCTGGAATAAACTCCAGAACGCAACCATAAGAAGCCGATCGTACGCCCCTCTTCTGGCGAACGAACGCGAACTCCTCTGGAATTCCAGAGAGTTCTGTGTTCGATCGCCTCACTGTCTATGATCGAACGGCTTGCTCTCTGGTTTACCAGAGAGCATGCCTTCTTCATTTTTTTTCTCCATCGAAACCTTGTACACTCATCACAAATCCTCTTTCACTTTTCAATTTTATCAAATGTCAATAACTCCTCTAACACTCATTCATCATATAAAAACACCTTACATAAAACCACTCCAAACATATTCGAAAACGTAGTAAAATTTCAAAAAAATAACTGCGTGGGCCCAATTAAAAATCAAATAAAACGCCTATAAAATTTGACAACCAAGCAGTTCGGTAACATCAAATTAACAAGCTTAACAAAACGCTTTATAAAACGGTTTACCAAAACGTTCAAAACATCAATACACTTATCTATCAACTATCCTGATACCAACATCCTAAAATGTTCTATCTGTACATCTTTCCTACGTTTCTATATATCCAATCGTCAAAACATTTACTTACGTCCCCACAGGTCAAATAGCGCACCGATTGCCCAGCACACTCCCACGGGCCATCTTTCTTCAACTGCTCATTCCTCGGGTGGAGGGATCTCGTCCTCACCTGTATCAAAATCAACTACACCATACAGACAATTATGAGCTAAAGGCTCAGCAAGTTTCGTAAATGCAGATGCATGCTGTGCATATGAAGTTAAGAAATTATGCAACATTTTCTTATCATTACGTCGCAGACAGAATGTCATCGAAATCTCAACCCGCTAGATGGAGAGCACACATCCTGCGGTCGGACAACCCTTTCTACCTAGCGGGGGGGAGGGGTACACGTTTACATCCGTATACAGTCGTGCCTGAGCCCCACCTCGCATGACTAGATGACATATTACGTAGGTTCATTTCGTTTTAGGCGATGTGGTATTGTAACAAGCCCCTCTCGGCCTTTACAATAGATCAATAGCCCCCTTTCGGGCCACATATCTTTTCATGAAAACATAGTGCGGAAATTCATTTTCTATGCATAATTGAAAACCATGATGCATGGACAATTACGTGCATAAAGTAAACATACAACATGTGTATCATCAAGATGATAAAAGCATAACCTAAAAAGAAGAACTAATCCTAACTACCTAACCAAAGCATTTAAACAAACGAATCACCAATGTTCCTCGACAAGACTTCGGCATACGATGTAGGCCAATCGGCCATAGTAAGTCACGAGAACTTACCTCGCGTCCGTTGCAATTCTAGCTCCGTCCACGAGCGTTGTTCACCTAAGGCAAATTCACAACAATCGTCGTTAAATCTCGTTCAAACCTTTAAGTGTCCAAACTAACGAAACTCTTAATTAAAGAAATTTCTTAAAACTCTAAAATACTTCATTGAGGCATTTCGTCGAGCGTTTCGCGCTCACTTACCAAAACCTCCATTAATGGAGTTTCTAAGTTTTCCAAAATCACAAAAATTCATCAAACCCGAATATTCCACAACGAATCGATAAATCTTCGTCCAATACGCCCAATACGTCCATTATATCCATAAATACAGTAACCCTATCGATTTCAAACTCAAATCGACATTTTTAACAAAACCCTAAACGAAACCTAATCATTTTAAATCTCTAAAAACTGAAATCTAACGCTCCATAACCATAGAACCTTACCTAGAGCGTTGACCGGAGGAGTTTCTGTGAAGAAAACTGAGTCACCGGAGGACGAATCGTCGTCGGAAGGGGAGAAATCGCCGTGAGGGAGAGAGAGAGAACGCCAAGAGAGAGCTTCTGATTCACGAAGAGAGAAAATGAGGGAGGAAGAGAGAAAATTGTGATTTTAATTAAAATTTGGCTTGGCAAATTACCTTTTCACCCTTCCTTTGATTTTCTATTTGTTTCGTCTTTTGTTTCGTTATCTAGCTAACAATTGGTATTCTCTAAATTTCCTTAGTTCACCAATAACTCTGACTTATTATCTGGGCTTTATTAAAACTGTCTGTTAGCAAAAAAGACCTCGTTTACTTTTTTTTATTAAAACGTCCATTATATTACGAGAAACGTATATCTCGTAATTTAGCGTTATAACTCCTAAAATTTCCGAAAATTTCTTAAATCCATATTAATTATTAGGATCGTGATAACGCTTTCCGTTCGTAGAATGGACTTAATTTGACGTATTTTACAAAAATACCATCGTATATTAAAATAATAAAATCCCGTAAAAAACCTGGTGTTACATTTCATCCACCTTATTTAAATTTTGTCCTCAAAATTTGAATACACAAAAAAATCAGGATATTTAGACATCATGTCCTGCGGTCGCTCCCAGGTAGCCTCTTCCGCGTCGTGGTTCCGCCATAAGACTTTGACTAGCAGAATCTCTTTGTTGCGCAATACCTTGATGGAAGACTCCAAAATACGTACCGGCTTCTCCACATAAGTCAAGGTAGGCTGTACCTCGATCTCTCTTGCCTCCACGTAGTATAGACACGTGAAATACATTGTGGATACCTTCCATTGAAGCCGGAAGCTGCAGTCGATACGCCATCTTCCCCTAGTGTTAGCATAGCTCTTCTGTCGGCTCTAAGCTATCTCAATACGCTGTCTGATAACGACAATCTTCTCTTTCGTTTGTTGTAGAATCTCGGAACCAACAATACTAGCTTCACCAACCTCGTCCAAATATAACAGAAATCTACACTTTCGACCATATAATGCCTCGTACGGAGCCATATCGATGGTAGCCTAGAACCTATTGTTGTAAGAGAACTCGATCAATGGCAAATACCTACTCCATGATTCCTAAAATTCCAACACGCAAGCTCTGAGCATATCCTCCAGAATCTGATTCGTTCTCTCCGTCTGACCATCAGTCTGAGGATGAAATGCTGTGCTGAAATTTAGCTGAGTTCCCATAGCTTTGTGCAGAGAACTTTGATGTAAACCTCGGATCTCGATCTGAGACAATCGAAACTAGTACTCCATGTAGTCTAACAATCTCCTGTACATAAAGCTCGGTGAGCTAATCCATAGAAGATGTCATCTTCACAGATAAGAAGTGAGCTGACTTTGTCAATCAGTCCACAATCACCCAGATGCCGTCATGCCCTTTCGTTGTCCTTGGGAGCCCCACAATAAAATCCATGGACTACTCCCATTTCCACTCTAGAATCGGCAGAGGCTGTAATGTTACGGCCAGCCTCTGGTGTTCTGCCTTTACCTGTTGACAAACTAAACAGGTTTTCACATACTTGGCGACTTCCCTTTTCATGTTCGGCCACCAAAAGTGTTGTTTTAAATCCCGGTACATCTTGGTACTTCCCAGGTGCACAGAGTAAGCTGAAGAATGTGCTTCGGCCAAAATCTCCTTCTTCAATTCTTCGTCGTTAGGCACGTACCATCTATGCCTAAACTTCATAATACTATCATCTGACAAGTTAAAATCAGACAAGTCTTCAGATATCATGCTCAATCGAAGCTCCTCACACTCCACATCTTTCTGCTGAGCTTCACGTATCTTATCCAGACTAGTCGGCATGAGAGAAATATTGGTGAGCATACTGGACAACTCTGCCACAATCTCCACATCAAACTTCTCTATCTCAGACCTCAACGTAACCGACATCGCTGCAAGTGAGGGCTGACTCGCAGTAGGCATTCGACTCAAAGCATCAGCGACCTTGTTTGCCTTTCCCGGGTGGTACTTAATCTCAAACTCATAGTCTTTGACGAACTCCAGCCACCTTCTCTGCCGCATATTAAGCTCCTTCTGCGTAAACAATTACTTCAAGCTCTTGTGGTCTAAAAATATCTCGCACTGCTGCCCATATAAATAATGTCTCCAAATCTTCAGTGCAAAAACCACGGCTACTAACTCCAGGTCGTGCGTAGGATAATTCTGCTCATACGGCTTCAACTGCCGAGAAGCATAAGTAATAACTTTTCCTTCCTGCATCAATACACAACCAAGTCCAACTCCAGACGCATCACAGTAAATACTAAATTTATCACCTTCAACTGGTAGCGTCAAAATTGGAGCGGTGGTCAACTTTTGTTTTAACTCCATAAAACTCTGGTTGCACGCGATCAACCATATAAACTTCTCATTCTTCCGAGTCAAGCATGAGAGAGGAACTACAATCTTTGAAAATCCCTCTATAAACTTCTGATAATAGCCAGCCAACTCGAGAAATCCACGTACCTCACGCACGTTTTTAGGTTGTGGCCAATCCCTGACCACCTAAATTTTACTCAGATCCACAGTGTAATATCCGGTTTGTACGGACCTTTGATTATATTATTATTATATTATTAGTGGCATTTTTGGGAAAAAGATCAAATCAGGCTCCGTTTCACAAAAAGAGCGTCATTGACGTTCTAACGAATAATAAGAATAATAATAATAATAATAATAATAATAATAATAATAATAATAATAATAATAATAATAATAATAATAATAATAATAATAATAATAATAATAATAATAATAATAATAATAATAATAATAATAATAATAATAATAATAATAATAATAATAATAATAATAATAATAATAATAATAATAATAATAATAATAATAATAATAATAATAATAATAATAATAATAATAATAATAATAATAATAATAATAATAATAATAATAATAATAATAATAATAATAATAATAATAATAATAATAATAATAATAATAATAATAATAATAATAATAATAATAATAATAATAATAATAATAATAATAATAATAATAATAATAATAATAATAATAATAATAATAATAATAATAATAATAATAATAATAATAATAATAATAATAATAATAATAATAATAATAATAATAATAATAATAATAATAATAATAATAATAATAATAATAATAATAATAATAATAATAATAATAATAATAATAATAATAATAATAATAATAATAATAATAATAATAATAATAATAATAATAATAATAATAATAATAATAATAATAATAATAATAATAATAATAATAATAATAATAATAATAATAATAATAATAATAATAATAATAATAATAATAATAATAATAATAATAATAATAATAATAATAATAATAATAATAATAATAATAATAATAATAATAATAATAATAATAATAATAATAATAATAATAATAATAATAATAATAATAATAATAATAATAATAATAATAATAATAATAATAATAATAATAATAATAATAATAATAATAATAATAATAATAATAATAATAATAATAATAATAATAATAATAATAATAATAATAATAATAATAATAATAATAATAATAATAATAATAATAATAATAATAATAATAATAATAATAATAATAATAATAATAATAATAATAATAATAATAATAATAATAATAATAATAATAATAATAATAATAATAATAATAATAATAATAATAATAATAATAATAATAATAATAATAATAATAATAATAATAATAATAATAATAATAATAATAATAATAATAATAATAATAATAATAATAATAATAATAATAATAATAATAATAATAATAATAATAATAATAATAATAATAATAATAATAATAATAATAATAATAATAATAATAATAATAATAATAATAATAATAATAATAATAATAATAATAATAATAATAATAATAATAATAATAATAATAATAATAATAATAATAATAATAATAATAATAATAATAATAATAATAATAATAATAATAATAATAATAATAATAATAATAATAATAATAATAATAATAATAATAAAATGTCGAGTTTTTAGAAAAAACTCGTAATTAGAGATTTCAGATTATAAAGCTTAATGACGTTCGCAATACTCTAACTAGCTAAGTGGAGAATTTAGGAGAATTCGTTAGTTAAGGATTTTTGTAATTGTACGTTTATCACGTTAATTGGGTTAACGACAAATATCGTGTTTTACCTCAGACACGCGACTCAGTGGACGAAGCTTGAGATCCAGCGCACTCAAGGTAAGTTCTCGTGACTTGCTTGACCCGAAAGGTCTACACCATACTTCGTCGTCATCATCAAGGATCTTGAGGGTTCCTTGTTTTACGTTGTTTAGGTTGGGTAGTTAGGTTAGTTGTTTACAGGTTATGTTATATTGCCTGCTGATATGAACTGTTTGTTTACTTTCTGCCGATCATGAACTGTTCATGCATCACGGTTTTCGAAAGTCATGAAATGAATTCTCTGCACGTGTTTTTAAGAAAAGGAACGTATATCTGAAATGAAATCTGTAACGAAATCTGAATGAATAAACGTAATCTGTCTGTTTCTGGTCACGCGGGATGGGGCTCAGGCACGGCTGTGCGTGTTGCAAGCGTGTACCCCCCCTCTTTAGGTGGAAAGGGTAGTCCGACCGCTGGATGGGCCCTCTCCGCTTAGTGGGTAGAGGTTTCGGTGACAATTCTGTCTGTCTGTGACGTAATGAATCTGTAATCTGTAATTCTGTATCTGTAATCTGAATATGAGCATGATTTCTGAATGGCATACGCACGCATGCATCTGCATTTACGTAGCTTACTGAGATTTCAATATCTCATATGTGTCTGTATGGTGTAGGTGATCTGCTAGGTTACGTTGACCCAGGTGAGGATGATATTCCTCCTCCTGACGTAGGAGCAGCTGATGGATGATGGCCGTGGGAGTGCGCTGAGCAGTCGAAGCGCGATATGACCCGTGGGGATGTATGTATGGACTCTGGGGTTATTTTGGGATGTTTTGATCTGATATTTGTATAGAATATTTAGGTTGTTTGGATCTGGATAGGGGTTAGTGTAACGACCCAGACACTGTACCCTATTTCCCGTACGAAATTCTTCTTTTTCTTTTTATACTTAGCGTTTAAGTGGAAAACGATTTAATAAAACGTTTAAAAAATTTCAAAACTATTATTTAAACTAACACGCGCACAAACACCTACAAAATACACCTCACCATTTCACTAACGCAATTCTATCTATACCACGAATTATAACTACATCACAAACATACACTTCCCAATACGACTTAACTTTAAACCACCGATACTCCTACATCTCCGAAATCTCACTCAGAACGACTCGAGATATAATTAAACAAAACACATTTTCACGAAAACAAACTGCATGGTTCCGTTTAAAAGTTTAACATATCCTCCTGTTTACAAAATACCAAGCAGTTCATAAAAATCCAAACAAAAACCTTAACAAACGTTTTATAAAACAAATCTATCAACTAAACAGAACCAAACACCCTAATATGATCAACTATACATTTTATAATACCATTAACATAAATCTATCACCTAACCAGATCCAAGCATCCTAATATGATCAACTATACATTTCATAATACCATTAACTCCTCCAAAATACTTACATACATCCCAAAATACCAACTCCTCCAAAACACTCACATACATCCTAAAATACCTTTACATCATTCCCCACGGGTCAAAACGCGCCTCGACTGCCCAGCGCACTCCCACGGCCATCATCCATCAGCTGCATCATACGTCAGGAGGAGGAACGCCATCCTCACCTTGTTCGATGTCACCTATACATCACCTACACCATACAGACACCTATGAGATAATTAAATCTCAGTAAGCTACGTAAATGCAGATGCATGCGTGCAGATGCTATTCAGAAAACATGCTCAGATTCAGATACAGAAACAGATACAGATTCAGATTACAGATTCATTTTCATTACGTCGCAGACAGATTGTTACCGAGATATCAACCCACTAAATGGAAAGGATACATTCCGCGGTCGAACTACCACTTTCCACCTAGAGAGGGGGGTACATGCTCACAAATCCTACAGCCATGCCTGAGCCCCATCTCGCGTAACCAGATACAGACAGATTACGTTTATTCATTACAGACATTCATTCATTATCTTAAAACACGTGCAGAAATTCGTTTTCATGACATTTGAAATACGTGATGCATGAACAGTTCATATAACAGTAAACATGTAGACAAAGCATACCATCAAAACTCAACAATCAACCTATACACATATAGACAGAGCATACCATCAAAACCGAAATAGAGTAACATATAAACAATTTAAACCTAACTACCCAACCAAAAGCGATTTAAAGCAAACAACTCTTCAAGGATCCTCGACGCGACATCGAAGTATGGTGTAGACCGATTGGTCAGAGTAAGTCACGAAGACTTACCTGTCGTCCGTAGCTTGCTGGTTTTGGCACATCCGGTCACATATGGCTAGACCTATGTCAAACATTCAAACTTCATTAAAATCAAGCCTACATTCTCCAATTACTCTCAAATTACTATTTCTAGTCTAATCCAATTAAAACCTAACTTAACGGGCCACTAATTCGGGTTGGGTAAAACTGACCCGAAACTTTGAACGCGCGTAACTTTCGCATCGGTTACCGGAATCGAACGATTCCAGCGGCCACGTACTCCTCTAATAACCTATTTTAATATGCCAAAAGGAATTTAAAAACAAACGACCGGAGCTAGGTCAATTTATCAAAAACCCGAACTGCCCCTTTCTCCCAAAATTCCTCTTTTTGATTTTTCATCAAATTCCATCAATTTCTTCACCAATCTATCCTTTTAACATCCAATTAACAACAACTAACCTAAAATCGAAGTTACAAAGCACAAACCCGAATTGCCCTAATTCGAGCATCACTGATTCTTCGCCCAATTCGGGCGCTCCACAGCCAATCGACAATAGCCGGCCTTAGGGTTGACAAACCCACGCCGGAAGTGACCGAAAAACGGCCGGCGATCGGAGCTCAATCGAGCTCGCCACCGCCAGCCCCCAAACCGAACAAAAACAGGGCCGACAGTCGAGTCTACCGTTGCGGGTTGCGCGCAGGAGATGGACGGACGGTCGCACGCCGCCGTCGTCTGGCCGGAGAGGGGCGGAAGTCACGGCGTTCGTCGTCGTACGGAGGGTTCGCCGCTCCCTTCTCTCTCTCGGCGTCGGGCTCGGGTTCGTCGAAATCAACTGAATGGTTTAACCATTCAGTTGATTTTAATTATTAATAATAATAATATAATAATAATAATAATAATAAATAATAATAATAATAATAATAATAATAATAATAATAATAATAATAATAATAATAATAATAATAATAATAATAATAATAATAATAATAATAATAATAATAATAATAATAATAATAATAATAATAATAATAATAATAATAATAATAATAATAATAATAATAATAATAATAATAATAATAATAATAATAATAATAATAATAATAATAATAATAATAATAATAATAATAATAATAATAATAATAATAATAATAATAATAATAATAATAATAATAATAATAATAATAATAATAATAATAATAATAATAATAATAATAATAATAATAATAATAATAATAATAATAATAATAATAATAATAATAATAATAATAATAATAATAATAATAATAATAATAATAATAATAATAATAATAATAATAATAATAATAATAATAATAATAATAATAATAATAATAATAATAATAATAATAATAATAATAATAATAATAATAATAATAATAATAATAATAATAATAATAATAATAATAATAATAATAATAATAATAATAATAATAATAATAATAATAATAATAATAATAATAATAATAATAATAATAATAATAATAATAATAATAATAATAATAATAATAATAATAATAATAATAATAATAATAATAATAATAATAATAATAATAATAATAATAATAATAATAATAATAATAATAATAATAATAATAATAATAATAATAATAATAATAATAATAATAATAATAATAATAATAATAATAATAATAATAATAATAATAATAATAATAATAATAATAATAATAATAATAATAATAATAATAATAATAATAATAATAATAATAATAATAATAATAATAATAATAATAATAATAATAATAATAATAATAATAATAATAATAATAATAATAATAATAATAATAATAATAATAATAATAATAATAATAATAATAATAATAATAATAATAATAATAATAATAATAATAATAATAATAATAATAATAATAATAATATTACGAGAAACGTAATTACCCGGAATTATAGCGTATTATTCCGAAAAATTCTCGTAAATTCTTTAAAATTCCTATTAATTGCTAGGATCGTCATGACACATTTTCTTTTGTAAAATGGACCTGATTTGACCTATTTACAAAAATGCCATCCGAAAATATAATAATATATTCTCAAAATCAGTACGAGCCGGATATTACATTCTACCCTCCTTATTTAGAATTTTGTCCTCAAAATTTGCTCTAACTCATAGTCTTTGACATTAATGTTAATGTCATCAGACCTTATACTTCGATTATCATCCGTATCTACGGTCATTCTTCGGGGTTCTAAACCAAAATTCTTCACTGTACTATCCATCATCGGCCTTAAATTGTATCTCTACTTTCGACTTAATAATAATAATAATAATAATAATAATAATAATAATAATAATAATAATAATAATAATAATAATAATAATAATAATAATAATAATAATAATAATAATAATAATAATAATAATAATAATAATAATAATAATAATAATAATAATAATAATAATAATAATAATAATAATAATAATAATAATAATAATAATAATAATAATAATAATAATAATAATAATAATAATAATAATAATAATAATAATAATAATAATAATAATAATAATAATAATAATAATAATAATAATAATAATAATAATAATAATAATAATAATAATAATAATAATAATAATAATAATAATAATAATAATAATAATAATAATAATAACGGATTTGTGACCCAAACTTCAGCATAATTCCATCGACTCTGTCCACAGTCGGGATGCACACCAACTGAACTCCTACATTAACTTTATGACCACATTCCTTACTTTCAATTGGCCTAAACAAATCATCACCTACGCATCCAATCTTACCAAGTTTCCTAAGCCTTTAATCAGACGATCACTAACTATGTATTTGCCACCTGACATCCCGAGCACGCGTTGGTCAAAATTTAATCACCCAAAACGTTAAACTCTCTAACTTCTCAATTGGTCTCCATTAAAGATTGTCACTTTTCCTAAATCCTCGAAATATCCTCCACTTCCCGACGTCATTTGGGTTGACTATCGTTCAAAGATTCCTGACAACACACAGGTTGTAATCTAACTCCCCTCTATTTTTACCTTCAATTCATCGACTTAAGTTTCTTTGGTTTAGTTTCTAACTTTCTAAATCTTTTGTCTATCGAATACGTACCTAACCGTTTTACGCCCTCTAGGTCTTCTCAATTTACTTACTCCAATGCTAAAATATCAATTACACTACAACCTCATCCGCCATATATATATATGTATCGGAGCTGTAACCTGAACTTGGTTATGAGTTCGTTGGCCCAAATCTTGGTCATCATTACGACCACCCGAGTCCACGCTTCTCTAGTAATGTTCCCTTAAAACTTATTTGTCAAAAGTATTCAAATGCACACTTCTTTGGGCACCCCGCGGATCTTAACAACATTCTCCACTAAAATTCCAATTTCTAAATCTCACAAACCATCTCGTTGAGATTACTCTGAGGTCTCGACGAGTCCATTCGGGGCTAAAGTTACTACTCGCTTAGGATTACGATCCCTTTGTAACTAAGACGTTATAAATATCATATTTTGTTCTAATCTACCTCAACGAATTCTATCGTTATGTCCTTTGCTAAATACTATACACATTATGCTCATCTGTTTAGCTCAACTTCCTTATTAACTCCATGTACAAGGGAATCCCCAAGTTTTGACCATAGAATTGTTTTAAACTATTTATTATAACCTTAAGTCTCTAATGCATCCATCGGTCTCGACTTGTTAACCGTCGGACTTTCGGAGCTTTTCTAACTTGTCCCACTCCAAGTTTACTTTAAATGGTTTCGCGAGCAAACTCACATTCTCTATTCAACATATTGCGAATTTCACAAATCGCCCGACATTAGCCACCGAACTAGGCTTCTAATCTTAACTCTTCCTTTTAGTCTAACTATCACCTGCACTTACCTCTAACATTGTACGAGGATTTCTTCAAAGTTTCGAAATAGTCAATCCTCTTTCGTTCCTCCTAGTCGGGTTCAATACTTTACTTGTCTACTTGACTCGCATGCTACGATTCATCCAACTATCTTCTTGTTTGCGAACTTGTTGTAGATAAGTTTACGCCTTCATTCCAATTCTCCTTAAGTCCTTAAATCCTACCCTTTTTATCCCCCAATAATTTGAAACGTCTCTTCATTAATGATAACCTTTCTAGTTCCTCGAACACTAATACTTCTACTTTCATCCTGGAGGCAGCCTGATGTTGTGGCTCCTAACTTAAATTGTACCAACTATAGGTTCGCAACTTAACTCCTATATCTTTTGTTTCACAATCCAATCAAGCAACTCTAACTGCCTGACATGTCCACAATTCGTCGATTATTCTTAACTTCGCTAGACCTCCCACCTAATAAGTCGGTTGTAATCTTCTCACAGATTAATATCTTCCTTTATGGATTAGTCTTCTAAGGTGTCTTTGGTGGTACTCATTTTTCTAGAGAACAGCCAATTTCGGTACCTAGAGTATCACCATGCACATGACTTCAATTCTCTAGGGTTCAGGGATTTAAATACTTTCCAACTCGGAGTAAATCTCCTTATCTTTGCCTCCACATTGGTCGATACAACCACTCCTATCCGATCACTCAAATCTTACGTCCGCGACTTGTATTGATCTATCACATCTTTCTACACCACAACCATAATGGTCACCCTCGTATCCAATCCACAATAACACTAGGTAAGCTCTGAAATATGATTCTTTTGTCTAGACACTTCAATCTTTTTCATGGATCCGGGGTATTCAAATTCTTACTAAATCTTCCTACTTGCTTAATTGCACTTAGTATACCTCGAGAACCTAAAACATCTCCAAATGCATTTTACATTTTAGCTTAAATTACTACTTAATTCTTTACACCTTAAGACTCTAAGGGTTTTGAGTTTCATCAACTAGGGTTCATTTCCTATAAATTTAAATCCTTACACCTCGTAAGTCGTATCTCTCTAATAGCACAAAATCTAAGTGCATAACTCTTCATGGTTAAGTCAGGCTAATCTTATTAACGTATAACTCTCTTTCTACAAGGCTTGTATGGTCACGCATCTACCTACCGTCTTATAGTTGGGGTTCATTTAAGAACTCCTCTAACCCACCTTCCATTACTTTCTTACTTCTCTATTTTAATATTATTCGTTCTATTAATTTTTGAAATAAAACTCTACCTGAAACAGCTGAGGGTTGGGCAGTTTCTTCTTCTCCAGTCAAGGCAAGCAGCTTTAGGGTAACGTTTTTCTGATTCTTGCCTCGTTGGCCTCTACCTGGTTGATCTCGACCCGGCTTCGGGCAATCCTTGACGAAATGGCCATTCTCTCCACATCGAAAGCATTTATCTGTGCCTACTCTACAGCTGCCGAAGTGCTCCTTTTGGCATTTAAGACACCAGGGTCCCTGAGTAGTTCCTCGTAATTTCTTTTGTCGACCTTGTTCGATTACCTCCCTGCCCATCCTCTTCATACCTTGGCTATTGCAAGCAACCACCCCTTGGGTCCTTGGGTCGTCTCGGTCTGTCAACCTCTCGAGCTGAAGAAATTGCCTGTCTATGAGCTGAGCTTGTTGGTCTATATGTTGGGACTGGCGATCTATTATCTCCGTAAGTCGATCTAGCGCGTCGTCTCTAGGATCCTTTCCTCGAACCATTTTCATATTAATCCTATAAAAATCAAAACAATAATCCTAAGAAATAAAATCAAATAAAGCAATAAACAGACTTACAGTTGATGAAGGATGTCCGCGTAGTGGCTGTGCAGTCGAGCAGTCTACAGAACCGATTTTAAAACCCGGGGTCTCTGATACCATAACTTGTAACGACCCAGACACTGTACCCTATTTCCCGTACGAAATTCTTCTTTTTCTTTTTATACTTAGCGTTTAAGTGGAAAACGATTTAATAAAACGTTTAAAAAATTTCAAAACTATTATTTAAACTAACACGCGCACAAACACCTACAAAATACACCTCACCATTTCACTAACGCAATTCTATCTATACCACGAATTATAACTACATCACAAACATACACTTCCCAATACGACTTAACTTTAAACCACCGATACTCCTACATCTCCGAAATCTCACTCAGAACGACTCGAGATATAATTAAACAAAACACATTTTCACGAAAACAAACTGCATAGTTCCGTTTAAAAGTTTAACATATCCTCCTGTTTACAAAATACCAAGCAGTTCATAAAAATCCAAACAAAAACCTTAACAAACGTTTTATAAAACAAATCTATCAAGTAAACAGAACCAAACACCCTAATATGATCAACTATACATTTTATAATACCATTAACATAAATCTATCACCTAACAAGATCCAAGCATCCTAATATGATCAACTATACATTTCATAATACCATTAACTCCTCCAAAATAAACACTCACATACATCCTAAAATACCTTTACATCATTCCCCACGGGTCAAAACGCGCCTCGACTGCCCAGCGCACTCCCACGGCCATCATCCATCAGCTGCATCATACGTCAGGAGGAGGAACGCCATCCTCACCTGGTTCGATGTCACCTATACGTCACCTACACCATACAGACACCTATGAGATAATTAAATCTCAGTAAGCTACGTAAATGCAGATGCATGCGTGCAGATGCTATTCAGAAAACATGCTCAGATTCAGATACAGAAACAGATACAGATTCAGATTACAGATTCATTTTCATTACGTCGCAGACAGATTGTTACCGAGATATCAACCCACTAAATGGAAAGGATACATTCCGCGGTCGAACTACCACTTTCCACCTAGAGAGGGGGGGTACATGCTCACAAATCCTACAGCCATGCCTGAGCCCCATCTCGCGTAACCAGATACAGACAGATTACGTTTATTCATTACAGACATTCATTCATTATCTTAAAACACGTGCAGAAATTCGTTTTCATGACATTTGAAATACGTGATGCATGAACAGTTCATATAACAGTAAACATGTAGACAAAGCATACCATCAAAACTCAACAATCAACCTATACACATATAGACAGAGCATACCATCAAAACCGAAATAGAGTAACATATAAACAATTTAAACCTAACTACCCAACCAAAAGCGATTTAAAGCAAACAACTCTTCAAGGATCCTCGACGCGACATCGAAGTATGGTGTAGACCGATTGGTCAGAGTAAGTCACGAAGACTTACCTGTCGTCCGTAGCTTGCTGGTTTTGGCACATCCGGTCACATATGGCTAGACCTATGTCAAACATTCAAACTTCATTAAAATCAAGCCTACATTCTCCAATTACTCTCAAATTACTATTTCTAGTCTAATCCAATTAAACCTAACTTAACGGGCCACTAATTCGGGTTGGGTAAAACTGACCCGAAACTTTGAACGCGCGTAACTTTCGCGTCGGTTACCGGAATCGAACGATTCCAGCGGCCACGTACTCCTCTAATAACCTATTTTAATATGCCAAAAGGAATTTAAAAACAAACGACCGGAGCTAGGTCAATTTATCAAAAACCCGAACTGCCCCTTTCTCCCAAAATTCCTCTTTTTGATTTTTCATCAAATTCCATCAATTTCTTCACCAATCTATCCTTTTAACATCCAATTAACAACAACTAACCTAAAATCGAAGTTACAAAGCACAAACCCGAATTGCCCTAATTCGGGCATCACTGATTCTTCGCCCAATTCGGGCGCTCCACAGCCAATCGACAATAGCCGGCCTTAGGGTTGACAAACCACGCCGGAAGTGACCGAAAACGGCCGGCGATCGGAGCTCAATCGAGCTCGCCACCGCCAGCCCCAAACCGAACAAAAATAGGGCCGAAGTCGAGCTTACATTCGGGTTGCGCGCGGAGATGGCCGGAGGTCGCACGCCGCCGTCGTCTGGCCGGAGAGGGGCGGAAGTCACCGGCGTTCGTCGTTCGTCGGAGGGTCGCGCTCCCTTCTCTCTCTCGGCGTCGGGCTCGGGTTCGTCGAAATCAACTGAATGGTTAAACCATTCAGTTGATTTTAATTATTAATAATAATAATAATAATAATATAATAATAATAATAATAATAATAATAATAATATAATAATAATAATATAATAATAATAATATAATAATAATAATAATAATATAATAATAATAATAATAATAATAATATAATAATAATAATATAATAATAATAATAATAATAATAATATAATAATAATAATATAATAATAATAATATAATAATAATAATAATAATATAATAATAATAATAATAATAATAATATAATAATAATAATATAATAATAATAATAATATAATAATAATAATATAATAATAATAATATAATAATAATAATATAATAATAATAATATAATAATAATAATATAATAATAATAATATAATAATAATAATATAATAATAATAATAATAATAATATAATAATAATAATATAATAATAATAATATAATAATAATAATATAATAATAATAATAATATAATAATAATAATATAATAATAATAATATAATAATAATAATAATAATAATATAATAATAATAATATAATAATAATAATAATAATATAATAATAATAATAATAATATAATAATAATAATATAATAATAATAATATAATAATAATAATATAATAATAATAATATAATAATAATAATAATAATATAATAATAATAATAATATAATAATAATAATATAATAATAATAATAATAATATAATAATAATAATATAATAATAATAATAATATAATAATAATAATATAATAATAATAATAATAATATAATAATAATAATAATATAATAATAATAATAATATAATAATAATAATAATAATAATAATATAATAATAATAATATAATAATAATAATATAATAATAATAATAATATAATAATAATAATAATAATATAATAATAATAATATAATAATAATAATATAATAATAATAATAATATAATAATAATAATAATAATAATAATAATATAATAATAATAATATAATAATAATAATAATAATATAATAATAATAATAATATAATAATAATAATATAATAATAATAATAATATAATAATAATAATATAATAATAATAATATAATAATAATAATATAATAATAATAATAATATAATAATAATAATATAATAATAATAATATAATAATAATAATAATAATAATAATAATATAATAATAATAATATAATAATAATAATATAATAATAATAATAATATAATAATAATAATATAATAATAATAATAATAATAATAATAATAATAATATAATAATAATAATAATATAATAATAATAATATAATAATAATAATATAATAATAATAATAATAATAATAATATAATAATAATAATATAATAATAATAATATAATAATAATAATAATATAATAATAATAATAATAATAATATAATAATAATAATATAATAATAATAATAATATAATAATAATAATAATATAATAATAATAATAATATAATAATAATAATAATAATAATAATAATATAATAATAATAATAATAATATAATAATAATAATATAATAATAATAATATAATAATAATAATAATAATATAATAATAATAATAATATAATAATAATAATAATAATAATATAATAATAATAATAATAATAATAATAATAATATAATAATAATAATAATAATATAATAATAATAATAATATAATAATAATAATAATAATATAATAATAATAATAATAATAATAATAATAATAATAATAATAATAATAATAATAATACCGGATTCCCGAGAGGTGTTGTGTGAATATTGCTCTCTGAAAACCGGATTCCAGAGAGCGAAGTCGCTGCTGTGTGCAGCGAAGTCGCTGCACACTGTGCAGCAACTGGTCGCTGCACACTGTGCAGCAACTGGTCTTGCACACATGCAGCGCCCAGCGCCTGGTCGCTGCATGGGCCGACCGTCTGCCTGCCCCCATTCACGAGGCAGAATTCCGATTCTGCCCTCCCTTCTTTTGATTGTTTTAATTGTTTAATAATTAAATGTTTTAAGCTTATTTAATTATTACCGTTTTTTTTTTTTTTTTTTTTTTTTTTTTTTTTTTTTTTTTTTTTTTTTTTTTTTTTTTTTTTTTTTTTTTTTTTTTTTTTTTTTTTTTTTTTTTTTTTTTTTTTTTTTTTTTTTTTTTTTTTTTTTTTTTTTTTTTTTTTTTTTTTTTTTTTTTTTTTTTTTTTTTTTTTTTTTTTTTTTTTTTTTTTTTTTTTTTTTTTTTTTTTTTTTTTTTTTTTTTTTTTTTTTTTTTTTTTTTTTTTTTTTTTTTTTTTTTTTTTTTTTTTTTTTTTTTTTTTTTTTTTTTTTTTTTTTTTTTTTTTTTTTTTTTTTTTTTTTTTTTTTTTTTTTTTTTTTTTTTTTTTTTTTTTTTTTTTTTTTTTTTTTTTTTTTTTTTTTTTTTTTTTTTTTTTTTTTTTTTTTTTTTTTTTTTTTTTTTTTTTTTTTTTTTTTTTTTTTTTTTTTTTTTTTTTTTTTTTTTTTTTTTTTTTTTTTTTTTTTTTTTTTTTTTTTTTTTTTTTTTTTTTTTTTTTTTTTTTTTTTTTTTTTTTTTTTTTTTTTTTTTTTTTTTTTTTTTTTTTTTTTTTTTTTTTTTTTTTTTTTTTTTTTTTTTTTTTTTTTTTTTTTTTTTTTTTTTTTTTTTTTTTTTTTTTTTTTTTTTTTTTTTTTTTTTTTTTTTTTTTTTTTTTTTTTTTTTTTTTTTTTTTTTTTTTTTTTTTTTTTTTTTTTTTTTTTTTTTTTTTTTTTTTTTTTTTTTTTTTTTTTTTTTTTTTTTTTTTTTTTTTTTTTTTTTTTTTTTTTTTTTTTTTTTTTTTTTTTTTTTTTTTTTTTTTTTTTTTTTTTTTTTTTTTTTTTTTTTTTTTTTTTTTTTTTTTTTTTTTTTTTTTTTTTTTTTTTTTTTTTTTTTTTTTTTTTTTTTTTTTTTTTTTTTTTTTTTTTTTTTTTTTTTTTTTTTTTTTTTTTTTTTTTTTTTTTTTTTTTTTTTTTTTTTTTTTTTTTTTTTTTTTTTTTTTTTTTTTTTTTTTTTTTTTTTTTTTTTTTTTTTTTTTTTTTTTTTTTTTTTTTTTTTTTTTTTTTTTTTTTTTTTTTTTTTTTTTTTTTTTTTTTTTTTTTTTTTTTTTTTTTTTTTTTTTTTTTTTTTTTTTTTTTTTTTTTTTTTTTTTTTTTTTTTTTTTTTTTTTTTTTTTTTTTTTTTTTTTTTTTTTTTTTTTTTTTTTTTTTTTTTTTTTTTTTTTTTTTTTTTTTTTTTTTTTTTTTTTTTTTTTTTTTTTTTTTTTTTTTTTTTTTTTTTTTTTTTTTTTTTTTTTTTTTTTTTTTGGATCTCTTATTCACGAGCTTATCGCTTTGTAATCCGACTCCGGAGTCCGTCTTCTTTGAACGAAAAGAACAGGCGCACCCCAGGAGAAAAACTGGGTGGATGAAACCTTTACAATCTCAAGTGAGTTTTCAACTCTCTCATTCAGCGAGCGCTAACCTATATGGATTCTTAGACACTAGCGCGGAGCTCGGATACACATCAATGGTAAACTCGATCTCCCTTTCTGGCGGTAATTCGGGAAGATCATCGAGGAAGATCTCAGAGAATTCTCTGACTATAGGAAGGTCGCTCGGCTTTACTCCACTGAGCAACTGAGTATCTACTACTGTGGCCAAATAAATCAAGCATTCACCTCTAAACTGCTCGTTAACCTTCATGGAATAGGAAGTAGGTGACCCACTCAACCTGTTCATCGCCTGGTAAGCAAACTGGGCTTTATCCGAGGGCCGAAAAGTCACAATCCCAGATCGACAATCGATGTTGGCGAAGTACTGTGACAGCCAGTCCATCCCTAAGATAAGATCGTACCGCTCTATGCTCATAACTATCTGACAAGCATAAAAGGTATTATTCCCCACTGACACGACATTGCCCTGGAAAATACGATCCGACTGCATATGCTCTCCCGAAGGCAGCATCACTCTATCCTCGAACTCTGCTAACTCAGACTCTAATCTCAATCTAGTCATGCAGGAAGTTGAAATGAAGGAGTCGGTAGCTCCCGTATCCATCAAAGAAAGTACAGTTATGCCCATAATCAATGTAGTACCTGATATCACGGACGGCTGAGCCTCGTCGTCGACGTCACCAGGCTCAATAAAGGCAAAGATCCTCGGCATGACCTTCTCTGATCTCTGCTCAACTGATCTCAGCCCGGCTTTGGGCAATCTTTAACAAAATGGCCGACTTCACCGCCGATAGCACTTATTCGTGCCTATTCTGCATTCGCCACTGTGTTCTCTCTGGCACTTAGGGCACCAGGGCATCTGAGGAGCCCCTTGTACCTGCTTTCCCTTCCCTCGATCATTACCTCCTTCAGAAGGCCTCTTGACACCCCTTTGTTGTTGCTGGGGTTGTTGGACTCTAGGCTGCCAACCTCGGTTCCGTGACTGAGGGTGAATCTCATGGAAGAAGCCCTTAGCTGGCTCCCTCGGCTTAATACAAGTCGCCCGTGCAGCCTCGAAATCCAAGGCTCTTGCTGCGATGTCTGAATAGGGCACATCTATAATCCCCGATACTATAACATGCATCCGAATCTCCGGATTCAGCCCTTCCATAAACCGGTGCACCTTGTCTTCGTTATCACTTACTAGGCGTGGTGCAAATCTCGACAGGGCTTCAAACTTCCGTATATACTCTGCAACTAAACCTGTCTGCTTCAACTGCGTAAACTCATTCCTCTTCGCCACTCTCATAGTGCGGCTGAAATATTTGTCGAAAAACACGGTCTTAAATTGCTCTCAAGTCATAAGTGTCACGTCCGTTGTTGCTTTAATCAAATCCCACCAAAAACGGGCGTCCAACGCTAAATGAAAAGTGACATAGGCCACTTTATTCCCATTCTCTATCCCCGCATACTCTAGCATATCTTCCATCGTTCGGATCCACTCCTCGGCTAAAGTGGGGTTCGATGATTGCCCGTTGAATACTGGGGGTCGCAACTTTTGAAATCTCTCCATGCCCTGATGGTTTGGAACGACCACCTCTCCGGCCTGACGATCCTCTGGATTTACTAAACGCTCAATTGTTGTGCTTGCTTGTCCATGTGCTAGGCCTGACGGTCCAACGATTCCGTAAGTCGGTCTAAAGCCTCGTCCCTAGGGTATTTTCCTCGAACCATTTTGTATAACTCCTATAAAAGTTAAAAACAAATAACCCTAAGAAATCGATATCAAATAAAGCTTTAAACATACTTACAGTTGATGAAGGATGTCCGCGTAGTGGCTGTGCAGTCGAGCAGTCTACAGAACCGTTTTTAAAACCCGGGGGCTCTGATACCATGACTGTAACGACCCTAAAACTGTACCCTTAATTTCCCATGTAAATTTTTTTTCTTTTTATATCTTTCAAGTGAACCCTTTTGTTAAATCGTCAAGTCAAGTGTAAATCGTGGGAGTATATAAAAAAATTATTTAAATGAAACATATAAAATCGAGGGGCGAGAATTGTTTAAAACCCATTCAAATAAGTGTTGAAATTACTTTAAAAAACATTTAAAGAAATTATATAAAACGGAAGGAAGAGACAACAAGGAAATCGAGGACAAAAACGTCAAAATTAACAAAATAGAGGGGCGATCGATCGGCTGCTTGACAGCCGACCGATCGGCCTATATGCAGCTGACCAATCGCACCATGTTTTGCGATCAATTGGCTGCTGTTTTGGAATAAATTCCAGAATGCAACCATAAGGAGCCGATCGTACGCCCCTCTTCTGGCGAACGATCGCGAACTCATCTGGAATTCCAGAGAGTTCTGCGTTCGATCGCCTCACTGTCTGCGATCGAACGGCTTTCTCTCTGGTTTACCAGAGAGCATGCCTTCTTCATTTTTTTCCTCCATCGACACCCTGTACACTCATCACAAATACTCCGTCACTTTTCATTTTTATCAAATGTCAATAACTCCTCTAACACTCATTCATCATATAAAAACACCTTACATAAAACCACTCCAAACATATTTGAAAACGTAGTAAAATTTCATAAAAACAACTGCGTGGTCCGTTTAAAAATCAAACAAAACCCCTACAAAATTTGACAACCAAGCAGTTCGGTAACATCAAATTAGCAAGCTTAACAAAACGCTTTATAAAACGATTTACCAAAATGTTCAAAACATCAATACACTTATCTATCAACTATCCAGATATCAACATCCTAAAATGTTCTATCTGTACATCTTTCCTACTTTTCTATCTATCCAATCGTCAAAACATTTACTTACGTCCCCACAGGTCAAAAAGCGCACCGACTGCCCAGCACACTCCCACGGGCCATCTTTCTTCAACTGCTCATTCCTCGGGTGGAGGGATCTCGTCCTCACCTGTATCAAAATCACCTTCACCATACAGACAACTATGAGCTAAAGACTCAGCAAGTTTCATAAATGCAGATGCATGCTGTGCATTTGAAGTTCAAAAATCAGGCAACATTTTCTTATCATTACGTTGCAGACAGAATGTCATCGAGATCTCAGCCCGCTAGATGGAGAGGGCACATCCTGCGGTCGGACAACCCTTTCTACCTAGCGCGGGGGGGGGGGGGGGGGGTACACGTTTACATCCGTATACAGCCGTGCCTGAGCCCCACCTCGCATGACCAGATAACAGATTACGTAGGTTCATTTCGTTTTAGGCGATGTGGTATTGTGACAAGCCCCTCTCGGCCTTCACAATAGATCAATAGCCCCATTTCGGGGCACATCTCTTTTCATGAAAACATAGTGCAGAAATTTATTTTCTATGCATAATTGAAAACCACGATGCATGGACAATTACGTGCATAAAGTAAACATACAACATGTGTACCATCAAGACGATAAAAGCATAACCTAAAAAGAAGAACTAATCTTCACTACCCAACCAGAGCATTTAAACAAACGAATCACCAATGTTCCTCGACAAGACTTTGGCGTACGGTGTAGGCCAATCGGCCATAGTAAGTCACGAGAACTTACCTCGCGTCCGTTGCAATTCTAGCTCTGTCCACGAGCGTTGTTCACCTAAGGCAAATTCACAACAATCGTCGTTAAATCACGTTCAAACCTTTAAATGTCCAAACTAACGAAACTCTTAATTAAAGAAATTTCTTAAATCTCTAAAATACTTCATTGAGGCTTTTTGTCGAGCATTTCGCGCTCACTTACCAAAACCTCAATTATTGGAGTTTCTAAGTTTTCCAAAATCACGAAAATTCATCAAACCCTAATATTCCACAACGAATCGATAAATCTTCGTCCAATACGCCCAATACGTCCATTATATCCATAAATACAGTAACCCTATCGATTTCAAACTCAAATCGACATTTTTAACAAAACCCTAAACAAAACCTAATCATTTTAAATCTCTAAAAACTGAAATCTAACGCTCCATAACCATAGAACCTTACCTAGAGCGTTGACCGGAGGAGTTTTCGTGAAGAAAACTGAGTCGCCGGAGGACGAATCGTCGTCGGAAGGGGAGAAATCGCCGTGAGGAAGAGAGAGAGAACGCCACGAGAGAGCTTCTGGTTCACGAAGAGAGAAAATGAGGGAGGAAGAGAGAAAATTGTGATTTTAATTAAAATTTGGCTTGGCAAATTACCTTTTCGCCCTTCCTTTGATTTTCTATTTGTTTCGTCTCTTGTTCCGTTATCTAGCTAACGATTGGACTTCTCTAAATTTTCTTAGTTCACCAATAACTCCGACTTATTATCTGGGCTTTATTAAAACTGTCCGTTCACAAAACAGATCTCGTTTACTATTTTTATTAAAACGTCCTTTATATTACAAGAAACGTAATTCTTGTAATTTAGCGTTACAACTCCTAAAATTCTCGAAAATTTCTTAAAATCCATTTTAATTATTAGGATCGTGATAACGCTTTTCTTTCACAGAACGGACTTAATTTGACGCATTTTACAAAAATGTCATCATATATTAAAATAATAAAATCTCGTAAAAAATCGGGTATTACAAATATAATGCATGAGGCAATTATAATTAATTCATACAAAATGGCTAGAATATGTCAAATAAGTTTAAAACAAAATTACAATATTTCATGGGTCGGGAGGACAAATTCTCATAGGCCAAATGGTGATTCCATCCAAGCTCTCCAAGTGAGGTCCTTTACAAGATCAACTCCTGCAAGAAAAGGAAAAGCAAATTTATCAGTAAAAATGCTAAGTAGATTATGGGCCTTGGGCTGTGATCTAGCTTTGGGCCTCCTTGGCATGTCACTTACCCTAGTTCGCATAAAACAAGCAAACAATTCGGTAGCAGCTATCGTGATATGGGGGCCCTTAGAAAAGGGGTCATGTGGAACCCACAAAATAACAAAGTGCTCGGGTGCTAAGTGTAGGAAAAATCCGAGGAGATGACAGTAGCAAAATGGAGGGAAAATGCAAGTGAAATGAAGATGTCTAAAATGTGAACATGGCTGAGAATGAAGTGAAAGAAAATTTCATGAAATGATAAAGAAACGAAGTAAGATGAAGGTGGATAAAGGTGTGTGATTTCATGAAGAACGTGAGGATAAAGATGAAAAAGAAAATACAAATAAATGAAGTGAAGTCTGTGAGAGTGAATGGCCGAAAATAAAGGGTGAATATGTGTGTGAAATGTGATGGAATGGAATACCTTTGGCGGATCCGATAAGCTATCATTCCTTTGGCAGATCCGAAAAGCTATTTAACGTTGGGCTCTCAGATAAACGATTTTTCGGAGGAAAACGACCACCGTAGGCCTAGGTTTCTTCCTCGAAGCCCTTACTTTTAAGAGAGCAAGGTGAAGGAAAGTTAAGAGTTAACCTAGCAATCTTGAGCTAGGCTAACAATGGAGGACCTCTCTACTCGATTCAAGAATCGAGAAAACACCCCAAGGACTTCTAACACAAATTTAAGGAAATAGGAATTTCTTAAAAGTGGGCAAAAGTTCCAATACATGCAGCAATGCTATGCTTAAATAAGCAACCTAATGGTGGATGTAGCAACCTTAAATCCTATTCCATAATTTCCAAAAATTTTCATTTTATAGTACCCAAAAAATCTTGACTTTTAAACCTCTAAATAAAAATCCAAATCGTTGAATTCATTTGAAAACCATTTTAAGAAACATATAAATACATGAAACTAAAAAAAGGAAAGAAAACAACAAAACACATCGGCAGGAAATCGTGGGGGTAGAAAGGGCATTTTTGACCAAAAATGCGTGGCCGATCGATTGACATTCTACTGAAGAAAATCGGTCGACGAACTACTAAGAAGAATCGGTCGATGAATTACTTTCGGCATGTAACGACCCAAATTTTCCCTAACACTATTCCTAAAAGTGACGTAAAATTTAAACTTTTATTTTGTTCTTTTCATCTTACTCGATTAAAGACAGTTAAATTCATTAAGCGGAAGTCAATAATTCCTCTCGGGTTTTCTCAAATGAACAGTAAAGTCGACTCTTCCTATCGGGTTTCATTGAAGGAGTAGTATTTTTCCTCTCGGGTTTCTTCAATTTAAACAGTAGGGGTAGATGATTCTCTCTATCGAGTTTGGACGAATGGTACAGTGGGGGTCGACGTATAACAGACAGGAATGGATAACAGAAACAGAAGACAACGTGGATGACGGAGGTAGAAGACAGTGTGGACGACGGAGATAGAAGACAGTGTGGACGATGGAGACAGAAGACAGTGTGGACGATGGAGACAAAAGACAGTGTGGACTTTCAAAATAATAAGACAGCGTGGATGACAGAATTAAAGGACAGAATGGACAACAGAAATAAAAGACAGTGTGGACGTTTGAGTTAATAGACAGCGTGGACGACAGAATTAAAAGACAAAATGGACAACATGACAACTTTGGACAATGACCTTCTCTACCAGAATACTTAACAGAACCTTATCGTCCACAGACTTTGGATGATGACTTTCTTACAGAAACACTTAACCGACACTTAAAGAATCCCGACTCTAAACCATGCATTACCCGATTGATCGCCCCTTCCTGGCGATCGATCGGCTAGCTCTCTGGATTTTTATCCAGAGAGCTGCCCTCATATTCTTTCCCTTGCACCTACACACCATTCACCCAGAACTTCCAGAAACATTAAAACGTTAAAATCCATTACCATTTTGTCAACATCAGTATTTACACTATCGAGACATCCAACACTCTAAAATGAGTTTCTATACAATTCATATACTTCCACCCTTCAGCCCAACTTAAACCCAAAATCTCCAAAATACTTAACTATTACTCCCACGGGTCAATTTAGCTTTCACTGCACAACACACTTCCACGGGCCATCCTCCATCAACCGCCTCATACTTCGGGTGGAGGAATGTCATCCTCACCTGTTTCAAATTCGCCTACACCATAGAGACAACTATGATCTAAAGGCTTTGTAAGCTTCATAAATGAAAATGCATGCTGTACATATGCGGTTCATAAATCATGCAGACATTTTCATTGTTTCATTACATACGTTTCATTACAGAACAGAATGTCACCGAGGTCTAACTCTCACCAGATGGAGAGGGTACGTTTGGTGGTTAGACAGCCCTTTCCATCTACCGGGGGGAAAACATGCTTCCATCCGTAAACAGCCATGTCTGAACCCCACCCCATCGTGACCAGATTACAGATTATGTACATTCGTTTCTTTAATTCATTTCTTTTCTTAAACACGTGTAGAAACTCATTTTCATGATATTTTGAAATAGACGTGATGCATGGACAGTTCATATTGCATAATGTATACAGGGCCCTAGACATAAAGAAAACGATAAGCAGTACATAAAACCTAGGAAAAATGTTCTAACCAAGCAAATATCTTAAACTACCCATCCAACCTAAACTGAAGATATAGATCACCAAACATCCCCGGTCAATAAACTCTTCTATGGTGTAGGCAAAATCGGCCAAACGAATCACGAAGACTTACCTCGCGCCATTTTTCAATCTGAGTGCTTAAATATTCACAAAAGGAGCCAAATCGTAGGAGCAGAGGGGGTTTTCTTCTCGGCGATGAAAGAAAGCTGGAGGAGTAGCAAATGAGGGTGTTCTCACGTAAGGGAGTGAAGAGGCAGGGATAAGCTTCTCCCACAAGCTTTGCCACATGCCACATTCTTATATGGTGCTCCCAACCACCCACTTTCACTTCCTAATTTTCCCCTCCATTGGTTTCCAACTAAATGCTTTGTTTCCTTATCTATTTCGTTATTTAGTTAATGATTCAGTTTCTCCAAATTTTATTATTTCACCGAGTACTCCAATAAATTACTAGGGCTTTATTAAAACTTTCCGTTCGTAAAACAGACTTAATTTGACATATTTACAAAAATGTTATTTTGTATCGAATAACAATAATTCCGTAAAACTGGGTGTTACAGTGGATGATTAGGGTTTGGCAAGAAGAAGAGTGGATATGAGCCATTAGATCAAAATAATCAATGGCCGAGGATGATAAAGCCCTGCGCGCGCTACTGATTGGTGACGCTACTGTGCTGGCCAATCTGGCAGCCATGGTGTGCAGCTGGGCGACTAATAAATGGTGCAGGAAGGTTGAGCTGTGCGCGCCATCATCGGCTACGTTGGCAATCCGAGTGCGCGCCATCCAATGGTCAGCGCTGCACTTCTAGGGCGCGCCAGATCAGCGGCCACGATGCTCCAGCATGTGTGCCCATCTACTGATCGAGGTTGCTGCCCGCATGCACCAGATAAGCTTCTCCTTTTGATCCGAGCCATCCTTTAGCCAATGGATGAGATTTTATCAACTCTTTGATCTATGTTGCCACTAACACCTGTACCTGCAAAATCCATACCTTAAGAGTGAGCTCTTCTTTGGGCCAAGACTTTCTTTGAGTCCAATTTGTAGAGGGGCTTTCTCCTTTGTTGAATAAGTCTTCAACCCATCATCCACCAACATTCATCTAACCTTAACCACACAATCTAATGCATGATGCAAATTTAATAGTCCATACAAAAAGGCTAATTGTGACGTCCCTAACACTGTACCCTTAACTTCCCCGTATTACTATTTTTTTTTTTATCCCTAAAACTTTAAGTTTATTGTTAAAGTGGAAAACCATTTGAAAATCCTTTAATAAAACGTATTTAAGGTAAAGAAAACTAAAGAGAACATTTAAATAAAACAATTAAAACAATAAAAGAAGAATCGGCCAAGCAGAACAGAGGGCAAGAAGGGCCCAAGCCCAAAATTTTCCCTGTTCACTTCTACCGCTCACATCCACCGCTCACATCCACTGCTCACTCCTGCCAAGCCACATCCACCGCTAATCACATCCACCGCTCATATCACGGTACACTTCTACCGCTCATCTACCGCTTACATCAAACACATCCACCGCTCAACAGTAACCTAACACATCTACCGGTTGACTTTGACCAAATACTTATATAAACTTCTGTCGATTACAAAACGATAAAAACTGCTTACATCTACCGCTAACATCAAACACATCCACCGCTCAACAGTAACCTAACACATCTACCGGTTGACTTTGGCCAAACACTTATATAAACTTCTGCCGATTACAAAACGACAGAAACTGCTTACATCTACCGCTTACATCAAACACATCCACCGCTCAACAGTAACCTAATACATCTACCGGTTGACTTTGACCAAACACTTAACCGAAACCCATATAATTTCCCCCTGCACTTACACACCATTCACTCAGAACTTCCAAAACATTAAACATAACATTCTCCATTTCCAGAAACATCAAAATGAACATTATATATATATATATATATATATATATATATATATATATATATATATATATATATATATATATATATATATATATATATATATATATATATATATATATATATATATATATATATATATATATATATATATATATATATATATATATATATATATATATATATATATATATATATATATATATATATATATATATATATATATATATATATATATATATATATATATATATATATATATATATATATATATATATATATATATATATATATATATATATATATATATATATATATATATATATATATATATATATATATATATATATATATATATATATATATATATATATATATATATATATATATATATATATATATATATATATATATATATATATATATATATATATATATATATATATATATATATATATATATATATATATATATATATATATATATATATATATATATATATATATATATATATATATATATATATATATAACCCATCAGTCCTAACATCCCGAAATGTTCCCAAGACGTTTACTTACATCCCCACGGGTCAAAGCGCACCGATGCCCAGCACACTCCACGAGCCATCTTCTTCAACTTATCATTCCTCGGGTGGAGGGATCTCGTCCTCACCTGTATCAAGATCACCTACACAATAAAAACACCTATGAGATAAAAATCTTAGTAAATTCTACGTAAATGCCAATGCATGATCGTGTATGCTCAATGCTATGAAAATCGTCCATGTCATTTCATATTTCAGTACATATCAGTATATGGTTATCGAAAAAGCTTGACAGATGGATAGGGCACGTCAAGAGGTTAGACAGCCCACACCATCTGAACGGAGGAAAACCCGCTCACCACGGAACGCCAGGTCTAAACCTCATCCCCGATAACCCCATGCCATGGTTGTTTACTGTGATACTTTACTTGCCTTTACATGCATTTTCTTTTCATGAAACCGATGCGTAAATTGTTTTCATGACGTTTTGAAACCATGATGCATGAACAGTTCAATATGCAATACAAACATATATAACATGTATACAATCAAAACATCACAATACTTAACCTATAAGACAACCAAACTTAAACTACCCAACCTAAGCAATTAAACATGCAAGGCACCAACAATCACCAACAATCCTCGAGAGACAAAACTTGACATATGGTGTAGGCCAATCGGCCACAGTAAGTCACAAGAACTTACCTCAAGTCCTCAGCACACCAAGCACTATCCAGGAGCTTGTTCACCTAAGATAATTTATAACACACGGCATTAGAACTGAGTCTAACCCAATCGGACTCCCTTAATTCCACTTAACTATCCTCCATAATCATAAATGCCTTATTATCATTCAACATTCCAATAGCTAACGATTTCTAACTTCCATCGACAATTTCTAACGAAACCCTATTTGAATAACAACTCTAAAATAGAAGGCTAACAATCCAGAACATTAAAACCTTACCTAGGGTCGCGATTTAGGAATGAATTGTGAAGGAAATTGATCGGTTGGAGGAGCCGTTGAATTGTGAAGAAGCATAGGGGTGGAGAGAATTTTCGTGGCTGTGAAAGTTAAAGGAGAGAAAGAGTGAAAGTGAATGTGGTTTCTCGTAAGGGAGGAAAAAGGAAGGTGTTGCCTTTGCCAAGCTTCTCCCACAAGTTTTGACACTTGTCACACTCTCACTTGGTGCTCCCAACTACCCCTTTTTTACTTCCTAATTTTCCCCTCTATCCAATTGCTTGTTTAGTTGAACTTAGTTTGGTTTCTCCAACTTATCTCGTTATTTGACTAACTATTCGTTTTCTCTAAATTTTCTTATTTCACCATAAATTCCAATTTATTATTTAGGTCCCAATAAAACTTTCCGTTCGCAAAACAGACTTAATTTGACATATTTACAAAAATGCAATTATTTATTGAAATTACAAAATCCCGTAAAACTGGTTGTTACATTCCATCCACCTTAATTTAAATTTTGTCTTCAAAATTTGACTATACAAAAAGTTCAGGATACTTCAACATCATATCCTGCTGCCTCTCCCAAGTAGCCTCCTCAACATCATGATTCCTCCACAAAACCTTTACTAGAGGGATTTTCTTATTGCGCAACACCTTTATAGAGGTCTCTAGAATCTGCACCGGCATCTCCGCATAGGTCAGTGTTGGTTGTACCTCGATCTCCCTTGTCTCTATGACGTGTGACGGATCACGCACGTATTTTCTGAGCATGGACATGTGAAATACATCGTGAATACCTTCCATAGATGCTGGGAGCTGTAACCTGTACACCATAGTCCCGATCCTCTTCAAAATAGGAAAGGGCCCCACAAAACGAGGGTTCAACTTGCCTCTCCTTTCGAACCGCATAACGCCCTTAAACGGAGAAATATTTAAGTATACTTCATCACCCTCACTGAACTGCAATTCCCTTCGTCTAGTGTCAACATAACTCTTTTGGTGGCTCTGTGCTATCTCTATAAGTTGTCTAATAACAGTGATCTTCTCCGCTGTTTGCTGCAAAATATCTGGGCCGATTATACTAGCTTCGCCAACCTCGTCCCAGTATAGCAGAAATCTGCATTTTCGACCACACAATGCCTCGTACAGAGCCATGCCATTCATAGCCTGGAAGCTGTTGTTGTTCGAAAACTCAATCAATGGTAAATATCGGCTCCACGAGCCCTGAAACTCCAGCATGCAAGCTCTAAGCATATCCTCAAGAATCTGATTTGTTCTTTCTGTCTGTTCGTCAGTCTGAGGATGTAACGCCGTGTTAAAATTCAACTGAGTTCCCATGGCCTTATGCAAACTCTTCCAGAATTTCGAAGTAAATCTGGCATCTCTATCAGAAACAATAGAGATGGGCACTCCGTGTAATCTGACGATCTCCTGCACATACAGCTCAGCTAGTTGATCCATAAAATAGGTCATCTTCACTGGCAGAAAGTGGGCTGTCTTTGTCAAACGGTGTACAATTACCCAGATACCATCGTGCCCCTTCGTCGTTCTCGGAAGCCCAACAATGAAATCCATAGAGATTTGTTCCTATTTCCACTCCGGAATCGGCAGTGGTTATAAGGTTCTGGTTGACCTTTGGTGTTCCGCCTTAACCCGTTGGCAAACTAGGCAGGTTTCCACGTACCTGGCAATCTCTCTCTTCATGTTCGGCCACCAGAAATGTTGTATCAAGTCTCTATACATTTTGGTGCTCCTCGGATGCACTGAGTATGTCGAGGAGTGTTCCTCGGTTAAGATCTCTCTTTTCAGCTCATCATCGCTAGGCACGTACCATCTGTGCCTAAATTTCAATACTCCTTCATCTGTCAAGTTGAAATCAGACGAACCTTCAGATCTCATGCTCATTCGATGCCTTTTACACTCCAAATAATCCTGTTAAGCTTCTCGTATTTTGTCCAAAATCGTTGGTCTAAGAAAAATGTTGGTGAGCATGCTGGATAACTCTGCCACAATCTCCACATCAAATTTCTCAATCTCAGACCTCAACGTCACAGACATCGCTGCAAGCGAAAGCTGACTCGCAGTAGGCATCCTGCTCAAAGCATCAGCAACTTTATTTGCCTTCCCCGGGTGGTATTTAATTTCGAAGTCATAATCTTTAACGAACTCCAACCACCTTCGCTGTTGCATATTAAGTTCTTTCTGCGTAAACAAATACTTAAAGCTTCTGTGATTGGAGAACACCTCATGTAACACCCGGAAACTTTGAATTCTAGTTTTAAGTTATAGCTGTCGGGTTTTAATTTGTAAGCCCTATATCGTTTAATTCGTGGAAATAGTAAATTGAGTCCAAATGGCCAAAGGGAAGTTTTGTTAGGACCCTAGGAATAAAATAGAATATTTGGAGAAATAAGGGAATTTTGGAGAAATTAAATCGATAGACGAAGTAACGATTTAAGTTAAGAAATTGACTAAGGGTATTTAGGTAATTTTGAGGTTTAATTCTATTAAAACCTAAGTTCTCTCTCTCTCTTCCTCACTTCTCCTCCACGCACGAAGCTCTCTCCCTCTCCCTCGCGATTTCTTCCTCTTCTCAATCGCCACCTCCATCGGCTTGATCTCTACCCCATTTTGGCGATTTTCTTTCAAGTTTCTTCCCCAAATCGACTCTTAGGGTAAGCTCTACGTTTTAGTCAAGATATTGTTCGTTTTTGAAGTTATTTTTAGTTAGGGTTTGTGGAGAAACTTAGGGTTTTTGTTAGAAATCGTTAGGGTTGTTTATTTATTACTCATTAATGATGTATTAGTAATTATTGAGGTTGTTGGAGTAGATTGATGATGTTGGTTGAGGTTTAATGTTAAGTTTAGGTTGTTGAAAATGATTTGGAAAGTATTAATGGAGTTTTGAAGTTGGTGAGCACTACGTGCTCGATGAAATGCCTAGAAGAAATGAATTAGAATTTTTGGAAGAGTTTGTCCTAGCTTGAGAAGTCGATTGTTTAGATTCGATGTTTGAAAGTCGATATTAATGATGTGTTGTTAAATGCTCTAGGTAACCCAAGCTCAAAGGACGGTGCTCGGCATATTTAGGAGGCCAGGTAAGTGAGCGTTAGGCTTTCCGGCCACTAAGGCCCTTCGTCGTACAATGTTGATGATGTTTGATGTGATAAAAAAGGTGGAAATAGGGGTTGGTAGAAAGGACAGGTAGTTTTAGGTAGTGCTTTAGTGATTTAAGTAGTGCTCGTTTGATAGGTTTTTCCTTACGTATGTTATACCTCATGCATCATGTTTTACTAAAGTGCATACGAACTATTTATGAGCATGTTTTATGAAAATGTTGAATTAAAGAACGATAATGAATGATGAATGATGAATGTTACTACGGGGCAAGTCACAATTGTACTACGGGGCAAGTCACGAATGTACTACGGGGCAAGTCACGAATGTACTACGGGGCAAGTCACGAATGTACTACGGGGCAAGTCACGAATGTATGAATGTACTACGGGGCAAGTCACGAATGTACTACGGGGCAAGTCACGAATGTACTACGGGGCAAGTCACGAATGTATGAATGTACTACGGGGCAAGTCACGAATGTACTACGGGGCAAGTCACGAATGTATGAATGTACTACGGGGCAAGTCACGAATGTACTACGGGGCAAGTCACGAATGTACTACGGGGCAAGTCACGAATGTATGAATGTACTACGGGGCAAGTCACGAATGTACTACGGGGCAAGTCACGAATGTATGAATGTACTACGGGGCAAGTCACGAATGTACTACGGGGCAAGTCACGAATGTACTACGGGGCAAGTCACGAATGTACTACGGGGCAAGTCACGAATGTACTACGGGGCAAGTCACGAATGTATGAATGTACTACGGGGCAAGTCACGAATGTACTACGGGGCAAGTCACGAATGTATGAATGTACTACGGGGCAAGTCACGAATGTATGAATGTACTACGGGGCAAGTCACGAATGTATGAATGTACTACGGGGCAAGTCACGAATGTATGAATGTACTACGGGGCAAGTCACGAATGTATGAATGTACTACGGGGCAAGTCACGAATGTATGAATGTACTACGGGGCAAGTCACGAATGTATGAATGTACTACGGGGCAAGTCACGAATGTATGAATGTACTACGGGGCAAGTCACGAATGTACTACGGGGCAAGTCACGAATGTATGAATGTACTACGGGGCAAGTCACGAATGTATGAATGTACTACGGGGCAAGTCACGAATGTATGAATGTACTACGGGGCAAGTCACGAATGTACTACGGGGCAAGTCACGAATGTATGAATGTACTACGGGGCAAGTCACGAATGTATAATGTACTACGGGGCAAGTCACGAATGTACTACGGGGCAAGGTCACGAATGTATGAATGTACTACGGGGCAGAAACGGTTTAAAAGAAATGAAACGACAATGTTTATAAATGTCATGCATATATGTAAAGTTATGTTTAGTACGCTCCTTACTAAGCATTAGGCTTAATGGATTTATTGTATGATGTAGGTGACGAGAACGAAGGTGAGGAACCTCTTTACGATGACCAAGTATAGATGGTCGGTGGCGGAGCTCGTGGTGGCGGAGCGTGTTTTGGCAGGGCGGGTTGACTCACGGTTAGGTGTTTTGAGAGTTTTTGGGTATTGTTGGGATAATGATGAATTTGATGGATTTTTAGTACGTTTAGATATGTTTTAAGATGTTTGGTGATTGTATAGTGTTTTGAAACGTTTTTTATTGTTTTTAAAACAGGTAGGATTGTTAAACGTTTAAACGGAACCACGCGGTTCGTTTATTTGAAATTCATTTGTATGTTAAAGAGATTTATGTTGGTTATGAGTTTTGGGTAAATTTAGTGTGGAAGTGTTAGTGTGAGAAGTACGTGATGAATTGTGTTGTGTTTGGGGGTTTGGATAAATGTTATGTTTGAAGTATGTTTTAAGGATGTATGTAAGATAATGGTGTGAAGAGAAAATGAAAGAAGAGAAGGGGTTGATGAGTGTTAGGCTTTGTGTGTATTATGTGTTGCGTGTTTTTGGTATTTAAGAGAGGAGTACAGGGGCGAAAGATGAAGAAAAAGGAAAGAAGAAGAGGAAGAGGAAGAGCTGGACTCTCTGGAGTCCAGAGAGTCTGGCGATTGCTCGCCTCCCAGAGGCGAGTAATCGCCTCTTCCTCTGGTAGTCGCTGGAGAAGCGATTGCCAAGAGGAAATCGCCATATGGCGATTGCTCCAGCGAGCAATCGCCTAGGGCGATCACTCGCCAGTTTTATGGCGAGTGATCGCCACCTCCTCTGCTCATTTAAAAATATATATATATATATATATATATATATGTTTTATTTAATTGATTTCTTTTATTAATTAATTGTTTTAAAATTGTTTAAGTTTATTGATTTAGTAATTGTTTAAATAATTTACTAAACGAACTCCGATTTAGATTCCGATTTCGACTTTGATTAAGATTTCCGCTCAGGTACAGTTAAAGTGAAAGTTTTAAATAAATAAATAAATAAATAAACGATATCACGGGTAAGGGTCGTGACACCTCACACTGCTGCTCATACAGATAGTGTCTCCAAATTTTTAATGCAAAGACAACCGCTGCAAGCTCAAGGTCATGTGTCTGATAGTTTTGCTCATACGGATTCAACTGCCGAGAAGCATAAGCGACGACTCTGCCTTTCTGCACCAATACACACCCCAGTTCAATTCTTGAGGCGTCGCAGTAAATACTGAACTTATCACCCTCCACTGGCAGTGTCAGAACTGGAGCCGTAGTCAATCTCTGTTTCAGCTCCACAAAACTCTTTTCACATGCGGTCGACCATACAAACTTCTCATTTTTCCTCGTCAACCAGGATAGAGGAACTGCCATCTTTAAAAACTCCTCAATGAACTTCCTGTAATATCCAGCCAAGTCGAGAAATCCTCGTACCTCTCGCACATTTTTAGGCTGTGGCCAATCCCTGACAACTTCAATCTTTGTCGGATCTACCGAAATTCCCTCCTGAGATATGATATTGCCGAGAAAAATAATCCGATCAAGCCAAAACTCGCACTTAGAGAACTTTGGATACAATTGATGTTGGCACAGAATTCTCAGAACAATTCACAAATGCTCCTCGTGCTCTTTTTTTTGTCTTTGAATAGATCAAGATGTCATCAATGAAGACGACGAAAAACTTGTCTAAATACTCCTTAAACACATGGTTCATCAAGTCCATACCTTGTTCAAAAGAAATTCGTAATGTCCATACCTTGTTCAGAAGGCCGTTTTCTGAACATCCTCTCTCCAGACCTTCAACTGATAATAACTCGAGCGTATGTCAATCCTCGAAAACACTCGGGCACCCTGCAATTGATCAAACAGGTCGTCAATCCAGGGTAGTGGATACTTGTTCTTCACCGTTAACTTATTCAACTCTCTATAATCGACACACATTCGAAGAGTTCCGTCCTTCTTTTTGACAAACAAAACTGGCGCACCACAAGGAGAGAAACTGGGTCGAATGAACCCCTTGTGTAACGACCCGAAATCCGACATGTCGAGAGTATCGTATAATCATATTCGTAATCAAAATGTCAACCCAATTCCTTTTTTTTTTTGTGTATATATAAAAATACGTTTTTAAAGAAATTCCAATCAAATTCGAAGTCATTTAAAATCATTTGGGGAAGTATCTATTCAAAGAAAAGAATCAACAGACAATCGAATTAACCTCTGTCGTTCACATCCACCACTCATTTCTGTCGAGCGTCATCCACCACTCAACAGTAATATCCCACATCTACCGATGACGTCAGCCGGATGACTCATTCACCCAGTATCCATCGGTCATTTCTATCGAGCGACATCCACCGCTCAACAGTAATATCCCACATCTACCGATTACGTCAGTCGGATGACTCATTCACCCAGCATCCACCGGTCATTTCTGTCGAGCTACATCCACCGCTCAACAGTAATATTCCACATCTACCGATGACGTCAGCCAGATGACTCATTCACCCAACATCCACCGGTCATTTCTGTCGAGCGACATCCACCGCTCAACAGTAATATTCCACATCTACCGATTACATCGACTGAGAACATCCACCGCTCAACAGTAACCGAACATCTACCGATTACATCTACTGAGCACATCCACCGCTTAACAGTAACCGAACATCTACCGATTACATCTACTGAGCACATCCACCGCTCAACAGTAACCGAACATCTATCGATTATCGATCGACGTTGAGACTTAAAATCTTCCCCTTTTTAAAAGAACTCAACTCCCTTTACCAAAATCCCCATACACATGAACCTTGCAATCATTAACTTAAGTTCGTAGCGGAAGACTTATCACATAAAGAAGATTCTTAAATCTAGAACTTTCTTAAACTTAAACTTGTATTTAACAAGTCAGATGTCTATTGACATAAAGAAATTCTTTTCCTATCAATTTAATATTATCATAGATCTTCCTAAATTGTACTCAAAGCAACACTCCGCGAGTTAAAATCGCTTCTCAGCCACAAATCATCTCCATGAGCATCAACCAGCAACTCGACTTATGCCTCATCATTTAATTTGAAGTTCTCACCTTCCAATCTCTCACCTACATCATAAGGTTTAAACTATAAGCCTAACGCTTAGTAAGGAGTGCAACATTTACATAAATGCTCATGAGTGCATGCTTTGAAAGAAATCATAATCATGTTCTTATCTCGTACCTTACATGACATATACATATTCTTACTAATTGATTCATTGTGTGCGTGTACATGGTCCTCTCTGACAGAAATCATGGTCCAATGAATGGACAGTGACATATACATGTTCTTTTACTCGTTCTTGTTCTTCTCATTTTCTTGTTCTTTTCATGTTCTTGTTCATCATTTGCATAACATAGATCAGGGAGGGTTTGTGCTGAAGGGGGTAGGCAGAGTGTGTGTACATGGCCCCCTTACGGGCAGAAATCTTGGTCCCTTTCTGGAAAGTAACATGGCCAAACCGCCCCCAACCCTCACTTAATCATGGTTGCATACATTTCATATTCATATCTCATTCATAAGAGAAGCATGTACATAAAACTTTTTCGTATTCATGGAAGACAAATCATGATGCAGGAGCATGAATACACTTAAATCATCAGACTATGAAAAGAATCATACTTCAGGTAACATATCATAACATTAACCCAAACATCATACCAGAACAGACAATTTTCATAAACAGAATCCAGACATCAGAGACGAAACCAACCTATTACCCTTGTGATGTAGGACCTTAATGGCCAAAAATCTTAACACACTCACTTACCTGGCCTCCTTAGCAATGCCGAGCCTTCACTTTAGACCTTCTTCACCTAAAACATTTTACATTACAATGTTAAAATCAAATCCTAAATATCCTGAAATCAAAACCGGCTAAGTTCCTAACTAAGGTAACCCCTTAAGAATTCGGTTTATAGTTATTAGGCATTCCATCGAACACCTTGAGTGCATATCTTAATTTCCAAAAGCATCAGTGGCATTTTAAATCTTTCATCCGCTAGAACTTAAACCAACATTCAGTATTTCTCAACCTATCATCAATAACGTCCTACATTCCAACATCTAAGCCAATGATACAAATGTCCTATAAATACTAACATTACTCTAGCATTTTCAAGCCTTAGAACTTCAAACCCCAACCAATGCGAATTCCAAAAATCGAGGTTAACTGTCCAGAATACTTAAAATCTTACCTAGGGATTGAATCTTGAAGAAAACAGAAAAAGGAAGAATCAGTTGCGAGGAAGCCGTGGCTGCGCGAAAGGGGAGTCGCTGAAGGGCAGGAGAAATTGTAAAGAAAAAAAGAGGAGTCGGCTGAAAAGTAGAGGGAGAGGTTTTGTGAGGGTTTTAGACTTTCCATTTTCTATATATATTAATTAGAATCAACTTTATTTACAATCTTGCCGCTAACCCTACTTTTCACTCAAACCAATAATACCCATAAATTTAGATCCTCGTAAATTTTTTATTCCTCTAACCATACCAAAAGAAGTCCTTAGAATAAATACCTGACCGAAGTGCTGGTTGTTACATCCTTCCCTCCTTAAACAAAATTTTGTCCTCAAAATTTGCCCCGCATAGTAGTCTTATTCCTCTACTTATGGTCATCCTATACTCTTTGAGTTCATTTCTTTCGTCTTTCCCCAAAATTCAATTTTCTATCCACGATCTACTATTCTATCTATGATCTACAATTCTATCCATAGTTGGAATCAATCTCTATGGCTCTAAGCCGAAACTCCCAAACTTAACACCCGACATTAGCCTCATAATCGTACTCACTATTTCTAATTGAACTCAACATGTTCTTGACCTTGTATCGAATACTAACAAGCTCCTAAATCTCCAATTAATCAACCACAAGTTGAACTTTCTAGTTAATCTAATTTGGCCTTATGCTCAAATTTCTCAATTAGTTTTTGATCCAAACCCTTAACCTCCCGATGAGACTAACTTTATGGTCTCAATACTCAATACTTCTAAAATCCCATAAAATTTAAACTTTTATTCATATTTTGATCATGCATGCATAAGGGTGCTCAACCCCGTTCAGCAGAAGACTATCATGTGTGAAAATTTCCTCTCGGGTTTTATCACTTAATTTCTCTCGGAATAAATATTCACTTAGTTCTTCTCGGGTTTCATCAATTTAAACAGTGGAGGATGTTTCTCTCTATCGAGTTTGGACGACAAAAGCCTTAGGAGGCGTGGACGACAAAATCTAAGAAGGCATGGACGTTTAAAACAATACTCAGTGTGGACGACTGGGTTTCTCTGCCAGAATACTTAACTAAAACTTATTAAGGTTTAAAAATTTATCTTTTGACCCTCTTTGGCATAACTCATTTAAAGACGGCTAACTCCATTCAATGGAGGGTATACCACGTGTGGATACCTCGTGCTAAATCAGTAAAATAGGGTCTTGGTCGATGTTTAAATCCTCTACTAGAACATTTAACCGAATCTTTATAAGAAAACCACCTTAATGCACATAGCTTTTATCAAACACCTAATCACCCAACAAATCACTTAAGTATGAAAATGTGCAGCATAATCTTATACTTATCATCAACCTCAAATCACCTGCCCAAATCTTCTAGAAAATATACACATAAAACTTTCGTTAAATCTCTAACTTTTCCATACCAAAGTACTTTTAAAACTATTTACGATTCTCATACTTAGTCTTATACATCCGTATAACCCGAAACATATGTACCCCACATCAAAATACCTATACGTAAACACACCAACTGTGACCATAATCATAAGGTGTGACAACTTAGATTCTACATTTCCCTAATAATGCCCTCCCATAAATTACTTCATCCATAGCGTCCAAAATCACATACTTTCCTCAAGAAACTCTTCGTTTAATATAATTGTTCCACTGTGGGTTTCACATCTAAAGTCCTCATTGCCATAATCCTCAACTATATTATCGAACTACTCTCAAGATCACAACAGATCCGACTAGGAGCTAAAGTTGTTACTTTCTTAAGTTCATGGTACATTGCAATTTAGGTTGTAGAAGTAGTTTTGCACTTAGATATACTATCCCAAGCTTATCTTTCTATATTTCTCAAACCTGGAAACATCTCATCGTTACGATTTGTCTTTATAGTTCTCCGAACATAGGCGTTCCTACCTTCATATTGGAAGTAAGTCTCATGTCTGTGGTTCTTAACTCAACTGTATTAACTATAGACTCATCTCTTAACTCCGACACTCATCAACCAACAGAGTTTACAATTCCTTATTTTGTTACATTTCCTATAATTGGCACCCACTCCCACCGATTCGTCATTCTTCTAACATCACCCTGTGGCGTCAATCCTTTAAACATGACTTTCAATTTAAGGTGCTTAGCTTTTCCTGAATGTTTTTTTTTTTTAAAGGCAGAACTCATTTCCTAGGGAAACGGCTCGTTCTAGTAATTTGATTATCTCCTAACATAAAATTCTCTGATCCCTTAAATGTCTTCGAAATTGATTAATTCTCTAACTCCGATTGATCTCCTTGATTTCCCTTGCGGGTAAAGGTTAACACGAACATGCCTAAGCAGTGCCTTGATCTCCGATCTTAGCTACATAGCTTATAGGGAGTACTTATAATTTCAGAAAAAGACAAGTATGAGATAATTACTTCACCCTCTTTAAGTCGTCCCACCATACCATAAAGTATGTTATAACACCCTTCTTTTCCTTAGCTTCTCTTGTAATCATTGTAACGCCCCGAATTATATAAACCCAGTTCACTACATATAATACTGAACCGAACTATGACATTTTGAGAAAATCTTAAAATTTCACTCAAAAATAAAAAAATTGATCCTTAAACATAAAAACTTGCAGCGAAAAATATTTGTATAAAACGACATCCATTAAATAATTAAAATATTAAGGACTGTTGGTTGAAAGAAGACAAAAGAAAAACATAACACATCTACCGCTGAATAGTTCTAGCGGTATTAATAGAGACAGAATAGTCTCGGTGGTAGAAACAGGAATTAAAGACATCCACCGCTAAACAGTGTCGGCCGTAGAACCAGAAACAAAAGGCTTCTTCTGCTACCAACGTCCACCGCTCAAGTCAGCCGAACGACACGTCGACTTCTCACGTCTACCGCTCACATCCACTGATAACAAAGTGACAAAATTACTACCCACATCTACCGCTCACACCCACCCATCACGAAACGACAAAATCTATTACTCACATCCACCGATCCCAAAAATGACAAAATCTATTACACACATCCAACGATCATAAAACGACAAAACCTATTATTCACATCCACCGATCATAAAACGACAAAACCTATTACTCACGTCTACCGTTCGACAACATCCACCGATAGACTACATCCTCCTATAGACTATATCAACCGATAGATTACATCCACCGATAGACTACATCCACCGATAGACTATATCAACCGATAGATTACATCCACCGATAGACTACATCCACTGATATATTACATCCACCGTTAGACTACATCCACCGGTGAACAATAACACTCAAAACAAACAGATAACTCTGCCTACTAAAAGAACTTGTAAATTTTAACAGCAGCTATTCAAAACAACATAAATACACAATTTTATAAATCCAGAATAACAATCTACAACTAAAACCAAATCGTGTTTTTCATAATCAGAAAAGATCAAAAATTAATAAAAACATTAAACTCCTGCTGTCATTAACATTCTTAGCATACTAAAACTGAACCATTGTTAACTAGTCTTTCACACCTATTAACATTAGTTAAACCGCTCCATCAGATTGTCAAGTCGATGCGTGAATGTACTCCTTCAACTAGCCTAGTCCTCAACATACTCAGAGAACACACCTTCTGGAATTTCTTCACCTACATCACAAAACTCATCTATTAGCTTAATGCTAAGTAAGTAAAGCAATAATGAAATGATATGCTGAAACATAAATCCTAGTCATGCAGTTTCTACTTGCACATCTCAGTTTCATTCACGTTCTTTCTTTGATCTGATCCCTCGGTTCCATTGGGAGTTGGATCATTTTTCCCAAATTCATAAATCCTCTTCATAAATTAAGTGGCGGATTAGTTCCCTTAACAGCTGATCTGATCCTAAATTCCATTAGGAAGCGGATCAATTTTCACAAAGTCATATATCCTCTTCATAAGTTAAGGGGCGGATTAGTTCCCTTAACAGCTGATCTGTTACATTCTGTTCATACCTTGCCATGCCATTACATGTAAATTCATTTTCGTGTTCTTTCCAAAAACATGATACATGACATACAGAAAACATTCAAACAAGCATAAACCTACTGTTTTGTGATGTAGATCCGAATGCACACACATACTCTACTTACCTGGTTTCCTGGAATAACATGGTTGCAAACTACTTCAGATTTTGCTTAAACCTATAGCCGTAGACAGAGTATTAGTTAAGCTACATTCTAACTATCCTCAAATCTACCAGAACTCATATGGAAACTAGTTTGGTAACTCAGATCATCAAGCATTCCTGATATGCCCCAAACCCGAACTAACTCTCACTTACAGCATTCTCAAAACTCACATTTAAAATCCCCACAATCATCGATAGTTACAATGTAGCAAGAAATCAAAGTAGAACTCACATAGCTTGGAGAGAATGGGAGGGAAGATCGCCGAGAGAAACTCTGCTTAGCTGAGCTGAATGCCGAGAAAGGAAAATGAGAACACGGTGGTGGCTAAACCTCATTAAACCCTCCCTTAAATACATTATCCACTATAGATCTCCATTTACCATTATGCCCTTACTTAGTCACTCATTAACCTAATCAATAATTCTCCCAATTTCATCCATAAAGTGTACACTATTCGGTGACAAGGTAAAATTGGTTCGATGGAACCGGGTGTTACAATCTACCCTCCTTAAAAGAATTTTGTCCTCAAAATTCAATACCTGAATAATTCTAGATGTTGGTCCATCATGTTCTGCTGGCGCTCCCAAGTTGTCTCCTCTATGCTCTGGTTATGCCATAAAACTTTCACTAGTGGGACCTCTTTGTTGCGCAACACCTTCACAGCATAGTCAAGGATCTTTATTGGTTTCTCCTCATAAGCAAGAGTAGGATGAATTTCAATATTCTGCCATTCCACAACCTGAGTTGGATCCTGCATACACTTCTTTAGCTTAAAAACATGGAACACATTGTGAATCCCTTCCATAGAAGTTGGTAACTGTAATTGGTAAGCTGTCTTCCCAATCCTCTTCAAGATTGAGAATGGTCCAATATATCTGGGGTTCAACTTGCCTCTCCTTCCAAATCTCACAACTCCCTTGAATGGTGATACAAATCTCACAACTCCCTTGAATGGTGATACCTTAAGAAAAACTTCATCACCAACTGCAAACTCTAATTCTCTACGTCTCCTATCGACATAGCTTTTCTGTCGGCTTTGAGCTGTTAAGATTCTCTATCAGATGAGGGCAATCTTCTCCACTGTTTGCTGCACAAAATCAAGACAAACCAATCGCGCTTCACCAACTTCGTCCCAATACAAAGGAGATCTACATTTTCGCCCATACAATACTTCATATGGTGACATACCTATGGTTGCCTGAAAACTGTTGTTCTAAGAGAATTCCACCAACGATAAATACTTACTCCAAGATCCTTGAAAATCTAATATGCATGCATGAAGCATATCCTCCAACGTTTGGATAGTCCTTTCAGATTGTCCATCTGTTTGAGGGTGAAAGGCTGTGCTAAAGTTGAGCTGTGTACCCATAGCCTTATGCAGACTCTTTCAAAACTTCGACGTAAATCTAGAGTCTAGATCAGAAACTATGGTGCTTGGAACTCCATGCAGTCTAACAATCTCATGCACATACAATTTAGCTAGTTGGTCGATCGAGTAGGTCATCTTTATAGGCAGAAAATGGGCGGATTTGGTTAGACGATCTACTATCACCCAAATTACATCATGTCCCTTTACTGTCCTAGGCAATCCTATCAATAATATTATTTAAGGTCTCTATACATTTTTGTACTTCCAGGATGGACAGAGAGTCTAGAAGAATGCGCCTCCGAAAGAATTTCATTTCTAAGTTCAACATTAGCCGGAACAAACCACCTATTATGAAACTTGAGAATTCCATCATCCGAATAATTGAAATCCGACTTATCGGAAGAATCCATGCTTGACTTGTACTTGGTGCATTCAGCATCATTCACTTGAACTTCCCTTATTCTCCCCAAAATAGTAGGCCTCAGGGATATGGTAGAGAGCATGGCTAACACACTGGATACAGCCTCGAGGTTAAATCTTTGGAATTCAGTCTCTAAGGCTAATGGTATGTCAAGAATCAATGCAGAGGTCGATGTTGTCACTCTACTCAAAGCATCAGCCACTACATTCGCCTTGTCGGGGTGGTATTTAATCTCAAAATCATAGTCCTTGAAAAACTCCAACCATCTACGTTGCCTCATATTTAATTCTTTCTATGTGAAAATATACTTCCGAGTTTTATGGTCCGAAAATATCTCACAAGACTTTCCATACAAGTAATGCCTCCAAATCTTTAGTGCAAAAACCACTGCAGCTAATTCTAAGTCGTGTGTATGGTAATTCTTCTCGTGTGTTTTCAACTGCCTAGAAGCATAGGCTATTACTTTTCCATCTTGCATCAACACACAACCTAGTCCAACTTTGGAAGCGTCGCAATAAATGCTGAACTTTCCATTTTCAAAAGGGAGTGTTAATACTGGAGCATTGATCAACTTCTGTTTCAAAGTCTGGAAACTGGATTCACATTCCTCTGTCCATGCATACTTAATGTTTTTCGTTGTTAACCGAGTGAGGGGTGTTGCAATCTTTGAGAACCCTTCAATAAAATTCCTGTAATATCCTACTAACCCAAGGAAACTCCGAATATCAGTGGCATTCTTCGGTTGGGGCCACTCCTTAACTGCTCGAACCTTGGCTGGATCGACAGATATCCCATCACCCGAGATCACATGACCATGAAAGTGAACTCTGTCCAACCAAAACTCACTTGAAAAACTTGGCATAAAGTTGGTGATGTTTTAGAACTCCCAATACCAAGGTCAGGTGTCTTGCATGCTCATCATTAGTACGTGAATAGATTAAAATATCATCAATAAACATTATAACAAATTTATCTAAATACTCATGAAACACTCTATTCATATGATCCATGAAAGCTGCTGGTGCATTAGTCAATCCAAAAGACATAACCAAAAACTCATAATGTTCATATCTTGTACGAAAGGCTGTCTTAGGAATATTTTCTGATTTGACTTTCGATTGGTAATAACCGGACCTAAGGTCAATCTTAGAGAAAACTCGCGCACCGTTAAGCTGGTCGAATAAATCATCAATCGTTGGCAATGGATACTTGTTCTTGATGGTTAACTTATTCAATTCCCGATAATCCACGTACATACGCATTGATCCATCCTTCTTTTTGACAAAAAGAACTGGTGCACCCCATTTTGAAAACTTGGACGTATGAACCCTTTTTCCAATAGTTCCTCTAACTGTTTCTTTAATTCCTTAAGTTCCGTGGCTGCTACTTTATAGGGATTCTTAGATACAGGCTCAGCGCCTGGGTAAACATCTACAACAAACTCAATTTCTCTATCTGGCGACAAGCGAGGAAGTTCATCTAGAAATACTTCTGGAAAATCTTGGACAACTAAGACATTCTGAGGACTTGCTTTTCCTACTAGTTGTGTGTCTAAAACACTGGCCAAAAAGCACAAATACTCCCTGCATAGAGAAGGTCTAGCATTGACAGAGGTCATAACAGACATTTTCTTACTCTTCTTCAAAGCTTGAAAGGTATGATTCAAACCACCAGGGGGTTGGAAGCTAACTATTCCAGTCCTATAATCTATTGTGGCATAATGCTTAAACAACCAATCCATTCCTAGGATTACATCAAATCCCATTATATCCATAATAATAAGATCAGCAGGTAGACTCACGTTCCCTACTAACACATCACTGTCAAGCATCACTTGGTTAGAGTGCATGCGTTCACCAGAGGGTAATACAACATTAAACACATGCATAGAAGGGGTAAACTGTACATCTAACTTAATAGAAAACGCAGATGCTATAAAGGAATATGTCAAACCAGAATCTATTAAAGTAAAGGCAGGCACAGAGTTGAACAATATGGTACCTGACACCACAGCAGGCTGGTCTTCATCACCCGACTCCATCATAGAGAATATCCTCAGTTTCAACACAGCAAGGTCATTCTTTAAGGCTGGGCAGTCCCTGTTGATATGGCCGACTTTGTTACAGTTGAAGCATCGGGTGATTCTAGGCTTCGGGCAATCTCTGTACATGTATCCAACCTCCTCACAGTTGAAACACTTTCCCGTCCCAAATCTACACTCGCCTAGGTGACTCTTCAAACATTTCGGGCACTGGGGAAACTTCTTGGTATCTGATACTTTCCTTCATGTTCCTTGGTTACTCTGGCCTTCACTGAGCCTCTTCATTCCTCTCTGCTGTTGGGGCTGGATGAACTTTCGTGGGGCTTCCTTCGGTCCAAAACACTTCATTTCAGCTTCTTCCACCTCCAATGCTGTGGACACAACTTCACTGAATGACAGCCCTTTAATACCACAAAATTTGACTCCTCTGTAAATTTTCGGCTTCAGTCCATGCACAAACTGAAACACTTTATCATCATTCTTGTGAACAAAATGTCTAGCAAACCTCGACGGGAACTCGAATTGCCTACTGTACTCTGCTACAGACCTTGTCTACTTCAAGTTCAGAAACTCTACATTCTTTGTGGCCTGGACTGTGCTGTTAACATATTTCTTATAGAAAATCTCCTTGAACTGAGACCAGGACATAACCAGAACATCAGTGGTGGTCTTTATTGTTTCCCACCAAAGTTGAGCGTCCCCACCCAAATGGAACGTTGTCAGAGTGACTTTGTCTCCTTCTCCGATGTTGGCACATGTGAACATGCTCTCAATCTTCCTAAGCCACTCCTCAGCAACAATAGGATTGGACGATTTTCCATCAAGTGTGGGCGGCTGTAGCCTCCGGAATCGGTCTCCTAAATGCTCACTGCTAGAACTCGAGTTGGCACTTCCTTGTACTTTTCGGTTCAACAATACTCCCAACTGAACGGACTGCTGATGAACCAAATTGGTCTGCTAACGCACCAAATCCGTCAGCTGCCTAATTACACTAGGATCCTCCTCACATCCCGGATTTGGTATCTCTCTTGGTACTCTTGGTCTTCCTGGTCGTCTAGACATCTTACTAGATTCCTGTACAGGGTTAATTACACTCTTAAATATCTAATAGCTAAGGTTAACATAAACACTTATAGTTGTTGAAGTACTTCCATGCAACGATTGGCACTCATGAGTAATCTTTTGAACGGTTTAACTGAATGTCTCTGATACCATACTGTAACGCCCCGATCTATATAAACCCGGTTCGCTACACATAATACTGAACCGAACTATGACATTTTGAGAAAATCTTAAAATTTCACTCAAAAATCAAAATTTGATTCGTAAACATAAAAACTTGCAGCGAAAAATATTTGTATAAAACGACATCCATTAAATAATTAAAATATTAAGGACTGTTGGTTGAAAGATGACAAAAGAAAAAAAAAACACATCTGCCGCTGAATAGTTCTAGCGGTATTAATAGAGACAGAATAGTCTCGGCGGTAGAAACAAGAATTGGAGACATCCACCGCTAAACAGTGTCGGCGGTAGAAGTAGAAACAAAAGGCATCTTCTGCTACCAACGTCCACCACTCACATCAGCCGAACGACACGTCGACTTCTCACGTCTACCGCTCACATCCACCGATCACAAAGTGACAAAATTACTACCTACATCTACTGCTCACACCCACCATCATGAAACGACAAAATTTATTACTCACGTCCACTGATCCCAAGAACGACAAAACCTATTACTCACATCCACCGATCATAAAATGACAAAACCTATTACTCACATCCACCGATCACAAAACGACAAAATCTATTACTCACATCCATCGATCATAAAACGACAAAACCTATTACTCACGTCTACCGTTCGACAACATCCACCGATAGATACATCCACCGATATAGACTACATCCACCGATAGACTACATCCACCGATAGACTACATCCACCGATAGACTACATCCACCGATAGACTACATCCACCGATAGACTACATCCACCGATAGACTACATCCACCGATAGACTACATCCACCGATAGACTACATCCACCGATAGACTACATCCACCGATAGACTACATCCACCGATAGACTACATCCACCGATAGACTACATCCACCGATAGACTACATCCACCGATAGACTACATCCACCGATCACAAAGTGACAAAATTACTACCTACATCTACTGCTCACACCCACCATCATGAAACGACAAAATTTATTACTCACGTCTACCGTTCGACAACATCCACCGATAGACTACATCCACCGATAGACTATATCCACAGATAGATTACATCCACCGATATACTAGATCCACCGATAGACTACATCCACCGATAGACTACATCCACCGATAGACTACATCCACCGATAGACTACATCCACCGATAGACTACATCCACCGATAGACTACATCCACCGATAGACTACATCCACCGATAGACTACATCCACCGATAGACTACATCCACCGATAGACTACATCCACCGATAGACTACATCCACCGATAGACTACATCCACCGATAGACTACATCCACCGATAGACTACATCCACCGATAGACTACATCCACCGATAGACTACATCCACCGATAGACTACATCCACCGATAGACTACATCCACCGATAGACTACATCCACCGATAGACTACATCCACCGATAGACTACATCCACCGATAGACTACATCCACCGATAGACTACATCCACCGATAGACTACATCCACCGATAGACTACATCCACCGATAGACTACATCCACCGATAGACTACATCCACCGATAGACTACATCCACCGATAGACTACATCCACCGATAGACTACATCCACCGATAGACTACATCCACCGATAGACTACATCCACCGATAGACTACATCCACCGATAGACTACATCCACCTATCAACGTATTAGATTATATCTAACGTTAGACCACATCCACCGGTGAACAGTAACACTCAAAACAACCAGACAACTCTGCCTACTAAAAGAACTTGTAAATTTTAACAGCAGCTATTTAAAACAACATAAATCCACAATTTTATAAATCCAGAATAATAATCTACAACTAAAACCAAATCGTGTTTTTCATAATCAGAAAAGCTCCAAAATTAATAAAATCATTAAACTCCTGTTGTCATTAAAATTCTTGGCATACTAAAACTGAACCATTGTTAACTAGTCTTTCACACCTACTAACATTAGTTAAACCGCCACAATAGATTGTCAAGTCGATGCGTGAATGTACTCCTTCAACCAGCCTAGTCCTCAACATACTCAGAGAACACAACTATTGGAATTTCTTCACCTACATAACAAAACTCATCTATTAGCCTAATGCTAAGTAAGTAAAGCAATAATGAAATGATACACTGAAACATAAATCCTAGTCATGCAGTTTCTACTTTCACATCTCAGTTGCATTCATGTTCTTTCTCTGATCTGATCCTTCGGTTCCATTGGCAGTTGGATCATTTTTCCCAAAGTCATACATCCTCTTCATAAATTAAGGGGCGGATTAGTTCCCTTAACAGCTGATCTGATCCTAAATTTCATTGGGAAGCAGATCAATTTTTCCAAAGTCATACATCCTCTTCATAAATTAAAGGGTGAATTAGTTCCCTTAATAGCTGATCGGTTACATTCTGTTCATACCTTGTCATGCTATTACATGTAAATTCATTTTCGTGTTCTTTCCAAAAACATGATACATGACATACAGAAAACATTCAAACAAGCATAAACCTACTGTTTTATGATATAGACCCGAAGGCACACACATACTTTACTTACCTAGTTTCCTAGAAAAGCTTTGTTGCAACCTACTTCGGGTTTTGCTCAAACCTATAGCTGTAGACAGAGTATTAGTTAAGCTTCATTCTAACTATCCTCAAATCTACCCGAACTCATAAGGAAACTAGTTTGAGAACTCAGATCATCAAGCATTCCTGATATGTCCCAAACCCGAACTAACTCTCATTTACAGCATTCTCAAAACTCACATTTAAAATCCCCACAATCGTCGATAGTTACAATGTAGCAAGAAATCGAGTAGAACTCACCTAGCTTGGAGAGAATGGGAGGGAAGATCGCCGAGAGAAACTCTGCTTAGCTGAGCTGAATGCCGAGAAAGGAAAATGAGAAAACAGTGGCGGCTAAACCTCATTAAACCCTCCGTTAAATACGTTCTCCACTATAGATCTCTATTTACCATTATGCCCTTACTTAGTCACTCATTAACCTAATCAATAATTCTCTCAATTTAATCCATAAAGTGTATACTATTAGGTGACAAGGTAAAATCGGTTCGATGGAACCGGGTGTTACAATCATCCTCCCTTAAGTATTCTAACATAATCATCTCATTCCAAAAATAACGTCGTATCTAATATCCCTGTAAACTGATAAGCGACACCAACTCCCATAAAAGCAAATCTTTGGGAAAACTTTCGTCCAGCTCCTTTACTACATCGAGTAGTTCTTGACCACATGATCTTATTCGTTACCTCAGGAGCACTAGTTTGTACCTATCCTACCTTCTGACAATATCTTAATAAATTTTCTTGTAGTGTATATACATATATACCATGGACGTCCTATTATTAGAGGTCATCATTTATCCATGAGCTAGCCTAGACATCCCATAAATTTATCCTTGTCCAAAAGGAACCTTGTAGATCCTTCACTCCAAGGGCAAATAACCATAACAATTTTAAATACTCTGCCTATTATTTGGCAACAATGATCCTATAAACCCGTAATCTAACTACAAAATAATAATTACAATCAATACTTATTTCACATTAAGGCAATATCTAATTAAATCACTTCAAATCCTACATGTACATGAATGTAAACATACTTACATATACCTTTCATATTCTTATCTTGGTCATATAAAATGTGCACATGATGCATGGACATGGATACATATAGGAATGACATACTATAAGAACGAACAATACATCACGTATCATAACATAGCATATGAAAAGTTATAATCATCAAACACATCTTAACTTTAAATGACATTACTAAAATCATAAACACTTATAGTTGTTGGAGAGTACTCATGCGGTGATTTGTGCTGGTAGGTAGTTTACAGAACGGATTTTAAAACTCGGGTCGCTCTGATACCATTATTGTAAAGACCCGAAAATTGACGGGTCGAGAATATCGTATAATCATATTCGTAATCAAAATGTCAACCCAATTCTTTTTTTTTTTTTGTATATCTATAAATACGTTTTTAAAGAAATTCCAATCAAATTAGAAGTTATTTAAAATCATTTGGGGAAATATCTATTTAAAGAAAAGAATCAACAGACAACTGAATTAACCTCTGTCGTTCACATCCACCGCTCATTTCTGTCAAGCATCATCCACCGCTCAACATCCACCGGTCATTTCTGTCGAGCGACATCCACCGCTCAACAGTAATATTCAACATCTACCGATTACATCTACTGAGCACATCCACCGCTCAACAGTAACCGAACATCTACTGATTACATCTACTGAGCACATCCACCACTCAACAGTAACCGAACATCTACCGATTATTGATCGACGTTGAGACTTAAATTCTTCCCCCTTTTTAAAAGAACTCAACTCCCTTTACCAAAATCCCCATACACATGAACCTCGCAATCATTAACTTAAGTTCGTAGCGGAAGACTTATCACATAAAGAAGATTCTTAAATCTAGAACTTTCTTACACTTAAACTTGTACTTAACAAGTCAGATATCTATTGACATAAAGAAATTCTTTTCCTATCAATGAAATATTATCATAGATCTTACTAAATTGTACTGAAAGCAACACTCCGCGGGTTAAAATCGCTTCTCAACCACAAATCATCACCATGAGCATCAACCAGTAACTCGACTTATGCCTCATCATTTAATTTGAAGTTCTCACCTTCCAATCTCTCACCTACATCATAAGGTTTAAACTATAAGCCTAACGCTTAGTAAGGAGTGCAACATTTACATAAATGCTCATGAGTGCATGCTTTGAAAGAAATCATAATCATGTTCTTATCTCGTACCTTACATGACATATACATATTCTTATTTATTGATTCATTGTGTGCGTGTTCATGGTCCTTTCGGACAGAAATCATGGTCCAATGAATGGACAGTGACATATACATGTTCTTTCACTCGTTCTTGTTCTTCTCATGTTCTTGTTCTTTTCATGTTCCTGTTCATCATTTACATAATATGGATCTGGGAGGGTTTGTGCTGAAGGGGGGTAGGCAGAGTGCGTGTACATAGCCCCTTTACGGGCAGAAATCTTGGTCCCTTTCTGGACAGTGACATGGCCAAACCGACCCCAACCCTCACTTAATCATGGTTGCATACATTTCATATTCATATCTCATTCATAAGAGAAGCATGTACATAAAACTTTTTCGTATTCATGGAAGACAAATCATTGTTGAGTAGGATTCCTATTTGTGCAGACTGTTGTCGCACTAATTCCATAAGCTGGCTATTAGGGATCTCATCATCTTGTCTGGGTGCTCTCGGCATTTTCTCTTTCCTAGACACATTAGACAATACTAACAATATAATTATCTGGGGATCATACTTAAACTTAAACACTTACAATCGATGGAGAGTTCTCGTGCGGCGGTGTGTTTTGGCAGCCAGTCGTCAGAATCGCTTTTAAAACTCAATCTCTCTGATACCATAATTGTAACGACCCCGACCCGGCCAGGGTCGCCACGGAGTTGCCATGACGTAGACTTAACATAAGACCTCAACATTTCTTATAAGAAGTTCTCCCTTACCTTTTCCCATATATATATTTTTTTATCACATTATAACTAATGGATAATCATTCAATTAAAGCTGGCAGCAATCGGCCAGTGAGGGAGAGCAAATTCGCCTAAACAGAAAAGTATCGTAGGCGAGTTATTAACATTCAATTCCCCTCGGGTTTCTACTAATTGAGAACCGGCCGACGTTAACATACTCAGAATCTGACGACGAAAACGTCCTCAGAATCTGCCGGCGATAACATACTCAAAATTGGGCTACGTTACCGTCCCCAGACTCCGACGATATTAACATCCCCAGAATACGCAGACCTATTTGTCCACAGACCATTATCCACAGACTAGTTAAACGTACCGTGCACACTGACTACTTAACGTACTCGTCCACACAGACTCATTCATCCACGTGACTTATCGTCCACACAGACTACTTAACTTACTCGTCCACGCAGCCTACTTAACGTACTCGTTCACCCAGACTCATTCGTCCACGTGACTTATTGTCCACACAGACTACTTAACTTACTCGTCCATGCAGACTACTTAACGTACTCGTCCACACAGACTCATTCGTCCACGTTACCCTCTTAAACCCCACGTGACAGTGGACGATAACTTCTACCGAACACATCTAACTCACATAGATAGACTGCATGGATCGTTCTAAAAACGAAACAAATCCTTACGGTAAGAAAACCTAAAATCGTCCAATACCGTCTCACATAACTCACAGAACCATCACCAAATGTAAACATGAAATTTTCCTAAACCATCACCAAACGAATTTTTTTATAAAATCATTCAAAATGACATAACTCCAAGTCTAAATCTACTATACAATTTCAAAATATCAGACTCTTCTGTAATTCCTAAAATTTCATCTCATCCTAAAAAAAATCCATCCTTTTCACACCTTACTACCACAAAACACTCGGAGCACGCCCATGGTCAATCCAACCCAGCCAAAACACGCCCCGTCGCCACGAGCCCCAACCACCGACTATCTACACATGATCATCGGGAGGAGGTTCCTCACCTTCGTGCTCGTCACCTACATCGTACGATAATCACATTAAGCCTAAAGCTCAGTAAGGAGGTGCACTATCCATGAGTAATAACAATGCATGGTTTATCAAAACATGTTCATTTCTTTAATTTACTTAACATATAAGAGTAAGTTTAGGCATGAGTAGCCCTAGTTACCACCCCGTCTACCCCGTAAACCGCACTTGCCCTGAGTTACCATTTGGGTGTAATTGTCTTGCCATGAGTTGCCATTTACGCATGCCCTGGGCCCTACTCATCCTCAAACCTTACTCATCATCACATACTTTACATCGTTTACTTGAAATCATGCATGTAAAATATTCTGTGTGTTTTTCTTTTGAGAAGACATGATGCATGAAGATCTGATCATAACATACCATCAAAACAATTCATGAATGTATTTAAACACACTTAACTCTTAAAACAAACCTAGCACACGGTTACTAACCAACAACCTAAGCTACCCGACTCGTTTCAGCCCCACAATCAGAAAACATCATCGAAACACTTAAAACTTAACATCGATACAATGTAGGGCCTTAAGGGCCGGAAACCTAACACCCACTTACCTGGCCTCTTAGCTATGCCGAGCACCGTCCTTTGAGGGCTTGGGTTACCTAAGGCATGTTCATAACACGTCATTAGTATCAGTCCTAAATAATCAAATTCAAAACTAATTGAAACCCCGAGCTAAGACAATTCATCAATTACTTAACTCCATTAACGGTGTTTTATAACTTCCAACACCAAAACTTAACCCTAAATAATCTACCAAACATCATTAGTTCCTTCTACTTATACAAATATCCATCAAAGCATCATCAATGGGAAATACAATCGCTATCCTATCGATTTCTCACAATCTGGAAATTTTTCACGTAACCCTAGACCAAAATCAGCTCTATTACAACTACTAGACATATCCAATGTATAGAACTTACCTAGAGTAACTATTTGGGGAAGAAGACCGTGAAGAAAATCGCCGGAATCGGAGGATAACGATCGGAGGAATAGAAAACGTAGAGGGGAGGAATGACTCTTCGCCAGAGGGGGGTTTCGCGATGGGGAAGAGAGGAAGTGAAAGACTAAGGGGGGAAATTTTCTAGTTTTTATTCTAAAATTTTACTTAATAACTTACTTAAATGCCCTTAGTTAAATCCTTTGCTTCGTTCATAATTTCATCTATCGATTTGATTTCTCCCAACATTTCTTATTTCTACAGATATTCCTAAGGTTCTAACAAAACTTCTCGTTCGTCAATCAGATTTAATTTACTATTCTAAAACTCAAAACCATGATCAAAATTTCTGGGCGTTACAGCTTCACGTTGGAGAGGAGAGAAATGAGAGGAAAAAGGAGGGGATTTAGGTTTTATAAAAATAATGACATGAAAATTACCTAAATTCCTTTTTTGTAAATTTCTTTGTTTAACTCCCTTATTTTGCCTATCGATTTGGTTTCTCCAAAATTTTCTTATTTCTTCAAATATTCCAATTTATTCCTAGGGTTCTAACGAAACTTTCTGTTTACAAAACGGGCATAATTTACTAATTTGTACGAATTAAAACTCTTTAGGACTTAAAATTGACAACCCGGCAACTAAAAACTTGAAACCTTAAACCAAAATTTCCGGGCGTTACATCATTCCCTCCTTATTTAGAATTTTGCCCCAAAAATTTCTTACCTGAACAACTCTGGATATCTGTCCATCATGTCCTGTTGGCGCTCCCACGTCGCTTTCTCCATGTTTTGGTTCCTCCACAACACCTTAACCAGTGAAATTGACTTATTGCGTAAAGCTTTCATAGCATACTCCATAATCTGCACTGGCCTCTCTTCGTAAGTTAAGGTCGGCTGTATCTCAAGACTAATCGGTTCTACCATGTGCGTCGGATCTCGTACACATTTCGTCAACATCGACACGTGGAAGACATTATGAACACCCTCCATATACAATGGCAACTGAAGCTTGTACGCTGTAGCTCCAATCCTTTCTGTAATCAGAAACGGTCCAACAAACCGTGGATTCAACTTCCCCCTTTTTCTGAAACGAACTACACCTTGAACGGTGAAACTTTCAGAAATACTTCATCACCAACTACAAACTCTAAATCTCGTCTTCTCCGATCTGCATAGCTCTTTTGGCGACTCTGTGCAGTTTTCATCCTTTGCCTGATCAGAGCAACCTTCTCAGATAGCTGTTGTAAAATTTCCAATCCAATCAACTTAGCTTCGCCCACATCCCAATACAGTGGCGACCTACACTTTCTACCATACAGCGCTTCATACGGAGCCATACCAATCGTCGACTGATAACTGTTATCATACTCAAATTCAACCAACAGTAAATACCGGCTCCAAGATAATTGAAACTCTAGCACGCACGCTCTCAGCATATCCTCAAGTATCTGAATCGTCCTTTCAGATTGTCCGTCAGTCTATGGGTGGAAAGTCGTGCTAAAAGTTAACTTAGTACCCATAGCGCTTTGTAAACTTTTCCAAAACCTCAAAGTAAATCTGGGATCCCTGTCCGAAACTATTGACACAGGAACCCCGTGCAACCTTATAATCTCCTGAACATATAACTCTGCAAACTGGTTCATCGTGTAGGTAATTTTTACAGGTAAGAAATGAGCCGCCTTCGTCAATCTATCGACTACAACCCATATATTGTCATGCCCTTTTGTTGTTCTTGGTAATCCCACTACGAAATCCATTGCAATTTGGTCCCACTTCCACTCGGGAATTGGTAAAGGTTGTAATCTTCCACCTGGCCTTTGGTGCTCTGCCTTTACTTGCTGGCAAACCAGGCAAGACTGTACATAACTGGCCACTTCCCTTTTCATGTTGGGCCACCAATAATGCATTTTCAGATCTCGGTACATCTTGGTGTTACCCAGATGCACTGAGGACGAAGATGAATGTGCCTCTGCCAAAATCAACTTCCTCAACTCTTCATCCTTCGGAACATACAACTGGTCCCGAAACTTCAGAATGTCGTCCTCCGAATAACTGAAATAAGAAGAAGCATCCTTTAACTTAGCCAAAATATCTCCCTTCTCCTGAGAGTTATCCTACTGAGATTCCTTAATTCTGTCAAAGAGAGTAGGCTCTAACACCAAATCAGCAAGTAAGGCGGAAAGCTCAGAAACTACCTCCAATTCAAACCTCTGGATCTGCTTCTTCAATGAAGCTGGCATATAGCAAACGACTGACTCCTTGGTCTTAGGCATCCTACTCAATGCGTCTGCCACCATATTCACCTTTCCTGGATGGTACTTGAGTTCAAAGTTGTAATCCTTCACAAATTCCAACCATCTCCTTTGCCTCATGTTTAAATCTTTCTGCGTAAAAAGATACTTTAAACTGTTATGGTCTGAGAACACTTCACACTTTTGACCGTAAAGATAATGCCTCCATATTTTCAACGCAAATACCACCGCTGCCAATTCTAAGTCATGCGTCGGATAGTTCTGCTCATAAGTTTTCAATTGCCTAGAGGCGTAGGCAATTACCTTTCCGTCTTGCATCAATACGCATCCCAATCCTACTTTGGATGCGTCGCAATAGATACTGAGTATTCCATTCTCCACGGGCAAAATCAACAATGGCGCTGTGGTCAACTTTTGCTTCAAGGTCTGCAAACTTTCTTCACATGCCTTAGACCACTCGTATTTCACTTCCTTCTTAGTTAAATTTGTCAGGGGCTTGGCTATGATTGAAAACCCTCAATAAACTTCCAATAATACCCAGCCAGGCCAACGAAACTTCGCACTTCACTTGCATTCCTCGGCTGAGGCCACTCCTCACGGCTTGAACCTTAGCCGGATCTACTGAAACACCTTCTTTTGAAATTACGTGGCCTAAGAAGTCACCTGATTCAGCCAAAAATCCGCACTTGGAAAACTTAGCATACAATTGGTGCCGCTTCAACGTATCCAAACGGCCCTCAAGTGCTTCGCGTGCTCTTCGTCATTTCGGGAATATATCAGAATGTCATCTATGAACACTATCACGAACTTATCCAGAACTCCCGAAACACTCTGTTCATGAGATCCATAAAAGGTGCCGGGGCATTCGTCAAACCGAAGGACTAACCCTAAATTCACAGTGCCCATAACGTGTTCTAAAAGCGGTCTTTGGTATATCCTCGGCCTTAATCTTCAATTGGTGGTACCTTGACCGTAAATCAATATTCATAAACACACTGGCCCCATGCAACTGGTCAAACAGGTCATCAATCATCGGTAGTGGATACTTATTTCTGATGGTTAATTTATTCAACTCTCGGTAATCCACGCACATTCTTAAGGAACCATCTTTCTTCTTTACAAACAAGACCGGAGCGCCCCAAAGAGAAACGCTCGGTCGTACAAAACCCTTGTCTGTTAGCTCTTTCAGCTGAACGTACAACTCCTTCAGTTCAACCGGTGCCATTCTATAAGAATTCTTAGACACTGTCACCAAACCAGGAATAATCTCAATAGTGAACTCTATTTCTCGATCGAGAGGCAAGCCTGGCAACTCGTCCAGGAACACTTCCGTAAAGTCCTTAACTACTGGAATGTCACACAACTCCATCTCACTTCGCATGCTTACTTCGTCAACACTTGCTATAAACCCAAAACATCCATGCTTCATCGAGTATAGGGCATTCACAGGTAAGCTAGGTAACTCGTCTAGGAACACTTCCTTAAGGCTATCGACTACCAGAATGTCACATAACTTTAATTCATCTTGCATTCCTACATCTATAATGCTTGCTGTAAAACTGAAACATCTAGGTTTTATCGAGTACAGGGCACACATCAACGTTACTAGAGGCATCCTACTCGAACGGAGGGTCGCTCGAAAGAAGTAACCCTCCCCACTTGGGGGTCTAAAATCTACTACACCCGACCGGCAATTGATTGAGGCATAATGCCGAAACAACCAATTCATGCCCAAGATTACATCGTACCCCTTCATACTTATGATGATCAGGTTCGCATACAGCTGCCGATCACCAATAGATATAACCTCTCCCTGTATTGCTTGGTTGGAATGTAAATGCTCCCCGGAGGGCAACATAACACTATAACCACGATCAGCTGGGACGAATTCTAGATTCCACTTAATTACATACTCCTGTGCTATGAAAGAATGAGTGGCCCCCGTGTCAATTAAAACATGAGCTGCATTTCCACAAACCAGAACAATACCTGAAACAACTAAAGGTTGAGCAGTTTCTTCATCTTCAATAAGAGCAAAGATCCTAGAAGGACCGCCTGGGGGTCTCTTGGCCGAACCAGGACAATCTACGGCCTTATGCCCCACCTTATCACATCTGAAGCATCGGCCCGTATACAACTTACAATCGCCCAGATTATATTTCTGACAGACAGGGCACAAAGGAGCTAGTGGTGCCCCTTGTGGGCGTTTGCCCTTATCTTGAGCTCTAGGCACCTCATTCGCCCGTTTGACACCACGTTGTGGTTGTGGCTGCCAACCTCGGTTCTGCTGTGGCTGTATTTCTCTAATAAACCTCCTTGGAACTTCCCTCTGCCGCTACAGTTTCATTTCAATGTCATCGAGCTCAAGGGCCTTGGCTACAACTCGATGATACAACATATCTTCCACTTCTGCCGTTTTCACCCCTTTCAAGATCTCCAATTTCAAACCTTGAACAAACTGGTATATTTTATCTTCCTCATCGCTAATCATCATACCTGCGTATTTGGACAATGATTCAAACCTGCGCACGTACTCGGCCACAGATCCCGTATGGCGTAGCTGAGAAAACTCGGCCCTCTTGTTGGCACGAAGGGCGCGGTTGAAATACTTGTTGTAGAATATTGTTTTGAACCTCTGCCATGTCATAAACACCCACATCCGTAGTGACCATCACCGAATCCCACCAGAACACGGCATCCTTCTCCAGGTTGAACACCGCACACGTTACCTTATCCGCTTCCTCTACCTTCGCTTAAGTGAACATGCTTTCAAGTTTGCAGATCCACTTTTCAGCACTAGTGGGATCCGAGGACTGTCCGTCGAAAGTTGGGGGCCTAAGCCGCCTGAACCTCTCTCCACTTAGTTCACGTGAATTGCTACCTTGTCCACTACCGTTTCCATCCCTGTTGAGTAAGATTCCTATTTGTTCGGACTGTTGACGCACTATTTCCATTAGTTGGCTATTAGGATCTCATCGTCTTGTCTAGGTGCTCTCGGCATTTTCTCTTTCCTAGGCACATTAGACAATACAACAATATAAATATCTAGGAATCATACTTAAACTTAAACACTTACAGTCGATGGAGAGTTCCCGTGCGGCGGTGTGTTTTGGCAGGCAACCCTCATAATCTCTTTTAAAACTCAATTTATCTGATACCATAATTGTGACGACCCCAACCCGGTCAAGGCCACACGGCCAAGCCATGACGTAATCATAACTTTAAACCCTCGAATAGTTCACGTAAAAGTTTTCATTTTTACACAACACACTAAAACCAACCGGACATAGACAATTGACCCGCCTCGATCGACCCTAAATAGACTAACTTTAACTTAAACATGACGGGCATAAAGTCGTCAACTTTTAAATCATTAAAACGAAGTAAAAACCCTTTTTCAGAAAAATGTTGACTCGGTTTTTGGGCCCTTAAATCCTTTAAAATACGTGGGGATCGCTCGTAAATACGTTTAAAGGTATCGTCAAGGTCTGGTCGAAACATGTTTTGAAAAGTCAAAATATAAAAAAAAAAAAATTCACGTGGGTGCCCTGTGGTGCGCTAGCGCGCAGCGCTCGGAGCGCGCGCGCGCCTGGCGCTACTGCTCGCCGAGCGCGCCAGGGTGACCCCAGCGCCACCAACATGTACCAAACACGATCGATCGCGCCCAAAGCCCGATCGATCCGGCCTACTCTGGTTTCCCGACTAAAACGACCATAAACCATGAACGATCGCGCCGTGGGCGCGATCGATCGTGGGGCAACATCTTGGGTGCGCCCAGCGTGCCCACCCCTCGTGCGCCGCGCCTGTCAGCACGCCCACCAGCGCCCACCTACCCTTTTTCTTACACTTAGCCAAAATTTTCTCTTCTTAACTCTTACCCTTCACCTTAAACTTTCCAAAAATTATTCCCCTACATATTAAACACACGATACTTCAAACTCCCGAAAAAACCTGACTCAAAAACGTACCCCAATCCATATTTAAAATTCATGAAAATAAACTGCATGGATTGCTCTAAAGACCGAGCGTATTCTCCCAAGTTTAAAGTACCTAAAATCAACATATCAAGTCCAACATACTGCACAACAACAATTATTAAACTTAAACGCAGAATTTCTAAAACCTGTCCAAAACAAATACGTTTTTCAACCTATCCAAAATACATAACTTCAAACCAATGTTCCATACGAAATTTCCCACATGTTCAACTTCTACATACAACCTAAAATCCTTCAATACCCCATGTTCATCTAACTTACATCTAATTACCACAAAATGACTCGGAGCACACCCACGGGTTCTCTAGCCTAGCCAAAATACGTTTCGTCGCCACGAGCTCCGCCCATCGACCAACTACGCCTGATCATCAGGAGGGGTTCCTCACCTTCGTTCTCGTCACCTACATCATACGATAAACACATTAAGCCTATGCTTAGTAAAGAGGTGCACTAAAACATGAGTATACATAATGCATGGTTTTTCAAAACATGTTCGTATTTCATTTATTCACTTTACATAACATATATATATATATATATATATATATATATATATATATATATATATATATATATATCTTTAAGCGTGAGTAGTCACAGGCACCACCCTGTCTACCCCATATACCATTCAATTGCCCTGAGTTGTCATTCCTTGCATGTCATATCGTGCCTTGAGTTGCCATTAACATGCCCTGTGCCTACTCATCCTCCAACTTTACTCGACATTACATACTTCACTCGTTTACTTGAAAACTTGCATGCAAGAACATTTCATTAAATCTAAAGGGGAAAACAAGATGCATGAGGTAAGGTACTCCAACAATCATCAACCAATTCTTAACGTACATAAACGAGCCTAACTCATAAACAAACCTATCCGACCACTAATAGGAAGTATCCTAGGCTACCCTTGTAACACCCAGCTTTTCTGGATATTATTATTCTAATATATAACGATATTTCCGTAAATATGTCAAATCAAGTCCGTTTTACGAAAAGAAAGTGTTATTAGAATCCTAACGATTAATGGAATTTTAAGAAATTTACCGAGAGTTTTCGGTGTGTAATACGCTTAATTTCGAGTAATTACGTATCTCGTAATATAAACGATGTTTTAGTAAAAATAGTAAACGAGGTCCGATTTGCGAACAGACAGTTTTAATAAATTCCAATAATAAGTTGGACTTATTGTGTGAAATAGGAAATTTGGAGAAACCGAATCGCTAGCCAATTAATGAAACAAAGGACGAAACTAATATAAAAACAAAGGAAGGGCCGAAATTGTAATTTGCAAAGTTAATTTTAATTAAAATCACTCATCTCTCTTCTCTCCCTCATTTGATCTCTGCTCCGCGAAAACCAAAGAGGGTTTTTGGCGATCCTCACGCACGCCGCGACGATTCTCCTTCAACGACGCCGACTCATCCTCGATTAATGCCATTCCTTCACGTTTCCTTCCCCAATCGACGCTCTAAGGTAAGATTCGTAGTTTTTGGTACGTTAGATTTCAATTTCTAGGATTTATGGCAATTAGGGTTTCGTTTAGGATTTCGTTTAAAATGTCGATTAGGGTTCGTAATAGATAGATTTACTATAATTATAGATATAAAGGACGTATGAGCGTTATTGGACGAAGTTAATAGATTCGTTTAGGAAATATGAGAATTCGTGAATTTTAGGGTTTTTAAAGAACTCGTTAATGAGGGTTAAGCGTGGAATGCTCGATATAATGCCTCAACGAATTGAATTAGAATTTTAGGAGATTTCTTTAGTTAAGGTTTTGTTAGTTTGGACGTTTAACGGATTTAGCTCGTATTAACGACAACCATTGTGAATTGGCTTAGGTGAACAAGGCTCACGGAAGGCGCCTTCGATTTGCTAAGGACATCAGATAAGTTCTCGTGACTTGCTGTGGCCGATAGGCCTACACCATATGTCGTGTTTCGTTGTCGAGGATGTTTGGGGTATGGTGTTTATTCGCTTTGGCAGTTGGGTAGCTTAGGGGTAGGCCTTTATAGTAGGTTATGCTTGTATTGTTTAGGGTATGTGACACTTTGTATGTTTATGTTCGTCGCTTGTATGCATCATTGTTTTTCTACTAAAAACATCATGAAAATGAACTATGCATTGGAATTCATGATGAAAGAAAAGGCAATGTGATGACATTGAAATGAGAGACTTACATGAGATAACTTTGACGCTATATGAGATGACTATGACGACTAATATGAGATGACTATGAGATACATGAGATGACTAATATGAGATGACTCTGACGACTTACCTGATATGAGACGATATATGAGGATGACTATGACGGACTTAAATGAGCCGACTATATGATAAATGAAATGATTGTGAGATATGATAATGAATGAATGCAGGATATGATAAATGAAATGAAGCACAGAAGGAAAATTATGAAAATTGCATATACATGTTCAGGCATTGTCTTTACGTTAGAATTACTGACGCTTTATTTTCATAGGTTCCTTGGTGTAGGTTGAAATGAAACAGGTGAGAAGACGTTCCTACGTTTAGAGATCATGCTGGTGAAGAAAGATTGCCTGTGGAGTGCGCTGGCGCAGTTGCGTCGATTTTGGACCCGTGGGCGTAGGTTAAATGTTTTGGAGAAAATGTAGATAGGAAAATTGTAAAAATAGAAACATATAGGATGATGGGCTTGGATAATAGTTAACGACGTTTTAATGTTTTGTAAGTTTTGAATAAGTTAGTTTTATTAAAAAGTTGTTAAGTTTTAATTCGATTTATCAATGCCATGGTGATTTCAACAGGACGAAAGGTTAAGTTTTTAAACGATCCACGCAGATGTTTTAAAATTTGGTTTACTTACAGTATTTTGAGTCGGTTTTGGGGATGGTAGAGTGAAATGTACATGGATGTAGTGTACGGTTTAAGATTGTTAAGTTGAGCTTAGAGTTTATGGTTTAAGAGTGGGAAAAATGCTTGAAAAGGGTGAAGTTTGCCTCTCGGAATTTCGGATTCCAGAGAGCACTTAAAGGGGTCGCCGCGCTCTGAAAAATCCAGAGCGTGCAGCGAGTCGATCGCTGAGGTAAGTAATCGCTCGTCAGCGATGACGCGGGGCAGCAATGCTGCCAGGTGGATTATGTCACACAGGGACTACTTATACTCGTCCAGCAGACTACTTAACGTACTCGTCCACACAGACTTCATTCGTCCACGTTTACCCTCTTACACAACAAGTGACAGTGGGACGATAAATTCTAACGACACATCTAACCACTAGATAGACTGCATGGATCGTTCTAAAAAAGAAACAAATCCTTACGGTAAGAAAACCTAAAATCGTCCAATACCGTCTCACATAACTCACAGAACCATCACCAAATGTAAACATGAAATTTCCTAAACCATCACTCCAAACGAATTTTTTAAAAATCAGTCAAAAGCCATAACTCCAAGTCTAAACTACTTAAATTCAAAATATCAGATCTTCTGTAATTCTAAAATTCATTCTCCTAAAAAAAATCATCCTTTTCACACCTTACTACCACCCAAACACTCGGAGCACGCCCAGGTCAATCCAACCCAGCCAAAACACGCCCGTAGCCACGGAACCCCAACCACCGACTATCTAGCAAACATGTCATGGGAGGAGGTTCCTCACCTTCGGGTCGTCACCTGACATCGTACGATAATCACCTTAGCCTAAAGCTCAGTAAGGAGGTCAATATCCCTGAGTATAAACATGCAGGTTTATAAAAACATGTTCATTTCTTTAATTTACTGAACATATAAGAGTAAGTTAGGCATGAGTAGCCCTAGATTACCACCGTCTACCCCGTGCAAGATACCGCAATTGCCCTGAGGTTCATTGTTTGGTGTTAATTGTCTGCCATGAGTTGACATTCGCATGCCCTGGGCCCTATCATCCTCAAAACTTATCATCATCACATAATTTAACATCCGTTTAATTGGAAACAGCATGTAAAATTCTGTGTGTTTCTTTGAGAAGACATGATGCATGAAGATCTGATCTAACATACCATCAAACCAATTCCTGAATGTATTTAACAACTAACTCTTAAAACAAACCTAGGCCACGGTTACTAACCAAAAACCTAAGCTACCCGACTCGTTTCAGCCCCACAATCAGAAAAATCATCGAAAACACTTAAACTTAACAATCGATACAATGTAGGGCCTTAAGGCCGGCAACCTAACACCACTTACCTGGCCTCTTAGCTATGAGAGCCACCGTCATTTGAGGGCTTGGGTTACTAAGGCATGTTTCATAACACGTCATAGTATCCGTCATAAATAATCAAATTCAAAACTAATGAAACCCGAGCTAAGACAATTCTCAATTACTTAACTCCATGAACGGTGTTTTATAAACTTCCAACACAAGAACTTAACCTAAATAATTACCAAACATCATAGTCCTTACTTATACAAATATCCATCAAAGCATCATCCATGGGAAAAACAATTCACTATCCATCGATTCTCACAATTGGAGATTTTTCCGTAACCCTAGACCAAAATCCGCTCTATTAAACTACTAGGGACATATCCAATGTATAGAACTTACCTAGAGTCACTATTGGGGAAGAAGGAACGTGAAGAAAATCGCCGGAATCGGAGGATAAACGGATCGGAGGAATAGAACGTAGAGGGAGGAATGACTCTTCGCCAGAGGGGGGTTTCGCGATGGGGAAGGAGGCAGTGAAAGACTAAGGGGGGAAATTGTTCTAGTTTGTATTCTAAAAGTTACTTAATAAATTACTTAAAGGCCCTTAGTTAATCCTTTGCTTCGTTCATAATCATCTATCGATTTGAGTTCTGCCCCAACATTCTGATTCTCGAATTCCTAAGGTTCTAACAAAACTTATCGCGTCAATCGATGTAATTTCCTAGTCTAAAACTCAAAACCATGCTCAAAATTTCTGGGCGTTACAGCTTCACGTTGGAGAGGAGAGAAATGAGAGGAAAAAGGAGGGATGTGGTTTGTATACAAATAATGACAGAACATTACCTAAATTCTTTTTGTAAATTTCTTTGTTTAAATCCCTTATTTTGCTATCGATTGAGTTCTCCAAAATTTTCTTATTTCTTCAAATATCAATTATTCCTAGGGTTAACGAAAATTTCTGTTTACAAACGGGCATAATTTACTAAATTTACGAATTAAAACTCTTAGGACGTAAAATTGACAACCGGCAAACTAAAAACTTGAAACCTTAAACCCAAAAATTTCGGCGTTACTCATTCCCTCTTGTATTTATACTTTTGCCCCAAAACTTCTTAATGAACAACTCGGGATATCTGTCCATCAAATGTCCTGTTGGCGATCCCAAGCGCTTTCTACATGTTTGGTTCATCCACAACACCTTAACCAGTCAAAATTTGACTAGGGCGTAAAGGCTGTCATAGCCTACTCCAAATCTGCACTGGCCTCTCTTCGAGTTACGGTCGGCTGTTCTCAAGACTAAATCGGTTCTACCATGTGCGTAGGATCTCGTACACATTTCGTCAACATCGACCGGGGAAGACATGATGGAACACCCTCATATACAATGGCAATGAAGCTTGTACGCCTGTAGCTCCACTCCTTGCTGTAATCAGAAACGTCCAACAAACCGTGGATTCAACTCCCCCTTTTTCTGAAACGAACTACACCTTGAACGGTGAAACTTTCAGAAATACTTCATCACCAACTACAAACTCTAAATCTCGTCTTCTCCGATCTGCATAGCTCTTTTGGCGACTCTGTGCAGTTTTCATCCTTTGCCTGATCAGAGCAACTTCTCAGATAGCTGTTGTAAAATTTCCAATCCAATCAACTTAGCTTCGCCCACATCCCAATACAGTGGCGACCTACACTTTCTACCATACAGCGCTTCATACGGAGCCATACCAATCGTCGACTGATAACTGTTATCATACTCAAATTCAACCAACAGTAATACCGGCTCCAAGATAATTGAAACTCTAGCACGCACGCTCTCAGCATATCCTCAAGTATCTGAATCGTCCTTTCAGATTGTCCGTCAGTCTATGGGTGGAAAGTCGTGCTAAAAGTTAACTTAGTACCATAGCGCTTTGTAAACTTTTCCAAAACCTCAAAGTAAATCTGGGATCCCTGTCCGAAACTATTGACACAGGAACCCCGTGCAACCTTATAATCTCCTGAACATATAACTCTGCAACTGGTTCATCGTGTAGGTAATTTTTACAGGTAAGAATGAGCCGCCTTCGTCAATCTATCGACTACAACCCATATATTGTCATGCCCTTTTGTTGTTCTTGGTAATCCCACTACGAAATCCATTGCAATTTGGTCCCACTTCCACTCGGGAATTGGTAAGGTTGTAATCTTCCACCTGGCCTTTGGTGCTCTGCCTTTACTTGCTGGCAAACCAGGCAAGACTGTACATAACTGGCCACTTCCCTTTTCATGTTGGGCCACCAATAATGCATTTTCAGATCTCGGTACATCTTGGTGTTACCCAGATGCACTGAGGACGAAGATGAATGTGCCTCTGCCAAAATCAACTTCCTCAACTCTTCATCCTTCGGAAATACAACTGGTCCCGAAACTTCAGAATGTCGTCCTCCGAATACTGAAATAAGAAGAAGCATCCTTTAACTTAGCCAAATATCTCCCTTCTCCTGAGAGTTATCCTACTGAGATTCCTTAATTCTGTCAAAGAGAGTAGGCTCTAACACCAAATCAGCAAGTAAGGCGGAAAGCTCAGAAACTACCTCCAATTCAAACCTCTGGTCTGCTTCTTCAATGAAGCTGGCATATAGCAAACGACTGACTCCTTGGTCTTAGGCATCCTACTCAATGCGTCTGCCCAATATTCACCTTTCCTGGATGGTACTTGAGTTCAAAGTTGTTAATCCTTCACAAATTCCAACCATCTCCTTTGCCTCATGTTTAAATCTTTCTGCGTAAAAAGATACTTTAAACTGTTATGGTCTGAGAACACTTCACACTTTTGACCGTAAAGATAATGCCTCCATATTTTCAACGCAAATACCACCGCTGCCAATTCTAAGTCATGCGTCGGATAGTTCTGCTCATAAGTTTTCAATTGCCTAGAGGCGTAGGCAATTACCTTTCCGTCTTGCATCAATACGCATCCCAATCCTACTTTGGATGCGTCGCAATAGATACTGAGTATTCCATTCTCCACGGGCAAAATCAACAATGGCGCTGTGGTCAACTTTTGCTTCAAGGTCTGCAAACTTTCTTCACATGCCTTAGACCACTCGTATTTCACTTCCTTCTTAGTTAAATTTGTCAGGGGCTTGGCTATGATTGAAAACCCTTCAATAAACTTCCAATAATACCCAGCCAGGCCAACGAAACTTCGCACTTCACTTGCATTCCTCGGCTGAGGCCACTCCTCACGGCTTGAACCTTAGCCGGATCTACTGAAACACCTTCTTTTGAAATTACGTGGCCTAAGAAGTTCACCTGATTCAGCCAAAATCCGCACTTGGAAAACTTAGCATACAATTGGTGCCGCTTCAACGTATCCAAAACGGCCCTCAAGTGCTTCGCGTGCTCTTCGTCATTTCGGGAATATATCAGAATGTCATCTATGAACACTATCACGAACTTATCCAGGAACTCCCGAAACACTCTGTTCATGAGATCCATAAAAGGTGCCGGGGCATTCGTCAAACCGAAGGACATAACCCTAAATTCACAGTGCCCATAACGTGTTCTAAAAGCGGTCTTTGGTATATCCTCGGCCTTAATCTTCAATTGGTGGTACCTTGACCGTAAATCAATATTCATAAACACACTGGCCCCATGCAACTGGTCAAACAGGTCATCAATCATCGGTAGTGGATACTTATTTCTGATGGTTAATTTATTCAACTCTCGGTAATCCACGCACATTCTTAAGGAACCATCTTTCTTCTTTACAAACAAGACCGGAGCGCCCCAAAGAGAAACGCTCGGTCGTACAAAACCCTTGTCTGTTAGCTCTTTCAGCTGAACGTACAACTCCTTCAGTTCAACCGGTGCCATTCTATAGAATTCTTAGACACTGTCACCAACCAGGAATAATCTCAATAGTGAACTCTATTTCTCGATCGAGAGGCAAGCCTGGCAACTCGTCCAGGAACACTTCCGTAAAGTCCTTAACTACTGGAATGTCACACAACTCCATCTCACTTCGCATGCTTACTTCGTCAACACTTGCTATAAACCCAAAACATCCATGCTTCATCGAGTATAGGGCATTCACAGGTAAGCTAGGTACTCGTCTAGGAACACTTCCTTAAGGCTATCGACTACCAGAATGTCACATAACTTTAATTCATCTTGCATTCCTACATCTATAATGCTTGCTGTAAAACTGAAACATCTAGGTTTTATCGAGTACAGGGCACACATCAACGTTACTAGAGGCATCCTACTCGAACGGAGGGTCGCTCGAAAGAAGTAACCCTCCCCACTTGGGGGTCTAAAATCTACTACACCCGACCGGCAATTGATTGAGGCATAATGCCGAAACAACCAATTCATGCCCAAGATTACATCGTACCCCTTCATACTTATGATGATCAGGTTCGCATACAGCTGCCGATCACCAATAGATATAACCTCTCCCTGTATTGCTTGGTTGGAATGTAAATGCTCCCCGGAGGGCAACATAACACTATAACCACGATCAGCTGGGACGAATTCTAGATTCCACTTAATTACATACTCCTGTGCTATGAAAGAATGAGTGGCCCCCGTGTCAATTAAAACATGAGCTGCATTTCCACAAACCAGAACAATACCTGAAACAACTAAAGGTTGAGCAGTTTCTTCATCTTCAATAAGAGCAAAGATCCTAGAAGGACCGCCTGGGGGTCTCTTGGCCGAACCAGGACAATCTACGGCCTTATGCCCCACCTTATCACATCTGAAGCATCGGCCCGTATACAACTTACAATCGCCCAGATTATATTTCTGACAGACAGGGCACAAAGGAGCTAGTGGTGCCCCTTGTGGGCGTTTGCCTTATCTTGAGCTCTAGGCACCTCATTCGCCCGTTTGACACCACGTTGTGGTTGTGGCTGCCAACCTCGGTTCTGCTGTGGCTGTATTTCTCTAATAAACCTCCTTGGAACTTCCCTCTGCCGCTACAGTTTCATTTCAATGTCATCGAGCTCAAGGGCCTTGGCTACAACTCGATGATACAACATATCTTCCACTTCTGCCGTTTTCACCCCTTTCAAGATCTCCAATTTCAAACCTTGAACAAACTGGTATATTTTATCTTCCTCATCGCTAATCATCATACCTGCGTATTTGGACAATGATTCAAACCTGCGCACGTACTCGGCCACAGATCCCGTATGGCGTAGCTGAGAAAACTCGGCCCTCTTGTTGGCACGAAGGGCGCGGTTGAAATACTTGTTGTAGAATATTGTTTTGAACCTCTGCCATGTCATAACACCCACATCCGTAGTGACCATCACCGAATCCCACCAGAACACGGCATCCTTCTCCAGGTTGAACACCGCACACGTTACCTTATCCGCTTCCTCTACCTTCGCTTAAGTGAACATGCTTTCAAGTTTGCAGATCCACTTTTCAGCACTAGTGGGATCCGAGGACTGTCCGTCGAAAGTTGGGGGCCTAAGCCGCCTGAACCTCTCTCCACTTAGTTCACGTGAATTGCTACCTTGTCCACTACCGTTTCCATCCCTGTTGAGTAAGATTCCTATTTGTTCGGACTGTTGACGCACTATTTCCATTAGTTGGCTATTAGGATCTCATCGTCTTGTCTAGGTGCTCTCGGCATTTTCTCTTTCCTAGGCACATTAGACAATACAACAATATAAATATCTAGGAATCATACTTAAACTTAAACACTTACAGTCGATGGAGAGTTCCCGTGCGGCGGTGTGTTTTGGCAGGCAACCCTCATAATCTCTTTTAAAACTCAATTTATCTGATACCATAATTGTGACGACCCCAACCCGGTCAAGGCCACCACGGCCAAGCCATGACGTAATCATAACTTTAAACCCTCGAATAGTTCACGTAAAAGTTTTCATTTTTACACAACACACTAAAACCAACCGGACATAGACAATTGACCCGCCTCGATCGACCCTAAATAGACTAACTTTAACTTAAACATGACGGGCATAAAAGTCGTCAACTTTTAAATCATTAAAACGAAGTAAAAACCCTTTTTCAGAAAAATGTTGACTCGGTTTTTGGGCCCTTAAAATCCTTTAAAATACGTGGGGATCGCTCGTAAAATACGTTTAAAAGGTATCGTCAAAGGTCTGGTCGAAACATGTTTTGAAAAGTCAAAAATATAAAAAAAAAAAAATTCACGTGGGTGCCCTGTGGTGCGCGCGCGCAGCGCTCGGAGCGCGCGCGCGCCTGGCGCTACTGCTCGCCGAGCGCGCCAGGGTGACCCCAGCGCCACCAACATGTACCAAACACGATCGATCGCGCCCAAAGCCCGATCGATCCGGCCTACTCTGGTTTCCCGACTAAAAACGACCATAAACCATGAACGATCGCGCCGTGGGCGCGATCGATCGTGTGGGCAACATCTTGGGTGCGCCCAGCGTGCCCACCCCTCGTGCGCCGCGCCTGGTCAGCACGCCCACCAGCGCCCACCTACCCTTTTTCTTACACTTAGCCAAATTTTCTCTTCTTAACTCTTACCCTTCACCTTAAACTTTCCAAAAATTATTCCCCTACCATATTAAACACACGATACTTCAAACTCCCGAAAAACCTGACTCAAAAACGTACCCCAATCCATATTTAAAATTCATGAAAATAAACTGCATGGATTGCTCTAAAGACCGAGCGTATTCTCCCAAGTTTAAAGTACCTAAAATCAACATATCAAGTCCAACATACTGCACAACACAATTATTAAACTTAAACGCAGAATTTTCTAAAACCTGTCCAAAACAAATACGTTTTTCAACCTATCCAAAATACATAACTTCAAACCAATGTTCCATACGAAATTTCCCACATGTTCAACTTCTACATACAACCTAAAATCCTTCAATACCCCATGTTCATCTAACTTACATCTAATTACCACAAAATGACTCGGAGCACACCCACGGGTTCTCTAGCCTAGCCAAAATACGTTTCGTCGCCACGAGCTCCGCCCATCGACCAACTACGCCTGATCATCAGGAGGGGGTTCCTCACCTTCGTTCTCGTCACCTACATCATACGATAAACACATTAAGCCTAATGCTTAGTAAAGAGGTGCACTAAAACATGAGTATACATAATGCATGGTTTTTCAAAACATGTTCGTATTTCATTTATTCACTTTACATAACATATATATATATATATATATATATATATATATATATATATATATATATATATATATCTTTAAGCGTGAGTAGTCACAGGCACCACCCTGTCTACCCCATATACCATTCAATTGCCCTGAGTTGTCATTCCTTGCATGTCATATCGTGCCTTGAGTTGCCATTAACATGCCCTGTGCCTACTCATCCTCCAACTTTACTCGACATTACATACTTCACTTCGTTTACTTGAAAACTTGCATGCAAGAACATTTCATTAAATCTTAAAGGGGAAAACAAGATGCATGAGGTAAGGTACTCCAAACAATCATCAACCAATTCTTAACGTACATAAACGAGCCTAACTCATAAACAAACCTATCCGACCACTAATAGGAAGTATCCTAGGCTACCCGTGTAACACCCAGCTTTTCTGGATATTATTATTCTAATATATAACGATATTTCCGTAAATATGTCAAATCAAGTCCGTTTTACGAAAAGAAAGTGTTATTAGAATCCTAACGATTAATTGGAATTTTAAGAAATTTACGAGAGTTTTCGGTGTAATAACGCTTAATTTCGAGTAATTACGTATCTCGTAATATAAAAGATGTTTTAGTAAAAATAGTAAACGAGGTCCGATTTGCGAACAGACAGTTTTAATAAATTCCAAATAATAAGTTGGACTTATTGGTGAAATAAGGAAATTTGGAGAAACCGAATCGCTAGCCAATTAATGAAACAAAGGACGAAACTAATATAAAAACAAAGGAAGGGCGAAATTGTAATTTGCAAAGTTAATTTTAATTAAAATCACTCATCTCTCTTCTCTCCCTCATTTGATCTCTGCTCCGCGAAAACCAAAGAGGGTTTTTGGCGATCCTCACGCACGCCGCGACGATTCTCCTTCAACCGACGCCGACTCCTCCTCCGATTAATGCCATTCCTTCACGTTTCCTTCCCCAATCGACGCTCTAGGTAAGATTTCGTAGTTTTGGTACGTTAGATTTCAATTTCTAGGATTTATGGCAATTAGGGTTTCGTTTAGGATTTCGTTAAAAATGTCGATTAGGGTTCGTAATAGATAGATTTACTATAATTATAGATATAAAGGACGTATTGAGCGTTATTGGACGAAGTTAATAGATTCGTTTAGAAATATGAGAATTCGTGAATTTTAGGGTTTTTAAAGAAACTCGTTAATGAGGTGTTAAGCGTGGAATGCTCGATATAATGCCTCAACGAATTGAATTAGAATTTTAGGAGATTTCTTTAGTTAAGGTTTTGTTAGTTTGGACGTTTAACGGATTTAGCTCGTATTAACGACAACCATTGTGAATTGGCTTAGGTGAACAAGGCTCACGGAAGGCGCTCGATTTGCTAAGGACATCAGATAAGTTCTCGTGACTTGCTGTGGCCGATAGGCCTACACCATATGTCGTGTTTCGTTGTCGAGGATATTTGGAGTTATGTGTGTTTATTCGCTTTGGTTGGGTAGTTTAGGGTTAGGCCTTTTATAGGTTATGCTTGTATTGTTTGATGGTATGCACTTTGTATGTTTATGTTACGCTCGTATTGTCATGCATCATTGTTTTATAAACATCATGAAAATGAACTTATGCATGGAATTCATGAAAGAAAAGGAAATGTGATGACATGAAATGAGACGACTTACATGAGATAACTATGACGACTAATATGAGATGACTATGACGACTAATATGAGATGACTATGACGACTTACATGAGATGACTAATATGAGATGACTATGACGACTTACCTGAGACGACTAATATGAGATGACTATGACGACTTACATGAGACGACTATATGATAAATGAAATGAATGTGAGATATGATAAATGAAATGAATGCATGATATGATAAATGAAATGAATGCACAGAAACTTATGAAAAATTGCATATACATGTTCATGCATTGTCATTTACGTAGAATTTACTGAGATTTATTTTCATAGGTGTCCTTATGGTGTAGGTGAACCTGAAACAGGTGAGGAAGACGTTCCTCCGTTAGATGATCATGCTGGTTGAAGAAAGATGCCTGTGGGAGTGCGCTGGCGCAGTTGGTGCGATTTTGACCCGTGGGGACGTAGGTAAATGTTTTGGAGAAAATTGATAGATAGGAAAATTGTACAAATAGAACATATTAGGATGATTGGCTCTGGATAATAGTTAAACGACGTTTTAATGTTTTGATAAGTTAGTTTTATAAAAAGTTGTTAAGGTTTTAATTCGATTTTTATAAACTGCATGGTGATTTAAACAGGAGGAAAGGTTAAGTTTTTAAACGTATCCACGCAGATTGTTTTATAAAATTTGGTTATACTTTACAAGTATTTTGAGTCGGTTTTGGGTGATTGGTAGAGTGAAATGTACATGGATGGTAGTGTAACGGTTATAAGATTGTTAAGTGATGCTTAGAGTTATGGTTTGAAGAGTGGGAAAAATGCTTGAAAAGGGTGAAGTTTGCTCTCTGGAATTTCGGATTCCAGAGAGCAAATTAAAGGGGTCGCCGCGCTCTGGAAAAATCCAGAGCGTGCAGCGATCGATCGCTGGGTAGTAATCGCTGTCAGCGATCGATCGCTGGGGCAGCAATTGCTGCCAGTGATCGATCGCCCATAGTTTACTGGGACAAATGTCCCTTCTGCCCTCCCATGATTTAACCGATTGTTTTTATTAATTTTAATTATTTTAAATAATTGTTTTAAGTTCTATTTCAATTGTTTCAAGTTCTGTTTAAATAGTTTTAACAACTTAGACTTAAATGATTTTACAAACAATGTTCCGCATAAACTATGAAATAAAATGAAAAATTTTATACGGTAAAATTAGGATACAGGTAGGGTCGTTACAACCTGACTCTTTAGAACCCCAAAATAGTGAAAACATCATTAAGACATTTAATTCCTAACATTGACATAATGTAGGGCTTTAGGAGCCGAAAACCTAACACCACTTACCTGGAGTCTTAGATATGCCAAGCACCGTCCTTTGAGAGCTTGGGTTACCTAAGGCATTTTCATAGCACGTCATTAGTATCGACTCTATATTATAAAAGTCAAGACTAAACGAAACCCCGAGCTAAGATAATTTTTTTTCCAAAATTTCTATTTCACTTCATTCGGGCATTTCATCGAGCACTACACGCTCATGATTTAGAAAACTCCATTAATGGCTTCTAACTACCATCCAACAACCTAAAATTAGTCATAAACACCACCCTAACACTATCAATTCACCCCATCTACCAAAATAACAACCAATGTATCATTAGTGGGCATAGAATTGCTATCCTATCGATTTCTCTCAAATCCAGAAATTTTACACTAAATCCTAAATCAAAATCAACCATAAAACGAAAACTAAATATACCCAAAGTGTAGAACTTACCTAGAGTATGGATTAGGAGAAGAAAACTTGAAGGAAAATCGTCAGAACGGAGGAGCACGATCAACGTTGAGAGATCACAGTGGAAAGGGGAAGAAAATCGTGAGGAGCTTCGTGTTGGAGAGGAGAGAAATGAGAGGAAAAAGGAGGGGATTTAGGTTTTATAAAAATAATGACATAGAAATTACCTAAATGCCCTTTTTGTAAATTTCTTTGTTTAACTCCCTTATTTTGTCTATCAATTTGGTTTCTCCAAAATTTTCTTATTTCTTCAAATATTCCAATTTATTCCTAGGGTTCTAACAAAACTTTCTGTTTACAAAATGGGCATAATTTACTAATTTGTACGAATTAAAACTCTTTAAGACTTAAAATTGACAACCCGACAACTAAAAACTTGAAACCTTAAACCAAAATTTCTGGGCGTTACAAACAATTTAACCAAAACTAATACTAACTACCCAACCTATTTATCCAACACATTTTACATCTCCAATTTTCCTTAATCAACATATCTTATGTTGTAGGCCAATCGGCCAAACAAATCACAAAGACTTACCTCGCGTCCGTTGCAATTTAAGCTCCGTCCACGAGCGTTGTTCACTTATGGCAATTTCAAACATTTGTCATTAAAATCATGTTTAAACCATTGAGTTTCAAAAGCTATAAACTCCTAGCTAAAGTAAATTTCCTAAGACTCTAATTTAACTCTTTGTGGCATTTTATCGAGCAATTCGTGCTCGTGAATTTCCAAACCACCATTAATGGAGTTCTCCAAACTTCCAACAACCCAAAAATCTCAACAACCCTCATTAATTCAACTAACTCTTACCAACGACCATAAATACTCCCATTAGAGGCATAAGCACGGTAAACCTATCGATTTCAAACCTTATTTCACGTTTTTAACAAAACCCTAAACGAACCCTAATCGTTTTTACAACCTGAAAACCACGAATAAGCTTTCCAAAACTATAGAACCTTACTTAGAGTGTCGATTGAAGGAGAAAACGCGAAGAACGGAAGTCGATTGGAGGAAAGCTCGAGTCGTCGGAGAGAAATCGCGTGAGGAAGAAGAAATCGCCTGAAGTTGGAAGAGGAGGAGAAATCGCGTGAAGTGCTGGAGAAGGAGAGGAGATTGTGATTTTTTAAAAAATTTTACTTGGCAAATTACCTTTTTGCCCTTCCTTTTGATTTTCTATTTAATCGTCTACTTATTTCGTTATTTAGTTAACGATCCATTTTCCCCAAATTTTTATTTTTCACCAAAAATTCCAATTTATTACCGGGGCTCCGTTACAACTTTCCGTTTGCAAAACGGACTTAATCTGACATATTTACAAAAATACCATTTTAAATTTGAATAATAAAAATCTCGTAAAACCGGGTGTTACATTCCATCAACCTTATTTAAAATTTTGTGCTCAAAATTTGATTATACAAACAGTTCAAGATACTTAGACATCATATCCTGCTGCCTCTCCCAAGTCGCTTCTTCCAGTCGTGGTTTCACATAGCCTTATGTAGACTCTTCCAGAATCTGAGCATATCCTCAAGAATCTGATTTGTTCTTTCTATCTGCCCGTCAGTCTGAGGATGAAACGTCGTGCTAAAACTCAACTTAGTTCCCATAGCCTTATGTAGACTCTTCTAGAACTTTGAAGTAAACCTGGCATCTCAATTGGAGACAATCGAGATGGGCACTCCGTGCAATCTGACAATCTCCTGCACATACAGCTCGGCAAGCTGATCCATAGAATAGGTCATCTTCACTAAAAGAAAGTGGGTCAACTTTGTCAAACGGTCCACTATCACCCAGATGCCATCGTGCCCTTTCGTCATTCTCGGCAGTCCAACTATGAAATCCATGGAGATCTATTCCCATTTCCACTCCGGAATCGGCAGTGGTTGTAAGGTTCCGGCTGGCCTTTGGTGTTCTGCCTTAACCTGTTGGCAAACCAAGTAGGTTTCCACATACCGGGCAATCTCTCTCTTCATGTTCGGCCACCAAAAATGTTGTCTCAGGTCTCTGTACATCTTCGTGCTCCCTGGATGCACTGAGTATGCCGAGGAGTGTGCGTCGGTTAAGATTTCTCTCTTCAGCTACTCATTGTTAAGCACGTACCACCTATGAATGAATCTCAATACACCATCATCTGACAAGCTGAAATCGGACGGGTCCTCAGATGTCATGCTCAACCGATATCTCTCACACTCCAAGTCTTCCTTTTGAGCTTCTCGGAGTCTGTCAATTATTGTCGGCCTAAGAGAAATGTTCGTGAGCATAGTGGAAACTCGGCCACAATCTCCACATCAAACCTCTCAATCTCAGACCTTAGCATTCCCGACATCGATGTAAGCGAAGGCTGACTAGTAGAAGGCATCCTGCTCAAAGCGTCTGCGACTTTATTTGCCTTCCCTGGGTGGTATTTAATTTCAAAATCATAATCTTTAACGAACTCCAACCACCTTTGCTGTCGCATATTAAGTTCTTTCTACGTAAACAAATACTTTAAGCTTCTGTGGTCGGAGAACACCTCACACTGCTGCCCATACAGATAGTGTCTCAAGATTTTTAAAGCAAAAACAACCGCTGCAAGCTCAAGGTCGTGTGTCAGATAATTTTGCTCGTACAGCTTCAACTGCCTAGAAGCTTAAGCAATGACCCTTCCCTCCTGCATCAACACACACCCAAGTCCAATCTTTGAAGCATCGCAGTATATATTGAACTTATCGCCTTCAACAGGCAATGTCAACACTGGTGCTGTAGTCAGTCTTTGTTTCAGCTCATTGAAGCTCTTTTCACATACAGCAGACCATACAAACTTTTCATTCTTTCTGGTCAATCGGGATAGAGGGAATGCTATCTTTGAAAATCCCTTAATGAACTTCCTATATTATCTAGCCAATCTGAGAAACCCACGTACCTCTCGCATGTTTTTAGGCTGTGGCCAATCCTTGACAACCTCAATCTTAGCTGGATCCTTTAAGATTCCCTCCTGAGATATGACATGGCCAAGAACCAATTTGATCCAGCTAAAACTCGCACTTAGAGAACTTCAGATACAATTGGTGCTGACATAAAGTTCTAAGAACAATCCGTAAATGCTCCTCGTGTTCTTCCTTTGTCTTTGAATAGATCAAGATGTCATCAATGAAGACGACAACAAACTTGTCTAAATACTCCTTAAAAACACAGTTCATCAAGTCTATAAATGCTACAGGAGCATTCGTGAGTCCAAAAGACATCACAAGAAATTCGTAATATCCATACCTCATTCGGAAGGCCGTTTTCTCAACATCTTCCCTCTGGACCTTCAATTGATAATAACCTGAGCGTAGGTCAATCCTCGAAAACACTCGGGCACCCTGCAGTTGGTCAAAAAAATCATCAATCCGGAGCAGTTGATACCTATTCTTCACCGTTAGCTTATTCAATTATCTGTAATCAACGCACATTCAGAGAGTTTCGTCCTTCTTCTTAACCAACAAAACTGACGCACCCCAATGAGAGAAACTGGGTCGAATGAACCCCTTATCTAAAAACTCCTCTAACTGAGTCTTCAGCTCCTTTAGTTTAGCAGGTGCCAGTCTGAACGGATTCTTCGATACAGAGCATTCGGCGGTAATCCGGGAAGATCGTCAAGAAAGATGTCAGAGAATTCTCTAACAACTAGAAGGTCTTCTGGCTTTACCCCGTTAAGCAACTAAGTATTGACCACTGTAGCCAGATAAACAGAGCATTCGCCCTTAAACTGCTCTCGGACCTTCATGGAATAGGAAATAGGCGACCTGCTATTTACTACCTGATATGAAAACTCTTCCTTATCTAGAGGCCAAAAAGTCACCAATCCGGATCGACAGTCGATGGTAGTGAAATGGCATGCCAGCCAGTCCATTCCCAAAATAAGATCGTACCGCTCTATGCTCATGACTATCAGGCAAGCATAGAGGGTATTAATCCCTACCGAGACGATGTTTCCTTGGAAGATACAATCGGACTGCGTATTCGCTCCCGAAGGCAGCATCACTCTATATTCACACTGCTAACTCAGACTCTAAGCCCAATCTAGTCATGCAAGCAATTGAAATGAAGAAGTGCGTAGCTCCCATGTTTATCAAAGAAAATATCGGTACACCCATGACTAAGATAGTACCTGCTATAACAGATGGCTGAGCCTCGTCGTCGACGTCGCCAGGCTCAATAAAGGCGAAGATCCGTGGCATAACTCTCCTCTGATCTCTGCCCTGTTGATCTTTACCTGGTTGATTTCGGTTTAATTGTGGGCAGTTCATGATAAAATGGCCAACCTCTCCGCATCTATAACACCTGTTGGTACCCACCCGACAATCGCCGTAATGTTCTTTCTGACATTTAGGACAAATAGGCTTTTGAGTAGCCCCTTGAACTTGTTTCCCCTTGTCCTGATCATTTCCTCCCTCATAAGGCCTTTTAACGCCTCTCTGCTGTTGTTGCTGTGGTTGTTGTCCTCTAGGTTGCCAACATCAATTCCGTATCTGAGGTTGGATCTCACGGAAGAAGCCCTTAGCAGGCTCTCTTGACTTAAAACAGGTCAATTCCGCAGCCTCAAACTCTAGGGCTCTCGCTGCGATGTCTTCACAGGACACGTCAAAAATGCCCGACACTAAGATGTTCTTTGGGATTTCCAGATTTGGCCCATCCATAAATTGTTGCGCCTTGTCTTCATTGTCGCTGACCAAGCGCGGTGCAAACCTGGATAAGGCCTCAAACTTTCTAATGTATTCCGCAACTGTGCTGGTCTGCTTCAGCAGCGTAAACTCTGCTCTTTTTGCGGCCCTCACAGTACGGCTGAAATACTTATCAAAGAACACGGTCTTAAACCGCTCCCACCTCATCAATGTCACGTCCGTAGTCGCCTTAATCGAATCCCACCAAAATCGGGCATCTGATGCGAGATGGAAAGTAATGCACGTGACCTTCTCTCCAGGCTCAATCTTCGCGTAGGCTAACATATCTTCCATCGTCCGAATCCATTCCTCCACAACAGTAGGATCCGAAGATTGACCGTTGAATATTGGAGGTCGTAGCTTCTGAAAACTCTCCATGCCATGATTATTCAGAACGACTATATCCTGAGCTCTTTGATTTTCAAGGTTTACTAAGTTCTCAATCTGTTGCGCTTGTCGGTCCATATGCTGACATCTTCTATGGATGGCATCTTCTATGGATCAGCTCGCTGAGCTTTATGTGCAGGAGATTGTTAGACTGCATGGAGTGCCAGTTTCTATAGTCTCAGATCGTGATCCGAGATTTACGTCGAAGTTCTGGAAGAGCCTGCATAAAGCTATGGGGACTCAGCTTAATTTCAGCACGGCATTTCATCCTCAGACTGATGGTCAGACAGAGAGGACGAATCAGATTCTTGAGGATATGCTCAGAGCTTGTGTGCTGGAGTTTCAGGGCTCGTGGAGCCGATATTTGCCTCTGATTGAGTTCTCGTACAACAACAGCTTCCAGGCTATGATTGGCATGGCTCCGTATGAGGCGCTGTATTGTCGAAAGTGCAGGTCTCGGTTATATTGGGACGAGGTTGGCGTGGCTAGCATCGTTGGTCTAGAGATTCTACAGCAAACGGCAGAGAAGATTGCCATTATCCGACGGCATATTGAGGTAGCTCAGAGCAGACAAAAGAGCTATGCAGACACGAGACGGAGAGAGTTAGAGTTCGAAGAAGGTGATGAGGTTTATCTTAAAGTTTCTCCGTTTAAAGGCGTCATGAGATTCGGAAAGAGGGGCAAGTTAAACCCTCGTTATGTGGGGCCCTTTCCTATTCTGAAGAGGATCGGGAAGATGGCATACAGGTTAGAGCTTCCGGCTTCTATGGAGGGTATCCACGATGTATTTCACGTATCGATGCTTCGGAAGTGTTTGCGCAATCCATCACATGTCGTGGAGGCTAGAGAGATTGAGGTAGAGCCTACCTTGACTTACGAGGAGAGGCCCGTACGTATTTTGGAGTCTTCTATCAAGGTATTGCGCAACAAGGAGATTCCGCTGGTCAAAGTTTTGTAGCGGAACCACGAGGTGGAAGAGGCTACCTGGGAGCGACAGCAGGATATGATGGCTAAGTATCCTGAGTTGTTTGTATGATTTAATTTTGTGGACAAAATTCTAAATAAGGTGGATGGAATGTAATACCCGGCTTTACGGGATTTTTATATTATAATATTTTGTGGCATTTTTGTAAATATGTCAAATCAAGCTCGTTTTATGAAAAGAAAACTTTAATGGGATCCTAACGATTAATGGAAATTTTAAGGAATTTACGAGAATTTTCGGAGTAATAACGCTATATTTCAAGTAATTAAGTTTCTCGTAATATAAATGACGTTCTAGTAAAAATAGTAAACGAGGTCCGATTTGCGAACAGACAATTTTAATAGAACCCTAATAATAAGTTGGAGTTATTGACAAGATAAGGAAATTTGGAGAAACCGAATAGTTAGCCGATTCACGAAACGAAGGACGAAACTAATATAAAATATGTACTAAGGGCAAAATGGTAATTTTGCAAACCAAATTTTAATTAAAAACATCACAGCCCTCTTCTCCAGAAACACTTCTGCGATTTTAAGTTTGCTCTCCCTCACCCTCTCGGCATTTCCTTTTCTCCAGTGGCGTTCCTCCATTCTGACCTCCGTTCTTCGCGATTTCTCCTCCTCTCGCAACCCTAAGTATGGATCTATGATTCTAGAGCGTTAGTTTTCAATTTTCGGGTCGATTTAACGTTAGGGTTTCGTTAGGGTTTAGGTTAAAAATACGATTTCGGGTTTAAAAATCAATAGGTTATCGTAGTTTATGAACGTATAGAACTCATTGAGCGTTATTGGACGAAACTAGATTAATTTGTGGAAAATGTTAAAATTTGAGAAATTTCGAGATTTAGGGAAAACTCGTAATTTGGGATTTGAGTTGTCGAGCGTGTATTGCTCGATGAAATAGCTCAATGAATTGGATTAAAGCTTTAAGAAATTCCTTTAGTCAAGGTTTCGTTAAATTTGGATGTTTAGTAGCTTAAACTTGTTTTAATGGCAAATGTCGTGTTTTGCCTCAGGCAAACGATTCTCGTGGACAGGGCTCGAGGTTAAGCGACACGAGGTAAGTTCTCGTGACTTACTCTGGCCAATTGGCCAACACCGTACTTCGATGTCGCATCGAAGATCTTAGAGTATTGTTTGTTTAAATTGCTTTGGTTGGGTAGCTAGGTTAATCGTTTATTAGGTTATGTTTTTATTCGTCTTGATGGTATGCACGTTGGTTGTTTATTTTATGATTATAACTGTTCATGCATCACGTATTTTAACTAAGCATGAAAATGAATTTCTGCACGATGTTTTCAGAAAACCGATGTGGCCCGAAAAGGGGCTATCGATCTATTGTGTGGACCGATTAAGGATCTGACCAATCCCACATCTCATGTAATGTAATAAAATACGTAATCTGTTATCTGGTCATGCGAGGTGGGGCTCAGGCACGGCTGTACGTGTTGTAAGCGTGTACCCCCCTCCTCTAGCTGGAAAGAGTAGTCCGACCGCTGGATGGGCTCTCTCCGGTTAGGGGGATGAGATCTCGGTGACATTCTGTCTGCCACGATCTGTATGTTATGCATGATTTCTGAACTCCATATGCACTGCACGCATCTGCATTTACGTAAAATTTACTGAACCTTTAGCTCATAGTGTCTCTGTATGGTGTAGGTGACGTTTTAGGTGACATTGAGCCAGGTGAGGATGACGTTCCTCCTCCTGATGTATGATGCAGTTGATGGAGAATGGCCCGTGGGAGTGTGCTGAACAGTCGGTGCGTTTTGACCCGTGGGGATGTATGTACGTGTTTGAGACTACTGGGTTATTTTTGGACTAAATATGTGTAAAGTTAGAACATATTAGGATGCTTGGATCTGGCTAGATGTTAGGTTCATGTTTTGAGGTTTTAAACGTCTTCGAAAACCTGCTTTATAAACTGTGTTTTTATAATGTTTTATTGGAACTGCTTGGAATCTAAAACAGGAGGATTTGTCGATTTTTAAACGTATCCATTCAGTTCGTTTTTTATGAAAGTTTATCGTGGGTTTAGATCGTTTAATTAGGGTGCATATGATGAGAGGTGTAAAGGGATGAGAAGTGTATAAAATTGAAGTTTGCTCTCTGGAATTTCGGATTCCAGAGAGGAAGGCAAAAACATGGGTTGATCGCTGGATCGATTAATTACCCTTTTGTCCTTAATACGTTATTAACTAACCTAAATACGTTATCCATTTATAAAATTGCTAATTACCCTTTTGTCCTTACATATTTATTAACTAACCTAATCACTTTCTTCCTCAATTCTTCCATAAAATTAACACATTATAATTGGCAATTAAATTTGGTTTAATAGACTCGGGTGCTACAATCTACCCTCCTTAAAAGAATTTTGTCCTCAAAATTTAGTACCTGAATAATTCTGGATATTGGTCCATCATGTCTTGCTGGCGCTCCCAAGTTGTCTCCTCAATATTCTGGTTGTGCCATAAGACCTTTACCAGTGGAACTTCTTTGTTGCGTAATACCTTCACTGCATAATCTAAGATTCTTACTGGTTTCTCCTCAAATGCAAGAGTAGGAAGGACTTCGATACTCTGCTATTCTATAATCTGTGAAGGATCTCTAACACATTTCTTTAGCATGGAAACATGAAACACATTATGAATTCCCTCCAGAGAGACTGGTAACTGAAGTTGATATGCTGACTTCCCAATTCTCTTCACGATTTGAAAAGGTCCAATATATCTGGGGTTCAACTTTGCCTCTTTTCCCAAATCTCACAACTCCTTTGAAAGGCGACACCTTAAGGAAAACCTCATTACCGACATCAAATTCTAATTCTCTTCGTCTTTTGTTTGCATAGCTTTTCTGCCAGCTTTGAGCTGTTAAGATCCTCTGTCGGATAAGAGCAATCTTTTCCACTGTCTGCTGCACAATGTCAGGACCAATCAACTGTGCTTCTCCAACTTCATCCTAATATAATGAGATCTGCACTTACGCCCATATAATGCCTCGTATGGTGTCATGCCTATTGTTGCTTGAAAACTGTTATTATAAGAGAATTCAATCAATGGTATATACTTACTCCAAGAACCCTTAAATTCCAGCACACATGCACGAAGCATATCCTCCAACGTTTTGATAGTTCTCTCAGATTGTCCATCAGTTTGAGGATGAAAGGCTGTGCTAAAACTAAGCTGTGTTCCCATAGCCTTGTGCATACATTTCCAAAACTTAGATGTAAATCTGGAGTCTCAGTCTTAAACTATGGTGCTTGGAACTCCATGCAGTCTAACAACCTCGTGCACATACAACTCAGCCAATTGATCCATCGAGTATGTTATCTTTATTGGCAGAAAGTGAGCTGATTTGGTTAAACGATCAACTACTACCCAAATTGCATCGTGACCTTTTGTTGTTCTAGGTAATCCTATAACAAAATCCATAGTTATTTGTTCCCATTTCCATTCGGGAACTAGTAAGGGTTGTAATGTTCCAGCAGGCCTCTGATGTTCAGCTTTGACTTGCTGGCAGACCAGACATGACTCCACGTACTCCGCCACGCATCTCCTCATACCTGGCCACCAATAATGTTGCTTGAGGTCTCTGTACATTTTCGTACCCCCAGGATGAATTGAAAATCTGGAGAAATGTGCCTCAGATAGGATTTTCTTTCTAAGTTCAGTATCAGCCGGAACAAACCATCTATTTCGAAACTTGAGAATTCCATCAGCTGAGCAGTTGAAATCCGACTTGTCATTAGAATCTATGCACAACTTATACTTATTACATTCAGCGTCATTCATTTGAACTTCTTTTATTTTCTCCAAAATAGTGGGCCTCAAGGACATGGCCGAAAGCATGGCTGACACACTAGATACAGCTTCCAGGTTAAATCTTTGGAATTCTGTCTCTAAGGCTATTGGTATTTCCAGAATCAATGCAAAGACTGAAGGAGTCACTCTACTCAAAGCATCGGCCACTACATTCGCCTTGCCAGGGTGGTACTTAATCTCAAAATCATAATCCTTAACGAACTCTAACCACCTACGTTGCCTCATATTCAGTTCCTTTTGCGTGAAAATGTATTTCAGACTTTTATGATCCGAAAATATCTCACAGGTTTGTCCATACAGGTAGTGCCTCCAAATCTTTAATGCAAAAACCACAGCAGCTGTGTAGGGTAATTCTTTTCATGTACTTTTAACTGCCTAGAAGCATAAGCTATAACCTTTCCATCTTGCATTAACACACATCCAAGACCAATCTTGGAAGCATCACAGTAAATGCTAAACTTTCCACTCTCATCGGGTAGGGTCAATATAGGGGCATTGGTCAGTTTCTTTTTCAAAGTCTGGAAACTGGACTCACACTCCTCTGTCCAAGCATACTTGATATTTTTCCTAGTTAACCGAGTGAGGGGTGTTGCAATCTTTGAGAATCCTTCAATAAATTTTCTGTAATATCCTGCTAACCCAAGAAAACTCCTGATATTAGAAGCATTCTTCGGTTGGGGCCATTCCTTAACAGCTTGAACCTTAGCTGGGTCAACAAATATCCCATCTCCAGAGATGACATGTCCTAAAAAGTGAACTCTGTCCAACCAAAACTCACACTTAGAAAATTTGGCATAAAGTTGGTGCTGCCTCAGCAATCCTAACACCAAGCTTAGGTGTCCTGCATGCTCATCCTTAGTTCTAGAATAGATTAAAATGTCATCTATGAATACAATGACAAACTTGTCCAAATACTCGCTAAACACTCTATTCATGAGATCCATGAAGGTTGCTGGCCCATTTGTCAAACCAAAAGACATAACCAAAAACTCATAATGCCCATACCTTGTGCGAAAGGCAGTCTTTGGGATATCTTCAGATTTAACCTTCAACTGGTAATAACCGGACCTAAGGTCAATTTTTGAGAAAACTCTTGCACCCTTAAGCTGATCAAATAAATCATCGATCCTCGGCAGTGGATACTTGTTCTTGACAGTTAGCTTATTCAATTCTCTATAGTCTATGCACATACGCATTGATCCATCCTTCTTTTTGACAAAAAGGACAGGTGCACCCTATGGTGAAAAGCTAGGGCGTATGAACCCCTTTTCCAACAAGTCCTCTAACTGTTTCTTCAACTCTTTAAGTTCTGTTGGTGCTAGTCTATATGGATTCTTAGATACTGGCTCAGCGCCAGGGTAAACATCTACAACGAATTCAATTTCCCTATCCGGTGGCAAACCAGGAAGGTCATCTAGAAATACTTCTGGAAAATTTTGGACAACTAAAACATCCTTGGGGTTCGATTTTTCTACAGTTTGTGTGTCTAAAACACTGGCCAAAAAGCACAAATATTCTCTGTAAGGGGAGGGTCTACAACTAACAGAAGTCATTACAGTCATTTCCTTACTCTTCTTCAGGGCTTGGAAAGTATGGTTTAAACCACTAGGGGGTGAAAACTAACTATTCCAGTTCTACAATCTATAGTGGCATAATGCTTAAACAACCAATCCATTCCTAGGACACATCAAATCCCATTATGTCCATAACAATAAGATCAGCAGGCAAATTCATGTTCCCTACTAACACCACACTATCAGGCATCATTTGACTGGAGTGCATGTGCTCACCAGAAGGTAATGCTATGTTATACACATGCTCAGAAGGAGTAAACCGTACATCTAACTTATCAGCAAATGTAGAGGCTATAAAAGAATGAGTTGCACCTGAATCTATCAAAGTAAAAATGGGTACAGAGTTAATCAATATAGTACCTTACACTACAACAGGCTGGTCCTCACCACCTGACTCCATCATGGAGAATATTCTTGGCTTAATCCTGGCAGGGCCACCGTTCAAAGCTGGGCAGTCTCTGTTGACATGGCCAACCTTGTTGCAATGGAAACATCGAACGATCCGGGGCTTTGGGCAATCCTTGTACAAATGTCCAACCTCTTCACAGTTAAAACACTTACCCGATCCAAATCTACACTCACCCGAGTGATTCTTTGAACATTTCGGGCATTGAGGAAACTTCTGGGTATTCAGTACCCTCTTTCCAGATCCTTGGTTACTTTGGCCTTCACTTGGCCTCTTCTCTCCCCTCTGATGGTGTGGCTGGATACACTTTTGCGAAACCTCCTTTGGTCTAGCACACTTCCCTTCAGCTTCTTCCACTTCCAGAGCAGTGGACATAACTTCACTGAACGTTAAACCTTTAATGCCACAAAATTTGACTCCTCGATAAATCTCCGGCTTCAGTCCATGCACAAATTTGAACACCTTATCCTCGTCCTTATGAACAAAATGTCCAGCAAACCTGGACAAGGACTCAAATTGTCTACTGTACTCTGCCACCGACCCTGTCTGCTTCAAATTCAGAAACTCCAACTTCTTTGCGGTTTGTACCGTGCTGTTAAAATATTTCTCATAAAAGATGTCCTTAAACTGTGACCAAGTCATAGTCAGAATGTCAGTGGTGGTTTCAACTGTTTCCCACCAGAGTTGAGCTTCACCAGCCAAATGGAACGTGGCCAACGTGACTTTGTCCTCTTCTTCAACATTGGCACACCTAAACATACTCTCAATTTTTCTAAGTTAACCCTCAGCAATAACTGGATCAGTTGACTGACCATCAAACGTGGGTGGTCTCAGTCTCCGGAATCTATCTCCAGAATGTTCACTGCTAGAACCCGAGTTGGCACTTCCTTGTGTCTCCCGGCTCAACAGCACTCCTAATTGGTCAGACTGTTGACGTACTATATCAGTTTGCTGACGCATCAATTCTGTCAGCTGCCTAATTACACTAGAGTCCTCCTCCCGCCTCAGACTTGGTATCTCCCTTGGTAACCTTGGTCTTCCTGGTCGTCTAGACATTTGCTATATTCCTGCACAAGGTTAATTATACTCTTAAATACCTAGTAGCTAAGGTTAAGGTAAACACTTACAGTTGTTGGAGTACCCCCATGCAACGATTGACACTGATGAGTAATCTTTTGAACAGTTTAACTGAATGTCTCTGATACCATACTGTGACGCCCCGAGTTTTCTGAACCCAGTTTGTTACTCGTAAACTCAGATATTACTAAAAAAAAACTTAGACCGAAATTTAAACTTCCTTCGAAATTCAAATTTTAACGTTTGATAAAGCATGAAAACTTGCAGCGGAAATCTTTGAGCAAAATAGAGTTGAGCATAACTATGTAACAGTGTTTGAATGATCACATAAAATATTAAGAAAATAATTCAACCGAAAGGGATGAAAGTTTAGGCGTGAAATACTTGAAATTTATGAAAGTCAAACACATCATCCGAAGAACGAAGTCAACCGAAAGGAACTGACGTAGAAAACAGAAGGCTTTTCCGTGATAACAAAACGACAAAGTTTCTACTACATCATCCGGTCACAAAACGACAAGATACATCCTACATCTACCGGTGACGTCAGCCGGATGATTTCCTCATCCGATCGACTTCACTCTATATCCACCGGTGACGTCAGCCGGATGATTTCCTCATCCGATTGACTTTACTCTATAATCACCGGCCGCAAAACGACAAAAGTCCTACTTATATCTTCCGATAGGCGACAGAACAACAACTCAACTACTCCATGCGACGCAAACACAACTCTAATTACAGAAATGAAATTACTCACATTACTGAAATCATTCAAATACCATTCTAACAAATGCATTACTTAAAACAATCCAGCAAGTGCCATCGTCAAATCTCAGTAGAATACCATTATCGGAAAAATTCAAAACATTTTCAAAACGTTGAAACAACCACTGTCATGAGGACTCAACCTATTCAAATCAAAACGTTGTCAACTTCACCTTTACTCCAACAGACATCAGTTAAACTGCCTTATCAAATACCAGGTCCGTGGCATGAGTGTGCTCCCCCAACCAGCCTATCCTTCAATGAACTCAGAAGGCTCACCTGCTGAAACTTCTCCACCTACATCACAAAACTCATCTATTAGCCTAATGCTAAGTAAGTAAAGCAGTAATGGAATGAAATGCTGAAACATAAATTCCTAAACATGCAGTTTCTACTTTCTCATCTCAGTTGCATTCACATACGTTCATAAGCTGATCTGATCCCTCGGTTCCCTCGGGAAGTGGATCAATTTTCCCAAGGTCATACATCCTCTACTCGATTAAGGGGCGGATTAGTTCCCTTAATAGCTGAACTGATCCCTCTGTTCCCTTGGGAGTGGGATCAGTTCTCCCAATGTCATACATCCTCTACTCGATTAAGGGGTGGATTAGTTCCCTTAATAGTTTGTCTGTCACATACAGTTCATACTTCACTATTCTTACATGGAAATTCATTTTCGTAATCTTTCAAAAACATGATGCGTGACACACAAAATCATTCTCAATATGCATAACCCTACTGTTTTGTGATGTAGGCCCGAAGGCACATGCATACTTTACTTACCTGGTCTCCTGGAAATCGTTCGGTTTCAACTACTCTGGAAACCCTGCTCACCTAGCATCATAAGCAAAAATACCGATTAGATCACCACTAACCTTATCCTAAATCGTTCTGAAACCTAAGGGGCTCGTTTGAAATCTCTAATCATCATACACTCTCGACTCAATATTAAAATCAAACTCAACTCACTCGCAGTATTATCAAAATACGCGCATTACACTATCTCTGCTATCTAGCCACTAAAATCTCGAGAAATAAAATGGAAAACTCACCTAGTTCGAGGAATGAGGATCGGAGAGGGAAATCGCCTGGAGCTCTGTTGTGCTTGAGCTGAATACCGAGAAGGAAAATGAGGGAAACAGTGGCGGCTAAACCTCATTAAACCCTCCATTAAATACGTTATCCATTTATAAAATTGCTAATTACCCTTTTGTCCTTACATAGTTATTAACTAACCTAATCACTTTCTCCCTCAATTTTTTCATAAAATTAACACATTATAATTGGCAATTAAATTTGGTTTAATAGAGCCGGGTGCTACACGATTCCTCTCCAAACCGAATCCCGACGAATTAGAATTACCGAGGTGGGAAATTCAAACCAACAACAACAATGACGACCTGGTCAACTAATAGACGTTCCCTAAGTGGGAACTTTCACACACAATCCTACCTGGCATCCTGAATTAAGATATCATCATCAGTTCAATCCAACCAAAAGTATATATTTCATAAATTGAAATATTTACATCATCATTATCACATCATTTTCATCAAAGTACTCTAACAGAAGCGTAAATAAAATAAATAAATAAAGATCAGTAACGTCAAGTGACTTTCCACAACCCTAAACCTCCTATGCATCATTGCACTGTACCTTGCTTTGGTTTCTCCGTCCTAGTGAACGTCTTCGCTATCTGAAAAATATGAATATCCACATAATGAGCCATTAACCCATCAAATAAATCTAGCGACTAGAATACTTAGCCCAGAATCTATCCACACTATCTAGGCTCATACGCCATCCTCCACCTAATATTTGATTATTTTGAAATCAATTTAAATCAAATATGTTTTTGATTTGAAATCCATGTCATTTATATAAAAATGCATATAAGTTCGTAATTCAAACCATTTAAAATCTATCATCCAAGTTTTAAAATCATTTCCAGCAAATAGATAAATCCAATACATTAAATTAAATATACACGATTCAAAACCATCAAACCACAGTTTAAAAATCATTCTCAACAATTAAATAAATCTGATGCACTTAAAATAATGATGCAGGATTTAAAACCATTTTTCCTTCTATCACATTTCTAAAACAGCAGTTTTTAACATTCAAATTAATACGTCAAAAATGCAATCCACTCTAATTGACTCATATGACCATCACACACCTACACATTCCCGGGCTTTCACCGGTAGGGTTGTAGGACTCACACATTACTTCCTTGCGAGGTTTAGGGACTTTCAACCCAATACAGTTAATCTCCCAATATTTTCATGTCTACTATTACACACGAAGAGGCGAGACCATCTCAGTGGATTCTTATGTTACCGCTGTTTTCCTTCTCCCTCCTTCCTAAATGCATACTTAAAAAATATTTATAAAACAATGTTATGCATGTACAAAATATGCACTCATCCATAAATTTTGATATTTAAAATTCAATATGCTCAATTCAATGCAATTGACATTTAAAATCAATGCTCAATTCAACGTAAATAAACGTTTTCAAAATTCTTTCATTTCAATATTTCTTTAAAAATCATAAATATATCATTCACTGTTCAATTTTTTTGTAAAAACAACATTCGAATCATTTAATCGTTAAAAACAACATCAATTTAGACACTATAACATATCCATCTCAACCAAATCTACCAAAATATCTAAACCTATCCAAATCCAAGCAGAAATAAAATTTATCTCCACCTATCAAGGTAATAAAGTCCGATCTAACTATTCTAATCATTAAAAATATTTATTGTATGTCGGTTCCACCTCTTTTCCCAAAATCTCCAACGAAGCAAACAATTTTTCCACCAAAACATTCCCCTCACCGAGCTGAACAACTTTTCTCAAAGGACGGATCGCCAAATCTCACTTTTCCTTTTCCTTTTCTCCTCTTTTTTCCCGCGGTTCTCTTTTCTCCCTTTCTCTCTGTTTCTCCTGTCTTTCTTCTCTGTCCCTCTCTCTCTCTCTCTCTCATGTCAGCCTTCAACTTGAAGAAAAAATGGCTGAACCTTGCCACCTATCACTTTTGAAATAGTATTTTTAGGTTAATTTACATAAAAATCAAATTTTATCTAATAAAATATCATTTTTCCCTTTACTTCTTGATAGTTTTAATCTAATTATTTTTAATATATTTCAATTCGTCAAATTTTGCCTCTTACGTTATCCTTTCATCAATACAACTTTTACAACCTCTAATTACATATTATTTATAATGTACATCTAAAATTATATTTTTACATCTAAAGTCTTAAAATTCTAAACCATTACAGAAAGGAATAATAACAATTGAATCAACTTGCACTCACAAAAATTGGAACACACGCACACTCGGATATCAGTCACCAACAGATAGGTGCAACAACTTAAAGAGCGAACTTTCAAAGTTTGAATAAAATTTCAAAGAAATGGTTCATTAGCTGATGGCCTTCAACCCTAAACAATGACTTAAATACAACTTTCAAGGAAAATTATACTTTTCAAATACAAAAAGGAAAGCATCACATGTTTAGTTAACAAAAAGGAAACAAGTACTCGGCTAGTTAATAAAGCTAAATACCTAGACTTGCCTACTTTGGGTGAGTTGACTCCCAAATCCCAAAATGTGTCTTTTTACCAACTATACATCAAGGCCAACACAAACATATTATTATGCACTTCAAAAAGGTACATGGTCCTCCTCGTGGTCTCTTGTCACGGTTAGAACATCATTTCTCCAAAAGTGGATGTTTGAAGGTAATATTTGATGGCTTGAGTTCCACATGATTAAGCCAACTAATTGTATGCATTGATTTGTCTTTATCTCTTGCATTTGGATCTTCCACTAAGCTATTAAAGAATGACGTAATTGCAAAATTAACAAATAGGTTAGTGAGTCTCTGTAATATCCCAGCTTTTCGGGATATTATTATTTTAATATAAATGACATTTTCGTAAGTATGTCAAATCAAGCCCGTTTCTCGAAAAGAAAGCGTCATTTCGATCCTAGTGATTAATAGGGATTTTAAAGAAATTATGAGAATTTTCGGAGTGTAGACGCTATATTCCGAGTAATTACATTTCTCGTAATATAAAAAATGTTTTAATAAAAATAGTAAACGAGGTCCAAATTGCGAACGGACAGTTTTAATAGAACCTAAATAAGGAATAAGGGCTATTGGCAAAATAAAGAAATTTGGAAAGTCCGAACAGTTAGCCGATTAACGAAACGAATGACGAAACGAATATAAAAATAGTGTAAGGGCAAAACGGTCATTAAGCAATTAAATCTATTAATAAGGCAAATGCCTTATACGATTTTCACTTTTATGAAGATCCTCCAGAGAGCATTTCCTTCTCCCCTTCGCGATTCTTCTCTGCCCGCAGCGAGTTCTCCATTTCCGACCTCCATTTTCCTCCGGTTCTTCACGTTTTCTCCTCCGATCAACGTTCTAGGTAAGATTCTACAGCTTTCGGACGTTAGTTTTCAGTTTCCGTGAAATTAGGACGTTAGGGTTTCGTTTAGGATTCGATTAAAAACGCGATTTAGGGTTCGTAATTAATAGGTTTACTGCGATTAAGTATATATTAAACGTGTTGGACGTTTTCGGACGAAATTAAGTTGAATTGTGAAAAAGTTAAAATTAGGGATTTTCAGGTTTTTAGAGAAAAACTCGTAAATTGTGAATTGAGGTACCGAGCGTAAATTGCTCGAATAGATAGCTCAATGAATTGGATTAGAGCTTTAGGAAGTTCCTTAGTTAAGGTTATGTTGAATTCGGACGATTAGAAGTTTAAACGCGTGATATTGATGATCGTTGTGTTTTGCCTCAGACAAACAACGCTCGTGGACGGAGCTCGAGCTGCAACGGACGCGAGGTAAGTTCTTGTGACTTACTCTGACCGATTGGTCTACACCGTACTTCGATTTAGCGTCGAGGATCTCAGTGGATTGTTTGATTTAAATTGCTTTGGTTGGGTAGTTAGGTTTGCAATTGTTATAGGTTATTCTATTTTCGGTCTTGATGGTATGCATGTTGATTGTTTATTTTATGTTCATATCTGTTCATGCATCACGTATTTCAAATGTCATGAAAACGAATTTTCGCACGACGTTTTAAAGTAAATGCAAAGAAATGATGTCCCTACGGTATACAGTTTAAATGACCATTCGGTATATAGTTCAAATGGCCCTTTGGTATACAGTTTATAGCAAAGCAAAGCAAAGCAAAGTAAAGCAAAGCAAAGCAAAGTAAAGAAAACAAAGCATTGTTTATAAAGTCACATGCACAGCATGCATTTGCATTTACTAGAGCTTACTGAGGTTTTTATCTCATAGATGTCTGTATGGTGTAGGTGACATTGAGTCAGGTGAGGACGACGTTCCTCCTCCTTATGTGTGAGGCAGTTGACGGATGATGGTCTGCGGCGGTGTGTTGCGCAGTCGATGCTTACCTGACCCGTGAGGATGTATGTATGGTATTTTGAGGGTTTTGGGATGATTTTGATTAATGACTGTATAGATATTTTAGGGTGTTTGGATCTGATAGTGGATAGGTTTACTTTTGAGGTTTTAAACGTTTTGAAAACCTGTTTATGAACTGATTTGATAATGTTTTATTTGAATGGTAAGTGATTTGAAAACAGGAGGCTTTGTCTAATTTTTAAATGTATCCACGCAGTTGGATTTCGCAAAGTCCGCTATAAGTCGATCGAGTTTAAGTTAAGTGTTAATTGTGATTATTGATGAAAAAGAAGTGGTATGAAATGAGAAAATAGTGTAGAGAATAGGAAGTGTTGGCTCTCTGGAATCGGATTCCAGAGAGCTTGAAGTATTTGATCTCTGGAGAAATCCAGAGAGCCAGGTGTTCCGGTCGCTGCTGTGCAGCGACAGATCGCTGTAACATGCAGCGATCGAGCGCTGCATGGTGCAGCGATCGAGCGCTGCATGGTGCAGCGATCGAGCGCTGCATGGTGCAGCGATCGAGCGCTGCAACTTGCAGCGATCGGTCGCTGCGTCCTTTCGGTGGCCGATTTCCAATTCTGCCCTCCCCTCTTTTCTGTTAAGTTTTAAATGTTTTAATAAATGTTTTTCCTGTTATATTAAATTGTTATATGTTTTCTTTTCAAGGTTTGCTTTTATTTCCGATTTCAACTTCAGTTTAAATTCCGCGTAAAGTTTATTTAAAGTATATAGTGTAAAAAAAAAATAGTACGGGAAATACGGGTACAGTATTAGGGTTGTTACAATTATGGTATCAAAGCCCCCGGGTTTTAAAATCGGTTCTGTAGACTGCTCGACTGCACAGCCACTACGCGGACATCCTTCATCAACTGTAAGTCTGTTTATAGCTTTATTGGTTTGGTTTCTTAGGATTATTGTTTTGATCTTTTATAGGATTTTTATAAAATGGTTCGAGGAAGGGATCCTAGAGATGACGCGCTAGATCGATTTACGGAGTTGATAGATCGCCAGTCTCAGCATATAGACCGGCAAGCGCGGCAGATTACAGACTTAGTAAATCGGGAGAACCAGAGGGCCCGGGATTTGACGGTTCCCAACAACCAGGGCATGCAGAAGTTTCAGGGCCTACGACCTCCAGTGTTCGATGGTCGATCATCGGATCCTACTATTGCGGAGGAATGGATCCGAGTTATGGAGGATATGTTAGCTTATGCCGAGGTAGGGAACGGGAGCATGGTGGCGTATGCTAGTTTTCACTTAGCGATGGATGCCCGTTTCTGGTGGGATTCAATCAAAGCGACGACGGACGTAACAGTTATGACTTGGGATCGGTTCAAGTTTTTGTTTTTTGACAAGTATTTTAGCCGCGCAGTGAGAGTGGCGAAGAGGAACGAGTTCACGCAGCTGAGGCAGACAGGTTCAGTTGCAGAGTATATCCGGAAGTTTGAGGCTTTATCGCGATTTGCACCGCGCCTTGTCAGCGATAACGAGGAGAAGGTACACCAGTTTATGGAGGGCCTTAATTCAGAGATCCGGATGCACGTTGTTGTATCAGGTATTATTGATGTACCCTATTCTGACATCACAGCTAGGGCTCTAGATATTGAGGCCGCCAGAGCTACTTGTGTTAGATCGAGAGAGCCAACTAAGGACTTCTTCCGTGAGATTCAACCTCAGTCGCAGAATCAAGGCTGGCAGCCGAGAGCACAGCAACAACAACAGCAGCAAAGAGACATTAAGAGGCCTCTAGAAGGAGGCAACGATCGAGGGAAAGGCAAACAGGTACAAGGGGCTTCTTAGTTACCTCTTTGCCCTAAATGCCAGAGGGAGCACAGGGGACAGTGCAGGGTAGGCACAAATGTGTGCTATTGGTGTGGAGAACCAGGCCATTTTGTTAAAGACTGCTCGAATCAGGGTCGAGATCAATCAGGCAGAGATCAACGTGGCAGAGATCAAAGGAATGTTGTACCGAGAGTCTTTGCATTCATCGAGCCTGACAACGCTGACGATGGGGCCCAGCCTTCTACAATTACAGGTATTATTTAAATTACTTGTACAACGATATGTATTTGATAGATAAAATATTTAGATCTGAAATTAGTAAAGAAGAGAGTAATAGGTGAGTAAGAAGGAATTACTAGGTGAACCTCGAAGAGAAGATAATAGGACAAACATATAATAATAAACGCCATATAGAAATATAGTTCTACATTAGTAGGAATAGTTCGATTTAATCAATGGAGTATGCGCACCTAGGGTTTAGTAACAATTAGAGGAATACGCCCTATGAGATATGGGTTTTAAGTAGGTAGGGATTGTGCCTAATTGGCAACCTTTTGGAGTATTAGGATACAACTAGTCAAGAAAGAAGAAAGTTTAGAAATAAACCTATAAAGGAATACTCTAGATTGTTGTAATATATGGAGTGTGTTTAAATAGATGAAAGGGTACCGTAGAGCTCGTATATTGAGGATTCGTATGAAGTTAGGAGTATCTAGATTAAGATAGAATTCAAGAGTTAAACTTGGAATGATTTTCAAGTAGAATAGTTGGAACATGATTGGAAAGAGCGAACAAAAATAGATTTGTCGATGAACTCAAAGGAGCCTTGAGGAATTTAGTGAAGGTAAAGTAGATCGTTGGAATAAATGTGAGCTTAGATTGGCGTTTAAAGGATAACAAATTGAGAAATTTGCGATTTATAGAATAAGGAGAGTGAGAATTGTCACCGAAACCATCTAAGTAAACTTAGAGGTGAGATTAAGTTAGTAAATTTCTAGTGATCGACTCGTGTGTGGCAGGTCGAGACCAAGTAGTGCATGAATGACTTAGGTTAGAATGACTAATTTAGAGCGCATCAATGGGGAGATTTAGAGACTTGACCGTGTTTAGAGCAAATAGAGTTTAAGATAAACAAAGGAGTGTAACGTAAGCAGTGTGAGAACTTTGATTAAGAATACAGTGGTAGAACTTAAGGACAAAACTTAGAATGGAGGCGATGTTTATAAGGAAACTCTGGTGACATAGTTCGAGGAGTATAACAGTGTAAGCTTAGTTGTAAGATCCGCCCTGAAATAACTGGCGGGATTGGTGAGTTGCCCAGGAAAGTATGTGATTTAGGAGATTTAGTAAGAATTAATGTGTGAGTGAGGATATGTACAATCTAATTGAGAGTAGAAAATTCGAATTTAAGGCTAATGTTGGAAGGTATAGTCGACGTTTGGATTAGAATCATAGAGATTGACCCTAGGGATGACGGGATCAGAGTTACGAAATAGTCTCCAAAAGTCAATGGGTTATCCAAGAAGTTAGGTGACCAGGAAATCCTTTGGGTGATACAGTTACGAGGAATCGTTACCCGGGCGAATATAGAAGTTTGGGTCGACGTGAGTTTCGACTACGGACAAAACCAACGAAGTTATGGAGAAGTTTAGACAAATCGATTGGAGATTTAAGAACTTGTCTAAGCTTAGTACTTTAGTAAGGAAGTGTACGGTCAGATCGAAGGTAGAGAATACAAGTTTAAGGCCGATATTGGAGAGTACAGTAGACAGTTTTGGTTGAGAACCATAAAGAGTGACCGTAAGTACAAATGATAATCGAAGGATAAGGCCGCATGACATGAAATGTTAATATCAAGGACTATGAGTTAGGGCAAATTTTGAGGACAAAATTTTAAATAAGGTGGATGGAATGTAATATCCCGGCTTTTCGGGATATTATTATTTTAATATAAATGACATTTTCGTAAATATGTCAAATCAAGCCCGTTTCTCGAAAAGAAAGCGTCATTTCGATCCTAGTGATTAATAGGGATTTTAAGGAAATTATGAGAATTTTCGGAGTGTAGACGCTATATTCCGAGTAATTACATTTCTCGTAATATAAAAGACGTTTTAATAAAAATAGTAAACGAGGTCCAAATTGCGAACGGACAGTTTTAATAGAACCTAAATAAGGAATAAGGGCTATTGGCAAAATAAAGAAATTTGGAAAGTCCGAACAGTTAGCCGATTAACGAAACGAAGGACGAAACGAATATAAAAATAGTGTAAGGGAAAAACGGTCATTAAGCAATTAAATCTATTAATAAGGCAAATGCCTTATACGATTTTCACTTTTATGAAGATCCTCCAGAGAGCATTTCCTTCTCCCCTTCGCGATTCTTCTCTGCCCGCAGCGAGTTCTCCATTTCCGACCTCCGTTTTCCTCCGGTTCTTCACGTTTTCTCCTCCGATCAACGTTCTAGGTAAGATTCTACAGCTTTCGGACGTTAGTTTTCAGTTTCCGTGAAATTAGGACGTTAGGGTTTCGTTTAGGATTCGATTAAAAACGCGATTTAGGGTTCGTAATTAATAGGTTTACTGCGATTAAGTATATATTAAACGTGTTGGACGTTTTCGGACGAAATTAAGTTGAATTGTGAAAAAGTTAAAATTAGGGATTTTCAGGTTTTTAGAGAAAAACTCGTAAATTGTGAATTGAGGTACCGAGCGTAAATTGCTCGAATAGATAGCTCAATGAATTGGATTAGAGCTTTAGGAAGTTCCTTAGTTAAGGTTATGTTGAATTCGGACGATTAGAAGTTTAAACGCGTGATATTGATGATCGTTGTGTTTTGCCTCAGACAAACAACGCTCGTGGACGGAGCTCGAGCTGCAACGGACGCGAGGTAAGTTCTCGTGACTTACTCTGACCGATTGGTCTACACCGTACTTTGATTTAGCGTCGAGGATCTCAGTAGATTGTTTGATTTAAATTGCTTTGGTTGGGTAGTTAGGTTTGCAATTGTTATAGGTTATTCTATTTTCGGTCTTGATGGTATGCATGTTGATTGTTTATTTTATGTTCATATCTGTTCATGCATCACGTATTTCAAATGTCATGAAAACGAATTTTCGCACGACGTTTTAAAGTAAATGCAAAGAAATGATGTCCCTACGGTATACAGTTTAAATGACCATTCGGTATATAGTTCAAATGGCCCTTCGGTATACAGTTTATAGCAAAGCAAAGCAAAGCAAAGTAAAGCAAAGCAAAGCAAAGCAAAGTAAAGAAAACAAAGCATTGTTTATAAAGTCACATGCACAGCATGCATTTGCATTTACTAGAGCTTACTGAGGTTTTTATCTCATAGATGTCTGTATGGTGTATGTGACATTGAGCCAGGTGAGGACGACGTTCCTCCTCCTTATGTGTGAGGCAGTTGACGGATGATGGTCTGCGGCGGTGTGTTGCGCAGTCGATGCTTACCTGACCCGTGAGGATGTATGTACGGTATTTTGAGGGTTTTGGGATGATTTTGATTAATGACTGTATAGATATTTTAGGGTGTTTGGATCTGATAGTGGATAGGTTTACTTTTGAGGTTTTAAACGTTTTGAAAACCTGTTTATGAACTGATTTGATAATGTTTTATTTGAATGGTAAGTTATTTGAAAACAGGAGGATTTGTCTAATTTTTAAATGTATCCACGCAGTTGGATTTCGCAAAGTCCGCTGTAAGTCGGTCGAGTTTAAGTTAAGTGTTAATTGTGATTATTGATGAAAAAGAAGTGGTATGAAATGAGAAAATAGTGTAGAGAATAGGAAGTGTTGGCTCTCTGGAATCGGATTCCAGAGAGCTTGAAGTATTTGCTCTCTGGAGAAATCCAGAGAGCCAGGTGTTCTGGTCGCTGCTGTGCAGCGACAGATAGCTGCAACATGCAGCGATCAAGCGCTGCATGGTGCAGCGATCGAGCGCTGCAACATGCAGCGATCGAGCGCTGCAACATGCAGCGATCGAGCGCTGCACCATGCAACGCTTGCAGCGATCGAACGCTGCAACTTGCAGCGATCGGTCGCTGCGTCCTTTCGGTGGCCGATTTCCAATTCTGCCCTCCCCTCTTTTCTGTTAAGTTTTAAATGTTTTAATAAATGTTTTTCCTGTTATATTAAATTGTTATATGTTTTCTTTTCAAGGTTTGCTTTTAATTCCGATTTCAACTTCAGTTTAAATTCCGCGTAAAGTTTATTTAAAGTATATAGTGTAAAAAAAAATAGTACGGGAAATACGGGTACAGTATTAGGGTTGTTACAGTCTCTTGGCTCTAGGATCATGTAAGGGAGCCCCTTGGCACATCAATATAGAAGGAAATGCAGATCTTTGCTTAATTGAGACGAAATAAGAGAAGTTAAACTGTTTGAATTTAAAATTATACAGCAAACGGCAGATACGATGGCCCTTATTAAGCAGAGAATGTTAAAAGTTCAAAGTTAACAACATAGTTATGTTGGCTGTGGACGAAGGAAGTTAGAGTTTGAGCAAGAAGATGTGGTATTCCTTAAAAGTTTCACCATTCAAATGAATTATGAGGTTTTGTAAGAATAGAAAGCTTAGTGCAAGATGTATTGGATCTTTTTCTATTGTAGAGAAAATAAGAAAAACAACTTATAAGCTTGAGTTGTCAACTCCTATGGGGGGATGTTTTCCAAGTATTGATTACAAAGAAATGTATCAGTGATCCATCTTAGATTGTGGTGCTAGAAAATATTGAAGTCCAACTAACGTTAAGTTACGAAAGAAAATCGGTACAAATTTTAGATTCAAAGGTCAAGGAGCTTCGGCACAAACAAATTCCGTTGGTAAATGTTTTATGGCAAAATCACACGTTGGAAGACGAAACATGGAAAAGGCAACAAGATATTGAGACAAGATATCCTGAATTGTTTCGTGAAGTAAATTTTGAAGAAACAATTTAATTAACAACGGAGGAATGTAGCACCTGGGAATTTTCGTAAGATGTGGTCTTACATATAAAGACATATTTATTGTTTTATATTGTTATTTTGATATTAATGAAGTATTTTGGAAGATAATTTGGTGTCATGAGAGAAAATGCAATAATGTTGTGAATTAATTGAGTAAAAAGATGTATTTTTCATGTTCAGTGGTAGAGTGGTCAACTTATGAATAGTAGCAGTCGACCTGTCAACAGGCAGATTCAAGAATTGGTCGTTTGGACTTGAGGAGCAGTCAACAAGGCAAATGAAAAATCAACATTTGAGCATTTCGTGTTGATTTCGGTCGATTGCACTTGAAGAGTGGTCGACATAAAGCTGCGAATGTGAAAAGAAAACCCTAATTTGAAATGTTTTATTTCGTCTCAAACTCCTAAGTCGCCTCTCATCTTCTTTCAAGTTCTTGAAAGGTAAGCTTAGGTCAAGTTGAAATTGAGTATGCAACAATCCTCAAATGGTTATAAATATGGGTATAGGAGGATGAGAAGATCAATTACAGTTTCAAATTCACTATTAGAGTTTACCTATGGAGACTTTACATGTCTGATTTTCTATTAGTTAGACACTCAATTTCGTCTTATATGATATGCTAATATGTGAGAATTTTATGATTAGGTTGATCTAAAGTGAAAGTTAGTTGTCACAAGTAGCCGTTATCATGTTAAGACTCCAAGATAAGTGATGTTTGCTCAGGTTTGGCCTTTCGGCCCACGTCACAAGGTGCTAGGGTAATTTGTTGTGTTTTATTGTTTTATTTGAGATAATATTAATCGAGGATATGTCATATTATAGATTTTTAATTGCGATATGATATTAGATGTATTGATGATAAAATGACGTGATGTTTTATGATAATGGATTGTGGTTGAGACTTAGATATGAAAACATGTTGGATTGATAAAATGTTCTTATATGATTACGTATATACCTCATGCATCATGAAAATGTTTTGATTAAGAAAAACTGAAAGATTGAACGATTAAATGAATGTATGTAAATAGTTGTTGTGGGGCGGGTTATTAGTTGTTATCCCACATGAGGTGGACCAAATAGTGCCTACTTTTTCCCCTAAACTAAATTACGCCTAATGATTGGACTGTAAAGTGAAAGAAAAGAAAGAACGAAAACTAGAAAGAAAATGCATGTTGTAACGAAATTACATATCACGTTCATAACATTCATGTATCTCTTACTGAGCGTTACACTCATATGAACTTTATGATGTAATTGAGGATAATGTCCATATACTTGATAAAAGAAACAAATAAAAGATGCAGTTGAAGAAGTGCTCTCATGGGTGAACTTGTGGCATTGTTGGTGCAAGATTGACCAATGATTTATGGCTCAAGAATGATATTTTTATGAAACTTAAGAATACATTTATTAAGTGTTTTGTTATCGAACGACTATAAAAGTCATATCCTTATTTCATATTACAATTTAAATATAGTTTTGTTTTTCGAAAGTCTTCTGTTGTATATTTTTCAAAGGCATGATTTTGTTTTGTACAACATAAGTAATGAAATGGAAAAGTTGACACTACGCGTCATAACATTGTTACTAACAAAATGTGAAAGTTTGAAAAAATCATTTTGATATCTTTTTCATTCTGGATTGATTGGTGGGTTAACAGAAAAGGTCATTGAGTCATTAACCGAGTGGGAGAGAACAGAATGACTACCGATTGAATCTCTGTGCATCTCAAGCATAATTGTCTAGCCACAATGACCATTGTACTATAGTTCAATAAATCATTTTTAAATTTATAGATATTTTGATTAATATTCTAGTCTTTGCATGAAATTCTCTTCTTATCACTTCGTATTCGTAGAAGATTTCTTATATAAAAAATCCGCCTAAACCTAAAGAAGATTACCAAAAAAAAAAAGATTAAAATAATAAAGAAACTTTAAAGTTGGAGGAGGGGTAGATGTATATCATATATGGTAATAATAGTTTAAGACAATTTAAAAAAAGTTTTCAATTTTATCAACTATTTTGGTAATTTTAACAACTTATTCATTTTGAATAAAGAATTTACTTCCAGATTTTCTATATTTATATTTATAGAATTAGAATGAAATTATAGAATAAAATATATATCAAATAAAAATTAAAAAAAAAACTTTTTGTTTGGGGTGGATGGGATTCTTATTTTACCTATCCCAAAAATGAGAGACAAAACATGCTAAAACTAAAGTTAAGGTAAAACTATGTAGGTTTGCATCAATACATTCATAATAAAGTTGGACTGAAGGGCTTCAAAGTATTTGTTTGAGATTGGTATTGTAATAGGTCTTAAATGAAATGAGTGTTTTTGTTGAGGGGATAGGTGATGAAGTAAATTTTGGATTTTCAAATCCAGAAGTCTTCGGGCTAAATAAAGGAAGTCCCTACCAAGACGAAGATATTGGTTTGCAAAGTGACACCATGTTCCTGGGTCCCATAGCGTTGAGGCCTTTGGTTTTCAAACCCAAAAATGCAATCAAGTTGTCACAGCTGTGCACCGCAACGCCGAGCTTGGCCTAAAATGTTAATGATCTACTTCAAATGCTGCGACATTGAAAGGATATTTTTCTAAAATCCGATGATTTCTTACTCTAGTAAGGTTCTGTTAGTTGCTTTTTTTCTAACTTGTTTAATCATATAGTTACCACGCTAAATTCCTTAGTCTGGTGATCTCTACCAGTAATTTTTTATTTTCACAAGGTTTCATCATTTTTTTTAAATTTTAAAATAAATAAATATATTAAAAAAAATTGAAGTAAAATAAAAAACTTAAAAAAAGGGAAAGGTCGATCGAGTAGGGTTCACTGAACTCTAAACTGGCGAATGGCAATTGAGATTTGCAAAATACAAAGGCAGAGGCAAGGTGAAGTGAGGCGAAGGCGAACTCTAAACTGGTCAATGGTTAAGCGAACGGGAATGCAAACTACCGAAACTGTGATTAGGAGTTGCGAAACGAGGAAGAGTGATTGAGTGACTGGGGCTAGCCACGGGAGTGGGTCAGGTCATGTGGAACCATGGGTTGGGCTTGGGTATGTGTCGAACTATGCCTGTTTTCAAGCTGGGTTAAACCGAAATTTCTGGGTTACCACACGGTTCGGCAGGGTTTTAGACCTCCAAATCGTGGACCGTGATATCTAGGATTCTCAAACCAAGGCCGGTTCCTTGAATTGGCAGAACTTGTTTGAGATTGAAAAAGACCGAACTGGCCGAGTCCGTCGATCTGTGTCGGTTCTGCCCACTCCTATGATGAACCTACTGTTTAAGACACGTATTTTTATATATTATCACATTTATTTATTATTTCCTTTTGATTATTTATTTCTAAATTCCTACACCAAGGTTTAACCATGCATGTGTTGTTCAGATATGCTAATAAACAATATATTAAAGATAACTTTAAAGAAAATAATTTACATATTATAATTTGTGAGTACAGCCTAAGACCAAAACTAATACTTGTGTAGAATACTCAAATCCCAAAAACTGTATTTATACTATGAGTTTCCACAAGTTTCTCATCTCTTGTACAGGTAGCATCATAAATATTTAATTAATTTTCAATTTGTGTAAATTTATTTGTTATTATTGAGCTTTACTCAAATTTTTGTCTCTTTATTCAATTTTAATTGTCCTCCAAAATATCACATAATAAGACTAACTCGTGTATTGAAATTTAAAAGGCATAAGGTGAATATTCTTACTTGATTTGGGTGCGTAGAAGGGAGGAAATGTGCTACCTTTCCATTCCATTTCCTCTTATTTGCCAAGGGAGACAGATAGAGAGAGAAGAAGGAACACTGACTAGAAAATCTTCTACTTCTTCCCTTTGGAGCGGTGGGTAATTAAAGAAAATCGTTGATTTGCCTTGATGCAATTTGTCGTAGTCTAATTTACTTCTAATTGGATAATCATTGGTAATATAAATGAAATTTTTTGTACTTGATTTTGCATGATTCTATTCTCAATTGGTGTTTTGATTGGCCTAATTCAAGTTACATACTTTAGAGAAAAATAAAGCGGTGGTAATTTGTAAAGTCGATGAAACTTTCAATCTCATGTCATTAAATACTTTCAACAATACTATATGTTCATGAATGAAAATTTGTATACAAATTGATTTTTATATTGACTTAACTTTGCAAGAACTTTTTCAAATTTTTCAAGTAGGGTGAGTTTCATCGAGTTGGAATATCAAGACACACGACATTTTGTCACCTATATTAAGTAATTGACCAAAAATTCTATGTGAAGTAATTGAAGGTGCTTAGACAAAGAAATAACATTTTTAAAAGCAAACGAACTCTCATTTTGATTTCCCAACAAAATCTTATGAAGACCTCTAACTAGATTATTTTTAGAAATCTTAACTAAAGTTTTCATCCCTACATGTCCTAGTTTTCTATGCCAATTGTAACACCCAGAAATTTTCCTATAGCGTGCAGAGCCTTAGATCACGTGTGCTATGATAGGTTAACATCGATTCTAGGGTTATGTTAAGTGTTAGATTTAGAAGTTGACGATTGAAAATGAATTTAAGAGAAAACCTTAGAATTTTAGGGGTTAGAAATTTTGTTGAAGTAAAATGTGATTAAAGGTGATTAAAGATAATTAAAAGATGAGTAAAAAGGAGGAAAGTGAGTACTTGGAGATGGTTCACGTTGGCATGAATGAAGAAAGATAAGGAGTGTTTAAAAAGAGAAAGAATGAGAGGAATGTTTGAAAAGTCAAAAAGGGAAGAAATAAATGAGTTTGAAAAGTCAATAAAATTTAACCAATGAAAGAAATGAATGAGATGGCTTAAAAGGAAGCCTTTCCACATTGGAAGGCATGAAGAAAAAAAAAAGTAGAATTACATTGGTCTAAAGGGAAGAGAAGAAATATGTTTGACAAGTCAAAATTCAAAAAGTGGTGGAAAAGTCAAGATTTTTATGAAATCAATTTGAGGAAAAGTAAAGTTAATAAATGAAAAGTGAATAAAAGGGAGACATTCACGTTGGAATGTATGAGTGAAAGAAGATGTGGCCATTTTATAAAATTTGAAAGCTTGGTGGAAGAAACCAAAAAGTAGGAAAATAAGGTTTTAATTAAAAAGGGAAATTGATGTTTAGAAAAGTAAATTTTCTTTCTTCTTTCCTCTTTGTTCTCCACGAAGGGCAACCACCATTGGAGGGTTTCCTTCTTCATCCTCTTCAATTTTGCAAGGTTTTTAAGGTTAGTTTCTCATGGGTTTTAAGTTGTATACAAATATTTGAAGGTTTTTAGTGTTTTGGAGGAGTTTTTGTGTAGTTTTGTTAGGGTTTGGAAACCCTAGGAAGGGAGCTACGAAATTTCCATTCCTTGTTGGTCTTTCTTCTTATATTTGATGGTTTAATCTTAGAATAGGTTGGTTTAGGTTATTTTGGAGGTAGATTAGTAAATGGGTGAGAGTTGTGCAAAAATCGGGTTTTTACACAATGTGGCCGATTCTGTTATGGGGAAATCTGGTCGAGTATATGAGTTAGTTTTATAAAATAGATTATGACAATGGATAGTAGACGTATAGAGGTTTACGGAATGGGGTATGGCCAATTGAAGTTTGATGATGAAAAGTGTGGGTAATTTCGGGTTTGTTGTATATTTTGGTAAATTTGTCCTTAGTTTTATCTTAGGCTATCTTAGGCAAGTCTTTGGAATTCTTAGAGTGTGCTAAGTTGTTTTTCTTATATTGTTAGGTTAACAAGAGAACAATTGGACCGACCGAGCTTTTAGTTACGAGCACGTGCAGGGAATCCAGGTAAGTAGTGGATGTGTGTGGTTTTGCCTTCAGACCTACACCATGGAACGGTAGGGAATTGTTTGTTTGGTTGTTTTGTTTTGTCTTGTCTTGTGCATTGTATGTGACATGCATCATGGTTTTTAAAACTACGGAATACGTGTTTTGAGCATCGTGTGCAGTTTGTGAAAGTGAAATGTAAAGATATGTGAGGCAATGTGAATTGTGTGAGTCACCTCGTCGCGAATTAGTGTATGAAAGAATGACAGTTCGGGAGGTGTCTGGTTGAGTCACCTGGTCGCGAATTAGTGTCTGAAAGAATGACAGTGCGGGAGGTGTCTAGTTCAGTCACCTCGTCGCGAATTAGTGTCTGAAAGAATGACAGTTCGGGAGGTGTCTACCAAGGAGTTAATAATGAACGAGGTTCATTGATCGACGTGGGAGAAGATCATGTATGGCCGTCCCATGTGTGAACACGATGTGTGCCTCGGATCTGGCTCTGAGTGGTCAACACATGATCATCCAGTTAGGATAGGTATCCGCTTGACGCCCAAGTGAAAGTGATGAGTAATGAGACGAGAACGAGTTGAACACAACCGAGAGTTACAAACCGCATGAATTAGGGTTGTGTTAGGGTTGTTTGTGTAATGTGCATTGTGTTTTCGTATGCATTATTTTCTACTTACTAAGCATTAGGCTTACATTTTTTGTTCCATGGTGTAGGTGTTGACAGGAGTACAATTGAGGGCTTTAAGAAAAGCTAGAGTTGGGATGCAGTCGTTGATGTACGTTGTATGCCGGTGTGGGCAGTTGTCGAGGCGTCTCGATCATGGTCTTCGGGAAGTTGTGAGTGAGGGTTACTTTTTGGTTATTTTGGTGTTTTTGATGTATTTGTGTAACACCCCCGAACCGACCACGGCTCGGTGCGCTACATTGCTAACCAATCCCGCGTTTAAAACGTCGTTTAAACAATTTTCGTAGAATTTTCGACTTAAGACGATTAATAATAAAAATAGTGAAAGTAACCCAACGTTATTGATTTAAAAATAAAAAATCGGCAATATAACGGCTAAAAGTTTAAAATCCAAAACCTGAAAAACAAACATATTTAAAAACACCATTTAACATATTCCAAGTACTATATACACCAAAACAAAAATAACCAAACTAACACCACAAATCCAATCCCAAACAAACTACACCACAATACCAACCAATTAAACCAAATCTCAACCACAACCAGACCAAACATAACCAATTATATACACCCCTCCATACTAACTCAAAACTAACCAAAACATATTACACAAAACTAACCACAAAACCTCAAAATCTCCAATACAAGCCACAACACGAAATCTAACTAAACTTAACCAAATACAAATCTCACATGCATCCCGAAGACCATGGTCGAGACGCCCCAAAAACTGCCCGCACCGGCACGCCCCGTGCATCTCCTACTGCTCCCAAGTCCTGGCTCACTCACTTAGCTCACCTGTAACCGCGTCGTTACCTACACCACAGAACACGCACACACACGTAAGCTTACGCTTAGCAAGTAGAGGACAACAAGTACAAATATACACTATGCACACACAACTCTCACACAATCCTAACACATGCCGTTCCACCCCCAATATCTTTCGTAGCAAATCCACTCACAACATCTTACGTATACTCAGTCAGGTGCCTCTTGCAGAACCTCCCGAAGTTTGCTATATTTCAGACACTACTTCGCGGCGAGGAACCACTGCATATCTTTTGTGGAAACCTCCCGAAGCTTGCCATATTTCAGACACTACTTCGGGACGAGGAACCACTGCATATCTTTTGTGGAAACCTCCCGAAGCTTGCCATATTTCAGACACTACTTCGCGACGAGGAACCACTGCATATCTTTTGTGGAAACCTCCCGAAGCTTGCCATATTTCAGACACTACTTCGCGACGAGGAACCACTGCATATCTTTTGTGGAAACCTCCCGAATCTTGCCATATTTTAGACACTCCTTCGCGACGAGGAACCACCGCCAACAGACCACTTTCAATCCATATCGTACTCACATTTCAAAACCATGCTTAACCACAACCAAACATTTAAAACCATGCTTAACCACAACCAAACATTTAAAACCATGCTTAACCACAACCAAACATTTAAAACCATGTTTAACCACAACCAAACATTTAAAACCATGCTTAACCACAACCAAACATTTAAAACCATGCTTAACCACAACCAAACATTTAAAACCATGCTTAACCACAACCAAACATTTAAAACCATGCTTAACCACAACCAAACATTTAAAACCATGCTTAACCACAACCAAACATTTAAAACCATGCTTAACCACAACCAAACATTTAAAACCATGCTTAACCACAACCAAACATTTAAAACCATGCTTAACCACAACCAAACATTTAAAACCATGCTTAACCACAACCAAACATTTAAAACCATGCTTAACCACAACCAAACATTTAAAACCATGCTTAACCACAACCAAACATTTAAAACCATGCTTAACCACAACCAAACATTTAAAACCATGCTTAACCACAACCAAACATTTAAAACCATGCTTAACCACAACCAAACATTTAAAACCATGCTTAACCACAACCAAACATTTAAAACCATGCTTAACCACAACCAAACATTTAAAACCATGCTTAACCACAACCAAACATTTAAAACCATGCTTAACCACAACCAAACATTTAAAACCATGCTTAACCACAACCAAACATTTAAAACCATGCTTAACCACAACCAAACATTTAAAACCATGCTTAACAACCCAGCAATTCATCAAACAATACTAAACACTAACAATACACTATCAAACAATAAATCTTACCGTTCTGTGGTGTAGGCCCGAAGGCAACAAACACACGCCCACTACTTACCTGAACTCCCGCCGTGTTGGCTCACTCTGAGTATACAATTCACTCGCTCGTTAAACTAGCACATTAATGGAAAATCACTTAAAATCACCAAACATAAACTAAAGGATATTACTAAATTTCTCACACAACCAAACTAACTTTTCAAAATAAAACCCCAACACCCGATTTTTCACCAATTTCCACCGTCTAACTTCAATCGGTCATAACTCTCTCGTTTTTCAACGGATTTTGACGTGCCACCCCCATCAGAACCTCTACACGTCTACTATCCATTGGAAATGCTTAAATTAACCAAACAAACACTTAGCCAATCCGAAATGCACCAACAGATTCGGCCCCCATTTTGCATAAAACCCGGTTTTGCACAATTTCACCAATTCACTCCTCTAACCACCTAAACAATCTAAACTAACCTATCTAAAGCTTAAATAACCAAATCTAGGAAGAACACTCATCCAAGAACCCAAATTCGGAGCTCTCAAGCTAGGGTTTCCAAACCCTAACTAAAACTCACACAAACTCCATCAAAACGCTAAAAATCAACCCTAAGTTGCATCAAACATAAAACCCACTTAAACTCTTGCCTTAAAGCTTGAGAAAATGGAAGATTGAAAGAAGGAGATAAACTTCAATGGCTGCCACGATTTGGAGAAGAAGAAGAAGAGAAAAATTGATTTTTCACCTTTTTACTTTTCCCTTTTTATAAAACCAATTCTCCACCTTTGATTTTCCTCCTCACAACTTTTAAAAATTAAAAGTTAACCCTCCCTTTTTCACTCAAGCTTTCAACGCCAAAGACCTCCCTCGTCACTCATTATTGCATGTAATTTACTTTGAATTTTCAACAATTAATTCCTATTGGTCCACTTGTTGTTTTGACTTTTCAAAATGTGTTTGTTTTGAATTTTCAACTCACTTCTCCTTCAACTTTTCCAACGTGAACCACTCTTTTAATCCCTTATTTTTACATTTCATTTTCATCACAAACTCTTCATTCCTATTGATTGTTAGATACTTTTGACTTTTCAACCACAAATTCCTATTGGTTCATTGTTAGTTTGACTTTTCTTCAACATTTCAAACCTATCCTTATTTGATTTGTCAACTTCATTCTTCTTCCTTTTTCATTATTTCTAAACCTTTCATTACTAAACATAATCCCTCTAAACGATTACTCTTAGGCCTATATGCGTTACATAAAAATCTCGGGTGTTACAATTTAGTTGGTGGTTCTGAGATTTTTGTGTAGATATTGTTTTGGTTTAAAATGGTTTGGGGTTTGATATTTTGTCATTTGGTTTGTTAGATTTGATTTGGGGTAAATACTTGTGGCTTGATACTGGTGTGGATTTAGGGAAAATTGTGGTCTAAATGTGTAACGCCCCCGAACCCACCCTGGCTCGGAGCGCTACTTTGCTCACTAATCCCACGTTAAAGCTTAATTTAAAATAACATTGACATAGCTGTCTAGACTTCCTAATTTCCCTTAATCCTAACCTTGAAGCACCACGGCGTACTTCCCGAAAATTTCGGCAAAGTAACGTCCTGAAAATAGCGCCTCCAAAATGCTAAGTACCTGCACACAGCCCAATCTCAACCAAATCCAGAATACCTATACTCAACTATCCAACATACGAAATGAGAAATCTCCAAATAGCAGTAAAGAGGGAAACTAAAGAGGAAAACTAAAATACAAACATTCCTAAGTGAAGAAAGTCCACAGTACAGGGCAACACATCACCCTTAACTATGATTATACACACCAAATACAAATAGCTATGCAATAACTCTAAAACCAAATAGACAACTCTACAAACCACCAAAATAATTGTAAATTATACACGACCCCAAAATACTGTTCCACCCACGTCTTTCCGAAGACCATGGTCGAGAAGCCCTGACAACTGCCCGAACCGACACGCCCCGTGCATCTCCGACTGCTCCCAAGTCCTGGCTGACTCACATAGCTCACCTGTACCCGCGTCGTTACCTACACCACAGAACACACACACACACACGTAAGCTTACGCTTAGCAAGTAGGGAATACGAATGAGACAACAATACAATGCAATCAACCTAGCATATGCAGTTTCTAACACTCAGTTGTGGTTATTTGCTGTTCGTTGCTTTAATCTTTCATAAGCCGTGTGGAACGAGTTGGCACACATCCCATAACCGTCTAGGATGACCACACTCCGAACCACCAGAGCAAGACCAGATAGCACACATCCCATAACCGTCTAGGATGGCTATACATGATCTCCCTCGTCGTTCGTAGAATCCTATAACCGTCTAGGAATTCATACTCACGACCTTTACGTATTTTAGCCAATCCTTCATAGAGTTCCCTTCGGGGTGCCACTGCAAGCACCGTATCCCGACAAGGCACACTATTCCAGATCTCGTATTTTAGCCGGTCTCTCATAGAGTTCCCTTCGGGGTGCCACTGCAAGCACCGTATCCCGACAAGGCACACTATTTGAGATTCATTACAATTCATTTTATCTGATTACGTTCATGCTCACAATGCCAAACAATGCCACTCATCTCTAGCGTAGCGTACTATAACTCACGATGCATGTTTCAACAAAGATATGCAATACAACACGAAACAAACCAACGACACACGAAACAAACCAACGACACACGAAACAAACCAACGACACACGAAACAAACCAACGACACACGAAACAAACCAACGACACACGAAACAAACCAACGACACACGAAACAAACCAACGACACACGAAACAAACCAACGACACACGAAACAAACCAACGACACACGAAACAAACCAACGACACACGAAACAAACCAACGACACACGAAACAAACCAACGACACACGAAACAAACCAACGACACACGAAACAAACCAACGACACACGAAACAAACCAACGACACACGAAACAAACCAACGACACACGAAACAAACCAACGACACACGAAACAAACCAACGACACACGAAACAAACCAACGACACACGAAACAAACCAACGACACACGAAACAAACCAACGACACACGAAACAAACCAACGACACACGAAACAAACCAACGACACACGAAACAAACCAACGACACACGAAACAAACCAACGACACACGAAACAAACCAACGACACACGAAACAAACCAACGACACACGAAACAAACCAACGACACACGAAACAAACCAACGACACACGAAACAAACCAACGACACACGAAACAAACCAACGACACACGAAACAAACCAACGACACACGAAACAAACCAACGACACACGAAACAAACCAACGACACACGAAACAAACCAACGACACACGAAACAAACCAACGACACACGAAACAAACCAACGACACACGAAACAAACCAACGACACACGAAACAAACCAACGACACACGAAACAAACCAACGACACACGAAACAAACCAACGACACACGAAACAAACCAACGACACACGAAACAAACCAACGACACACGAAACAAACCAACGACACACGAAACAAACCAACGACACACGAAACAAACCAACGACACACGAAACAAACCAACGACACACGAAACAAACCAACGACACACGAAACAAACCAACGACACACGAAACAAACCAACGACACACGAAACAAACCCGTTCCATGGTGTAGGCCCGAAGACAAAACAAACATCCTCTACTTACCTGAACTCTTGCACTGAACTTACTCGCTTTGGCTACGTAAATTCTCCACTCGGTAACCTATCACATTCACAAAAGTCACTTAAGCATCACAATTCACTTCTAAAAAATATTTAAGCTAACTCTAACTACAATTATTCAAACTTCATTCAAATTAAGCCTACATTCACCAATTACTCTCAAACTACTATTTCTAGCCTAATCCAACAAAAACCTAACGAAACGGGCCACCAATTTGGGTTTAATAAAAACTGACCCGAAACCTCAAACGTGCATAACTTTTGCGACGGTTATCGGAATCGAACGATTCCAGTGGCCACGTACTCCTCTAATAACCAATTTTAGCCTGCCAAAAGGAATTTGAAAACAACTAACCCTAACTAGGTCAAAATCCCCAAAACCCGAGCTGCCTAAACCGGGAATTTTTCCCTTTTCCAATTTTTCCTCAATTCTCATCAATTTCTTCACCAATCGACCACCTATACGCTCAATTAATATAAACTAACCAAAATCGAAGCTCCAAGTCAGAAAACCCGAATTCCCCAAAATTGGATCCCTCGGTTTTCAGCTCCTCCCGAGCTGAACACTACTCAGCAGTGCTTACCGGCACCGAGCCCTGAATCCAGACGACGAAACTAGCCAAAAACGACCGGCGATCGGAGCTCTAGTAGCTCGTCACCGTCGGCCCTGAACAGAACCGAAACAGGGCATAAAAACCAAACCTTACCTGTCGGTTCGTGCGCGAAGACGGCCGGGAACAGCTCGCCACCGATGTCTGGCCGGAGATCGTCGGGAGTCGTCGGCGTTCGGCGCCGCGTCGCCTCCCCCCTCGCCTCCGTCTCCCCTGCTTCCCCTCGGCGTCGGGCACGAACGAGAACAACAGAATGGCAAAGCCATTCTGTTGTTTTATTTTATTATTTAATAATAATAATAATAATCAATAATAATTTCTATTAAACATTAACAAATCATCAATTACCGATTTGTCCTCCCGTACTTTCGGCCTCTTCGAATTTCGTTAAATCTCGTTATTAATTTAACCTAACCCTCGGCTTAATTGACTGAGAAATACCTGAACCTAAATAAAAACCATTTACTTTTCTTTTAAATTAATTAAAACAACCAATTTATTAATCTGTTATTTTCTCTCCAATTTTTCCTAAAAACCCCAGTTGTTACAAAATGCATGTTTTCAGGGTTTTGGATTTTGAAAGTTTTAGCCTTTATATTGTCGATTTTTGTTAAAAGTGCATATAAAGTCGGGTTGTTTTGCTATACATTTTCGTTATCCGTTTTAAGTCGGTTTTCTAAAATTTTTACGAGACATGAAGATTGGGGTGTTGGGAATGTGTGGGTAAATTTTCAGGTGATTTGGAGGTGGTTTGCTCGTAGAAAAATGAAGAGAAGTGGAAAAAGTCGAAAAAAAAATGGAAATGGGGCATTTTTGGCACAAGATGGTAAAAAAAAATAAAAAAACAGAACAAGTGGCGATCGATCGCCTCAATGTGGAGATCGATCGCCACCCGAAAAAAAAAAAAGTTCAAAATTTTTCCTATTCCCGAATTATTTCAACCCAACGTATTTTAAATGTATTTTGGCGCGTTTTTCGATATTTTTTTGAGGGTTCGTAAAACCTGAAATCGAGTCGAAAATTTTACGAAAAATATTTTAAATGTCGTTTTAACTCTGGATAACTTAGCAAAGTAACGCACTGAACTGGGGCAGTTCGGGGGCGTTACAGCCAATACCAACAATCATTTGAAGAAAAAATTTTCGCAAACCATTTTTTATCAAATCTAAACAAATTATTCAAATCAAGGAAAACAAATTCATTCTTCATTGATTTCTTTCCAAGCCTTGAGAAACCATTTACCTACAAATTTCACAAGTCTATTAGATAGATAAAATAGATAAAATAATTACATACCTAGATTTGTGCTCGACGGATCGGGGTCATGGGCATATCTCCTCCTAGTTTTTGAGGATTTGACCTCAAATCCAATGGTGAATAATGGAGGATGTTACAACACTTAAGATAAAATTTCTACTAAAAATGTTTAAGCACAATCCATAGTAGGCACAAAAAACATGGTTATTCTAAAGTTGAAAAACCATTTTACCATCCACAATGGTCTCAAATAAATTTCAAGATTAAATTGTTCATTTCAACAATTTAAACTGCAAGCATACATGATAATGGCATAAGATTCATGCAAGCATAATTGAACAAATATTACAATTTTCAAAACAATACTTGGTTCGCCCAATTTAAAATCCATCAAAGAATAAGAGTTATATCAATGTCTAGCATAAAATTCAATTTGAACCATACTCATAAAAATAGTTTTTCCACTAAGCTAATGAGCTAGGATATATCATCTCTGTAACACCCAAAAATTTTATCGTGTAATTTATTGTAGGTGCCTAATAATTTATGTTTAAATTATCATTTTTCCAATAGTAAATGATGTTAATTTAGGTTGAAATGTCAAAAAGATATATTGAGAGATTAATTGTAACAATTTGTGTGGCAAATAAAAAAAGGATTTTTTTAGGTTGAAAAGTCAAAAGTGAAAAGTAGGGAATTGTGTAACAACTGAAAGTCATTGTGCGATTTATTGTGTGTGTGTTATTAGCATTTGTTAATGGAAAGAAAAATGGTTAAAGTGAAATTTAAAAAGTCAAAGTACAAAAGTGGGTATTGTGGCGTTGGTGGGATGAAACAAAAGAGAGAGAGAAGCATGACTTTTAACCTTGGAGAGAAAGAAAGAAAAGGTGAATAGTAAAGTCAACAAATGAAAAGTAAAATAAAGAGTGAATTTGGATGCATGGCGTGGAATTGAATGAAAACAAGGAACTAGTTGGTTTTGATTTAACTAAGTGGTTAGAATCTAAAGTGGTAGGTAAAAAGCAAACCTTGGAAACAAAAATAATAAAGAGAAACCTCATCTTCTCCACGTTTTTGGTTTCTTCCTTTTCCATTTTTTCAGCATTTTCTCTCCAGCAAAAGTTTCTTCTCCCTCATTTAACAAAACTTCAAGGTAAGTTATATGTTAGGTTTTATTTGTGAAAGGGTTGATGTATATTGAACAATTAAGGGATTTCATGGGTTTTATGGAGATTTGTTGAACCCTAATGTGGGAAGCATGAAAAGTGTTAGGGTTTCTTTGTTTTTTTGGTTCTTTGGTGTTTAAATTGAATTGGATACTTGCTGGTGAATATGAAGGAAGGAATATGTGGAGTTGTACAATTTTGATAAAAAATTGATGAATGGCAGGGCAGTTGATGATTCTGCATTTTCGGTCGATCGAGTTATTTTTCTTTGATAAAGTGGTTTGATTCAATGGAAATTAGACATGTAGAGGTTTACGGAATGGGGTGGATTGTTGAAATCCGATGAAAAATGAATAAGTTATGGCCAATTGAAGTTGGCCGATGGATAAGAGAAATTCAGGTTTTTGGGGATTTATACTTTAAAATTTGGTTAAGTGGTTGTAAGATTTAGTTGATACATTCCTTACATTTATCTTAATGATTTTTAAGTGTTTTTCCCTTTTATGTGCTAGGTTAACGAGTCGTGCATTTGATATAACCGAAGTAAGTAAGTGCGTTGCAGAAATTCAAGTTAGTAGTGGAGCGTGTGTGTTTGCCTTCGGGCCTACACCATGGAACGGTAGGATTTATTATTTGGTTGTTGATTTTTTTTGTGTTTGACTATTGTGTGACATGCATCATTGTTTTTTTTTAAACACGAAAAATTAGTTTTGTGCATGGTTTGAAAGATGAACATGAAACGTAAAAAGAGAATAGGAAACGAAATGTGGTCTTGAGTGAAGTCGACAAGTTGCGTAGGATGCTAGGGTAGCACTTACGAGGGACTCTACAAGAGACTTATCATTGAAAATACGTAAGTGTCGTAAGTATGAACGCCTCATCTTTAACGTGCAAGTGTAAGCACTAAGGGTTCTATGATCGATAAGGGAGGAGATCGTGTTCGGCCGTCCAATGGGCAGGGTCCGGATGTGAGCTGTCTGATCTTGCTGTGGTGGGTCAAGGTGTGGCTGTCCAATGAGTGGGGCTCGGATGTGTGCCTACTTGATCCACATTGTAAAGTTAAAGATTAATGAAATGAAAACGAAACGAGAACAACCGAGCGAGTAGAAACTGCATATATTAGGGTTTGAGTGTGTGCATTGTGTTTGTTTCGTTTTTATATTCATTATTCCCTACTTGCTAAGCATTAGGCTTACGTTTTGTGTTCTATGGTGTAGGTGACGACGTGTTTACAGGTGAGCTTGATGAGGGAGTCTAGGCCTAGGTTGCAGTCGGTGACACACGAGGTATGCCGGTTCAGGTATTTGTCGGGGCGGCGTGACCATTGTGGTGTTGAGAGGCGTGGGATTTGGTCGTTTTGTTTGGATTTTGTTTTTTTTTTTTTGTAAATGAGGGTCGTTTTATAACTTTTGTGGATGTTGTTTTAGAATTGTTGTATAAAAGTTTGGATTTTTCAGGATTTTCGGTTTAGAAAATTTAGTCGTTATGATGCTCGATTTTTCATAAAAGAAACGGTGTTCGTTTTAACCCATTTTCACTTTTTCGCTACAATTTGTGAGTTGTGTTTTCTGGGATTTTTATGTGTCAAGGAGTCAGGAATGTCGGGAAAAGTTTTGAGTAAGTTTTAGGTGTTTTGATTTGGTGAATTGTGAAGTGAATTGCAAAAAGGTGAAAGTGGTGCGTTGTGGCCGAGGGTGGCGTGCGCAGCGCGCACGCGGTGCGCGCTGCTGGGGTGCGTGCAGTGCCCAGCACTGATCGATCGGCTCACAGTGCCGATCGATCGGCCAAACCCAAGAGCTAGCCAACCGATCGGTACTGTGCGCCGATCGATCGCTTCTGGTATGCATGCGTTGCGCGCATGTGGCACGCTACTGCGCGCGCGGTGCGCGCAGTGACAGCACGCAATGCGCGCGCTGCCTGGGTGACGCGCGCGGTGCCCATGATGGGCCACTTTGTAAAATTTTCAAATTTTACCCCTTTCAAATATGTTTTAACCTGACCTTTTTTGACACGTTTTGCACATTTTTTACGCACGTTTTCCAACCATTTTTTATGGTTCGAAAAACTCAAAAATTGAGTCAAAATTTTATCGAAAATTATTTGAAATTTCATTTTAAACATGGGATTGTTGAGCAAAGTAGCGCATCAAGCCGAGGTGGGTTCGGGGGCGTTACAATCTCAAATCAAGATTATCCTAAGGCTAATCACTTTTCATGATAAACTAGACATGTCAACTATAAGCTCAAAGTAAAGCTTATTCTTTAAAGAAAACACCAAAAATTTATGCCAAGTTTAGCATACAATTCAATAAGCAATCCAAAACTCAAGAAACTAGTTCATTCAAATAGCAATGAGAGTTAGGATTCTTTCTAACAAGTGGCAACAACAATTGGATCACAAAATTCTTCTCCTAGTTCTTTTAACAAATTTAAAGCAAGCTTAGGCAAGAGATATTAAACATGATATCCAATTATAGCAAGAACATATATGAAAGTTGATCTCAAACATGCAATTTATCCAATCAACCTACTATTCAACTAATTCCAAAAGAAATTCAAGTAAAGTTTCATGGGTACATACCTTATTGACAAAAATTCATCTAACTCCTTGGTTTATCCATTCCCAATGCTCATTAAGGAGTAGGAAGCAAAACAATCCTCAAAAGATAAAAACAATATGCATATATTTTGATTTTATCTTTACCTTGGCCAATAACAATTAAACTAAAGTGAGATTTTAATTCAAGTCCTAAACAAAGACAAGCATACACATATCTTGATGCAACCAAACAAGAGTTCAAAATAGAATTTATAAAGCATGGTGGAAATTGAATTTGTCAAGCTCCATTTAAATATGCAATTTAATTCATGCTTTCCTTTTAAATTTAACTTAACATTAAGGACTCTAAAAACTTGACACTAAAAATCAATTAAACACAAGTTAGATGCATCATAATAGGAATAAAAAAATAGATCCAAGAAACATAGCAAAACAGAATTTTAATTCTAATTTTACAAGTCATTTGGCTCAATTTGATCAACCTAGTAATTCTAAATTAAGCATCAACTAAAAACGGAATTAAACAATGTTTAAAATACAAATAAGCATGGTAAAACATTTACATAGCATTTTAGATGCTTTAAAGACTTAAAACAGAAAATTAAAACTCAATTTAAAATAACAATGCTCCTTCGGATTGAAACCAATTTTTTGGTCGAAAAAGACTCCAAACCAAACCTAAAAGTAACATTAAAATCACAGCAACCTATGCTATCAATTGATGCAAAACAAATCCTAAACAAGGGTTTCCGAATAACCTGAAATTTTAATAAAGGTTAGTCGACAATATGATTAACATGCTGTAAAAATTTCAAATCAAAATTCATTATGAGCAGAGAATTATGCAAATCCAAAGTAGGAACAAAAAGCAAAAAAACCAGAAAAAAACAGATTTTAAACAACCTAGATTCCTAAACAGAAACTAGCACACTTCAACTCCAAATAATCTGAATTTTAACAAGGGTTAGTCCATAATATGATGAACATGCTGTAAAAATTTTGATTCCAAATTCACTACAAGCAGGAAGTTGTGCAAGTCCAAAGTAGGAATAAAAACTAGAAAAACCAGAAAAAAATAGATTCTAAACAACCTAGATTCCTAAACAGAAACTAGCACAATTAAACTCCAAATAACCTAAAATTTTAACATGGGTTAGTCCATAATATGACAAACATGCTATAAAAATTTTAAATTTAAATTCGCTACAAGCAGGAAGTTGTGCAAGTCCAAAATAGGAATAAAAACCAGAAAATTTAGAAAATTTTAAACCAGAATTTTTGCTAAACATTCTAGAAAAGTCCTAAACAAATCAATGTCAATTTGGACAACAAATTAGCACAACAAACTCTCTTAATCATGAGACATCTAAAAGAGATTAACAAAACAAAAACACATGTAAAAACACATTTGGAAAACACCAAAACAATACAATAATTTCAACAAAATGTAAACTAATATGATAATTCGATTTTAGCATTTCATTTTCTAATTCATTCTCTATGTAAATTAATTTTGCCAATAAAACATAAACAACTAAACATGGTTCTAAAAATAGACACAAACATCCATAGACAATCACCTAACATGACAAAAATTAAGACTAAAAAAACAAAAAACACAACATTAGAACATGCTATTATTCAAGAATAACATCCTGAAATTAAATAGATATGGGTAATGGTTAATTTATGCTATCTAATTAGAAACATGAGGTTAAGATGAAAAAATCATATCAAATAATATCACACTAATGGAATCCAAATAAACAGCATATTCAAACACATACACAACACAAACAAAAATCACAACAAATAGAACATGTTTTTCAAGAAAACATTCTGAAAATTAACAGATACGAGCCATTGTTAATTCATACTAGCTAATCAGAAACATGAGGATAAGATGAAAAAATCATATCAGCTAATTGTCACAGCAATACATTCTAAAGAAACAGCAAATTCATACAAAACATAAAACATAAAGCGCTCTCAGTCAACAATTCTGAAGAGTCTCCCAACAGTTCAAAAGAATTTGGAATTTGGAAACACAAGAAACAACACAATAACACTAAACAGTTCAAGAAAAACAAGTTAGAGGTCAAATAGATTCATGCTTCTATGATTTGGTTTTATGCTTTGAATTACGTACTAAACATATTGATAACAACAAGAAGTTGGTTCTAGATCATGCAAAATTATAAATGACCACCAAGATGAAATAGATTAATCCCAATAAAACCATTCAAGATAATTATAAAAAAAAATGATGCAGAAACTAAAACAAGAGGACACTATCGGTTTAGCACATTAAACCAGGACAACAAAAACCTATTTGAAAACAGTTTAACAATCCATTTAATCTTCATTTCGTCAACTAGTTAATCTTTAAAATATTAGGAAATGTTACCAGTATTGCTGCCTTAGCCCTTAAATTTGAGGAAGCCTTATAAAAATACTTGCTGCCAGAAAATTAACAACCAGAACAAAACAGCTACAGAAACACAAAACTAGAAAAGAAACAAACAGAACATCAAATAGCAAAAAGAACAGCAAATCAGCTAACAAATAGGAACAATTCCTGAGTTAAACATGTTGCCAACTTTCTTGATCATACTTCAATTTATCCAAGCAGATTTCATGCTAAATTGTTGAAAAACAAAGAAATAACTATCCTAACATAAAACTAAAATTCAACACATCAGGACATACATGCTTGACACAAACAGAAAGGAAACAAAACAGAACACAATGACCAAAAACAAAAACAGAGAACAATCAGAAAAAATTAAACACACATAAGCTTAGAAACAACACTAACAAGAACAGAAAATTTTCACAAAACAGTGAACATAACAATAAAAAAAGACAAATTCTAAACAAGCTAGAAATCAAACAAAACAACAATACCATGGAGAAGAATAAATAGCAATTAACAGTGAGCACAAACACAACAAAACAGAACAAAATAAGACAGAAACAAAATCCATGCAATCGGAGACATGCTGGAAGTCCTAAACAGAAACATACTCAACAGAACAGAAAAATCACAACCGAGATATACATGCTTAACTCAACACTTAAACTATCCTAAAATAATCTAAACATCAAACTAAACAAGACATGCATGCTGACATAAAATAGAAACAAGCTGATAAGAAACACTCAGTAGAACAGAACAAACGAAAATAGCAAAGGAAAAACACAATGCATGATGAGCACTAAGCTCTGATACCAAATGTTAGGCTACGGCCTGCAAATGGGGGAAAAAATATGCATGCGGAAGACTTAAGAACAATCAGAGGATCGATGCTCAAGAGCACCCCAAAAACAGACGTTAAAATGTATGGAAAATTAGAGATAAACCGAGCAGGGGAGACGACGGACGAGAGATGATTACCGAGAAATGGGCACGTCGGCTAACGCCACAGAGAGCTGCGAGGGATTGACAAAAATGCTTTGGAGGTGGCAAAACATCGAGGGAGCCATCGCCGGTCGAAAGGTTGCTCTCGGCATCTTTCTGGACAGAGCTTTGCCGTTGGACAGGGAAGTGCTCCAGCGGCTGGAAACAACCCTACAAATGTGGTTTTCGTCCTCAGAAGAGGCCAAAGGAAGATGGGTCGATGATCCTTAGCTGGTTCGAGGCCATTGGCGCCTCTGGACGATTGAACCTTCGCAGGTGAAGTGTTCACAGCGGCTGGGAATGATGGTTCCACCGCCCTCCAGCGATTGAGTTTTCCTCTGAGCAACCTTGAGCTCTAGGAAGACTTGGGCAAAGCCGTTCAGGCACTGGACACCGGCTAGGCCGGGAGAGAACTCTCTATTCACGAAGAAACTCCGACAGACAAAGAAACACTCTTCTGGTTTTTCCAAAAATTTGTATCAATGGCTAAATGTTTACAGAGCTACAGTGGAGCTTAAATACAGAGAAGAATGGTGAAGAAGGAGGAGAACGCTTTAAAGACTGGCTGGACAACAGCTAGAAATGTAGCCATTGGAACGCTCTACAGATGCTGGCGGTTCGGTTCACTGGCAATTCACTTCAGCCGGTTCAGCTTTGATTCTCCTGTGGTCCAGCTGGTTCAGCCTTGGTTCAGCATCCTTTTTGGCCTTGGTTCACCTGGTTCAGCATCCTTTTGGCCCTTGGTTCACTTGGTTCAGCATCCCCCTTTTGAAGACTATTACAAACATACATTCTAAAAGAAACAAGGCTAAAGTTTGCCCCAAAAAAAGAGGTTTTAAATGAAACTAAAGTATCATAAAATATACAAATTAAATACAAGGCTCGGTTACATATTTTGAATTAGAGGAAAATAAATTCCTTCTTCATTGATTTCTTTACAAGCCTTAAGAAACCATTTACCTACAAATTCAACAAGTCTATTATATAGATAAAATAGATAAAATAATTACATACCTTAACTTGTGCTCGACGGATCGGGGTCATGGGCATATCACATATCCAATTTTCCATGCTAAACCAACAATTCAAAATAAACTCAAAGAAATAATCATTCTTTTCAATCCAATGAGTAAGAACTAAGGATATTCATAATTTAAGCAAACTAGGCAAGTCAATTATAAGCTCAAGAGAATTTAACCATAAAAATTTTAATCCTAGCATATGATTCTATCTTTAATCATATTTCACAATATAGACGTCAATTTGATCAAATAAGTAAATCATTAAACAAGTTTTCTAAAAAAAATAGGCATCATCAATTTCAGCAAGTCCAAACATATTATTATTTGCCCAACAAGTCATTAAATCACAACAATATAATGAAGGACAAATAATCAAAAAAAAAATCAGATTATCTCAAAATTAATTTTCCAAATTTCATTAAGGCATTTTTACAAACAGGTTGTGTGCATTTGGAAAAACAGCAAGAAACAAAAAGAATTCATTCTTAACATGCTCCACATAGTTAATTTGCATATAATAATAGTCCAAGTCAATTTCATCTACCCTTGGCTATACATCAAAATAGAATGCAATTTTAGACAATCAAACAAATAACACATTATTACTCTTGTTCTCCAAAACAGCAACACAGCAGAATTTCCAACACCAAAATATCATGCTAAACAAAACATTATTAAGACTGCTATACATAACCAATTGTCATGCAAAATGGGCCATCAATAATTAACCATTCTCGGCTATACTAAAATTATATTGCAAGATGATAATAGATGCATGTTTTAGACAATGAAGCACAAAATTTGCAGCACAAAGAAAGTCAAAAACAGATTATCATTTTAACAGCAAGGAGCAAAAAGGAATTCATAGTAAAAACATTATCAATAATTTCTTTATCAAGATTATAAGTGGCTGCTCAAAACAACATCAATTTCTTTTGGATTTTAATTTTACCTTGGCCAACAACAAATTAACTATTTGACCAAGCACAAGACCTTAAGGAAAAATTCTAAACATTAGTCCTAAACAAAGTTGACAACAAAACAAAACACAAGACTCAATCTAGAATTGGTCCTAACATATAATCACATAACACAAAAAAGAAACACAAGTCAATCCAATAAAATAAACTTGCAACTAATATCAATGATATGTTATTGGGTTTAGACAACCCTCTAGAACTTTTGTGAAAATTATCACACTTTCCAACACCCTTTAAAGGTGACTACCTCATACGGGGATCTGTCACTGCCCCTTAAAGGTGACAGCCTTATACGGCAATTTGTCAAGCCTTTTGGCGAGTTGTAAAACTCGAACAATACCAACGGCCCACATAGAAAAGCTCTTGGTCACTAAACAGATCACTCGACGGCACAAGTGAATTCTAAGCGACTAACAAGATATTATGATATGCTTTTGTTACGCAAAGTTGGACTCATAGTGTAAAACCTAGTCCTAAACATGAGGCAATTAAACAACAGCACAAGCTAAAAACACATGTTAAACCGATTTGGAAAAACACCAAAACAACACAACAATTTCAGCAAAATGTAAACTAACATGAGAATTCAGATTTAACATTTCATTTTTTAATTCATTCTCTATGTAAATTAAATTGTGCCAACCTAAACCTAAACAACTAAACATGGTTCGAAAAAATAGAGACAAACAACCAAAAACAATCACCTAACAGAATAGAAATTAAGACTAAAAAACACAACATTAGAACATACTTTTATTCAAGAAAAACATCCTGAAATTAAACCAACTATGAGTCATGGTTAATTCATGCTTTTTTATCAAAAACATGAGGTTAAGATGGTTAAAATTATATCAGTTCATAACAGAATTGGAATCCTCAAGAAAACAGCAAATTCTAAAAACATAAACACAACACAACATGCTGAAAAATAGCTTCTAACAAATCACAAACATAAAATGAACATGCTTTTCAAGAGAACATTATGAAAATTAAACAGATACGATCATGGTTAATTCATACTAGTTAATCAGAAATATGAGGTTAAAATGACGAAAATTATATCAGCTAATATCTCAGCAATGAAATCCAAATAAACAACAAGTTCAACAACAAGAACACAATGCAAACAACACAAAAAAAAATCACAAACATTGCTCTCGGTCAACAATTTTGAAGAGTCTCCCAACAGACTTAAAATCTATCACAATTAAACTTCTAAACGTGCCGCTAAAAAACTTAGAACAATCTAAACATTGAACATGAAAAATAGAAAAATAAAATTACCAAAAACAGAACATGAAAATCATTTGAACTTCAATTTGGAATTCTAAAACAGAATGCAAATTGCTCTAATGATTAACATCCTAAACAATCTAAACAATACCTGATTTTGACAAAAACAAGGACACAAAACACAAACTACGTGCTGACTTAATAAAAAAAATTAAAAGAGAGCTTCCAAGTTCGGCTCTGATACCAAATGATGGGAACCGGGGTGCCAACCATGACACTCAGCTCACATTTGCGGAAGCTAAACAAAGAGAAAAAAAATTGCACAAAAACAAGACGAAAAATAGAGAAATAACAGAGGAAATGGTGAAGAGGGTGAGAGGGTGAGAGGGTGATACCGAGCACTGGAGGAGGTGGGTGTTGCTTCAACAACCTTAGAAGAGGCCGATGGTGGATGGCGGCAATGACGGAACTGGCAAGGCTGCCCCGAAGCAAGAATATGCTTCTGGCAGAAAAGAACGCCAAAGACATCCACAACGCTTGGCCGAATGGTTTCGCCCACCTTCAGCTTCCACTCATTGATAGAGAGTAGCGAAGACGGATTAAGAGCACCTCCTAGCAACCATGGGCTGGGGGCACAATTCGGTGGCTTCATCCTGGTGCGACTCACTGATGAACCACTGAGAGAAAACTCTCTCTCTCTCTCTCTCTCTCTCTCTCTCTCTCTCTCTCTATTGGAGAACACTCCGAACGAAGAAGAAACTTTTGTGTAATTTCCAAATATTTGAACAATTAACCTAACGTTTACAAGCTTAGAATGAAACTTAAATATGAGAAGACAATCAAAAGAGAAGAAGGAAGAAGAAGAAATGAAGAGGAGTGCTGTAATCTGCCCATTTATAGTCGTTGGGTGCTGAATTGGGTGAACCAGACCGGACTGGATCGGGTGAACCAAGAAAAAGTGTGCCAGTGGCTGTTGGGCACGCGCTGCTCGTCGGTGCATGCGTTGGCGGGTTGGTGCGCGTGCTGGCTGTCTTGTGCGCGCTAGCGCTGTCTAGTGCGTGCTCTGCGCTATCTGTTTGATGATGCACACCAGTTGTTCGACGAAATGCTCCAAAGAGGTTCCAACTTGATCTTCAATGTCTTCTTTTGCTCCAAACCTTGGATTCATCCTAACCTTCCTAAAGACTATTACAAACATCCAAAACTAAAGAAAAGCAAGGCTAAAGTTTTCCAAGAAATGACTAAAGTTTTGCCAACAAAATAAGGAAATTAAAATACAAGAATTTGTCTAAGGGAAGACAAATTCCCTCTTCAATTTAAAGGGGTTGTCACCTATAAAACTAGCAAACAAATTAAGTCATAAAGTTGGATAGAAGACGTACCTCAACTTGAAATTGGGTCACGGACCCTGGAGCACATCAAATTGCAAACACATGTATCAATGCGGTTCAGTCGAACTATCTATGTCCACACTTCAAGTCTTTCTCTTGAAGATTCTTTTCATTTAACCAAACCAGTTATATTTGATTAAGTTTTTGGATGTTAATCAAACTTTTACATTCTGTTAGTGCTTCACTCTTTTTCTCCTTAGACAATAGACATGAAGTTTTGAAGATTTCAACACAAGGACCTAACTCATCCAAATGTGAAATCTCAAATAGGAGTCAATTTAACTCTCAAATGTAGTTTGGGTTTTAGAGTAGCACAACATATGGTGCTTTTATTTATCGATAATCTTCAAATTTCTTGATTTTTGGATCGCCCACTAGTACTCTCTAGGCCATGGCAATGTGTAACACCCGGTATTTTTGCCATGTAAATATTCCTGGAATTCATTTAGTAGGATAAATGATTACATTAATACAATAAATGTTTTAATGAATTTATCGAAGTGTTTAAGGGGAAAAACCGAATTGATTAACTAATTAACAAATTAGTTGGAAACCAATGGAAGGGTAAATTAGGAAACCAATTAAGGTTAGTAGGAGGGAACTAATGAGTGCTTGATACTTGGCAACTTGTTGAAGAAGCCATGTTCTTTTTTCTTCCCTCCTACATGAAACCCTCATTTCTCATCTGCTCCTTTCCTCTGCCCTCTGTTTTCTCTCTTCCAGGCGACTACAACCTTTCCAAAAGCTTCCTTTCCTCCGTTTTTTCCAGTGAAGGTAATCATCTGCTAAAGTTAACGAGTTTGGACAAGTTAAAAATGTGAGTTTTGTTGAAGTTAGGGTTAAAGTATTATAGAGAAAACTCACTGTTTTTGGATGAAAACACGTTGGTTTGTTTTCTAAAGGTTTGAAAGAAGTTTGCTACATATTCTACTGAGTTATTAATTAGCATTTGCAGCTTTGCTCATTTTCTCAACGCGCATATTATAGGTTTGTGCATCACCCAGACGTTCAAGACTTTTAACTCTGCAGCAAACAGGTAAGTTCATATCCGTAGGTTGGCCCTTAAGGCCCTATATCACAGAGATACTAGGTATTTCTTATGTCGAGTGGTTTCGGGTGGAGAAAGTTAGAGTTAAGTTCTGGGTTATCTGTGTCTCTCATTATGTTCTGTTGTATTATTTTTGTTGTCTGCCGTTTTATGTTTAAGCATTGTAAAAGTTCATGCATACACGTTTTTCCCGAAAGTTCATGCAAAATGTTTTCTATACACGGTTTGAAGTTAAGAAAGATAAAAATCTGAATGTAATATATTGGTTAAGTGCGGGACGGGGACTGGCCTACTGTTTCTGTTCTGTTCTGTTTCTGTTCTGTAAATCTGTTATGTGCCTGTCATGCACTTGCCAGTTCCCCTATAAGCCCCACTTATACCCCCTGCCAATGAAACGTAATGTACTGTACTGTCACCGTATTCTGAAAGTTCATGCATAGCATATGCATCACTGTATTTTTATATGTTCTTACTGAGTTTTAGACTCATAGGTGAACTCCCTGATGTAGGTACTGAACCCGTGGATGAGGACTTTGTGCCTCAAGATGATGATTTGATGTAGTTGGCGGAGGAGCTCATAAGTGTTGACTTAATTAGTGTTTAAGTCTAAATATGTTTTTGATGATGTGTTTATATGCTATTAATATAATTTGATTATATTTATTAAATGAGAATGATGAATTATGCATTTGAGTTTAATCTATTAGAAATGCCCTTGGAAAGGGTATTTTAGTTATCTAATGCATGTGATTAAGTGTACAAGGCTGCATAGTTTTTTTTTAACAGAGTTAAATGAAGAACTCCACCGCTCACTAAACGACAAAGGCGGATAAGAAAAATGAAGATATCCTACGTTCACTAGACGACAAGGGCAGAAGATTTCAATAAGACATCCTACGCTCACTAAACGACAAAAGCGGATGAGAAAAATGAAGATATCCTACGTTCGCTAGACGACAAGGGCGGAAGACTTCAATAAGACATCCTACGCTCACTAAACGACAAAGGCGGAAGACGCCTAAAACTTCATCATCCGATACCGGTTCAAGCAGGATAACGTTTTTTCATCCGATGTCGGTTCAACATTTTAAAGTTGCATCATCCGACACCGGTTCTGCGTTTAAAGATTCATCATCCTATGCCGGTTCAACATTTTGAAGTTGCATCCTCCGATGGCGGTTCAAGACTAAAACAACATTGTCTTCCGCCATAATTCAAAGTTAGCGCGAAGCTACAGTGACGTCGTTTTCAGCTTTAACTCCAGAACATTAATGGCGACGACGAACAGTAATTTCATATGCAACGGATATCTGCTTAAGTACGGATGCTTCCCAACGGTAACATTTTGTAATGCCCCGAATTATATAAACCCGGTTTGTTACTCGTAGACCTGAACGTAACTAAGAGATTTTGGCCAAAACATTTAAATCAGTTTACTCAAAATTTTGACATTTTCTAAAAGCTCGAAACATTTAAGATCTTGCAGCGGAAATCATTTGAGTGACAATGGAATTTAAACAAAACTGCGAAACGCTGTTTGAAATGCTTAGAGACAATCATCAATTAGGAAATAAGGATTTAAACCGTGGAATACTTGAGAAGATGCAGAAGTCAAACGCATCTGCCGATGAAATAAGTCAATCGGAAGAAGCAGAAACAGAAAATAGAAGGCTTCTATCGATGACGTCAACCAGAAGAGTTGGAAACAAAAGACATCTCTCTATGGACTGCATCTACCGATGACTTCAGCCGGATAAATCAATTATCCAACATCAACCGATCGCAAAACGACAAGTTTTACGACTCACATCTACCGACGGCAAAACGACAAAAATCTCTCATTCCCTTCTTCCGATAGAATAAACTGCATACACCGATCACCAAACGACAAAGCATAATACCCACTCATACCGATAGTGTAAAATCTACATCTTCCGATAGAATTTTATTTCATGTACCAATGACTTTACTGAGACATCATCCGATGGCTTTACTAAAGACATCTTCCGATAGACAACATGACTATAACTCAACATCTACCGATAGACATCATCTACCGATAGGGGACAGAATAACAACTCAACATTCGCAAAGGAATTTACTCACTTCACTGAAACCATTCAGAAACAATTCAAACTATTGCATTACTAAAATCCAGTGAATACCAACGTAAAATCCCAACAGAATACTATTATCAGTAAATCTCAAAAAAGAAGGGTATTCAAAACATTGAACCACTACGGTCATGAAAATTCAACACACTTAAATTGAAACATTGTCAACTAAACCTTCATACTACTGACACCTGTTAACCCGCCTCATCAGTTTACTAGACCGAAGCATGAATGTACTCCTCCAACCTCATCTATTCATCTGTGCACACAAGGGAATCACCTGCAGTATCCTCAACACCTACATCACAAAACTCATCTATTAGCCTAATGCTAAGTAAGTAAAGCAGTAAGAAAAATGAGATGCTGAAACGCTGAAACATAAAATTCCTAAACATGCAAATTTCTACTTTCTCATCTCAGTTGCATTCGCACTCATTCATAACTGGTCTGATCCCTCGGTTCCCTTGGGAGTGGGATCAATCCTCCCAATGTTATACATCCTCTACTCGATTAAGGGGCAGATGGATTCCATTAATAGATAATCTGATCCCTCAGTTCCCTTGGGAGTGGGATCAATCTCCCAATGTTATAAATCCACTACATCAATTAAGGGGCGGATTAGTTCCCTTAATAGCTATCATAACACGTTCTGTTCATGCCTTACCATTCATTCCATGTAAATTCATTTTCGTGTTTCTTCAAAAACATGATGCATGACATAAAGAAAACACTCAAACATGCATAACCCTACTGTTTTGTGATATAGACCCAAAGGCACACACAATACTTCACTTACCTGGATTCCTGGTGAATACTCGGTTAGGAGTTGCTTCGAAATTTCTTACCTAGAACCATAAACAGAGCATTAAGCCAATCCTTACAAATCCTCATTCTAAAGAAAACCTAAGTGAACAGTTAGGAGTTCTATTCACTGAGCATCCCCAAATTTTATACTAAACCCGAATCTACTCTCATTCACAACATCCGCGAAATCCCCACATTATACTCCCTCAGTTGTCCAACTGCTTAAACTCGAGAGAAATGAGGAAAACTTACCAGGTTGAAAGGGAAATCGGGTGGGAGAATCGCCGAGAGCTCTGCTGAGCTTGAGTCGAATACAGAAAGGAGTAAAGATGAAACAGTGGCAGCTATAGCGCATTTATCACTAAATCTCTTCCCTTTAATGGGTTATCACTTTTAAATTTCAAGTTACCCTTATACCCTTGCCTAGTCACTCACTAACCCTACATTTACTATCACCATTTAAAGTGTGTCATTAATTTTTAGGAAGAAATAAGACTTAGTTCTAAAGAGCCGGGTGTTACACATTTTTCCATTTGAAGAAAGAAGCATTCAAGTCTGTGAAGCAGAAATGAGACAGAGTATTTAAGCCGAGGTTAGAGCACGAAGGAATAACTTTTACGAATTTTACTCTTGAGCCCTAATCTGCGAAATTTATCATACTCTGTATTTCTTCTACACCTCTCGATTTTAAATTGAGATTTAATTCTTGTGAGAGTGTAGTCTGAGCTTGCAATTTACAAACTCAAAAAAAAAAAATCTGTATAAGGCGGTGGATTGTCGCTCGTGAAGAACAATCCAGATCTGTAAAAGGCAGTTGATCGGAGCTCGAAATTTCGATCTGCTTATTCTCGTGAAGAGAAGGTTAAGGATCTTCAAGGGGGAACCTTGAAGCGTGGATGTAGGCAGGTTTTGACCGAACCACGTAAAAACTCTTGTGTTGGTTTTTCTCTCTTTCTCTCTCTGTTATTTTTATTGTTGTGTTGGTTTGCTGTTAGATTAATAATTTTAAAAATGTCTAATTCACCCCCCTCTTAAACAATCTCGATCCTACATTTGGTATCAGAGCAAGGTTAATCATTGTCTAAGTTGTATTTGAATACTTGGTGAGACATTTACCATGGCATTTAACACAAACTCTACACAAGTAGAAGGCCAGTCTACCACTAGACCTCCGTTCTTTGATGGTAATGATTATGTATACTGGAAGTCTAGAATGAGAATATACGTTCAAGCTGTGGACTATGAATTATGGAATAACATAGAAAATGGTCCATACGTTGCTGTTAAAACAGAGAATGGTGTTAGGATCCCCAAAGCTTGCACACGAACTAAATGATACAGACAAAAAGAACTTGAGTCTAAATGCCAAGGCTATAAACACCTTGTACTGTGCTTTGAATAGAGACGAGTTCAATAGAGTTCAAGGGTGTGAGAGTTCCCAAGAAATTTGGCGCCTATTAGAGGTCACACACGAGGGCACAAATCAGGTGAAGGAGAGCAAACTGAATATGCTTATACACGAGTATGAATTATTTTCTATGCCTAAGGATGAGTCTGTCTCTTCCATGTTTACAAGATTTACTAACATAACTAATGGTTTGAAAGCTCTTGGTAAATCTTATTCTAGTGAAGAACAGGTCAGGAAGATCCTCAGATGTCTTCCAAGAAGCTTGCAGCCAAAGGTGACTGCAATTCAGGAAGCAAAGGATCTCAAAGCTCTAAAGCTTGAAGAGCTCATTGGATCTCTCATGACACATGATATCACAATGAGGTCAAACGAGAAGGAAGACCTCAAGGAAAAAGAGACTACAAAAAGAAAAGATATTGCTATGAAAGCCTCCTTAAGTAAACGTGAAGTCTCTGAGGATGAAGAAGAAGAAGATAATGAGGACATTGCACTTATCACTAGGAGATTCAGTAAGTTTCTTCGAAGGAAGAAGCTGCAAGGGAGAAGTTTTCCCAAGAATGAAAGGCAACCCAAAGACAAGGAGATTACCTGCTTTGGATGTGGAAAGCCAGGCCACATGAAGGCTGACTGTTCACAAGCTAAGGGTCCCAAGAAATTCAAGAAAAGGGCAATGAAGGCCACCTGGGACGATAGTGAAAGTGATACCTCCTCGGAAGATGAAGAGGTTGTCAATCTGTGTTTCATGACACATGAGGATGAGGTAAGTCTTTCTTCTAGTGAGAGTGATAATGATGAGGGAGATTTAATAGATGCCTTCAATGATTTAGTGAAACAATATGGCATGCTAAAAACTAAATACAATACATTAAAAAGGGAAAATGTCATTCTGGTTGAAAAGCATGCTAATGGATGTAATCGGCATGAAAAGGAAATAATAGACCTTAAGGGTAGAAATGAAAAACTGAATAATCTTGTTCTGTGGTTCTCAAATGGTAGCAAGAACTTAACATTGCTGATAGGAAATCATAGAGCTACTCATGATAAAGTAGGTATAGGCTATGATAAGTTCAATAAAAGGAAAGCTTTTAAGAATTTCTTTGTCAAACCTTCCACTTGTCATGCATGTAATGAAGTAGGACATAAATCTTTTGAGTGCCCTTTAAAATCAAACAATATCACATCTGGTAGTAAACTTCAATGGGTTCCTAAGGGAACCAGACCTAACTCTAGGACCCAAAAGGTTTGGGTACCAAAGAAGACAACTTGATCTTCTGTTTTGCAGGTTGACTATTCTCCTGAAAGAAATCAATGGTACCTCGACAGTGGATGTTCGAGGCATATGACAGGAGACTCAACCAAGTTTGCAGTTGTCAACAAGAAGAAAGGTAGTGTTACCTTTGGTGGAAACCAAAAGGGCAAAATTGTTGGCATCGGCAATATAGGTAATCCTTCTAAACCAATCATTGAAAATGTTTTATAAGTAGAAGGATTAAAACATAATCTGCTAAGCATAAGTCAGTTGTGTGACAAAGGTTATAAAGTAACATTCAAATCAAATGCTTGTGTGATCAAAGACGTTTCAAATAACATTGTTCTGTTTAAAGGATTTAGAAAGGAAAATGTCTATATTATTGATCTGAATGATTTTGAGCATGTTAATGAAAAATACTTTGCTGTTAATTCTTCCCATGACTCTTGGATTTGGCATAGGAGATTAGGACACGTAGGGATGGATACCTTAGCTAAGATTACTAAGGAGAATTTAGTTAGAGGAATCCTAAGATATCATTTGAGAAGGATAAGGTCTGTGATGCCTGCCAAATGGGTAAGCAGATCAAAAGTTCCTTTGCATCAAAGAATGCAATCCCATCTTCTAAGCCTCTTCAACTCCTTCACATGGACCTTTTCGGTCCTTCTAATATAGCCAGCTTAGGAGAAAAATTCTATACTTATGTCATTGTCGATGACTTCTCTAGATTCACTTGGGTATTCTTTCTGAAGTCAAAGGATGAAACCTTTGATACTTTCTCTAGCTTTAGGAAAAGAGTTCAAAATGAAAAGGAGCTCACCATTGTTGCTATTCGTAGTGATCATGGTGGAGAGTTTGAGAATGAGAGATTTGAACTCTTATGTCTCAAGCATGGAATTGAGCATAATTTTTCCTCCCCTAGAACCCCTCAGCAAAATGGTGTTGTTGAGAGGAAAAATAGGTCTCTCCAAAAGCTATCTCGGACTATGCTCAATGAGAATTCTCTTCCTAAATACTTCTGGGCTGAAGCTGTCTCTACAGCATGCTATGTGCTCAATCGGGTCTCCATAAGACCTATTCTTGAGAAAACTCCATATGAGCTCTGGAGTGGAAAAACTCCTTATGTTAAATACTTTAGAGCCTTTGGTAGTAAATGTTTTATTCTCAACACTAAGGATAACTTTGGAAAATTCGATTCCAAATCTGATCTTGGAATTTTTCTTGGTTATCTTTCAAGTAAAGCATATAGAGTATTCAATAGGAGAACTCTAGTTGTAGAAGAATCAGTTCATGTCAACTTTGATGAGTCCCTTCAACCCACAATCAATGTGGATGAGGATGATTCTTTGGATAGACAACTGGACTCTCTTTCTTTAGAAAAGCCTAGTGATCCCCTTCAAGTAGAAAAATCTTTAGAACCCTCTTCTACTTCTCTTGATATTATTCCTGTCAAAGATGAAAATCCTGCTCTTCCTAGAGATTGGAAGTATGTCAAAGACCATCCAATATATGAAATTTTAGGTGATCCTTCTTTAGGAGTTAAGACTAGATCCTCTCTTAGGAATCACTGTGCCAATGTAGCATTTATCTCTCAAGTAGAGCCTAAGAAGTTTGAAGAGGCCGAGTGTGATGAAAATTGGATTTTGGCTATGCAAGAGGAGCTGAATCAATTTGAAAGGAGCAAGGTATAAGAACTTGTTCCACGGCCTAAGGATCATCCCATCATTGGAACTAAATGGGTTTTCAAGAATAAGTTGGATGAAAATGGGATTGTGGTTAGAAACAAGGCTAGACTAGTTGCTAAGGGATACTCTCAAGAAGAGGGTATTGATTTTTAGGAATCTTTTGCCCCTGTAGCTAGATTAGAGTCAATTAGGATGCTCATAGCCTTTGTTTGTTACAAGAACTTCACACTCTTTCAAATGGATGTAAAGAGTGCATTCTTAAATGGTTACATCAATGAAGAAGTTTTTGTTGAGCAACCCTTAGGTTTTGAAGCTTTTGATAAACCCGACCATGTCTACAAATTAAGGAAAGCTCTTTATGGTCTTAAGCAGGCTCCTAGAGCTTGGTATGATAGATTGAAGAATTTCCTTGAGGAAAGGAATTTCAAAAAGGGAAATACAGATTCAACTCTATTTACCATGCAAAAGGAGAATGACATTTTGTTAGTTCAAATTTATGTCGATGACATTATTTTTGGATCAACTAATGTCAACATGTGTAATGAATTTTCTTCTCTCATGCAAAGTGAATTTGAGATGAGTATGATGGGGGAGTTAAAATTCTTCTTAGGATTTCAGATCAGTTAATCTCCTGATGGAATTTTCTTCTATCAAGAAAAGTATATTAAGGAACTCCTTAAGAAATTTGGATTAGAATCTTCTAAGTCTTCCAAGACTCATATGAGTACCACAACTAAATTGGATAAAGATGAAAAAGGAATAAGTGTTGATATTAAAAAATATCGTGGTATGATTGGATCATTACTATATCTGACTACTAGTAGGCCAGATATACTCTTTAGCGTCTGTTTATGTGCTAGGTTCCAAGCTTCTCCTAAACAATCCCACTTAAATGTAGTCAAGAGAATATTTAAATATTTGAGTGGAACTTATGATCTTGGTTTATGGTATCCTAAAGGCACTTCTTTTGATCTGATTGGATACTCAGATTCTGACTATGCTGGTAGTCTAGTTGATAGGAAAAGTACCAGTGGAACATGTCAGGTCCTTGGTGAATCTCTAGTCTCCTGGTATTCTAAGAAACAGAATTCTGTTGCATTGTCAACTGCTGAGAGTGAATATATTGCTGCAGGCAGTTGTTGTGCACAAACGCTTTGGATGAAACAGACTTTGGAAGATTATAATCTATTTTATGATAGGATTCCTATTCGGTGTGATAACACCAGTGCTATTAACATTTCTAAAAATCCTATTCAGCATTCTAGAAACAAGCATATCGATGTAAGATATCACTTCATCCGTGATCATGTTCAAAGAGGTGATATATCCTTAGAATTTGTTAATTCTAGTAGATCAATTGGCCGACATCTTTACAAAACCGTTGGATAAAAAGACCTTCAATAATATAAGAATAAGGTTAGGTCTCATTCGGTTTTAGAATTGCTAAGTCTCTTCTGTTGGAATGTCTTCCTGTGAAAGAGTGATCTGTTTTATTGATGGCATCGGTGGATATAGATAACCGGATGATATGTATCCTCCACTGACCGGATGATGTCTATGCATCGGATGATGTATTTTCTAATTTGCTGACACGTGTCATCTATCGGACGATATCAGTGTTACACGTGTGACTTCATCACGTCGGGCGGTGCTTTATTTCTTTTAAACTCTTACTTCTTCACCGAGACGCTTCATCTTTCGCGCTCTTTCTGAAAACCCCTGCCCTACCAATCCTCTCTCTCGATCTTATCTTTCCAATGGATCATCTGGTTTCATCATCTCGTACAGTTTCCGAACCGGCCAAGAAGAAGGCCAAAGTCTCTGCTCGTCCAACTCCTGTGATTCCTCGTGCAAATAGTTGGTCGTCGTTCTATTTCTTCAATCAGACTGCTGAAGCCAGGTATCACGACGACTTTAAAGATAAGAAGTTGATTCCAAGTCGTGGTATTGTTCCAGACGAGTTAGTAGATTTAAATTTAGTAGCACCCTTGACAGACATTGGTTTAATAGGGTTGTTTGAAGTTGAATCTTTCTTTTACCCCACTGTCATTAGAATGTTCTATGCCAATCTTAGTTATCCTTCTGACCAATCTACCATTTCGAGCTATGTGTATGGAAAACACATAGTTCTTATCTCCCAATCCCTAAATGAGCTTATGGGGAGTCCTCATCTAGATCAACATCCCAAAATCTATTCAACAGGGCTAGAACCCCCATTTCTTGGAACTCTCGATGGAAAACAATTTTTGAAAGAAATTGCCCTAGACCCGCACAACATTCCCAATTCCTTAAAGAGCAAACATTTAACAATTAGAGCTCGACTTCTCCATCAGATGATCAGTTATAATGTTATTCCTAAGGGTGGTCATTATGATGATATTAGCAGCTTGGAATTGGTTGTTCTTTTTGCCATCTTTCAAAAGACCCCGGTTGATGTAGGATACATTATTCTAAGAAGGATGATTCAGTGTGTTTCTTCAGGGCCTACATCTTTTCCCTATAACCTCCTTCTCATGAAGATTTTTTAAATGTCTGAGGTTGAATTTCCCGAGGATGAGGATCCTTCCTGTCTCAAATCATCCAGTTACTACTCTAAATCCACTTTGTCAAGGATGGGAATTAAGAGAACCCGTCAAGGGAATTTTGTTTTGGATCAGTCCAAGCAAAGCGCTGCTAAGGTCGCAGCCGTCAGAAAAGGAAAGAGGAAACTGATTTTGGATGAAGAGTCATCAATGCAAGAACGAGGTGGTGACTCAGAGATCCCTGCATTTGATATTTCCCCTCCTCATTCTCTGTTCTCACGCCCCCACCTTCCTCCACCAGTGCCAAGACCCCATTCTCCATCCTCTCTAGCCCATCTTTTTGAGGCCATCTCAGTTCCTCAGCCATATCCTCCACCTACTTTTTTGGTACCTTCTCTGCCTCCTCCAGTCCCACTTCCTCCTCTAGTCCAAACACCTCCTCCAGTCCCACATTCTCCACCAGTCCAACCACCTCCTCCACTACTAACACCTCCTCCTGTCCAACCTGCTCCACTAGTCCTAACAGCTCCACTTGTCCATGTCTCCTCACCAATTCCATCCGTTACTCCTGCCACTCCTCTGACTTATCAGCGGAGATTTTTGTTGAGTGAGGCTCAGTACAATGATTTAAAGGCCTCTATTGACAGTCTAGGGTCAGCCCTCTGTCAGCTTGAGAAATCTCTAGACGCCAAGCTTGACAAGACCCAAAAGAACATTAGCATTGCTGTGGATACTGGTCTTGAGCTGCTGGCAACGAAAATGGATGGTCACCGACGCATTGTTGCCAAGGAACTTGAGTCTCTCAGATCCTCTATTGACAATCTGACTCTCGAACCCGAATCTAGACCATCCAATTTAGTCTGTGTCATAGAGGCTTGTTATGAAGACTTCCTCCCTCCGATCATCCGTCCAGAGGCAGGTGAAGATGCTCGGCTACTGCCCTTAGATCTTCAGGAAGCTACGCTGACATTCTCTCCTTCTGCTGCTATTTCTGTCCGAGAGCCCTCTTTCGAGTCCTCAAATCCTATGGCTACATCTCTTACTGCTTCTCCATCTGTAGAGTATCCTTCTTGTCTGGACATGATCATGTTTCCAGAAATCTCTGCCATTTCTGCTCCCTGCTTGGATTTGGTGGTCTATCAAGGACCCTCTCCATCTACTGCTCCTCAGCCAGAGCCTTCTCCATGCCAGGATATAGTGATCTATCAAGCACCACTTCCTCCCGCCATTGCTTCACTTCTCGCACTTGTGGATGCTTATTTTCTTTTAGATCTTGAAGTGCTCGCTTGGATTAGCCAAGCTTTCTGGACTCATTTTTTAGCTTTTTTTAAGTAGAGGATTTTGTTTGTAAACACGTTTATTGATATTCTAATGACATTTCTCTGATGTTTCTATCTCTTGTGGTGAATGCATTGCTTCTGCTGTCTCTTTGTTTGTTTTTGATAATGTCAATGGGGGAGAATATATTTGATCGGTGATTTATGCATGTGGAATTAGTAACTAACTATGACTTGCGTATGCATATTTTGGAAATCTGAAAATCTGAATATATGCATATTTTTTACTGTTTTTGAAACTCTGGTATGCTCTGTGTTTGTTTTTGGAATATATGCATTTGCTATGGGGGAGTTATACTTAATCAAATTTATAGGTTGTCATCATCAAAAAGGGGGAGATTGTGGACTTAATTAGTGTTTAAGTCTAAATATGTTTTTGATGATGTGTTTATATGCTTGTAATATAATTTGATTATGTTTATTAAATGAGAATAATGAATTATGCATTTGAGTTTAATCTATTGGAAATGCCCTTGGAAAGGGTATTTTAGTTATCTAATGCATATGATTAAGTGTACAGGGCTGCATAGTTTTTTTTAACAGAGTTAAATGAAGAACTCCACCGCTCACTAAACGACAGAGGCGGATGAGAAAAATGAAGATATCCTATGTTCGCTAGACGACAAGGGCGGAAGACTTCAATAAGATATCCTACGCTCACTAAACGACAAAGGCGGAAGACTTCAATAAGATATCCTACGCTCACTAAACGACAGAGGCGGATGAGAAAAATGAAGATATCCTATGTTCGCTAGACGACAAGGGCGGAAGACTTCAATAAGATATCCTACGCTCACTAAACGACAAAGGCGGATGAGAAAAATGAAGATATCCTACGTTCGCTAGACGACAAGGGCGGAAGACTTCAATAAGACATCCTACGCTCACTAAACGACAAAGGCGGAAGACTTCAATAAGACATCCTACGCTCACTAAACGACAGAGGCGGATGAGAAAAATGAAGATATCCTATGTTCGCTAGACGACAAGGGCGGAAGACTTCAATAAGACATCCTACGCTCACTAAACGACAAAGGCGGATGAGAAAAATGAAGATATCCTACGTTCGCTAGATAACAAGGGCGGAAGACTTCAATAAGACATCCTACGCTCACTAAACGACAAAGGCGGATGAGAAAAATGAAGATATCCTATGTTCGCTAGGAAGTCTAAAACTTCATCATCCGATACCGGTTCAAGCAGGATAGCGTTTTCTCATCCGATGCCGGTTCAACATTTTAAAGTTGCATCATCCGACACCAGTTCTGCGTTTAAAGATTCATCATCCTATGCCGATTCAACATTTTGAAGTTGCATCCTCCGATGGCAGTTCAAGACTAAAACAACATTGTCTTCCGCCATAATTCAAAGTTAGCGCGAAGCTACATTGACGTCGTTTTCAGCTTTAACTCCAGAACATTAATGGCAACGACGAACAGTAATTTTAGATGCAACGGATATCTGCTTAAGTACGGATGCTTCCCAACGGTAACATTTTTCCATTTGAAGAAAGAAGCATTCAAGTCTGTGAAGCAGAAATGAAACAAAGTATTTAAGTCGAGGTTAGAGCACGAAGGAATAACTTTTGCGAATTTTACTCTTGAGCCATAATCTGCGAAATTTATCATATTCTGTATTTCTTCTACACCTCTCGATTTTAACTTGAGATTTAATCCTTGTGAGAGTGTAGTCTGAGCTTGCAATTTACAAACTCAAAAAAAAAAAAATCTGTATAAGGCAGTGGATTGTCGCCCGTGAAGAACAATCCAGATCTGTAAAAGGCAGTTGATCGGAGCCCAGAATTTTGATCTGTTTATTCTCGTGAGGAGAAGGTTAAGGATCTTCAAGGGGGAACCTTGAAGCGTGGATGTAGGCAGGTTTTGGCCGAACCACGTAAAAACTCTTGTATTGGTTTTTCTCTCTCTCTCTGTTATTTTTATTGTTGTGTTGGTTTGCTGTTAGATTAATAATTTTAAAAATGTCTAATTCACCCCCTCTTAGACAATCTCGATCCTACAATGGGTTGGTTGTTGCAGCCAGACATATTTTTGTCTCGAGGTTTAAGTTTTTAAAATAAAGTTCATGTCTGTAAACTCTACTGGGATTCTGCTGGTTTTTTTTTTAAACTCTGTTGGGATTCTGTTGGAAATTTTGATAATGTATGGGTTCTGATGTTTAAGTTTAAAACCTCTGTATTTGACAATTGGGTTTCTGTTCTGAAGTATTCTGGAATTGTTTGGAATATTTTCTCTTTTAAGGTGTGCATGGATTATCTCTGATTTTAGAGCCATCCATGCAATCTGTTTTCCTTAAATTTCTGTCGTGTTTTCCTGATATGTCAAAAATCATATTTTGAATCATTTTCTGAAGTTTGAAACTTTCATACTTTCTGTTTTTATGACTTCTGTTTTTATGTAATCCTGTTAAAAGTTGTCAACTTTGTCTTTAAACTCTACATCCACCGTTGCCACTGTTCACTTTTTTCTTATTCACATCTGCCACTATTTACTGTTCTTTCTTGTAGTTCACATCCACTGTTGAACTCATTTGTCTGTAGTTCACATCCACCGGTGAACTCATTTGTCTGTAGTTCACATCCACCGGTGAACTCGTCTGTCTGTAGTTCACATCCACCGGTGAACTCATTTGTCTGTAGTTCACATCCACCGGTGAACTCATTTGTCTGTAGTTCACATCCACCGGTGAACAGTGCATTTCTGCCTGCATCCACTGCTGCCCATAAAATTCCATCTTCCGCCTGACGTCAGCTACATCTTCCGACTGACGTCATCTGTTTTGTCTTATTCACATCCACCGCTAGTCTATATTGTCCGCCTAGTTTACTTACATTTTTCTGCCTATGTCTTCCGCCTGACGTCACCCATCTTCCACCCAGTTCACCTCTACCGGTGAACAGTGATCTTGCCTGTTAGTTCACATCGGGATAACTTCTAGTTTTGTTTTCCATTTTTATTAGGTTTTCCACTGCATGTCATCGTTCATCTCTGTCAGTTATTTTCATCGTTTCAATTCTGGTGTTCCAATCCTCTCATTGTCTGCCAGATGACCCTGTTTAGAGTCGAAATCAAGTCTTAGTGAGAATTCTATAACTGTTTATCATTTCTCTCTTGCTTCCAGCCTTCCTGCATTTCCTTCTGTCATTTATTCTGCAATCCGGTTTAACTGTTTCCCGTTTTGCTTTTAAAATTAAGAGAAGGTTTCTTTCTCTGTAAGTTTTAAGGGTTTCGTTTTAAAAGTCCAGTCTGTTTTCTGTTTAAACAAAAACAAATGTATCGCCGTTTTCTGTTAAATGGTCCTCAGAGTGATGGCTCCTCGAACATGTGCGAACATCGATCGTGTCGGGGGCTGTCAAACGATGTGTCTTTAGAGACATAAAAGTGGGTTGTGGGTTCCACTATAATTTTTGAATTGTTGCTCGGGATGTTAGCATCTCTTGAGGGGCGACTGCACAAGTCTTCAATTTGAATTTATCTCTGAAGTATACTACTGCATGACTTTTTGGGCATCTGTCACATACTACCTGCAATTTGGGTCCAGGCATTTGCACTTGATACTTCAAAAAAATACATGGCTCGGGCGTGGACTTCTGCAGATTTCTCTGAGCGACCACGACAAATGTGTCCTGAAATTTGTCTGTAGTTCACATCCACCGGTGAACTCATTTGTCTGTAGTTCACATCCACCGGTGAACTCATTTGTCTGTAGTTCACATCCACCGGTGAACTCATTTGTCTGTAGTTCACATCCACCGGTGAACTCATTTGTCTGTAGTTCACATCCACCGGTGAACTCATTTGTCTGTAGTTCACATCCACCGGTGAACTCATTTGTCTGTAGTTCACATCCACCGGTGAACTCATTTGTCTGTAGTTCACATCCACCGGTGAACTCATTTGTCTGTAGTTCACATCCACCGGTGAACTCATTTGTCTGTAGTTCACATCCACCGGTGAACTCATTTGTCTGTAGTTCACATCCACCGGTGAACTCATTTGTCTGTAGTTCACATCCACCGGTGAACTCATTTGTCTGTAGTTCACATCCACCGGTGAACTCATTTGTCTGTAGTTCACATCCACCGGTGAACTCATTTGTCTGTAGTTCACATCCACCGGTGAACTCATTTGTCTGTAGTTCACATCCACCGGTGAACTCATTTGTCTGTAGTTCACATCCACCGGTGAACTCATTTGTCTGTAGTTCACATCCACCGGTGAACTCATTTGTCTGTAGTTCACATCCACCGGTGAACTCATTTGTCTGTAGTTCACATCCACCGGTGAACTCATTTGTCTGTAGTTCACATCCACCGGTGAACTCATTTGTCTGTAGTTCACATCCACCGGTGAACTCATTTGTCTGTAGTTCACATCCACCGGTGAACTCATTTGTCTGTAGTTCACATCCACCGGTGAACTCATTTGTCTGTAGTTCACATCCACCGGTGAACTCATTTGTCTGTAGTTCACATCCACCGGTGAACTCATTTGTCTGTAGTTCACATCCACCGGTGAACTCATTTGTCTGTAGTTCACATCCACCGGTGAACTCATTTGTCTGTAGTTCACATCCACCGGTGAACTCATTTGTCTGTAGTTCACATCCACCGGTGAACTCATTTGTCTGTATTCATCTCTGTCAGTTTATTTTCATCGTTCAAATTCTGGTGTTCCAATCCTCTCATTGTCTGCCAGAACCCTGTTTAAGTCGAAATCAAGTCTTAGTGAGAATTCTATAACTGTTTTCATTTCTCCTTGCTTCCAGCCTTCCTGCATTTCCTTCTGTCATTTATTCTGCAATCCGGTTTAACTGTTTCCCGTTTTGCTTTTAAATTAAGAGAAGGTTTTCTTTCTCTGTAAAGTTTTAAGGGTTCGTTTTAAAAGTCCAGTCTGGTTTCTGTTTAAACAAAAAAAATGTATCCCGTTTTCTGTTAAATGTCTCAGAGTGATGGCTCCTCGAACCTCGATCGGGTCGGGGGCTGTCAAACGATGTGTCCTTTAGAGACATAAAAGTGGTTGGTGGGTTTCCACTATAATTTTTGAATTGTTGCTCGGGATGTTAGCATCTCTTGATGGGGCGACTGCACAAGTCTTCAATTTGAATTTATCTCTGAAGTATACTACTGCATGACTTTTTGGGCATCTGTCACATACTACTGCAATTTGGGTCCAGGCATTTGCACTTGATACTTCAAAAAAATACATGGCTCGGGCGTGGACTTCTGCAGATTTCTCTGAGCTACCACGACAAATGTGTCTTGAGAATGAAGTTCAATGTTGGATACATAGACTCAATAACATATTAGACTTCTAAATACTCACTTTCAAGAGTATTTCCAATTAAAATAAAATACATTAATTAATTAAAATAAAATACATTAATTTAGAATAAATTAAATAGTTAAAGTGCATTGATCATCAAAATAATTTAATTTAATTGCTATTAAACTAACAATTATCAATAAAATAATTATTTAGATCAATCATCTAAAAATTAGAACTACTAAACATATTACCAAAAGCATTGCTAGAAGCAGAGAGTGATGTGATGTGAAATTTGTATCACCTCACTTGCACAAAACTTGGAAAAAAATACATAAAAAATTCTTAAGAGCGATGAAATTAGCTAAATTTAAAAAACCAAATCACAAAATACCTTGTATGGATAAATTGTATAATATACACCAAATAAAAATGATAAATCAAGCTTGATGTTTATTGTGCTTTTTTTAGTATTATTTTTATTTTTATTCAAAGAAAATCTTGCATTTATCTTTGCATGTAATAAATATTTAATAAAATACAATTTAGATTTTAACATTTGAGGTTACTTATATATTCGGCCTTAAATATTTTTTTCTTTTGATAAATTTAATCTCCATCTTTCAGCTATTAACAATTTGAACTCTAACGTCAATTTATATGTTATATTCAGCAATATGTACTTCGCTTTCTATTAAATAAGATATTTTAATCTGATTCCTAACACCTTCAAAATTTCTTAACTTCATTTCAAAATCAATTATACTAGATAGGAGATCAGTAGATTTTGAAATTGGATTACAAATCGCCGTAAGGGTTAGAAGTTATGTTAAAACACCTTATTAAATATATTACGTTGGTATATACATGCTAAATCTAACAGTTAAATTGACGACATTGTCCAAATTGTTAACATTTGAAAGGTAGAGATTCAATATGTCTAACAAATAGTTTAAGGTCTAAATTACAATTTACCTAAATATTTTTAGAGTAAATTTGAGTTTTAAGGAAACAATAATTATTTGTGCAAAAGCCCTTTTTGCATATACTTATTTATTGGTTTTCAATCCACATTTAAATTTAGCAGATCTAAAACAATAATGAAGCTTCAAAAGCATGTTCATATTGTGGAATTTCAGCATCGAAATGGATTCACTAATATTCATCATCTAAATTTAGAACAAAAAATAGAGACGTGTCTACTTAATTGATAGGGAAGAAATCTGAAAAATTGAGTTGTTCATAATATCACTACCCTATCCACATCTACCTACCAAAACACACCATCTCAAAACAACAAACAACCTTGTCAAATTTCACCATAATCCTAAACCAAGCCTCTTACAAGTCATCTAATTTGTTCAAATTTGTCATGTCTCTTGACCCTTTTCATGTCTCTTCCTTAATCTTCCCGAAACCTTATCTGCCGTTGTCATCAATTTCTTTACGCCTCGGCCTTAATCTTCCGGCAATGCTCAATTCAACAGCATTTATTCTCTTCTTTCCCTTAGTTTTCTCTTTCTTCTCCATCTCCTTTGCTTTGACAATATCATTCAAAGTATAGTCCTTCACACTTTCATCATGGGTTCCATTTTCTTTCTCGTTGTCACCTCGACGACGCAGCCTTAATCTCCGACCAATGCTATCCGACGTGTCTTCTACAGCATCTGCAAGTTTCTTTTCAGATTGTCTAGAAATTTCCATTTTCTCCTGCTCTTTCTGACCTTTTTCATCAGCATCATAATCAATCTCTATAGGAAAAGATGTGAACTTCTCAGCAGAAATTTGATCATCCTTCTCGGAAATGGGGCAACTCTTCTCATTTCTTAACTCATCAACTTTTTTATCTTCAAATCGATTGCCCAATCCTAGATGCATTGCTTCCAAATTCGAAAAGGGAAGCGATCTTTTTGCAGAAACCTTATTGGCTGGTGCTCGTCGAGTTTGGATCAGAAAGTGTGCAACTGATTTATACCCCATGCTAGATATCTGAAAAAGCAGACCAAACTGAATTTAGCAGCCAATCTGCCATCCCGAAAAAGAATAATCAGAAAGCTACCTTCTTATACAGAATTCCAGTAGCAGGCCATCCTTTTGCTTTTCTGCACAAACTGCAATTGCAAATTCCCCGACAGACTGGACATAACCAATCCGGATTCTCTAAGGCTTCAAGAACATGCTCTCCATATCTGTAAAAGCATAAAAATCTTAGTTAGGATATCAAAGTAAGAAAGGCGTCTTATAAAAGTAGGAAAGTTTTATATGCAATGATGCAATAGAAGGGAGAAAAACATCACATAATTGGAGGAAAAAATGATAATAAGACTGTTTTTACCTCATATACAAACAATCTCCACAAAATTGACCTTGCACCATTTCGCATCTGCTACAGTTAGTTCGATGACCGAGAGTTTTCTGCCTGGAAAATCTCATTTTCATTTGTTAAAAATGTTTATTTCATAAAATTTTCAGAGCCAGGTAAAGAAGGTTAAAATCCTACCATAGGAATATTTAGAGCCGCTTCGATAATAAGCTTATATGGTAAGTTAATTCAGATAAACTAATTCCAAATTCCTCATTTTAGCTTTATATAAAAGAAAAAATTAGAGTTGAAAAATGTATTTTCCCATCAAAGAACACTAAGAATAGTATCTTATTTAAGACTGTAACTAATCCGAATGAAATAGGAGAAGAATCTTCCATCAAATGTGCCTTATTTTATCAGCTTTTTGATAAGGATTTTCAGAGATTTCTATTTGGGAAAACATTTTTCTTCAGGAAAAAACACGAAATTTTATAATAAAGAAGAAGGAAACCTGCATTGATGACAAGTTTTTCCATTCACTTGATCATAAATTCTCTTCCCATCTTTACCAACTCCATCCACAAAAAGTATCCAGCTCCTCTCTGTGCTACCCAACAACTTGTCATGTTCTTCTGTATAGATCTCTAGCTTTGAACCATCTTCCAACATAATTCCCTCATCTTCGAAGGACTTATCCTTCTTCAACAAAGGCACTTCAGAGTAACTTATTGGTGTCACACTCTGCAATCTAAACCATCAAAATGATAACACTGAAAAGGAAGGACTGAGGAAGAGAAACAAACCTACTTTACATTTTGAAATTTGAAGTTAGAATATATACATACCAAATGATGTTGATTAACAATGAGCAATTCTTGGTTAATCGGAAACTTGAGCAAAAATAAAAAATCTGGTGTCATACTTAGCAATTCTGTGGTTGGATTGGAACAACATGTTTGTAGATTATCAAGCACGAACACTATTTTATTCCACAGCTGTGATAGATACATGTCGACACACATAAGATGTGTTGATCATCTATTTCTTATTTTTCTTAATTTTTGACACCATTGACTAGCAACCAGAAAATTTATTCGGGAAGAACATGAAGATTAGGACTTAAAAACAGTAAAAATAGATATGAAACTAAAAGAAAAAGGGAAAGAAAAAATCCATCAAGTTTATCTATCAAATTGTTATATCAACAAAATATAATAAATGCATATTTGTGTCATCTTCTTGTCTGTGTTGTAGTGCATTGAAACTAATTCATCTGTAGTTCCGTATTTAAGCCTCTTAACATATAGACAAAGAACTCAAAATCCATTTTCCACTCATCATTATTACTAAACTAGAAACACGATTCGAAGACATAAACTGGTTTATGGAGCGAGAAAAAAATAGCACATTTGTAAACTTACCTGGAAGAGCGACGAGGAGGTTCAAGCGACTCTACTGAATATGATTTTCTAATCGTTTCTTGGTCCGAGGGCTTTCTGGGTTTGGTCTTACGAGTGACAGAGGAGGAATGGAGCTTCATTGAGAGATCAACCAGCCCAAGGTTTTTCATTCGATTAAGATTTTCTTTGATTCTATCTTCCCTTGACTGCTCGTACTCTGAAATCTTTTGAATCTGGGCGGCCTCCTCCTCCATTTGATTTACGGGGTTTAGAGTTTTCTTTCTCATTGGGATAAAAAATAATGAAAATCGCCCTGCTGGGCTGGCGCCTTTAAGCGGAGTGAAGCGAGAAAAGGAAACGTGATTTCCTTATATGTTGACAGCCATGGTTGATTCGCCTCTCTCTCGGAGTGCTGGATTCGAATTTCTAACGGCACATTTTGGAACTGGTAATGGAAAAGGAAGGGTAGGGATGTAATTACATGAATAAATAAGGACTTGCTGGTAAAATGACTCCAGAGTTCATTCTAGGCAACACTGATGAAATAGAGAGATGGTTTCCTGTAGGCTGCAAAGTCTAACTACGTTTCGACCCTTGAAATAGTTTCTCGGTCTAAGATTTGAAGTTTGGAGAAATAAGACTTCTAAAAGTTTTAGAAGTGGATACATTTGTTCGACTACTTACCACATTTTCTTATATTTATTCATATCTAGCTTCCCGCGCAATCTATTTACCAATGATTTATTACTATTATTAGAGTTTGTTCCTTCAAATCTCTTCTCATCCCACTATATAAAAATGACATAATAAAACTATAGATTTTTCACATATTTGTACGGTAATTAATGATTTCAGCCAATGATTCTACGCTCTATGAATCGCGGGGCGCGTGAGCATAGTCATGCGATATAGACCCAATTTATTTAGTAATTTCACCTAAGTTTTCTAAGTTGTCATTATTTGCCACACAACACTCTCCTTGCAACGTGTTACGAAAAAATAATTACGCATGTGTATGTTGTTCTTTTAACAAGTGATATAGGTAGATCTAAGTAATTATAGTTTCTCTTAAAGATTATATTATCTAATACCAACATAATATCAAATCTAATTTGATTTGAATGGTAGAATTTTCATTGATTTCAACTACTAATTAAATTAACATAATAATAAATATTTTTTTTGTTATATTTATATATAGATTGATAAGGTTTTTTATTTTACCATAACTAATTTATGGTAAATTATCTAATATTTTTCACTTAAAATCTATTTTATTTGTAGCTAGTTGAGCAACCCTCAATTATCCAATAGCTCTTCTGATGTACTTCAAAAATGAAATGGAAGTGTATGACACAAAGTGTCTCAACTTTGCAAGCTGATTTGGTCGAGAAAATGGTAAATTTCTAAAGAGCGCAACTTTGTCAATTTAGCTCCAATGAGGCTGAAATATCCTCCAAATTTGAACAGTCTCTTACTCAGGATGTGGTAGAAATATTCTCCAAAAATCAGGGAATAATCACTGTAACACCCGACAACTTCAACCAGGTGACTCCCTAACTGTATTAACGGTCATGAATATTCAATCTTCACGGTTTAGAGTTTTATACCAAGAATGATTAATTTCATGTGGATTTAAACTAGGTTGAGTGGCAAAGTTATAATAATGGAGGGAGATGACCACTATATAAAGAAAAAGGAAATGTTTTAAACCTTACGTGAACCACTGTAGCCGACACCTTCCTTTTCGGCGATTTTCTTCTCTCCCAAGCTCTTGCTCTCTACTTTCAGCATACCCTCTTCGACGATCGGTTTTCTCTGCCACTACTCGACTACTCTGTGCCCGAGGTAAGAAATAGACAACGTAGCTATCTGTTAGTTCGTTAGCCCTGTTTTCTACTCGGCATTGGAGTTTTGGGTTTTCCAATGGCCGACTAATAATAAGAACATTTGAAATCTGAGAGTGGGAATGACTCTTAGCTATCAGACTTTAAGATGACTTGAGATTAGAACTATTAGGATTTTGTTTTAACTACTGCAATGTAAATGTTTTAGGTGAAGAAGTTTGAAGAGAAAGGAGCTCAAAGTGCTAAGGAGACCAGGTAAGTGAATGTATTAAGATTTCTAGCTAATAGAGCCCTACATCGTGGGAGTACTAGGTTGTTTAAATGTCTAATGCTTACCTTATGATAATGAGCTTGTCTATATGCTATGCATCATGTTTATTTGAATGTGTCTGTATGCTATGTATCATGTTTTAAAAGTATACGAAAATGAATTTGAATGCATGTTGGCATGGTAAGGAATGAACATATTGAAACAGCTATGAGAAACAGATTTACTGTTAAGGGAAGTAATCCGCCCCTTAATGAGACGGTGGATATTTATACTTTAGGAGAGTTGATCCAACTCCCAATTTCACAGGGGGATCGGAAACAGCTATGTGAATCAGATTACTGTTAAGGGAATTAATCCACCCCTTAATGAGTCAGTGGATATTTATACTTTGGGAGAGTTGATCTAACTCCCAATTTCACAGGGGGATCTAAACAGAAACGATGAACGACAACTGAGATGAGAAAGTAGAAATTTCATGTTTAGGAATTCAGATATCAGCATTTCATTTCATTACTGCTTTACTTACTTAGCATTAGGCTAATAGATGAGTTTTGTGATGTAGGTGAAGAAGTGACAGCAGGTGTGTTTACTGAGTTCGCTGAAGTATAGGTGTAGTTGGAGGAGCACTTCTCTGCCTCGATTTGGTATACTGATGAGGCGGATTAACTGGTGTCTGAAGAAGTGAAGATTCAGTGAGCTATAATCTGATTTAAGAATGTTAAGTTTTCTAATGACAGAAGTGATTTTAATGTTTTTGGATGCATTCCCCTGAGACTTTCTGATAAAAGTACTCTGTTGGTTTTAACACTTGTCCGTAGGTGAAGTCTTAGTAGTTATCTGATGTTTTGATACGTTTGGCAATTTCCTCTCTGCAAAAAAAAAACGTGATTTAAATGTAATTGGAGTTATCATTTTCAAAGTCATGTCGATGGTACAGTTGTTGTTCTTTTGTTAATGGTTTTTGTTGAATTTCAAATGTTATTTGGGGTCAGGTTGTTTTGAATGCTTTGAGTGAAGTTTGTAAGTTCCATCATAGGTGAACATAGTTCACTGGTGGATGTGAGGTTAGTCGATCGGATGAAAGAAATCATCCGGCTGACGTCACCGTTGAATGTGAGGTTAGTCGATCGGATGAAGGAAATCATGCCGCTGACGTCACCGGTGGATGTGAGGTTAGTCGATCGGATGAAGGAAAATCATCTAGCTGACGTCATCGGTGGATGTCGTATGTTAAGCTTGCCGGATGATGTAGTAGAAGTCTTGTCGTTTAGTGATCGGTGGATGTCGTGTGTTAAGCTTACCGGATGATGTAGTTGAAGCTTTTGTCGTTTAGTTACCGGAAGAAGTCTTTTTGCTATCTGTTTCAGCCTCTTCCGTTGACTTTGCTCAGCGGCAGATGCGTTTGACCTTTGAAACTTTCAGGGCATTTCGCGATTTAAACCTTTACTTCTTTTGACTGATTATCCCTTAATATCCCAACCAATTATTCAAGCACTGTTCTATGGTTTTGTTTAACTCTATTTTTGCTCAAATGATTTCCGCTGCAAGCCTTTAAATGTTTTGAGGTTTTAGAAAATGTCAAATTTTGATTTTCGTGCGAAGTTTTAAATTTAGTCCAAAGTTTCTTGGTTATGTTCGAGCTATGTGTAACGAACCGGGTTTTTATAATTCGGGGCGTCACAGTATGGTATCAGAGACATTCAGTTAAACCGTTCAAAAGATTACTCATCAGTGCCAATCGTTGCATGGAAGTACTTCAACAACTGTAAGTGTTCATGTTAACCTTAGTTAATAGATATTTAAGAGTGTTATTAACCCTGTGTAGGAATTTAGTACAATGGTCAAACGTCCAGGGAGACCTAGAGTGCCAAGAGAAATGCCAAATGTGAGAGAGAAGAGGAGCCTAGTATGATTAGGCAGCTGATGGATTTAGTGCGTCAGCAAACTGATCTAGTGCGCCAAGAGTCTGACCAACTAGGAGTACTGTTGAACCGAGAGGTGCAAGGAAGTGCCAACTCGGGTTCTAACAATGAACATTCTGGAGATAGATTTAGGAGACTAAGACCACCCACGTTTGATGGACAGTCATCTGATCCAGTTATTGCTGACAGATGGCTTAGAAAGATTGAGAGTATGTTTAGGTGTGCCAACATTGGAGAAGGAGACAAGGTCACGTTGGCAACATTCCACTTGGCTGATGAAGCTCTCCTTTGTTGTAAGTTATAATGTTCGATGTGAGTTTTTACA